>VDFB02000003.1:549050600-549394829 GCA_007258455.2 Sequoia sempervirens | reverse complement strand
TGACATTTGTAAATGCAATCTATAGTAAGAAGAATGACAGTCACTTGAGATGTGACAGTCAAAAATAGGCTAAGCAATGACAAGATAATAAAGCCCAAACCTTGCATAGTAAAGTGGAGATTTTAACAGTGAGTTTCTTTACCCCCTTGCTCACCTTAAGGGTTTCTCAAATGCTTTTGGTAGTGTTAGATAAGGCAAATGCAATTAGGGAATGACTGTCCAAATGAAGCAACTGTGGTAATCATATGTTTAATGTTTCTTCTTAGCCATTAATATTGTATAATGGAGGTAGTGGATTGCATGTTTGAGCAGTGTTTTGAGACTCATCAAAGATGGGAGAATAGTGAATAATACCTTGTGGACTTTGAAGTAGTGTTAATAAGGTTGAAGGATCTTAAGAACTACAATACCATGAAACAATGAGTCCCCTGTAGTAAGTAGGTAGTCTATAGGGCATAGTTTGATTTTATAGAAGGATGCTCATGAAAGGAATCTTCAAGTGATAGTGAGTGAGCTGTTTGAGATTGCAGTTGAGGGTGCAATACCCAGTCTTAAAGGAAGTTAGCAAAGCAGTAAATATGCAAGAAAATTGAATCGTACACAACAAACAATTCACAATGTTATCTTCCATGATGCCTTGAGTTTGAAGACAAAAATTTTATTGTATCTTCATGATGAAAGTGGTGACCTTAATGGTCAATGACTGGCAACCATGATTTTAAAACATGCTATTGTGCTTATGGAGGCAACATTTTAAGCAAGGTAGTGAGTGGTGGTTTGGAACAATGGCAGGTATGAAGGACTTGCTTTATATGCATGCTATGCAGTCTAGCTTAAGACAGCATTCTTAGAAGAGATTGAAGGTGGATTATGGAACTTAAGGGTTACCATGAAAAGGATTAAAGCAAAGACTGAGATCTATTTAAAAGCCACGGTCATGAAGATATTAAAGATGTCACATGCAAAAACCTAGTAGCTAGAGTAATGAATAAAGTGCCAAAGAGGATAGTGTGCTGGGAAGATTTAGGAGATCTACACATTATCTAATTACATGGAAATACATCATTTATTTACTTTTTAATTAAAGAAATCATTCTAAACCCTATATAGATTACATTGATACTTCAAAAGCCTCAAGGAATTTGATTATGCAAATATATGTCAAGTACGACCATAAGGTTTAGAAAATCTTGATCACTCTCTAGAATAGCCCATTAAACATGGGTTGTGCCTGAATGCACTACATAATTGATATAACACAACCACTGCATATCAACCAGAGTTATAGGCTCTTTATTGCAACAAGAGGTAATCACTCTTGGATCATGCTATAATTACATCGTAACCTGTTAAACTTGAGACAACCTGAATGCACCCAATGATGATTGACACCTACATTATACAACCCTAATTAACTACATTATATGAGTGCCTCCATTTCTATCACAACATAGCCATACATTAAACTTGGGTCACACATGAATGCATCATGTATTTGTTATAGCACAACTGTGCCACATGACCAATAGACTTATGGATCACATAATTATAGTCACAAGAATCTGTTCCTTGGTTGTGATCTTATGGTGATTCCACACAACAAAATATGGACATGAAATTCTCAAAACCCTAAACCTCTAAAAATGAAATCTGATGAGATGTTGCTTTAAAATATGATTTTCAAACCTGAACTACAAATCTGACTTCACAACTGAATTCTGCAAAAAGACAATGACTACCCTCAACCTAGCGATATCTTCTTGAATTTTTTCAATTTTTCCCAAGAAAATCGTCCTTAATTTCCACAAACTATCTCAAGTAGAGCAAAACACCTGCAGAATAATCAAAGCAGAACTCACTTTTCTTTATGTCAACACAATTTTATTTTTTTTAATTTTTCATGTCTGTCTAAAATTCGACGAAAATGATAACCGACATTTCGACGAACCCCAAGATCGTCAAAATTTCAACGAACGTCAGGGATAAACTTTCAAAAAATTGGAAACTACACATCAAATCTTACAAGCACCCGACGAACATCGTATTTTACATATTTCGTCGGTCTGTTTCATCGTATTTTGCAGTCAAATGTATTAGTGGTTAAATTTAATTTTGACGGGGTTTCAAAAGGAAACTTAGGAAAAGAGAGTGGTGGACATGTCTTTAGGAATTATTGGTCATTTTATGGAAAATCTAATTCTTAACCTTCTAAAAATATTTAGTTTTATGACAATAAAATTCAAATTCTAATATTTTAATTAGATCTTATATAAATTAGATGTAATTCACTAATTATACATTAGGAATATTATCACATTTAGAAAAAACAATTGGCATGTATAACTCATGATCTTATTATTATAATAAATAAAAAATAACATATATAGTTTTTTATATCTTTATTATTACAACAATGATTGTATTGCATTCAATTATTCTACAATATCAACAAACACAAAAATAAGCTCTCATATTTATATTGATAGCAATAGAAAATTAGATCAATATTAGGTGGCTAGAATCCACGTCCAATGAATCTCAAATGCAAAATATGTACTTTCCTTTAAAATTAATAGGGTTTTTGTCCTATTATCTCCTCGCTCAAACATAGGTGCTTAAAATGATTTCTAAAAAAAAGATTTTATGTAAAGTGTAGATGATGATGCTAGAAAGGACATGTTCACACTTTTATATGCATAAAATAATAACACATTGGCCACAAAGTAATCCTACAAATTTAAAATTATACAAAGATTATGGGTGAGAAAGATTCCACTTTTAAAATTTATGGCACCAAAAATAGAACACTAATGGCATTACCACGTGTTCTAGGAATTTCAGAAAAGAATAGAAGCAAATGAAAGAATATTAAGGATTTGGGGTCAGAGATACCATAAGACTCATACTATAGGTTGGGAATTGGGGGTAAAGCAATGGGCATACTAGAAAGGACAAGTCTAAATTCCAAAAAATACAATGGTGGAGTGGGAAGGTTGGAAGGCATGAAAGGATGGAGAGGTCTAAAACTATAATAGAAATAAGGGAAAAGAAAAGTTGGAAATTAAGACATAATTAGAAAGGAAAAAAACATAGTAAAGAGGAAAAGAGGAGACACAAGAAAAAACCTAATACACACACATTTAGATTAACTAGAAATGATATATGACAAGTTCACCTCACTCAAATTTTATTTTCCTCAAACAATTGTAGGTTTAGATGTTCCAAAATTTGAGGGCCTTCCCATGTTGCATCCTCTATAGGGAGATCTATCTACCAAATTAAATACTAGTGCTTCTATTTCTCAACTTCCACTCCCTCACATCCATGTCTGCTTTAGGAATCACAGTTAACTTTCCTTTTCCATCCATCAAATACAACTCATCTAAAGGTACTATATTTTTTCCATGTGCTCCTTTGAAATAGGACATGTGAAATATACTATGAATCTCACTTCCTTTTGTTAGGATTTAGGTGTCATCAACCTTGTAAATCCTTTAATTTATTATTCTCCTAAAGTGTTTTGTACATTTACCCATAAGAGGTGAAACTGTTTGACCAACAGTGGTGAAAGAGACAATGTAAATGTAGTGTTATCGTTACCATTTGTCCTTTTGGAAAAGGACAAAATAGCTAGGCGTCCCACCTTGGAATCTTCTAAAATAAGGTTGTTGGGTCAAAATAGGGTGTTGTAAGAGCATCTATGACATGCATGACAGTTGTCATAAGATGCTATGATAGAATATGTTATTTTTGGACCCCAGGCGCCCATGCATGAAAGATGCCTTACGACAGCTCTAAGAGCATCTTTAAGAGGCTATTTTTGGTATTTTTTGACCATTTCAAGGAGGGAAGTGTGGGTTTTTCTAGGTTGTATTGCTGCCTATTGTTTGGTGAAACCATGGTGGTTTTCATCCTCACAAATCTCTATAAATTGGGGCCTTGAGCTAGAGTTATTTAATTCAGTTTTACAGGGTAACAAGGTGTTGTTGGATTTACAGGGAATGATAAGAGAAGTCTATTGCTGCATGTAATATTTTAGATTATTAGTAATATACTTGCCTCTCTTTCGATGGTGGAGTTTTTTCCCTTCGGGGTTTCTACACATAAATTTGTTGTTGCATGTGTTATAATTTTTCTATCTCTCTCTCTCATTCTTTCTTCACAATAAGGCTAAGGTTAATCTACATATTTCAGATTTGCATTCACTCATTTAAGTTCATATTGCAAGATTTCTTCACCTTGATTATCAACATTTGGTATCAGAGCTAACTGTTCTATTAAGGAAGGGATGCTTTCCTTTTAAAGTGTTGAAGGTTTTTTGCTGCAGTGGGAGCTTTTGTGTTGTGGGTTTTGCAGATTTGTGAAAGATTGCATACCATGGCCTCCACCTCTCGTCTAGATATTGAGAAGTTCAATGGAATTGGTTACAAGATGTGTAATTTGAAAGTGGAGGATCTTCTTGAGGAAAGAGATCAGTGGTTACCAGTTTCAGTTGATAAGAAGCCATCTACTTCAACCTTGTCGGATGAAGATTGGAATAAGTTAGACAAGAAGGCTCAAGGGACTATTTGGTTGTGTCTCACAGATTCTATCCTCTTGAATGTCTCTTCAGTAGACATGTCATACAAGCTTTGGAGGAAGATAGGTGAAATCTACCAAACTAAGAGTTTTTCTAACAAGTTGTATCTCAAAAGATGTTTGTATTCATTAAAGATGAAGGAATGTGAATCTATTGTTGAACATTTGAATGCTTTTAACTTGATTATAAGCCAACTTGCATCTATTGATGTTAAAATAGAAGATGAAGATAAATGCATTTTATTGATTTTCTCTTTGTCGAAATCTTGGGAAAATTTAATTATTGCTATAACAAGTGGTGGTGCAGAACCTAAGATGGATAATATTATTCCCATACTTCTTTCAGAGGAGATGAGGAGAAATACCATGTGTAGTGGCTCCCAAGATGCCTTGCATGTGCGAGGTAGGCCCAAGGAGAAAGATCCTAAGGGGGATAAGAAGAAGGATAAGTCTAAAGGACGATCTAAGACCCCTAGAAAGAGCAGAGTGGAGTGTTGGAACGGAAAAGTCCTCTGATAACGGTGATTTTGATGCTTTGATTATTTCAGCTAACATAGTTTGTAATGATGCTTGGCTTATTGATTCAGGTGATTCCTTCCATATGACTCCTCATAAGGAGTGGTTTTCTACATACAAAGAATATGATGGAGGAGAGGTCTTCATGGGTGACAATCACTCACAAAATTTTATCGGTAAAGGAAAGGTAAAGTTGTGTTTCAGTGATGGGAGGGTTAAAATCATTGATGATGTTTTACATATTCCAGGACTTACAAAAATTTTAATTTCGGTTTCCAAGTTGAATGATTCTGGGATGCATGTGACATTTGACAAGTCTGGTTGTAGGATGGTAAGGGGAAGTTTGGTGGTTGCTAAAGGATCTCGGATAGGGAATTTATTTACGCTACATGCCTCTACTTTTTGTAACTCCTCTTTTGTAACTAGCACTGAAAATGCATGTATGTTGTGGCACCATAGATTGGGTCACATTGGTGAAAAAGGTCTTAGGAGCATACTTGACAAGAAACTAGTAGACGGTATTTCTGATTATTCTGTTGGTAAAAATTATTTTTGTGAGGATTGTGTGTTTGGTAAACAAAATAGGTCATCATTTCCTAAAGGAACTAATAAAGCTAATGGATTGTTAGAACTAATTCATTCAGATGTGTGGTCTAGTGGATACAGATTCTTTGGGTAGATCTCGTTATTATGTTTCCTTCATTGATGATTACTCAAGATATACTTGGATTTATTTTATGCATACAAAATCTGAATTTTTCACCAAATTTAAGGAATTTAAGGCATTGGTTGAAAAGCAAACAGATTATAAGATAAAAGTATTGAGATCTGACAATGGGGGTGAATATTGTTCTAAGGAATTTGATGATTTTTTAAAACATGCAAGAATTGTTAGGAAAAAGACTACACCTTACACACCCCAACAAAATGGGGTAGCAAAAAGAATGTACCATACATTAATGGAAAGAGCTAGGAGCATGTTAAGTAGTGCTAAGTTAGATAAATGCTTTTGGGAAAAAGTTGTTGGTACTACTTTTTATTTAATTAATAGATCTTCTTGTAAAGCTTTTGTTGATAAAACTCCTTATGAAATGTGGATTGGTAAAAATCCTTCAGTTTCACATTTAAGGGTCTTTGGTTGTGAGGCTTTTGTTCATGTGCCTCAAGAGAAGTAGTCTAAATTGGATCCCAAATCTCAGAAATGCATCTTTGTAGGTTATGGTGAAAATGTTAAAGGTTATAGACTTTGGAATCCACTAACATGAAAGATGATATTTTCTAGAGATGTTATTTTCAAGGAATTTAGAGCTAACTCTGAAGATGTGCAACCAAAGGAAAAGTCAAAGACAGTGCATTTTGAAACTAAGCAAGAAGATGCACATGTGGAAGAACAGAGAGATGGACATGAAGATGGAGAAGAAGAAGAGAGTTCTGAAGAATCTATTGTAACAGAAGAAGTTGAAAACAATGAGGATGAACATGAGGAGGAACCTCTTACTCCACCTTTGAGAAGATCCACAAGACAATGAAATCTAGTTGACAGGTATAGCCCACCTGATTTTCGTTGTAAATTTTCCTTGTTATGTATTGATGATGAACCTAGATCTTTCAGGGAGGCTCTCTCTTCAAAAGAATGTGAGTCTTGGATGCAGGCCATGCATGATGAGATGATGTCTTTGAAAACCTATGACACCTGGGATCTTGTTAGTTTTCCCAAAGGAAGAAAGGCCATTGATTGTAAGTGGATATATAAAAAGAAGTTTGGTGCAGACGAAAAGTTGGAACGGTACAAGGCCAGATTAGTGGCCAAGGGCTACTCCCAGAGAGAGGGAGTTGATTTTGGTGAAATATTCTCTCCTGTTGCTAAGATAACCTCTATTAGATTCTGTTTATCCATTACTATTGCTTATGATTTATAAATAGAACAAATGGATGTTAAAACTACTTTCTTGCATGGGGATCTAGAGGAAGAAATTTATATGCAACAGCTCGACGGTTTTGTTGTGAAAGGAAAAGAACACTTGGTTTGCAGGTTAAAAAGGTCTCTATATGGTTTGAAATAATCACCTAGGATGTGGTACTAGAAGTTTGATGCATTTACATTAAATTTGGGTTCTGTTAGAAGTAAAGAGGATCACTGTGTTTATTTTAAAGTTATTGATGATCAGATATTGATTATTGTCTTATATGTGGATGATATGTTGTTCATTGGTAACATTAAGGCAATGATTAGGAAACTTAAAACTTAACATTCTGGTACATTTGATATGAAAGATTTAGGGGCTGCTAAATATATTCTTGGGATGGAAATCATTAGGGATCGGGTTCACAGAAAGCTTTGGTTAAGTCAAAGTAAGTATGTTAACACTATTTTGCAAAGGTTTAAAATGCAGGACTGTAAACCAGTAAATATTACATTTCCTGTTGGTACTAAGTTGAGTTTAGACATGTGTCCTAAATCGGATGATGATATTGATGAAATGTCTAAAGTTCCTTATGCTAGTGTTTTCGGTAGTTTAATGTATGCAATGGTTTGTACTAGACTAGATATAGCCCAAGCAGTGGGAGTTCTAAGCAGGTTTATGTCTAACCCTAGTAAAGAACATTAGACTTTTTTTAAAAGGGTATTTAGATATTTGCAAGGCACTTCTGATTACTGTTTGGTTTATCATGGTAGTGACAATGTTGATAATTCATTGGACATACAGGGTTTTGTTGATGCAGATTGGGCAGGTGACTTGGACAGTCGAAGGTCCACTAATGGCTATGTGTTTACTTTGTTTCGAGGAGCAGTGATTTGGATGAGTAAAAGACAACCTACAATTGCTTTATCTACCACTGAAGTAGAGTATATGGCTGCTACACATGCCTCTAAGGAGGCAGTTTGGTTACAGAGACTTGGTAATGGTATTGGTTTTGATTGCAGGATAGTAAGGATCGGATGTGATAGTCAGAGTGCCATATGTTTAGCTAAAAATCCTATGTATCATGCTCGTACTAAGCATGTTGATGTTCAGTATCACTTTGTGCGAGAAATGATTGAGAATGGATAGGTCTTGATTGAAAAATTTGACACTTTGGATAATGTTGCAGATTCTCTTACGAAGCTAGTCATCACGGAAAAGTTCTCTTGGTGCAGAAAGGCCATGGGCCTTGATCATTGTACTTAATTCTATGTAATTGTATCTCTATGGGTGTAATTTACATGTATGATGTCAAATGGGAGAATGTTAGGATTTCGGTGTCATCAACCTTGTAAATCCTTTAATTTATTATTCTCCTAAAGTGTTTTGTACATTTACCCATAAGAGGTGAAACTGTTTGACCAACAGTGGTGAAAGAGACAATGTAAATGCAGTGTTACCGTTACCATTTGTCCTTTTGGAAAAGGACAAAATAGCTAGGTGTCCCACCTTGGAATCTTCTAAAATAAGGTTGTTGGGTCAAAATAGGGTGTTGTAAGAGCATCTATGGCATGCATGACAGTTGTCATAAGATGCTATGATAGTATGACAAATTCCTATGACAGAATATGTTATTTTTGGACCCCAGGCGCCCATGCATGAAAGATGCCTTATGACAGTTGTAAGAGCATCTTTGGTATTTTTTGACCATTTCAAGGAGGGAGGCGTGGGTTTTTCTAGGTGGTATTGCTACCTATTGTTTGGTGAAACCATGGTGGTTTTCATCCTCACAAATCTCTATAAATTGGGGCCTTGAGCTAGAGTTATTTAGTTCAGTTTTGCAGGGTAACAAGGTGCTGCTAGATTTACAGGGAATTATAAGAGAAGTCTATTGCTGCATGTAATATTTTAGATTATTAGTAATATACTTGCCTCTCTTTTTGTGGTGGATTTTTTTCCCTTTGGGGTTTCTCCACATAAATCTGTTGTTGCATGTGTTATGATTTTTCTATCTCTCTCTCTCATTCTTTCTTCACACTAAGGCTAAGGTTAATCTACATATTTCATATTTTCATTCACTCATTTAAGTTCATATTGCAAGATTTCTTCACCTTGATTATCAACACCTTTTGATAGCTCCAACTCATAGGTAACTTTTCCAATCCTTCTTAAAGTTTTGTAAGTTCCATAAAAATTTAACTTGATCTTTTCAAATGAAATTTCCTTCAAATGAAATTACTTGTATGGATACAATCTTACAAATCCATGTTTCTACCAAATTAAATACTCCTTGGTGCTTCCATTACTCAACTTCCTCTCCCTCGCATCTATATCTACTTTATGAATCAAAACTAACTTTCCTTTTCCATCCATCAAATGCAACTCATCTAAAGGTACTATCTATTTTCCATGTCCTCATTTGAAATAATACATGTGAAGTATACTAGAAGTCTCACTTCCTTCTAAGAGCTCCAACTCATAGGAAACTTTGTCAATCCTTCTTATAAGGTCCATAAAAATGTAGCTTGATGTTTTCAAATATAATTTCCTTCAAACAAGATTAGTCGTATGGATACAATATTATAAACACCATGTCTCCAACCTCAAATGTTCGCTTGATCCTATGGAAGTCTACATACACCTATTGATTTTAAGTCTACTAGATATTAATTTTTATTAACTTCAAAAACAATTGGCTCTATTTGATCAAATACTCACACTTGGAACCTTACTATCCACTAGAATGAGATCAGTAAAGCTTTGGGACTTATACCCATACAAATCCATGAATGGTTCTATCTTGATTTACATATAGGATAAGTGGTGTTGTAACCATCTTCCCCAAAATAGATCCATTTGATCCATGCCTTCTATTGATCAGTAACATAATTTATCAAATAACCTTCCACTCATTTGTTCATAATCTTGGTTTGGCCATTTGTTTATGGGTGGTAGCTATTTTTGGGTACAAGCTCAAGTATTACCAAAAGAAAGAGTTATTTCCAAAAACACTCATGAAATGACTATTTGTATCACTCACAATGCTCTTGGGTAGTCCATGGATCTTCAACACTTCCTTAAAGAGTAGGTCAACAACTTGTGGCACCTAAAATTTTGAAGAAATACCAAAGAAATTTGCATCTAGTTTATGAATCTATCAACAACAACATATATGTAGTCCTTACCTTGGAATTTATTAGGAATTCTAATAATGAATTCCATTGAGACACTCTCTCAATACTGCTCCAAAATGGGTAAGGGTTGTAAAAGAGGTATGTTGGGAATGTTTATTATGTTTTAATCCTTTGAAAAATAATGTATTCTTTGATATGACTAAGGAAATCATCCTTGATACCTTTCCAAGTGAATATCTCCCTGATTTTCTTGTGTGTATTGAAATTCCCAGGGTAGCCTACCAATGCAGTGTCATGAAATTTCCTAAAATAAATTAATTTTATCCTTGATTCTACCACTAAGTAGATTATACCCTTGTAGAAAATGAGTTTTCTAGAAACTATGTACCTCTCATCCAATTTCTCACCTTTCAACACATCAATTGCAAACACATTCTTATTGTATTTTACTATGATTTGTATCTTCCAATTACTGGAGATGTGAGACATTGAACTCAAATTCAACCTTTAGGATAAATCATCAACAACAACAAAAATATTTTATTTTACAAATTTAATGTTTGAATTCATACACTTGAATTTTTTTAACCCACTTTTTTAATTGCTAATTCAAATCCTTCTGAGTTGAAAAAATACCACAAGCTATTGTGACCAATCTTGACCACAAATTGGCCACCCACCAAATACTACTCAATTTTGATTAATGCATGCATCATAGCTAGCATTTCCTTATCATATATAGAGAATCACCTTTCCACCTCTATAATTTTTTTCTTTTGAATGAAATTGAGTGCTTTTTTTGCATAAGCATGGATCTAATTCATTCTCCTAATGCATCACATTCCAAAGTGAAAGGAAGGGAAATATTTGGAATAAAAAATTCAAGGAATGAGCTCATAACTTCTGTCAATTTGTCAAATGTCCACTATGCAACCTCATTCCACATGAAATGTCACTAAGGGTGTGGCCAATTGAGATAATCCCTTCACAAATCATCTATTGTAGATGCAAAAGTCAAATAATCCTTGTAGCTACATCAAGGTATTTGAGAGAGGCCAATCCCAAATTGCCTCAATCTCATCCATAGCCACTTGCACTCCATTTTCATTGTTGATTTGCCATAAATACAAGGTATTTTTCATGAAAATATTGAACTTTGAATCCTTTGAAAATAGATCCTATTCTTTCAAAATTCCTAGTACCTCATCAACATGTTAAATGTGCTCCTCCCACATCTTACTATAGATCAAAATTTTATCAAAGAAGACAAGGAAAAACTTCTTCAACTACTTGCAAATAATTTGATTCATGCATGATAGGAATGTCACTGGGGTGTTTGTCAAACTAAATAGCATCACCAAAAATTCATAATGCTCATATAGACACCAAAAATACATCTTGTGAATGTCTTACTTTCATACTCAGACCTAATGGTAGCCCAATCTAAGATCTATTTTTTAAAAAATTAGACTATTGTATGAAGTTCATCTATCAATCCACCAATCTTGGGGATTGGGTATCATTTTTTGATAGTCTTCTTGTTTAATGCTTTATAGTCGATGTACATCTACATTGCGTTATATTTCTTCTTCACAAAATTTATAGAAGAATAAAAGGGACTTGAGATGGGTTTTATGTTCCCCATTTCCAACGTTCCTTCATTTAATTTTCAATTTCCTCCTTATGCCTCTTGGGAGGTAGGGAGTAGTGATGACTAAGCATCCTCTTCTAGCTCAATGGCATGCTCAAAGCCTCTATTTGGTGGTCTCCCTAGAGTAACATTGTTGAAGAACTTTCTATTCTTGTCCAATATATTATGTACATCCATGTCATATGATTTCTTACCATCGGTGAATTTTTTCATAGTCGCAAAAAACTGAGTTGCTCATCCTACTTTCTCCTAATGGAAAATCCCCTCCATTATTTTTGAAAATATAACCTTGGTGATCTATTTTTTTTTCCCCTAAAGTATTACTTCTTTCCCTTCTCACTAAAATTTTAGTTCAATGGTCTATAAGTTTTATATGACCTCACCTAAAAGTGTATCCAATGGATAGCTAGTACCATATTTGTGCCTCCTATGCTAACAGCATAGAAATCATCCTCCATATCATATCCTCTGAGATTAATATTTAGCTTAGATATATTTCTAATGCATTGGATAGTGAATCCATTAGCCACCATTACATTGAATCTTTCAAAATCATATGCTTTTTATGCATTGATTTGCAACTAGTCCCTCATCTATGAAATTATGAGTAGAATAAATGGAAATGAACACAATCATTCTATGCCTTTGTAGAGCCTCACATATGAGAAAATATTTATAACTTAGAGTACTAGAGAGTGTATAAAAAGTGCCTCTTAGCATGTATCCTTCCTCTTTTATTTTGTATTCTTATTATCGAATCTCTAATTTGGGTTCTTCATTTTGTGGTTTGGGCTCATCATACCCCGATTCATATTTATACCTTACCTCAATGTAATGCACTTTTCCTTTACCAAGAAATCTATGTCCAAGTGTCTAGGGCTCCTTATAGTCGAATCATAACTTCTTCCTTCTCAGCTTGTTCCTCACCTCAAAGTTTGGCCTTGATGGGAAACTCTTGGTTTGCTACACATTTTTATGAAAAGTTATTTTTGGAATGAAAGTATTGGTTTGAAACTCATTTTTTAGCATGGAAGTATCCAATGCCAAAGACCATTTGATTACCTTTTTATAGGGTGGGTGGTTCAAAATCTTTGACTAGTCCCTTAAGAGATTAAATTAACTCTTCAATGAATAGAATTGTTAATCTTCAATCCATGATGTTTGGAACCATTGAAGAAAACTTTGTATACTTTGTTACATAATTCTCCACTAAACCACATTGGTTTATTTGAGACAAATCTTTGAATTAAACTTCAATATCCTTCCTATCAAATCTCTTAATTAGTATTTTATCAAATTCATCATATGAGGTGATGAATTTGTAACCTTGGATGATTATTTTGTGGTACCACCACTCATGTGCAATACCTATTGAACGTAAGGTAGAAATTTTGATTTCCCCATATTCCTTCATAGGTTTGAGAGAGAAGTATGTTAATATCTTATATACTCGTACATGAGTTGTGTATCTATTAAATCCATCATAGGGGGAGAAATTCGAATTCCCCATAACTTTTTGTATATCTCTTTGAAAATCTTGTGATCTAGGCTTTGATCTAGGGTCATTTTGGGCCTTTGTTTGTTCACAAAATTAGTGAGTAAAATATCAATTTGTATCTCCTCTAGGAGGGCTCTATAATCTGCATGACAAGCCCTAATACATAATCAATTAGCTACTTGGTTATTAAGAAAGGTAGGTTGGGTAGCTCTATTAGCTAAAACAACTATAGTCTTTTGATTGTTGCTCTAAGTAGCATCAAGATTATTGGCCCCAAAATTTCACTCTTCATCAATCTATTGTTTAGGCCTATTCATATGGTTGTATATCTTGTGGAGAAGTTGTTCCATCATTTCTAACATCAAATCAAACTATCTTTCATCTCGACAATTGGGATTGTCATACATATTCATTCTCCTTTTCCTTTCTAACATACTATTATGTTCTACAATAAATTCTAAAGGAGGAGAATTTTGCTCTAGATCCTCTAAATTTTTTTTCTAATTTCCCTCAAATGATATTTGGTTGATTTTTCATTGTACTGCATCAAAAAATTAACATGTGAATTTTTAATTTTGGCACACAGGTTGGCAAGATCACCAACTCTGATACCACTATGATATCTTTAAAAATATTTATAGAAAATTTAATTCTTAACCTTCTACAAACACTAAGTTTTGTGACAATAATATTCATATTCTAATATTCAAATCCAATCTTAAATATAAGCTAAATTTAATTGAATATTTTCACATCAGTAATTTCATCATATTTCCAAATATAAATTCCCATATATAACTCTCAATCTTATTATTACAAAGAATATAAAATAACAGATGTAATTTATCTCTCTTTCTTATTACAAAAATGATTGTATTACATTCAATGATTTTGCAATGTCAACATATAACAATAAGCTCTCAATATTCATATCAATAGCAATATCAAATTGGATGAATATAATGTAGCTAGAATCCACATCTAATGAAGCTCAAATGTGAACTTTGTATGAGACCACCCTTCAAAATCAATAAGATTTGTGTCCTATGATCTCCTCAGTTGAACATAGGTGTTAAAAGTGATTTTCAAAAATATATTTGTGTAAAATGTAGATGATGATGCTAGAAACGACACATTCACACTTCTATATATATCAAAACAATAATAGTCCATCCAAAAAGTAAACCCACAAATTCAAATTTGAATAGAGATTATGGGTGGGAGAGATTCATCTCTTGAAAGTTATGAAACCAAAATAGAATATTGATGGCATTATGACATGTGATGGGAAGTTGGAAAGATAATGAAATCTAAGGAATATCAAGGAAAAAGGGTTGGAGATGCCACAAGGCTCATACTATAGGTTAGAGTATCAGGGATCAAACAATAGGAATGTCGGTAAGACAAGTCTAAAATAATGACAAATACAATGGAAGAGTGGGGGAAGTTTGGAAGGCATGACAAGATGGAGATGTCTGAAAATAAGATAAAAAGGAGAGAAACATGGAATTGGAAAGAAAGACATAATTAGGAAGGGAAAACAAATAGTAAATGGGACCGAGTGAGACACAAGAATAAGCCTAATATGTATAGACTTAGATTAACTAGAAATGGGAAATCATAGCAGGTGTTCCTTTAGGTATTTTCACCTACGAATTTGATGTGGATTGTAATAATATGACAGAGGAAAGAGATATGTTATGGATTATGATGATTTCTAGAGAGAAAGGTTGGAAGAATTTATGGGTGGAAGGAGATTCCAAACTAGTTATTAGTGCTATGAAGGGGATTCAACAAAAAAATAGAAATGGATGTCATCCTCATAGAAGATAAAGTGAGGTGGAATGGTTCGATCACATTAGAAGAAAAGGGAATTTTATTACTAATTGGGTTACTAACAAAGGAGTGAATTTGAGATTGAAAGTTGGGCTTTCTAATGTTTGTTGGTGGGAACATTTCTCTCAAGAGGCTAATGTTTATCGAAGGTGATCTTAGGGGATAGTGATCTAATAATGGGTTCATATGGTAGTGGGGAGCATCAAATGAATGATGTATTTTCATATGTGCATCAATTTCTATTGTGCCCTTGCATATTTCTTCAATGATTTATGAGGTGGCTCCAAGCATATTAGTGGGGTTACAAGTGTCATTATCTCTGGAATTTGGTATTTATTTTGCATAGATTTGACTAAGGGGTCATGGGGTGGTACTAGTAGGAAGAATAGGAAGATTAAAGGGAAAGATGTAATTTTTGTGAATCCCTTGAAGTAGAAGAACATGGTATTTGGAGAAGAAATAGTTGCAAAATTTATGGTATTTTTCAACAAGGAAATCAAGAACCCAAATCTCCAACACTAGGAAATATGGATTTGGGAACTAGCAAAGGATGTGGATGGGTCTTTGAGCATGGAGATTCACTCTACCATGGAAAATATTTTTCTCGACCTAGGATACATGAGAGAGGGGTGAGGTTTCTTTGACGTTTCTCAGTCTTTGTCTTGCACTTGTCTACTATTGAATGTGGCTTAGTCCTATCTACTTCATTATGACATCATAGATATTACTCACTAGATAGAGGTTATTTTTTGTTGTTTTCTTAAGCACTTACACGCATTTAAGATGAGGTAATATTTCCTATAGTGGGTAGTGGAGTAATTAGCATAAGGATTGAAGGTGGTGCTTCTTGAGGAGGCTATCCCATTATTTTTTATTGCTATGAGAGTGATGTGTCAAAGAACTTTTTGGTGGTGGCTCTGCTAATAAGAATCTAAAATGTGATAATTATAAGTGTAAGGTTATTTATCGGTTGGCCTAGAGCCTACATAATTTACCCCAATCCCCTTTTAAACTATGATATTGTTGTGTTCTCTTTTCATTATCTATGTTGTATGGTTTGGGCTGGTTTTGGTGGGTTGGGTTTTTATCAAGCCTTATGATATAGGTATTTTGGTTAAGAATTATGCATTACTATCTTAGCTAATAGATATGGTTTGTATCAATATGGGTGTTTTGGTTCGATACCTCTTTGAACTCTTACATTTTTGGACCTAGGGCTATATGGGTTGTGTGGTGATTTTAATATAGTTATGTTGGTGTTTGATAAATGTGACAACCTCAATATTTACTAGAAAAATAGCGAATAGGAATCTTAGTATTGCATGCATAATAAATTATGGATTTTTAATCCTAATATTAGCTACCATCATTCTAACTCTACTTGGTACATGTGGACAAACCTTAACCTTAGAGCTATAATGTTCTAAAGTAGCTAGATAGATCCATGTTTTTAGATCAACTTATCTTTTGCTTTACCAATTATTTTCCATTACTAGTCAAGCCTTTTCCAAAAATCATTATTTCTAACCATTTTTAGATCAATTTTTGTATTAAATAACAAGCCATCACACCAATATGGAAAAGATATTTTACTCAACATATCAATACTAAGTCATAAACCCACTCTTGTGCATAAAAAAAACATTTAGAACTTCGATCCATGTCCGCACCATGGGATTGGTTGGATTAAATGGTAGAATGATGCCACCAAGCATACTTCTCACTTTTTGTGTATATGCTCCACTAGCTAGATCTTATTTCTTGTTTTTCATATGAGGTCGTCACCTTAGATCTCTAGCATGCCTCCATTAAGCTAGAAAGAGCAAGAATTTTCACATAATTTAGCAACTAAGAGCTTGGTGAATCTTTGGAAAAAGAAGTAAAGTATTAATAATCACACAACATGGGGGCTCAAATTAAAGATTATATTCACTAGCTCAAAATCAGTGATAAATGATTTTTTAATTCTTACTTGCTTGTCATGTTTCCTAAAAAAAAGCACATCAAAGAGGGATGGTAACCTGTTACAAAGATTCCTAACATTCTCCAAGCCTTTATCTTCCATTATCAACTAAGGTTTTCAAAGATTAAGATCTTTCTCCTAAGAAAGATCATATGCCCTCCAACAATAAATAAGTACGGTTTTATCTATGGCTAATGAGAAAGCTCTAGGTTGTGATGGCTTCTCCTATGAATTCTATAAAAATAATTGGACTCTATTGATCTAGACCTTTTTCAAGTCTATCTAGAAACCTATAGTTCTAACTTTCTTAGCACTATTATTGAAAAAGGAAACATTAAATTCATACCTAAGTTTATAAATCTAAAAAATGTAGGTGCAACTAGTAGTTGGTCATACTATTGAATGTTTTTTACAAAATTATTGCCAAATCCCATACTCTTCATTTATAATATTTTCTTCCTCTTATCACCCATTCTAAGAAAGTATGATTTGTCAAGAGTAGGTACATTATAGACAACATTATTATTAATGGGAAGCTATTGAATAGACTCATCAATTTTGGTAGCAAGTCATTTTCATAAAAATGATTTTTCCAAAGCCTATAATCATATTGAATGATTGTTCATTCTTTCCATGCTTTAGGTGTTAGGGTTTGGTACTAAGGTATATGAATAGAATTTGGGGGGTTAAAAGTGGATTAAAAGTGGTCATTTTTCTTGAAATCAACAAAAATATATCTTACATGAGAAATTTAAGATACCCATGCTCAAATTTTGAAGATGTTATAGAAACAAGATTAGAAATGTTTGAAAACTAGACTTTAAATTAATAAAATAAAATAAAAAAATGAAGTTTAAGAGGTTCAAAAAAGGGGAGCACACAAAGTGATCGTATTTTTGTCAAGGGTGCTCCCCTTGAAATATTGATTTTTTAAAAGTATTTCACAAATTCATTCAGTGAAAAGTTAGCTAACATCACATAGTTTATGCCAAAAAAAAATGTTAATTTTTTAATGAATAGATGACATTTTACTAATTTTCAAAGTGGATAAATCCTAAAAAAATGAAAATTGAGTGTGCTCTCCTTTTAATTTTGATAAAAATTAATCAAAACCCAATATTTTTTCATGTCTATCAAATAAAGTCTAGAATATAAAAATATAATTTATTTCTAATTTGGATAAGTAGATAAAAAAGTGACACTAAAAAAACTATACATAGGTTTTCAATGAAAAATGAAGACATTAGCAAAATAAATTAAAGATCAAAATGGTAATGCATTTCAATTTTAGAAAAAAAATATGGTTAGAAAGGTAAGAGATTTTAACATGTTATGAGATCTCCAAGATCAAAAGGAAAAAACCAAGAAACTTCCACAAAATACATGTACAATAATAAGTCTAATTGTTATTATCAAAGAGTTGATACAAGAGATAATTTGAATGTACATAGAAACCTTGCATATATAGGCAAGGTGGTGAAGGTGGGCAAGTCAAACACAATGATTTACCACCCCTCCAATGATGGAACACTTGTTGACTCACATGACCAGTGTTATAGTGAGTGGCAAGTGTGCATGCAAGAGGTGTCTCACAAAGTGAGGACACATGTCCCAACCACATGAGGTGAGACAAAACTCTAGAAATACCTAAGTGGATACTTAAAAAATGTGAATAGGACTCTCGAAGGTAGGTTAATAACTAACTAGTTTGATAAAGTCGCTATTTACACCAACACTCCCCCTCTTAAGTGTAACTTAGGGGGTAATGTATGCAAGATGATGATGGGTCCCAACTATTAACCATTTTTGGTACCCATGTACAATGCAACCTCTTATAAAATGGAGTAAAGGATAAAACCTTATGGGAACAAAACTCCTCTCCAAAAAAGGATGATACAATGAAGAAATACTATGTAGTGCCCCCCTCCTCCTACCTCTCCCCCCTCTCCCCGATAAGATGATGATGACTTCTCTAAATGTACTTGCTCAAATGATCCATGTGAAGACTGATGTAGAATAGGTACTAAAGAAATAATTTGAAATATTTTTTTAAAGAATCTCTAAACACTCTTGATGAAGCACCTCTAAATTCGTTGCAACAAGTGATGTCCTGCTAGAAAGAATATTTGGATGCTCTTTGTGAATCGTATTTGAAATCTCATGTAGCAGCAAGTGATGGTGGATGAGTTGACCATCCTTCTTTTCTATTGGGATTAAAGTGTCTCAATCTTAGAGTCCCTTATTGAAATAATTTATTTATTTTCCCCTATGATACTGATTTAATTTATAAAATGGAAAATAATAAGTTTTCAAGTTGCTAAGGCACTTTGTGGGACCCAACGATTAGTTGGCTTCCTACATGCAATGTGCATAGTGTGAGAATGTGACACTTGTCACATGGGCACTCCTTTGGGAAGAGGCAAATGTTTATACCTCTTAAATATGCACCATGGTGACATGTGGCATTCTACTTTGGAAGTAGGCACTTGGTGGGGCCCGCTTATGAGCACATTCTTTCTTTGGAGAACGGGAAGCAACATAGAGTGACACTTGTCACCTAGGTGCTCAATGTAGCATTGTGCATTATGCTTTCTTCAAGGAAGTGTGCCTAGATGCCATGTGGCATTGGTTTGAGGAGTTAACTCATGCTCATAAAGGAATGTTGTTAAATGGAGACTAAATTGTCTTTGGGAGTGACTAGGAGTCAAAGATAAGTTCTATTTTGGAAATGGAGCATGTGAGGTTACTTTATTTATGGGAGTTGCACACCTTGCATGTGATTGCATGTTGTTGCATGTTGAGTTGGTTGCTTTTTGGGTCACTTGGGACTCGTGCATGTTATAGTTTTCAGTTTGCATGCACGTAGAGACTATGGGAATGACACATGAAAATCTTGGGCACCCATTTAACGGTGAAATAAATATGTTAGTGTCTTAGTGCATCTAGTGAGATTGTATTGTAATTTTTTAATATGTCATTATGTTGCTGGATTTACTCTAGAATTTGTATCATAGTGTAGTAACACCTGCAAGAGCATAGACTTTGGAAGTTGCATTGTAATTGCTTTTTACCATAATACAATTGATTTATGCTTTGATGTGTGGGATTTTTTCCCAAAAGGGTTTTCCCACGTAAATTTTGTGTTTTATGGTTTATTGTTTAAATCTAAAAATAACTAAATGTATGTGCAATCTTAAACAAAACTATAAGAGTTGAAGATTTACAAGAAAAGTTTTGCAACCCTCTCCTCCTGTTCGATTTGCATTAGGAAGGTTTTTTATGCACTCTAGTTTCCTTTCAATTGGTATCAAAGCTTGGCCAACTTTGTTGTCCTTGTTGGGTTTGAAGGGTTTTTTGTGCAGATCTAGTTTCGGTGGGAGTTTTGAAGAGAAAGCTTTTGTAATCTTGTTGCAGGTTTAAGATGGCAAGCACATCTAGAAGGATAGAGATGGAGAAATTTAACTGCGGTAATTTTGAGTTGTGGAAACTCAAAATGGAATAGATGCTCCCACACAAAGATATATTAGTGGCAATATCTAGAGTTAAACCTCAAACAATGGCCTAGGATGTATGGGATACAAAGGATCGGAAAGCCAAGGGTCTAATAAGACTTTGTTTGGCTGACTCTACAGGCCTGAATGTCCACAAGGAGAAGATTGCAACTAAGCTTTGGAAGAAGCTTGGTGAAATTTATCAAGGGAAATCCCTGGTAAATAAGTTATTTTTGAGAAATAAGTTGTATTCTCTAAGGATGGAGGATGGAGGATTTGTTGTAGATCACATGGGTGCATTAAATATGCTTGTTGCCCAACTGAGTTTTGTTGGTGTGAAGATTGATGATGATGGCCATTGCATGCTTATGTTATGTTCTTTGCTAGACTCATGGGACCACTTGGTGATGGCTATTGGAAGTACAACAACCACTTTCAAGATGGAAGATGTGGTTGATTTGTTGTTATCTGAAGAGATGCAGAGGAAATCTTTTGAGATGGCCAAGGAGGCCCTATTTGTTTGTGGTGGATCAAAGGAGAAAGATAAGAAGAAAGACAAGAAGTCCAAGTCCAAGTCTCTAGGGAGATCTAAGTCTCCTAGTAAAATTTCCAAGGTAAAATGTTGGAATTGCAAAAAATCTGGTCACTTCCATAAAGATTGTAAGGAGGACAAAAAGAAAAACAAGAAGTCTTTCTCTAATTATAAATCTGATAAATCCTCTCAGGATGATGCAGATGCTTTTGTTGCTTCCTTGACATTGCATACATTGGAAGATGTGTGGTTGATAGATTTGGGTGCCTCTTTCCACATGACCTCTCACATAGGTTGGTTCTCAAAGTATGAGGAGTAGTATGGTGGCAAGGTGTATCTGGGTAATGACTCTCACCTAAAAATTATTGGTCATGGAAGAGTCAAGATTTGATTCCCTGATGGTAGAGTGAAGGTAATTGATGGTGTCTTGCATATTCTTGCTTTGGCATGGAACCTACTTTCATTAAGTAAGTTGAGTGATGTGGGTGTGCAAGTTGTTTTCTTGAGTGGTGGATGCAAGATGACTAGAGGTTCTAGGGTGCATACTAAGGGTGTTCAGACTGACACCTTGTATAAGTTGGATGCATGCATAGTTCAATGCAATAGTACTTTTGTCGAGTCTAAGAAGAGGGCTTTGGATTCTTCATCCTTGCCATCAGAACAAGCAGAAAAGAAGATCGTGGTGTCTACATCTAATGATCATGCTTTTTGGGTACCTAAGGGTGCCAATGTTTTGGAAATGTAACTTCCAATTAAGAAAACAATTTTGTGGCACCAAATACTTGGCCACATTGGTGAGAAGTGTCTTAGAGCCCTGAAAAATAAGAGCCTTGTTGAAGTCCTTGATGATTGTAATCTTGAGTTCATTTTTTGTGAACATTGTATATATGGAAAATGACATTGAGTTTCTTTTTATTCCAGTTCTCATAAGTCTTTTGGGGTTTTGGATTATGTGCATTCTGATGTGTTTGGTATTATTAATGTTCCTTCGAACTATCTAAATCTATGTACTTTGTATAATTCATACATGACTATTCTAAAAGGACATTTGTGTACTTCCTCAAAAGTAAATCTAAAGTTTTTAGTTAGTTTAAGGAATTCAAATTCTTGATTGAAAACTAGACTAGTAGGAAAATTAAGTGCTTGAGGACAAATAACGATGGTGAGTTTTGTTCTACAGAATTCAACAGGTTCTATAAATACCATGGGATTGAGAGACACGAGACAACTCCATACACCCCACAACAAAATGGAGTTGCAGAGAGGATGAACAAAACGATGATGGAGAGAGATAGGAGTATGCTAAGTTGTGTTGGCCTTGAACATAAGTTTTGGGTTGAAGTTGTGGCCACTACACATTATCTAATTAATAAATCTCCAACTTTAGCTCTTGTTGAAAAGACACCCATGGAGGCATAGTCTAGTAAGAAGCACTTGATGACACATCTCAGAGTCTTTGGTTTTGAGGCATATTCTCATGTGTCTAGTGAGAAGATATCTAAATTGGAGAACAAGGTAGTGAACTGTATCTTCATCGGCTATGGTATCGCTGTGAAAGGGTACAAGTTTTGGGATCTAGTTGTAGAGAAGGTTCTCTATAGCAAAAGTGTGATCTTTCGTGAGTTGAAACCTTCCATAGTTGATCTACAACCAGAGAAGGAAGAGAAGTAGGAGGTAGTTTAATTTTCACCTACTCCTGAGAGAAATGAATTATGTACTCCTAGTGAACTTGATGATGAGGAGATCTCTAGTAGCTTTGAAAGTTCTGAAGAAGAGCAAGAACCTCAACCTCAATAGTTGAGGAGGTCTACACGTGTTAGGAAGCAACTGGATAGATTTGGATATTCACTATTGGATTCCAATTGCATATTTGCTTTGATTGCTAACACTAATGAGCCCAAGATAGTTAAAGAGGCTATGGGTATGCATGATGCAAATTCTTGGATGGAAGCCATGAATGAAGAGATGGTTGCATTAAAAAAGAATGCTACATGGGATTTGGTACCTTTTCCTGATGGACGAAAACTCATTGGTTGCAAATGGGTGTTCAAGAAGAAAATGGGTTCTGACATGGTAGTGTCGAGAAGCATAAGGCAAGGTTGGTTGTGAAGGGATATTCCCAGGTGGAGGGAATTCATTATGGGGAGATTTTCTCTCCTGTAGCTAAGCTGACATCTATTCATTTTTTTTCACTTGCAATAGCTCATGACTTGGAAGTCGAGTAGATGGATGTGAAGAAAAATTTCCTTCATGGTGACTTGAATGAGGAAATTCATATGTCATAGCCAGAATATTTCATTGAGAAAGGTAAAGAGAATCTAGTGTGCAAGTTGAAGAAATCTTTGTATGGTCTGAAGTAATTTCCTAGGATTTGATACTAGAAGTCTGATGCCTATGTATTGTCTTTGGATTTTTGAGATCCAAAATTGACCATTGTGTCTATTACAAGACTGATAATGGTTGCATTCTCTTTATTGTCATGTATGAGGATGATATGTTGTTCATTAGGAATGGTAAAAGTATTATTTCAAATTTTAAGTCTCAGTTCTCAACATAGTTTGAGATGAAAGATCTAGAAGCAACGGGGTATATTCTAGGGATTGAGATTAGAAGAGATAGAGCTAACAAAAATCTTTAACTTAGCTAGAGTATGTGAACTTTGTGTTAGAGAGATTTAGCATGACTAAGTTTGCAAATAGATGGTTGTTTCAGTTGTACAGGGGACGAAGCTTTCTATAGAGGATTGTCCAAAATCTCCTTCCAAGATGGAGGACATGAGAAGAGTTCATTATGCGAGTGTTGTTGGAAGTTTAATGTATGCTATGGTTTGTACAAGGCCAGACATTTCCCTAGTAGTGGGAGTCCTTAGTTGGTTTATGGCTAATCTTGGATGGGTGCACTAGGATGCAGTGAAGAGAGTGTTCAGATACTTGTGGGGTACTTTCGAGTATTCCTTATGTTTTCATAGTTATCCTATTAGACCTCAACATTTGGTGAACATTCATGGGTATATGGATTTTGATTGGGTGGATGACATTGATAGCAAAAGATCCACTAGTGGATATGTTTTCATGATGTTTGGTGGTGCTATAAGTTGGATGATTAAGTGGTGGGTTGTAGTCGCTTTGTCCACCACATAAGCAGAGTATATGGGAACTACATATGCTTGCAAAGTAGTCATTTTGCTTAAGAGGTTGTGTTATGATATTGGTTTTGATGCAAGACAGAATACTATGTATTGTGATAGCCAGAGTGCAATTTGTTTAGCGAAGAATCCTACTTTCCATGCTAGGACAAAATACATTTATGTGTCATTTCATTTTGTTTGTGATATGGTAGAAGATGGAAAGACGAAGTTGAAAAAGGTTCATATTGTGGTGAATGTTACAGATGCATTGGAGAAGCCAATGAGCACAAAGAAGTTCAAATGGTGTGTTGGTTCAATGGGCCTTGTGGCATAAGTGTGATACAAGGACTCATATAAGGTCTTCAACAAGTGGGAGAATGTTGGGATTAAAGTGTCTCAACCTTAGAGAGTCCCATGTTAAAATAATTAATTTATTTTCCCCTATGTGGTTGATTTAATTTATTAAATGCAAAAATATAAGTTTCCAAGTTGTTAAAGCACTTTGTGGGACCCAGCGATTAGTTGGCTTCCTACATGCAATGTGCATAGTGTGAGAATGTGACACTTGGGACATGGGGTGCTCCTTTGGGAAGAGGAAAATGTTTATACCTCTTAAATATGCACCATGGTGACATGTGGCATTCTACTTTGGAAGTTAGCACTTAGTGGGGCCCGCTTGTGAGCACATTCTTTCTTTGGAGAAAGAGAAGTAATAGAGAGTGACACTTGTCGCCTAGGTGCTTAATGTAGCATTGTGCATTGTGTTTTCTTTAAGTGTGCCTAGATGTCATGTGGCATTAGTTTGAGGAGTTAACTCGTGCTCATAAAGGAATGTTGCTAAACAAAAACTGAGATGTCACTAGGAGCAACTAGGAGTCAAAGATAAGTTCTATTTTGGCAGTGGAGCTATATTTTCTTTATGGGAATGCCTTGCATGTAAAGTTACTTGGTTTTTGGGAGTTGCACACCTTGCATGTGATTGCATGTTGTTGCATGTTGAGTTGGTTGCTTTCAGGTCACTTAGGACTCGTGCATGTTGTCAGTTTTAGTTTACATACATGCAAAGATTGTGGAAATGACACATGGAAATCTTGGGTGCCCATGTATGAGTGAAATAAATATGTTAGTGCCTTAGTGTATTTAGTGATATTTTATTATAATTTTTTGAGACATTATGCTGTCGAATTTACCCTAGACTTTGTATCATAGTGTTGTAACACCTGCAAGAGCATAGACTTTAGAAGTTGTATTGTAATTTTTTTTTTTGTAATATAATTGATTTGTGCTTTACCCTAGACTTTGTATCATAGTGTTGTAACACCTGCAAGAGCATAGACTTTAGAAGTTGTATTGTAATTTTTTTTTTGCTGTAATATAATTGATTTGTGCTTTGGTGTGTGGGTTTTTTTTCAAAAGGATTTTTCCATGTAAATTATGTGCCTTATGGTTTATTGTTTAAATCTGAAAATAACTAATTGTATGTACAATCTTAAATGAAATTGTAAGTGTTGAAGATTTGCAAGAAAATTTTTGCAACCCTCTCCTATTTGATTTGCATTAGGAAGGTTCTTTTTGCACTATGTTTTCCTTTCATTTCCAATCTTTCTTTTCAATCCCACATTCTTTGAGTTGCAATCTTAGTGATTTGATTTCTATAAAATAATCATCTATAGTATTATAGTCTTTTGGACTTATACTTAGGAGGTCATTTTATAGCTTGTGGTTTCATAGTTCTTTGACCTTCCCAAAAGCTTCATTAGTAGTTTTCAAGGCCTCAATATGGAATAGAAGCTCTAGAGATAGATAAATGCATAGAAACTCAAAGGCTTGATCACACTTATTATATCACTTTTCCTTATCTTTCGATTGCAAACTTAGAATCACAAAAGAAATGTAAGAAAATAATAAAGTGCTAAAGGCACAATGATAATGACAACCCCACATGATTATTTTGATCTCCCCTGAATTGACACTTTATATTTTTTAGTGCATATAACAATTTCAATGGAACAAATAATGACACTTTATAATTTAGTACGACATTGTTTCCAATGAAGTGGGCAAAAAGATTATTCACTTTCACAAAATAAATACTCAATTTGAGTAGCTAATCAAAAGTTACAATAATTCCTATTGCCTAATTTGAACATAGAATGAGGAGACAAAATATGTGTTAAACAACACAAAACTATTAACATTATAACATAAAATAAAAAATAGCATTTAATGCTAACATAAAAACCAATTCATATAAGATAAGGAACCATTGGTTGATCAAGTCAAGGAGCGTGGAGAGAGCATATGGAGTAATTTGAGGCCTAGTGTGGGAGTTTTGAGCCCACATGGAGATTGACCACTAGAACTTGAGCAATAGATTCACTCAGCTCAAAAAAGGTCACGCATTGTCTCATGTAGAAGTCCCACAAAGATTTATCATTCACGGCCTACAATGATCCCCGTGTTGTTCTTGGGTTCCATAGACTTTTGTGACCTCACAGACATTGTTAAAATATTTCATTTCATTTCATTTCAATGTACTTGCTCTCCACTTATATCCCTTCTATGCAGTTCTTTGCAGGTTGCGCGTGGAGGAGTGGAGGTCTTGAGCAACGTTGTGGAGATTAGCAGCAAATTGACAAGTGCTTGAGCAGGTCGCAGTCCGATAGCAACAGAAAATTTGAATCTCCATGGCATAAGACCCATCAACTTGCCATGCGAACCATAATATACCACTCACATGTCTCTACTTGTGCGCCAATGAAGGCAGACACGACTTTCGACTCTAGAAAGGCCGCAAATGATAGGTATGGGTCACTAATTGGATGATGAGGCCGCGTATGGTAGTGGAGGCAGTAAAGGCACCTATGAAGAAGGCCCTTCACTGTTGACCAAGACCAGGTGGACACGCACGTAAGTTGTACGACTATGTATTGTATGGCACCTGAAGATCACCCATAATCTACCCAAAAAAACACTATGGATGGCGTGGGTATGTGAATGAGGCCAAGGGCGTGGAGATGTTGAGCAGGGCGCGTGGGTGTTGGGCCGCACGTGAAGGAGATAGGTAGGTAAAGGACGTTTCTTGGAAGCCTTAGAGCACGAGTTGTGTGAGTTTTCCTCTGATGTGATCTCCAGTACGATTGCTTGCAAAACAACAAAAGAAATCAGCAAACAACAAATGGAATGGTGGCTTCTCACTCGACAAGAAACCCTACACAAACTACAGCAGAAACCTCAAGAAGGCCAATAGGCTAAAAATTTTGGCTGCAAACACAATATATTTGCCACGAACCAAAAAAACACCCGAAATGGTCAAACAAACTTGCAGACAGGTCAAAATAGCCAAA
Organism: Sequoia sempervirens; assembly: GCA_007258455.2. Lineage (NCBI taxonomy): Eukaryota > Viridiplantae > Streptophyta > Pinopsida > Cupressales > Cupressaceae > Sequoia > Sequoia sempervirens. The sequence goes on along the minus strand of VDFB02000003.1, from coordinate 549,367,252 downwards.
ATCTCTGCAGAAAACAAATATTGATCTAGGAGATGGGCAGAGGCCAGATTGGCCTTATACGCAAAAAAAAAAAACAAACAAACAAACAAAAGTTGATTTTTTTACAACTTTTTGTAGAATAGGTAAAAAACAAAAGTTATCGGAATCAACGAATAAGAGATATTTCTTCATTTCTCGAGTATTTTGGACACAATGACAATGTCCTGTTGGCTCCACGATGCTCTGGTGATAGGGCTATGTGCGGGAGTCACCTTGATGCAGGAAGGAATGTGCTCTCAAGGCTCTGATACCATGTTGTGATTTCCAAGATAAAAAAGCAAATGCCAAGAAACTTCCACAAAATACATGCACACAATAAGCCTAATTGCTATTATCAAAGAGTTGATAAAAGAGATAATTTGAATGTACGTAGAAACCTTGCATATATAGGCAAGGAGGCGAAAGTAGGCAAGTTGAATACAATGACTGACTACCCTTCCAATGATGGAACACTTGTTAACTCAGATGACAAGTTTTCTAGTGAGTGGCAAGTGTGCATGCAAGGGGTGTCTCATAAAGTGAAGGCACGTGTCTCAACCACATGAGGTGAGACAAAACTCTAGAAGCTCCTAGGTGGAGATTTAAGAAATGTGAATAGGACTCTTCTAAGTAGGTTCATAGCTAACTAGTTTGGTAAAGTCACTATTTACACCAACATGACATCATGAAATTTAAAAAAAAAAAAATCTTAAAAGGTGGAAACTTGATGGAGATCACACTTGACATTTGTTTTTTTTTGTGTGTTCTATACAAGACACATTTGTTTGCTTCATATGTAGGTCCATCTTTTTGGGTTGGATGTTCAAAAGGGTTTTCTCTAAGAAAGATATAATGCATGTGCACTATATCATATTCATGTTCCAACATACACACATTAAAAAATGCTCATAAAAAAATATGCACATTATAGTGCGTACATGTCTTGATTAATACAACAAAATAGAAAAACAATCTTGACATTAATCATGTAACCCTAACATTATTGATTATGAATATACTCAATAAAAAATTAGTCTTGTTAAATAAAGTAAATTACCCATTTTAGAACTTGAAGCATAATGAGCTAGTCAATCTTTTATACCCTAACTAAACATGTTTGGTATCACAACCTAATTATGGTTAATATAAGTAAAAATAAACTACTATTGTTAATTAAACACTTCCCTTTAATATCTTGAATTATTTGAAAATTATAGCTCTAATGTGGAGTTCATTTTTCTTTAATTTATTGTGATTTTATTGGAAATATCTTCAACACAAGGAATTAAAGGCTATAGGGATCTCCTTTGAACCATCCTATTGAAAATATACTTTCACTAACCTACTTAAAGCTTTAATTTTTCTTTTCCCATATAACTGTTTCTCTTAAAATTGAAATTGAGAGTGGAAGTTCTTTCTCTAGTTCCTCATCATCACAAATTCAAAAAGATATGGCAAACAAGGGTTTGAAGACCATTACTTTTGAACGGGGAGGTGGTGTGATGTACCATATAAATAAAGATTGGTGTTGAGTGGATCTCTTATATTCTTAGCAAGAAAGAGATCCACCAAAAATTCTTAAAAGAACGATATCACTAAAAAGGTCACTTCCCCTCAATATCTAACACCACCACAAACTAAATGCTACCAAAAAGCTATTGAGCTGCATATGGAATTCATCTAGTTTCTCCCTCCCATGTTGACAACTCAAATGTATATCATTAATATATTTCTTCCATCATCTATATTTTAACAAGGAATTGTTAACCACCACATTGAAAAGTGGGGAACCCATCCCCACACCTTACTACTTGTAATAGTAATAATTATGAGTGAAAAATATAGATCTTAAGAAAAGCTCCACTAATGATGCAACCTCTTCATTTGTGTATTTTAAACACATCTATCACTTCTCTAATATACTTTAGTAATGATGGATTTAATATTAAAAATCACAAGAATCTCATCCTCTAATTTAAGTATAAAAGGTCAATATCTACTCTTATCATTACAACTATTGATCTCAATAATGACAAGTTAGTGCACTCAAAAGTACACTTATTACTATAACACAAATGGTAACCAGCCCAAAAATAAAAGGAAACAATAATATGATCCCAACATCATTTTAAGAAAGTGGGGAAAAGAAAGTGGGGTCTACAATCTACTTGGCAAATCAAGCCCTCACCTTCTCTAGAAGCTTTTCCTTGTGCACAATTCCATCTCATGGAAGGTATCTATTAAAAATAAAAGATTTTTTAAATGTATAAATTTCAGAAAATTGTTTTTAGATAAAGATATGATAAAATGTAGATTTAGAAAACTTAATGCAATACATGATACTTGATGAACTAAAAAAATAAAAATAAAAAATTGATACAAACATTAAATATTAAAGCTAAATTTCTATAGTAAAGATTAAAAATTATAAACACTAATTCATAAATATTAGATTATTCTTAGAGTTGTTCTCCCTACTAAGATGTAAAACAATGTATACATAAATATTGTAAATTGTAAAACTTCATCTATTTATTACATTGTGCATATATTCATTAATCTCAATAGCCTCCTGCAAATGTATTTTGAAAGTGTTATTGACTTCATGTACTTTTTGGTTCTATCAATGCAATTATGGTGTTTCTTTTGAGAGAGTGCTCTACCAAAGTTGACTTGACAACCCTTTTTGACTGATGTCAAAACATGCTCTTTGATCTTCGTGCAAATGAAACAACCAGCTTCATCAATGTATAGAACACCATATAAACACTCAATCTAATAACCAACATATTTTAGAGTTGGGTCCGTAAGATCTTCGGAAGATTTGTTCGGTTTCCTAGGTTTGATGTGAAAAAAGACTTGTCTTGATGTTACTTTTCTTCAGAATTCTTGCAATTTTATTCTAAATACACCCAACATAAGACAATGGGGAAAAGCTACAAGGATCTCCTTTGAATCATCAACAGCTTAACCTTTTTATATTAGAAAGTTTTCTGCAATTTAATTAAAGCAGCTAATTGTATGAGTTTGAAGGTTCCCAAGTGATTTCTTCCTAAAAAGAATTATTGTTTAAATTAAATTTGCTGAAATTTACAACGGCTGGGGCCACTTTCACACAATCATATCCATATTTATATTTTATATGGAGTGCAGAATCCTGTAAATTGAGTTTAACCCTCTTATAATTGCACAAGCTTTTCTTGCAAAACACTTGTTTCCAATAAGTAAAATTTAGCTTTAATGATTTGACATTGTTTTGACACCTTGCCGTGTGACCTTGTAGTGGAATAAAAAGTCCATTCACCTAATTACCAATTCTTATATCTACCACGGTGTTGTGACCTTTTTTCACACATCGCCCCATTGCAAATGGGGACCCTCGCTGGTTTGCTCTTGGGTTTTAGCTTTGAGTAGCAATTTCATAGTCTCTGATGTCTGGGAATTCCGTGTCAAAGTCTGGAGTTATCATCCGAGCCAAGTTTGGAGTTTGAGCCTGAAACTGAACGTAAACATCATAGAAGTGCTTAGAAGACCCGGTAGACGAAGATCGCCTGCTTTCGCTCAATTTTGGCACTTCCTATTTTTTAGGGATTCTGCTTTTTTGCTTTTTGCTTTCTTCATTTTTGGCATTTCTGGATCAATCTGGAATTTACTATTTTTAGAAAGTTGTTTTTTGCTTTTTTCTATTTTTATTAAGTTTCTTTTTTTAGAAAGTGCTAGGTGTCACTGGCAGTGGAGTCGAAAGTTTCCACTTTTGGAACTAAAAAGCAAGCAAAAATCAAGTAGAGGTCTCGAAAAATTGAAAAAATCATGGAAAAAGCGCATGCAAGGTGAGGAAAAGCAGGAAAAAAGTGCATGCAAAGGTTAAAAATCAACTAGACAAAATCGCGCCTTTGAGAGAAAATCATTGAAAAATCAAGTAAAAAAGCAAGAAAAATCATGATAAAAATTCACCTAAATCTAGAGAGGTGCGCCATTTAGAAAATCCAGTTGAATCTTCAAAAAGTCCAGTTGAGAAATCCGTTCATCAAGAGAAATACTGAGAAATCCAATTGAAATTTGAAAGATCAAGACAAAATCCGCCTTCTACAAGGAATTCCAGTTGGAAAGTTCGAAATTCCAGTTGGACAAAGATGAAAATTGACTAAGGCAAGAGACATTTTGAATTGGACTTCAGGAACTTCAAGTTGAAGTGAAATTCCAGTTGGAAAGTAGAAAGTTCCAGTTGAAAGTCGAATTCTTCAAAGTGAAAATCGAAAATTTCCTAAGGCAAAATCGCTTTGGTAAGTGAAATTCCAGTTGAAAAAGTAAAAAGTCCACTTGAGGGTCGAATTTTACCAAAAGGCAAGAAATTTTTGATAACTTAAATTTCATTTGAAAGTTATCAATTAATGAGAAAGGGACGCCTTGTTTGAAAAGTCAAAGATCACGATAAGATTGCTTTTTTCGTTTTAAAGCAAAAACGTCCAATGAAAGAAAGAAGTCGACCTAAACCAATTTGGAAAGGTTTTATTATAAAAGATGATCTTGTGAGCTTATTTTTATTATTTGCAAAGTTGAATTTTTTCACAGGCAAAACCTCTCTCAAAAGAAAGACGTCTTTCTTCTTCAGCTGCAAACAGATTTTTTTTTATTCCAGAACATAAGAGTTCAATTTTCCTCTTCCATTTCTATATTTTCAAAACAACTGCAAGGTTATTATTGGCGATTTTAGAAGGGAGAAGGATTTGTTTATTGTGGATTTGAGAAAACTTCAATATAATTCTTTAAAAATCCAAAAGATTATTTAAAATTCCATGAATGCTCTTTAAAAACAATAAAGGCGGATCAAATTTCATTGAGAGTTTATTCTTTAACAGCCTTTTAATCAAGTTTTGGATTTTTTTTAATTAATTTTAAATTTCTCCAGCCAAGAAATCGCCTTTTTATAAATTTGTTAAAATACTCTAACTTCGAGCTTCGTACAGGCACAATGTCTTGTCCAAAGAATGTGGGAGCTGGAGTTAGGAAAGCTCAAGTAAAGGAATTCCTCAAAGAATTTTATCCAGAATCCCAATTATCCTCGAAGTGGAATAAGGTAGCAAATACCAATTTTGAGCAGTTTAATGCAATTCAACACAAGAGAAGGATGTTTGGCACTCAGAGCGAAATGCCTATGCCTATTGCCACAAATATCGTTAAGTCTGGACTTCATCAAGCAGCAGGATTTCCACCTGCAGTTCAGTGCAATGAGCTAATGGTCGAGTGTGCCAGAAGGTACAATCCTCAAACAAGATCCATTAAAACACCCAATGGGATCACCTTAGCGTATTTCACAGAGGATTCAGTCAAGGAAGTATTTGGTATTCCCCATCATCGAAAAATGTTGAACAGGACTCAACAGGAATCTCAGGCCATGTTTGATCAAGTCAAGGAATCCTATATGGACATAGTCAATTCTAACTGGATCAAGGAACCCAAAAGACACCGCTCCAAGTTGCCAAAGAGATTAATTTGTACGGATTTTAAAACAGAATACAGTGATATGATTCATATGCTGAACAGGATTATGGGAACTTCTCAAGGAGCCTTCTTCGAAGTATGGATGTTTTCCTACGTGGAGGAGATCGTATTGGGAATGGAAGCAATAAATTGGGCGAAGTTAGTAAGTGATAATATCAATTTCCAGTTGAGAAACCTAGAGAAGACCAAAACCTTCTACATGAGTTCCTATGTGGTTTATATCTTGGCACGGTTCACCAAATATAGAGGACTGATTTGCAAAGGGGAAGTTGGACTTCGAAAAGATCAGCTCAAAGCATATGATTGTTACCCGCAGCTCCAGTTACATTACAGGGACAATTTCAAGATAACTAATGACGCCTTCCTTATGTATGTCACACGGGTGCTTCAAGGAACAATTCAAAGGAGGCTATCTAAAGAAGCTATGGTGATGCTTGATAAGTTCGGATCCTGGTTTATCCAGTTTCCGACCTTTACATATATAAGAGTTCATGGATTCTCGGATGCTCCCCATATACTCCTGTTAGAAGATTAATCTTTACTTGGTAAAGATTATTCTTTAATTGTAATTTTTTATTAACTTGTAGGAATATTCCAAAGGAATCCCTACAAGTCTTTTGTCTTTTTGTCATCTCACACATGTGTGAGGATGACTTATTTTTTAATTCCTTTATTAAGGAATATTTGTAACCACCTCCTTAAGAGGTGACACTTTGCGCACACATAGATGAATGGTGGCATTCATTGAGTTGGGAGTTACATTCTAACTCCTCTTTCTCACCTCTACTTATTGAGGTGCTTCTCCTCTCATTCTTCAAGATTCAAGCAAGCAAGCTAAGGCTGAAGCTCTCTCTCTCTTTGTATTATTCTTTAGGCATTTTGCCTCCATTCATAATATTGGGTTTTTTTTCTTGCTTTTTCCCCTTAACAAATGCTTGTGTCTCTCTTGCTTTGGTGGTGCTTGGTTTGGCTACTTCAACTTATTTGGTAATCTCTTTCCTTCAAACAATTGCTCTTTATTAGTACTTTCCATTGCTCTTTTTGTATTTCCTTCATCCCTTGTATCCAACAGACAAGATTGTTATGCTCAAAGCGTAACCCAAAAAATTTCATTCAGGCGAAAAAGAACAAACAAGGAGTGGATTTTCCGGTTGCAATTGGAAAAATGCTAGAAGTCTGCCCCTCATTACAATCAGCCAAGACAGCAAGGGTAGAGTTGCAATTTTATAAGTTCAGCACTTATAATCCAAGGTCCGATTATGATCCATACCTAAGAGTTCACGGGAAGAAATCCCTTCATGTTATGCAGATTGAAGACTATTGGTCTAACTTGGTGGACGAGTATGGAGTCAGGAAGAAGACTTGGTCCAAAATTCCAATTGAACTTGTAAAAAGGTGTGACTTGTTCCCTATACCTGACCAAGTAAAAGACAACGGGGACTACATTCATCCTCAATTTGAACAAGAAAAAGATAAGCCTATCTTGCTACCTAACTGGACACAACCTGAGTTGACCGATTTGAACATATTGATGAAGGATATTTTAGCATACTCAAGGGAATGGGTTGACAGTCAATCAGCAGCTAGGGAGCGATCCAAAGGGAATTGCATTCTGGATTCCTACTTGCTCGAATGATTCGCAAGGTGTCATCGTTTTCCATACTCCAAGTGGCTTGTTCTACTTGTCATGTGTCCTTTGAGTTGGTTATGTTTTTAGGGTTAGGGTTTATTGAAATGATCTTGGCCATTGATCTTAATTCAATCTTGGTCGTTGCTTTGTAATTGGGGTGCCTATATAAACCCCACGCATTTCATTTATTTAGAGAGAGACTTATGAAATTGTTGCTACTATTGGTATTCAAATAATAAGTGGATTCAGAGTTGAGCATTTGTTATTTTTATGAGCCCGCATGGTTTCATGATTTCTTCAATAGATTAAATTGTTTTCAAGTATTTTAGATGAATGAAAGATTGATAGTGTTGGAGATAGTGAGATTAGTTCATACCTTTTTCAATTGGATGATTTTCAATTTGATGTGTAAGGTTAGTCTGAACATTGAAACTGCTTGACTTGAATTCTATTACCTATATGCATTGGTCGAATTGATGGTGGTATAGTGTAATAGGATATCTTTCGTAAACCCATTGAAGATTGCACCGTCTTTGTCTAGTTGTAGTACTGTGCTTGGCGAAGCAAAGATTGGTTTAAATTTCACTATCCAGCATTTGTCTCTTAAGTTCGTAGGAGTAGTTTTGCATAAATCAAGTTCCTTTAACCCTCATCCCTTTTTCTTTTATTTTATTCCAAACTGAAAATCCCAAAATATAAGAGCATTCAACGTTACATCAATCCAAATCCCTACTTCGAGTAAGTTCATTATTTAAGGTCCCTTTGTGAAATCAGCATATCACATCATCCATTGAGCTTGTCCATCCCCCAAAACGAAACATTGGAATTACCGTATGAACTTTCTAGCAATCTTAGCATAAGAGGTAATTTTTCAAGAGAGGATAGAGCTGTCTTTGGGCACTTTTTATTCTGGTGTTTGGTGTGTCACAAAACATGCATCAACAGAGGGAACATGCAGATTACATGTATTACAAAGTAATCACAGACAAAATATAGTGATCCATGAATTGGAGAGCATCACTCTCTATCCTGTTCAGCAATTGAATTTGTTCTCTCTGCAGAACAGAATTCCATCTTCCACAATCACATGGAGTTGTAACAACTTTTTAGCACCTAAAAGAAGGCCTATCTCTAATGCTCATGTCTTGCATCCTTTACGTTATAACTGGCAGAAATGGACTGGAGATGACATCTCTAGTGCAAAATATACCACGTCCTCTGCCTTGTAAATTCCCAAATCAGAAGACTTGCTTATAGACTACAAAAAAGCAAACCAAAAGGTATAACTCATACATGCATACATACACAAAAGACAGCTCAATAATGTTAAATTATCCCAGAAGGCAACATGGTATCACTGGAATACTTCATTATCTTAGTTTTGATGTCCAAGGGGAACTTTAGACATCAAGGACTCGAGGATTTCTCAGAAAAGAACACCCAAGGATTGCAGAATTGTTTTGGATATATAACTTTGAATTTGCAGCGTTTGAAGCTCTAATTCACAGACTTGATTTGGGGCAAATTCTATGGGCATGCAAATTTGTTGAAGGGGAACCGGCATAGCAATCAGCCAAATGGAAGTGAACGTGGTGGTTTACAGAAGAATAGATGTTGAGTTAGAAATGGTGATGTTCTTCGTAGGATATCCAGTGTTCCTAAATTTTTTCATGTTATGAGAAAAGTCGAGAAGGTTGCCAACCTTGACCTGGTGAAGATTTTCTGTAGTCTGACCACATAAAGAAAATTTGATTGCTTATGATGTTAGGAAATTTCATTACAAAATTGATCTGGGGAAGTAAACATTTAAGCAGACTCCAGGTCAAGGAACAAATGTAACTAGTAATTGATAACATCCACAATATTTTTAGGTAATGGAGGCATATAAGCCCTCTATGCTGGCTGCATTCAATCTCCATTACTCATGGTAGAAGTTTATGTGGTTAAAATCTGAATATTAAAGCAGTTTGAACCAAGGCCAGAATTTCTAAAATGTCAAGCTCAAAGATGTTATCAAAATGAAATCTCTAGAGGAATACAGGAAATTCTGGCTACAGATCTACAAACATGGACTGACTCCATCAGGACAAAGCTTTCTCCTTTCTCCAAACCCCATAGAGAAACTACTAATGTTGTTCATGCTTGGCTAGCCATTGTAGAATTTCTTCTATAAAAACCTTGGCCAAGTATTTTATCATTCTGTGATTATTCTTGCCATATTTGATTTATTCAATACAAGCAATAAGAGATGCATATAAACATTATCACACTGTAAGTGATGTTCATCTGTAACTTAAGTGGGTGCAGTTAAAAATATTCTACTCTTCAACAATCAAAAACAAATTATTAGCACCTAGAATGTGGTACAAATTAAGATCATTATTCCAGATTCTTTCATTGGCCTCAAATTCCAAGATTGTAGAGACATGAAACCAGCAATATGAAATTCTTCAGCATCCCAAAAAAATCACATGTTTTATACATCACTCCACATTCAATCCAAGTTATTAATGTCCTGTAATCCATCAGGTTTGGATACTGTCCACTAATCCATTAGATTTGAGCTTGGACATACATCACATCATATCTCTAATTACATGATGGATTGCATTTTGGATTTTAATGAAGTAAAAATAAGCAACATTCCTAATGGTAGGACTGGGGATATCAACGGCACCTTTGAGCCCTCTCTCTGAGCCAGCTTACTCAAAACCAATGATGCCAGAATCAATGTTAAAGTGCACTGTTCACATGCACAGTTTCCACACGAATTTTATGCCTTCTCAAGTCCGAATGCTGGCCCATATTGTAGCAAATATTGCAGATCCTATGAGAGATGCTTCAAACCTAATACCAAAGATATATGCTGCCAGAAACAATATGTTTACCTCCATCTCCATACTATTAGGAGGCAAGCAGGCTATTCTTGTTTATTTCATGAGAATACAAATCAGAATGGATACAACTAACAATTCACAATAAGAATATAGGGGAAACCCTAAATACCAATACATGGAATACAGTTGCTAAGGTATAATGCATATTCTCCTCGTGCTTAATCAAAGAGCTCCCACTTTGGTGTGGCAGATGATGTTGAATTTGGAGGTGCGGGCTCAAATGTTTCCCACTTTGTTGTCACTACAGGATGATCCAGCAATGACTTTGGCATAGCATTGCGCACTTTCATAGCATCCAAAGTCTCGATGCACTTTTGTACTCTCCTAACCTGCATGCATTCACCCATTTTTTAAAACAGCATTCTTACATGAATTTTGTGAAAGTTTTGATCACTCCAGATTTTAAAAAAAACTTTCTACAACAAGAATCAGAAGGGAGATTCTCACAGAGACTTTCACCCATTTACACTACTAGCATGAAAAACCCATTTAACATAATCTGCCATAAGCATGAATGACTTTTAAAGCAGTAGAATGGCATTTTACGTTAAATAAGGTTTTTAAAAGCTTTTCTAAGTAAGGAAATGTACCAGATATTATGTATTTCAAAGGAAAAACAAAGAAGCAAAACATAATCCATATGGCAAAGAGCTAATAGTTTTGGTAGGAAAGTAAAAGATAGTGCTGTATGAAATTGCAAGCTGTGCCTATGATGGAAAAGATGCAAGGCTACAATTGGTAAAAGGAGAATAGGCAATATTTGGAAACATATAGAAATCTATGAGGCCATTCTTTCATGGACAATAAAGGCATGTTAATTGATCATCTTGCACCCCCTATTAATATTGTCATTAGCAACCTAAAGTTATGCATTATTTTCCAATGTCCAAAAACTTCAGAAGAACTAATAGAAAACATTGTAGAATCTTTCAAGCAGAGCAAACAGCAAGCTCACAGATGTTTTATAAAACCGATTTCCACCACCTGCCTTAGCTCATTGCCGAAAATGAATCTGAACAGTCCATGAGTATCTCAAGTAACAAACAAGTCATGCCAAGCATAATCCCATTAACCTAAGCATTGACCTAAAAGAACAGCAATACTTGCCCATGTTCAGGAGTACAAACTCCAAATACCCATCAATAATTTTTCCTACAACATAAATGAATTTACATTTTTTTAATATTCATGAGGTACCCTTTGGCTTTATTCTCATTATATTGAATACCAAGTTAAAAATAAGATTTGCACTAGTGATTACCTGTAGTCTTCTTTGCACTTTGGCATCCCCATCAGCTGTAATACCATCTAGCTTTACTAGCTGTCTCATAAGGAACTCGGTAAGTGCTGTTATATCATTTTCTACTACTTTCTTCCCATTATTCACTAATCCTTCAAGAACAGACACCTGCAAAGCTCCTCAATTAAAAGTTTCATAAGTTAATTAAATATAGGTTGTTCTAACTGACTACATCTGAAATCACCACAAACATGTAAATTCAAGTAAATAAGTAAGAAAATGAATCGAGAAATTGTGAGGGATCAAGGAAAACGAATTTAACATTCAATTTCTGCAATCTAGGCATATGGAACCCAGAAAAGGACAATTAACCGATGCATCAAGCCTTTGACCAACAACATTTACTATATTTCCACCATGTGGCACTCATGCAAAATCAGAATTTTAAATGCAATCTTGCATAAATATGGATCTGCTTCCTTCATATACAACATCTCCTAATGTTATATTAATTAAAATCAAATCTGGAAAACATTCCTCCAATTTGCCATTAAAATTGAAAAATAATTCTACAAACAAGCAGAAGTATATTAATGCAGTTAATTTTGAGATGGAGTTGTGCAAAAAGGTCTTAAAAATGCTCATACCTGCTCTGCAAGTTTATCCACTTCTCCACAAATTTCAGAAATTGCTTTGCAAGCCATCTCAATCTTTGCATTTCTTTTCATCTCTATGTACTTTCTTTCCCTACTTGAAGGATCCTCAATGAGCACAATCTTTGACTTCTCTTTCACCCCTGATATATCTAAGAAGTCACTACTGTCCCTCTCCTTTCCTTTGAATATAAGCCTCTGCTCATTGGGTTGCAATCCTGTCTCTACAGCAAGCATTTTCTTCAACTCGCCTGTGAAAGAACAAGAATGGGCAAAAGAATAAGGCCTCTCTTAAACTACCCAAAAGAGATTTCAGTTCAAAATTTAGAAGGCAGCTTGGACATTGGGATGATTATCTTTCTTTTCCTCTCAGACAAGAGTGACAATACAATAAAAATGAACAGACCATAACAATGATTATCAAAATGATCCTTGGAATCATCAAATAAAATCTTAACTTGTATCCATATTGTACTGTATATACAGTTGTTTACCAATCAATGGAAACAGATTTTGATAGTTAGATCTTTCATTTCTTATATCTTGAGATTCTGAATCTGATTTAACCATAAGCACCATGTTACGTGGTTACAGGTACAGAATGGGTCCAACCCCTGTATTCTAATTAGCTGGGGACAATGTATTGAACACATTACATTCACAGATATGCATTGTTATTTCATATGACACTTTTTGCAGCCCAGAATAAATCATTTGATGCATTACTTTCATAATTAAGTATCCTCGAAAACTGGAAGGTTTTACAGAGCTTAATGTTGTGAAAATGCATAAACTTATTTCTGATGTTTGTAAGAGCTGGATCAATTGACAAAAATGTTAAGGGTCTTCAAGTTTTCTGATATCACAATCTTTACACATGCATTGGTTTCACAATAGCCACACATTTTTCTAAATGAGCATTTATACATGTGGATCTGTAAAAGATTACTATTTGATATCACGGAGTTCACATATTCTTTGCTTCCAAAATACACAAATGAGCATGTGTGCATTTGGGTGTGCACAAAATTGATTTTTGTGATCAATTCCATTGATGACACAGTTTACCTATGCCTTCCTTCTGTAACAGTTAACAAACAAAAGAATTTGTATTTGGGTGTGTGAACCATAACATTTTAAGAAGAACCAGATCGGGACAGTGAATAATGAAACAAGGAGGGTTCAAAAATCATACCAAAAGTAGTCTGTAGGTTGATAGAGACTTCAAGCCGAGCAGAGCCATAGGTTACTCTCAATTTGACATTGGGAGGAGGCTTCAATGCAGGATCAGCATTGGGATCCCTCTTCTGAACCAGCATTCCACCAGGCCTCATCTCCCATTCTATTGAATCTGCGTCTCTCTTAGCTGAGCTCCCACCGGTAATACCACCACCCATGGGGTTCTTAGATCCTGATCTCTTCATCATCACAGCCACACTACCAACAACAATAATGCTCAAAATGATTATATAACCCAAAACGATCTGGGTAAACAAAAAGCTCAAAGCTGATTTATATCATAAACCAATTATTCATTCTCTTCCTTGTTCTTCTTCTTGCAGATCGAGTCAACCAATTAATCATTGTCAAAATCCCAATTCCCTCATGTGGGTGCCCTTCCAAATGATTTTCTTTTTACTCTAAATACTTGTGTGATTCTCTAAATTAAATAAATAATAACCGCACGAAGAAACTAGGCAACGGGAGAGCAAAAGCAGGGAGATAAAATGGGCACTCTAAATTCCCCTCCGTTCACTCATTTATTCTCTCATTTTGGGTAGCTCACTATCCACTTCTTGTGGAAACTGCCACCGACACTTGGCAGTCACATCAGACTTGTTACGGCCAGTTCCTTCGTTTCTGTTCCCCTGTAGTTGTCTTCTAGATATTTTTTATTTTATTAAACGAAAACTTGGTGTCCAGTCAATTGCTGTGATGACGTGGTTGGTGGATCCAACAAACTGAGTGGACCGCATTCCACTACACGTTTTTTACTATTCCTCTTTCCCTTAATGCTGGTAGATCTTCCAATTATAACTGGGTTGTCTTCCTGTCTTGGAATTCGGGACTCGGGAGTATACTATACGCTTCTAGACAGAGAATGCTTACCTGGTACGCCAATGTTTTATTGACGGGAAATTGGAATGCAAGCATCATGATTCATACTTTGGGGTCCTGTTTTTTAAAGAAACCCCTTGTCTTGCAGTTGGATCCATATGTTCTTTTTCCTTAGATCTTGAACCCCTTGTCCGGTAGTTTTGTACCCGTTTATTCCAATTTCTACTGGCAGATCTTGGGGAATAGCAAATATACAAGTACTCTCGTGTTTGTGGGAAAGCTTTGAATTTTACACCGTCAGTTCACCGATAGCTGTCAAGCAATGTCGGAGGGCAAGATTACAATTTTAATATTCTTAGGAAATAAAGATAAGGTTACAGATTATTATCAATTTTAGGTGTATGTTTTTGTGTAGGTGTTATATGATTTTTTTAGGGATTTAAATAATATTGATGGCTATATTTTAGTGTTAAAAACAAAAGAGCCTTTTGTTTTGTAGTTCCATATACATTTATTCCTATTTTTTTCCTATATAGCTTTAAATTTGATGGTCACTTATAACCTAAAAGATTGCAATTTTAATATAGTTTTTTACTTATTTTCCAATATGTTTATATAAATTGTATAGGGATTTGAATAATTTTGATGGTTATTTTTTAGAATCGTAAGTTAAGAAAAATGTGTATATAGGTGTCAATTGTACACTCTAGTTTTAGGTATTGTATCTTTGTCTAAGGTAAAGGAGTTTGACAATAATATGAAAAATGTGTATATAGGTGTCAATTGTACACTATAATTGTAGGTATTATCTCTTTGTCTAAGTCAAAGAAGACAATTGGATTTTTATACTTTCTTAATGGGAACATAAGTATCTTGCAAGCTAGGCTGGTTTGAGGACACCTTTTGCATGGACAAGTTATAGGAAAGGATGCTTTAACAACATATTTATGTGAGGAAAAAATATTTGATATTGGGATCGAACTTGTTGGGAGGGTGAACTATTATCAAGCAATAGAAATTTAATTTGGAAAAAAAATCATTTGTAATAGAAATTGAATTTAGGTTAGTTGAGTGTTGAAAGGGAAAAAGTGTGTAACATAGGATTGAACTTAAGATAAATTTTGTTTATCATAAGAATTGAACTCGTGTGCATTAAAATTATCGGAATGGAAATTTTCATCTACCATAAAAAATTGACTTAGGTTACTTACAAGGATTAAACTTCTTTACCACTCAACTACATTGTGTAAGCATGACTCAAAATTTAAGGAATAAGTTCCTACAACTATGAAAATTACATGTTCATGTCCATTTCCTATATGTTTTTGGGCCCACTTTGATTAGAGTGTTGTAAATATAATGATGAACTAAAAAGTGGCATAGTCTTGCATGAGATTGGCTTATGACATCCTATGTCGATCCCTTCCATCATTGCTTCATAGAGATTTGTCTATGATCCTTAGACTTGTTCTTGACTATGGATTAAATTTGTGAGTGCACACTTGACCCAAGTCACTTTCATAGTCATGGATACGAACCTTAATTTCTTAAAATTAAAAATTTAAATTCTTGCCTTGTCGACCACTTTTCTAGTCATTGGGAGCTAATTGAGCATGCATTATGTTAGTTTGTGTGCTTGATTCTTATATTTAAGGATTTTCACTTATTCATTTGAAATCATTTAAGAGATATCAAGGAGCATGCTAGAGTTTTATTGGTAGGAAATTTGTGAGATAATTTTAGTAGCATTTATTAGGGAGGTATCAATGCACACCATCCTATTTTTGTTGTATTATTTCTTGTTTTCATCAAATATTTCACTTGAATCTATAAAGTTGGTCTACCAAGGGTTTGACCAAGGAGAACATGACCCTCACAATTGGGTAGATTCCTTAAAGGTGTTAGTAAATATTGCTTGTCACCAAGTATAAATTAACAATTGAGGTGAATGAATCCCAAGTGTTGGTGTGAATAAGGAATTTAACCTAACTTGTTTCCCTAGTAGGTCTTATTTACACTAGTTTACTTACAACATTATCACTTTATGCTCAAATCATAATATTAAGACACATTTCATAATCTCTTATTCTCCTACGTCTTATCTTGGCCCATAATACTAAGGGATTCTGATTGTAATATTAATCAATCATTATTCATGAAAATATATAGTGCATTTGCATCCTTTGATAGAATATAATAATTCCCTCATGGTGGGTCTTTGTTGTGCTTTCATTGAAGCTCTTAGATCTTGAGTGACTATTTCCATAACCAAATATTACATGGTATAGAGTATTCTATACCAACCCTTACATGGTATTAGAGCTTGTGGTATTTCTTCTTGTTAGTATTTTTTAGAGATCTAGGTTGCAAATCTTGTATTCTATTGAAAATTTGAATATGTCCTTCTCTTGTATAAATTGATGACCTAGAGAATAAAAAACTTGATAGAAATATCATATTTAAGGGGGGTTCTTCTTTGTGGCTTTGTATTGCAAGTTGCTTTGAGAGATTTCTTGAGTAAATATGAGTTCACCATTGAGTTTGGAGTGTTCAAGAAAGTTAGCTTACCCTTTCGATTTGTTCTAGTTGCACATAGAGGCCAAATCTACAAGGGTTTGAAGGAAGGGTTTTTTTGGGCATTTATAGATGTCACGCCCCTTTTTTGGACCAAATTGAGTATGTTATTTTAAATAACTTTAAGTTAAACATTTTTGTATGTATTTTAAATTGTGATACTAATACTATGTTCTATGGACATATATGTTATGATTGTTCTAATGTATTATGTTAAGGCAAAGTAAAATATCAGCTACATATTAATTAGAAAGATGTAAAAGTGAATTATTATCCTTGTGATGTAAGTGAATGATTTATACTGTGTAATGATATTATGATTATTGGACTAACTACCTTGTTGATTGAATGAGGTGGATGCAAGAAATTAGTTTCCCCTTTCGAGTGAGGAGCGAGAGCATCACTAGAGAGAGGGAAGCAAATTTGGAAGAATGATTTGGGCACCATTATTTTTGAGAACACACACACAATAAAAATGTCTTGTTGCATTTGCAATGTTTTCTATTTATGTTGAGTCATAATTGCAATGAACCCTTGTATCAATTGTGTGATTTTGATGATTGATTGTTTTTCATATGTTTCAGCTAAAAAGGAAGAATAAGAAAATAAATATAATGCATAATTATATTTTGGTAAGATGATAAATTTGTGTATATAAAAATATAGATACATTTATATATATATGAAGACATTAGTGTTTATGCATGTGTATATATAATAATATAATAGTATAATATAGATATTATTTTGGTTGGAAAAAGGGATCTAGATCCTAAATCACACTTCTTTCAATGTGGAACATTAGGGAAAGGATTAAAAGTGATATCAATACCCACTTGGCTACAAACCTTAATGGAAGAGCTAGAATGGTGAATCAGGGTTTTAATCCTTTGGTTGGGGGGACGATATTACTTGATTGACTATTAATTGACTAAATTTTATAATGCAATAATGTTCCTAGGTTATCTATGAAAATACAAAAAAATATGTTGAATGAACAAGACAACTAAGAGGGGGGGTGAATTAGTTGTATCTGATCAAAACATCAAAACCCTTGACAGTAATTAAATCCACGTGCCTTCATTAAACCCTTCTTTTGTTATAATGTTTAAGCATGAAAAGAAAATACCAAAGAACTGAAATAACAACATACACAAAGAGAACACCATATTTACGTAGAAAACCCAATGAGGGAAAAACCACGGTGAGGATTAGCTCACAATATAAGTAATAGAAAAACTGGTACAAAAAGGGCTCACTACTAGAATAAGACACATTGTCCAAAAAGGCTCACAACCAGGGATCACCACCACAGAAAGAAATACAAGAAGATAGAAGAGAAATGTTACATAGAGAAACACTTTCTCAATGCAACAAAGAATCCACCACAAATGCTCCAACACTTTTGTAGTCTTGCATGAAAGATTTCGGACACCTTTAGCTCACTGCTTTCAGGAATCCAAACACTTGAAATTCACACTGTTCTACTCAATTTTGCATCACTTGCATCATCCACATCAATCTCACATCTATCTTTCTTCTCTCTTGATTCTTTCTTACAACTCACAACAACTCCACACTTATTTATATCAACCTCAACCTCAAACACCTTCTCTAAGGTTGGCAACTATCTGTTATACTTACAAATTCAAATTAGGTCAACACCTAAACATTCCCGTAGTGGATAGAAATGAAAGGGGACCAAAACAACAATTAATAGAGATCCAAAATTAAATCTCACACGCCACATTATGATTCCATTAATACTTGAACATTTTTTAATGTAGTGTAAACACCAGGTCAGTCATTACTTGTGAAAACACATTAAACATTAAGTACACGCTTTTGAAACTCCTGATACTCCTAATCACAAATCCTCTTGACACAAGCAAGAGAACAACACCATTAACTCTCCTTCAAAGCCTAAAGTCTAGAAAAGCAACTGCGGAGAAATGTGGAGCAAATACATTTCTCCCAGACACCTTTGTAGAACACTACAAAACTAGTTCACATACTGGTGAACACAACTTCCTCTAACCAACAATCCAGAAACCAAAATTTTGAATATAGCAACCTCTAATAGCCTTGAAAAACATATCAAATTTGCACAGGAATAGTATCAACATAGAAGAAATGTGAAGGACAATACTAGAGCATATTCTGACCACTTACACAACACTGTTTACTCTGTTTATCAAATTTTCTCAAAAGCACTTGGAAACCAAGTACCAGAGACATCATCTCAGCTCATTACTTCATTCCAACTCATCTTCAAACACTACAACAAAAGGATAGCTCCATGTACTCACAACATTTCCTCAAAGTCTCAACTACACATGCACAACCTACAACAACCTATTCTCCTCTTTTTCACAATTTTCTCAATATCCTCGACAACTTCATTGAATGCAAAAACCTCCTTAACACATAGTTGACATCAATGACAACATTAGTTAGTAGATTTATTGTTGACATCAATGACAACACCTTCATACTTGTAACAATCTACCTCTTTGTCATTTCAATGGCAACACAAGATGTGAAAAAACCATCAAAGACAACATACATTCTCCTCTTTTTCAGATTAGATATCCTACACAACATTCCTGCACTCACTCCCCCTTATAGGATTCTCTCTCCCTTAGATAATATACACAACTTTCTCCATTGATTCCTTGCACTTTTCATATGATTCTCTCTCCCCCTAAGTAGATGAGCTTTTTCACATGATTCTCTCTCCCCCTTTGACATCAATGGAAAAGGATAAAATGTTTTGCAATGTTCTACCCCTTTGAAACATAACCAAAATATCTGCTTTGAATACTCACCCTTAGGAGTACACCCAAATAAATCAACAACTCAATGACAACACATGACACTACCTACTCCCCCTGAGAGGTATCCACCAACATCAGTCTAGAAAAGAGATAGAGCCATAGATCCACTAGATTGATGCATATCCATATGTATCTAGTTCAAAGAAGGAGGGGCAGTAACCCCCAACTTCTCCCGAAGATACTCAAAAGAATCTTTAGGTAGAGCCTTAGTAAATATGTCAGCAATTTGATCCTTTGTAGGTACATACTCAAGCTTCACTTCATTCTCCATAACCTCATCTCTCAGAAAGTGATACCTAATTGATATATTCTTTTTCCTTGAATGCATCACTGGATTCTTTGAAATGTTAATTGTACTTGTATTGTCACAAAAGATAGATATAGGCTCATCATACACTATTTTGGTATCCTTCAAATAAGAATGTGATAGGAAAAAAATGGGTTTTTAGGAATAAGTTGAGTGAGAATGGAGAAGTGATAAAAAATAAGGCTAGGCTTGTGTGTAAGGGCTAATCACAAGTGGAAGGAATAGATTTTGAAGAAAAAATTTCTACAGTGGCAAGAATGGAAGTCATTAGGATGTTTTTGTATTTTGCAACAAATAAAGACTTCAAGGTGTATCTGATGGATGTCAAGTCTATATTTTTGAATGATGAGTTAGAAGAAGAAGTATACATTAAACAGACGAATTGTTTTCAATTATTAGAAGATTCTAATATGGTCTATAGGTTGATGAAAGCATTATATGGACTTAAACAGGATCCTAGAGCTTGGTATGCAATATTGGATAAGTACTTATTGTAGTAGGGATTCAAAAAGGGTATTGTAGATAGAAATATTTACTTCAAGGTTGAGATAGATCAAATTCTATTTGTGTTTGTGTATTTTTATGACATAATATTTAGAGGAAATGTGTAAAATATTCACAAAGGAGATGCAAAATGAGTTTGAAATGTCAATCTTTGGGAGATGAATTTCTTCCTTGGGCTACAAATCAATCAATCTGATAAAGGTATATTCATCTCACAATCAAAGTACATCAAGGAAATGTTAAAGAAGTTTGGAATGGAGGACTCCAAACCAGTATGTACTCCCATGGTTAATGGTTGTAAGTTGAGAAAAAATGATGAATCTCCTAAGACAGATCAGAGAAAGTATAGATCAATGATTGGTGGATTGATATATCTAACTAATACTAGAATGGATATCATGCATGCAATATGTCTTGTGGAAAGATTTCAAGATCTTAGAGAATCACATGTGGTAGCAGTAAAAAGGATATTTATCTATTTGAAAGGAACTACAAACTTTGGTCTATGGTATCCTAGGGATATTGATTTCTCTTTGAGTTCTTATATAGATGGAGATTGGGTAGGTTGTACATATGGCATGAGAAGTACAAGTAGAGGTTCTTTCTTTCTTGGAAGTAGATTGGTTTCTTGGTTGAGTATGAAGAAAGATTTGATGTCATTATCTACTGTAGAGGCAAAATACATTGCAACAATATCTTGTTGCACATAGGTGTTATGGATGAAGCAAATATTAAAGGATATTAGAAAATCATATGATTAACCTATTTCTATCTTGTGTGATAATACAAGTTCTATCAATATTTTAAAAAAATTGGTAATTCATTCAAGGACAAAGCATATCTCTATCCGATATCACTTTCTAAGAGATAAATTTGTAGAGAATGAAGTGAAGTTGGAGTATGTGCCTAAAAAGGATCAAATAGCAAACATTTTCACAAAGGCTTTTCCAAAAGATACATTTGAGTATATCATACAGAAGCTAGGGGTTATTGTTTGTCCTTCTTTCAACTAGATGCATGAGTTTATGCATCTATGCAAGTGAGCAATTCAAGATTTATTCTTTGTCCTAGATTGATGCAGGCTACCTCTCAAAGGGAGTAGGTAGTGGTTTCTTTGGTTGGTGTAGTTATGGGGAGCATATATTGTTCCCCTAAGGGGGAGAAAGTAGTGGAGAGAAAGTAGTTTGTAGGCATTGTCTGAAGTGAATTTTGTACATGTTGTCCTTTTCATTGATATCAAAAGGGAGAGAGAGTGTAGTTTGAAAAATATAAGAAGAAAGGGGAGAAATAAAAAGTCTAAAATGTAAGGAATGTCTAAGGGGAGTGTTTCTTGATGTATAATTTCTTTTGTGAGATGGTGTTTCCATTGCAAGGTTTCTTTTGTTGTTGATGGTTTTTTAGAGTTGGTGTTGCCATCAATGAAAAAGGGGGAGATTGTTAGAGATTAGTGTTGTTAGTGATGTCAATGGGGAGATTGTTGCACTATGTTGTCTTTAGTGTTGTCATTGATGTCAACCTCTAGTGTGGTGTTGAGTAGGTTTCAATATCTAGTTTTGTGTTGATGAGGAGTTGTGGTGTTGAGTAGGTGTTGTTGATGTGGTTGGTTCACATGGTTTCCAAGTGCTTTTGAGAAAATTTGAATAGAGAGTGTACAAGGTGGCAGAGTTGTGTTTTGCACTATGCTCCACATTTCTTCATGGTTGAAGATGTGCTTGTGCAGTTTGGATGAGTTGTTCAAAGGTGTTCAAAGGTGTTATATCTAGAGTTTTAGGTTTTGGATTGTGCGATAGTTGAAGTTGTGTTTGATAGTGTGTTGCTTGTGAAGAAGGTTGTCTAGGAGAAATGGAATTTCTCTACATTTCTTTGCATTGAGGTTTCTTGTCTTGTAGTTTTGGGAATGTGATAATATTTTCTATACCTACCTTCCCTTAGAGTGTTGTGTGTTTAGGTGCTCTACAAGGTTGGCTAGTGAGTTGTATGCTTGTGACAATGTGGATGGTTGCACAGGATGATAGTATTCTTAGCCTCAGCTAGTTGCAGCAATGTTATTGAATATTATGATGGTGTTGGAATATTTTGGGATGTTTTGGGATGTTTTGTGTTATTTTTGAATTTGGTAGACAACCTTTTTTTTTCTTAGTATTAACTTTCTTGGCACATGCAATCATCTGCCTGCCAATCCTTTTGACAAATCATCCTTGGTTTATGTGAACCTCTCCCTAGCAATCCCCATTGCACATCATCTGTAAGTTGAGGCATTCTCCTTGGTTTGGCTCCGCAGGTGGCTTTTTGACTTATCATCATCTCTGCAAATTTTAGTGGGGAGTGCGTAGGTTCTTCATTTAGATTGCATCCTTTATGATCTCCCCTCTTTGGATCAAGTCCTAAGTTGAGTCTTCTTTTAACATGGTTCCATGGACACACTCTTTTGGTGGTACAGTGTCATAGATGGGTGTATCAGAAATCTTCTTTGATGGTTTCCATTTTGTGACCTGAACCTTGCACAAAACAATGGATTGAATTATGCTTATGCAAATAATGATATGAGACCCCTTTTAGGCATAACCAAGTGGCACTCATGTAACGTTCATTACAACTCAAATAGGCACATTACTACATATTCTTTAAGCAATCAAAGGTGAGTGATGACGATGCCAAAAAGAGGAAATCAAATTACTAGAAAAAAGACCCTTCATAATTTGAGGTATGGAATACCCCATCATCCAAGGATGATAGGTGCCATAGTTTTATTTGAATCTTTCCTATGTCCTCAAGACTTTGCAGGCCAACCATGGCCATTTTCCCTTAACAAACCCTCTTCTGACGGGATCAATCTTACATTCACCCAATGCCACACATCATGTTGATAAGGCCATATGATAACACATGTTATTAGGATGGTGACATTTTATGAATAACACTGGCCCCATTTATCATAGCAGTTTCTGATTTCTTTGTGATGCAATGTGTGGTTATCAAAGTAAACAACCTCGTTATTTGCTCACCACACCTTCCTAACATTCATAATGATTTGGGGTTCATCTTCCACTCACTCAATCTTTATCATTTTCCACTAGGGCTTGCATAACATCTACTTCTCATGAGCTTCTTCGCATGCAAGCCTGGCCACGTTTTTTGCATGGTAAATATTTTTGTTGTTTTCATCTTGGCACCAACTATTGCATTGAAAATGAAAATGGTTCAAGATCTGCATACTGCAATGCCACAGCGAAAGGGGAATGAGGCCGTTGCAGCAAAGATGCCACGATCCTTGCAAAATTGTAAGAGGAATCCTTTTCTTTCAATACAGACCTCATTCAAATGACAAGAAACCTGAAAAGCTATTCTTCCAAGTTGACATGGATCGCTAATTTTCCTTAGTCAAAGTCTCTGCTGATCGGAGTGGTTTCTTATCAATAAATCATTCTGCTTGCCCATTTGGTCAAGGTTCTTATAATTCTTGTTTCCTTGTGCTTGATAACGTGAGACCTTCCTCCATAATCTAATGTTTTGGAACGGAAACACGAGCTTTGTCTAAATCGAGAAATGATTTTGAAGAGGTGAGGCGCCGAGGTGGGTAGACCCTGCATTCTCAATGTTTGTTGGAATGATTGCAAGTAAAGGGACATGAGAGGACGTGGGTGTGACACCTTTAGAATGATGGAAGAGAACAACGATTGACAAAATTGCGGAACCTGCGAGTCTTACGGCCACCCAGGGACATGCCACCTAAGCCGCCATTTGTTTCCCTTGGGTGGTTGAGCAAACTGGAGGGTGTGGAACTACCATGTGGGGAACATCACACACGCCGAGCATCTTTAAGGCATAGTGAAATTGGAGAAGCCATGGGCTTACCACAAAGAGTGTTCATCATATAAATGTCACTGGCTAGGGAATTATGTGCGAGTGGCGCGTGGGCTACCCAGGCCTGCAAAGCTATCTGCCCTTGTATACTTCTCAGAAATGGCCAGGAGTTTGACATCAGATGTATCGACACTTCCTTTGCACTTTTATATACTTGTTCATTCATTTTAGTAGTTGACATCTTCATTAATTTCTACTGAGATATATTATAAACTTTTGGAGTTCCAAAGTGGATCGCCACTTGATAATTCTAGCTGCACTCTGCTTCGTGCCATTCTCCCACATTCTTCATTAAAACCAAATTTCCCCCCATAAAGATCTCAGCTTGTATTCCTTTGTTTCGTAGGAGCAATGATGTCGAGAGAAGCGGTCTCAGGTGTAATGAAACCCACAGTCAAGTTTCCTCATTGTAAACTATCCATTGTTACCCCTAGGGTCGGCGATGTTGGCCCACAATGATCCACACTTATTGTAGTTGATCCCATGAGAA
The DNA here is from genome assembly GCA_007258455.2 of Sequoia sempervirens. NCBI lineage: Eukaryota > Viridiplantae > Streptophyta > Pinopsida > Cupressales > Cupressaceae > Sequoia > Sequoia sempervirens. The sequence goes on along the minus strand of VDFB02000003.1, from coordinate 549,342,678 downwards.
ATTTCATGAAATTTCATTGTATACTCGCTCAACTCCTTACAGGTGCAATCCAACAAAGGGCCTACCAGCAATAATACCACGAGTGTTGGCCCAAACTGCTTTGCCTCACAGACCATACTTAGTCAATGTCTTCGTCGTGTGATTACAGTTTTGTTTACTTGTGGTGCAGCTAGAGGGTAACATCATCATTATTCTTTGTGGAGAGGATGAAGCGGGAGGAAGTTTGTGGGAAGCCAACGGGAAAATTTCGTGAAGATATCGGCAAGAGTTGAGCAGCATCTCGCATTGCGGATCCCACAACAGTGACTTCCACCAACGAGTGAAAGGGTGGGCTCCACGTTAAATATTTTCATTGAGAGGACTTATTTTTTTAGCTCAGACAACGACATTATCATTAGAAAAGTACCACCATGATTTGCATCCCCACATCCTATTGGTCTGAAATCTGCATTCAAATGAAAGGCCCAAAGTTTACTTATCAAATCATACTTCGATTAGCGAAATCATACTCATAACAACACCCATGATCCGCCTCTTTCTCCATGTTTGTGGTCCATACAATATGGCTCTGAATCACCCGCACTTACTAGTTCATGATTATAGTGATCGATTATATGGCTTTAGACAGAGTGACCACCATGCCCATGAAATCATCATAGCTGGGTCTAAATTGTACCTTTATTTCTTGCTTTAGATCAAGCTTAGAGATTTATTTGAGGACGTCATTCGATCATTCAGGTGCTTCAAATAAGACTTGGGAGAAATGAGCCTGCTAATTATCCCACTACATCAATCTAGTTCACAACATCATTCATCATCTTTCACGGCCTGCAAAAGGTGGGAGACGTGAGCTCCCAAAATTTTAACCAGAAAAGATCGACTTCCATCTATGTGACCCATAGCTTATAGCATGGTAGCATTTTTTGTCAGTGTTTACAACCACCCTGCCTCCCATGCTTATGGTTAATGCATTTTCGGGCTTTGTCGCCCTATTGCGCACTCCTTACACAGTTCATTAGCCCACCTCAATTTTTTATTGGATCGAAGCAATTTTTTGGCCATTGTAGGGAGAGGCTGTAGGGTCATTGTTAGTGAAAGCCATGAATAACGGGGGACATGGTAGCAACACTGCGGGATGCGGAGCCTGCACGAGAGAAGGTTGCAGGCGTGGGAGTGTGGGACAACGTCACTTGAACATCGTAGATGGTGCAAGAGGCAGTCGTAAGGGGTGTGGACCCCGCAATGGAGAAGGTCATCGGGACAGCATGGGCGGGACGCCAGCCAGAAAATGACAATAAATAGGGAGAAACCCGCAATGCGGGTTCTGCATAGATGGAGGCCATTTTCTCCAATTTTTTGAATGTCATCGTTCATAAGGTAAAGTTTTAGATTGAGGCACCACTTTAGAGGCAATGCTTTGAATCCTCATGAGCTCCATTCAACCCCCTTTATTTTGTAGGTCGATCACGAGTTCATATTCAGGAACTATGCAACATCTCTAACATCTACCCGCAGAAAGAGAAACATATAATCATTTTGTGTAGGAAAACAATGGAAGAGTGTGGAGCATCGTTAAGTGATTAATTTGGTGACATAATGGTGACGGGGATGGAGAGAGAAAATGTAGACCTCTCCATGCGGGTGAAATTCATGATTCAACTGCTATAGAATGATGAATTGGGAACGAAGTCCCACATAGGGTGACCCGTGACTGCAGGTTCACAGGGCATGAAAGACACAGTGGAAAAAATAGGTGCGAGGTTCGCACGTCAGGCGAATGTCAGGACTCGGTTGCAAGTGAACGACGAAGTGCAATGGAAAAAGACAAGAGGAAACCTGCAAACACAGGTCCGCAAAGGCTAACGGACATCGAGCGAAAAGCAAGGGGAAACCTGCAGGGTCCAACCCACACTAGAAAATGACTTAGTGAAACTCAGCAAGGTGAATTCGACCAATATGAAAATTGATCTTTTTAAGGTTCATGGCTGACCTGTGCAAGGAAATAGGGGTGCACAAAATGAGACGGGAACAAGACAACCCGTTCGGAGTGAAAATGACCTGTTAGGAGCAAAAGAGGGGGGGTCCCTGCCTTCGGCGGGCATATGCGCAAAACATGCACAAAAACTTACAGGTCAAACCTCAAACCCATAACCTAAAATCTATTTTGGATACCCTTTTAGGATTTCTAAAACATATTCAAAATTTAGGGATTGTTGTTTTGGAACAACAAATCCAAAATTTGACTGTTTCGCTTGACAATAGCACTAATTAAGCTTGTTTAGATAGGTCACAATAGGGTTTTCAACCTACAAGCTTCAATCATTGACACCAATGACTCAGACATGTCTTATAGGGTTTTCCTCAATCTTCCCAAGCATTTCAAACCACTTTCAAAGAGTTCCTCTACAAACCCTAACTCCTATGTTATTCCTATGCCAAAAACAAGAGGTTTTATGGACTAGGGCATCACCCAATTTGTACATAACGCCATCCCCTTCTCTTGAAACTTTGTGAACACTAAATATACCCTATCTACATCCATTCCACCAATTTTGAGGCTTATTCATCGATGGAATGGAGGGAAATCCATTATTTACAGTCAAGGCACACCCTAGTGAGGGTTTCAAAATAGTTTTCAGTAAATCTTCCCTAACTTGCTCCAATCTTGATGAAATAAAATGAAATCAAATTCATAAGATAGAAGATTCAATTCAACATCACATCCAATGAAGCTTAGACCATATTCAGGTCGTACAGGGTCGTACTATTCTGTGTAGCAACAGATTATGCTTCTAAAACGTAGAAAATGTATCTTTATTGCTCAATCTTCAAAATGCACACTTGAACATCGTACCAACCTTCAGAAGGCTTATTTAAACATAAATAAAATAAAATCCAACTATTTCCAACTGCTTTTCAAATCCCAACTGTTTAGCTTCCCCAATAACCAAAAATGCAAAAGTTGCTTATGCAACTTTTTGCAAAATGGACAACTTTTAACAAACTAATCCCAAATCACCCAACCAACACACAAAGATACAAAACATGGTCCTAAGACCTTATTACAAACAAAAAAAGACTTAACAATACAAAACCCTAACACTTAGAAAATTTTTACATTAAGACTTAGGTGCCCTGCACCATACTCCCCAGATAAAATAGACTCAAGTCCCATTGAGGATAGTGCTGCAACAATAGATTCATGCTCAATCATATCATTCTTTGACCTCCAAGTGACATAGTCATTTGGAAACCCCTTCCAATGGACTAAATACTGTAAATAGGCATTATCTCTTATCTTTTTGAATTCTTTGGCACCTAAGATATGCTCCAACTTCAGAGACTTGTTTGATGGATGATATTTGACTTGTCATTCACTTGAGAATACTGTTGAACCTGCATCATTACCTGCTACCATATCTCCTCCATCCTTGAAATGAACTTCCTTATTCTTCACTTTAGGTGTATGCTTGTACTTTCTCACTTTCCCTTGTAGTTTATCCTTGACCTCTTCACCTTTTCTACTCACCTCTTCCATCTGTTGTTGTGTCCCTGTGACTGTTGCTTGATCATGCATACTAACCTCTGACATGAAAGGAATGAAATGGAAAATATCCCCTTTTGAAAACAATGAGTGGAACACTTCTCCTATCATCATGGCAACATACTTCTTGAGCCAATCTTGGATCTCCACAATCAAGTCATTCTTCATTTATGTTGTCATAATATTTCCTAGTTTAGGAGTGGCTGCAAGGTCCCTATCCTCCCCTTCTACTTTGATGAACTCCTTCCTACCTACCATCATCACATTAGATCCCATGTTTTTTCCTTTTTCCTCCTCCTTCAATGGTGTCAAGGTATAGGAGACCCCATCTTTTTCTATCTCATAAGTATTCCTCCTTCCACCATACATAGCATGCCTATCAAATTTCCAAGGCCTCCCTAGCAACAAATGGCATACACCCATGGGTAGTATGTCACATAAAATTTTGTCCTTATACCCTCCTATGTTAAATTCCACCCAACTTTGTTTATTTACCAAAACATATTGACCCTCATTTAACCAAGAGACTTTGTAAGGGGTAGCATGTGGTGTTCTTCGAAACTTGTTTTTCAACCATCTCAGTGGAAACCATATTATCTGTACTACCTGAATCAATTACAACTTTACAAACCTTACCCAAGCACTTACAAGTTGTCCTAAAGATAGTCTTCCTTTTTGGTGGCTCCTTCTCTACTGGTACTTTGATGAGGGTTCTCCTTACCTTGAGTGATTCACCAACTTCTGGAGCAGCAAGTTGTGATGTTGAGTCCACACTCTCACAATCATCTCCTTAAACAATATGAGTTCTCCTTTCTCCTCTGGATGAATTAGTGGTCTAAATTCCATTACATTGTCATGCTTGATGCCCAAACTTGTTGCATTGGTAACATCTTCCTGTGAACCCACTAGATCCTCTTCCTTGACCTCCAAATCTGTCTCTAAAGCTTGATCTACCTCCTCTAAATCCACCTCTTGCATTTGTAACTTGCTCTTGGACTTTGCTTGTATCTTCTTGGCTCTCATATGACTACCTTGGATTAGAAAATGACCCTCTTCCTCTAGAATTTCTGCCTCTTCCCTTGTTTTGTTTGTCTTTCCTTCTCTTTAGCTTTTCTTCAGCCCTAATTTCCAATTGAAAGCATTCCTCTACTATCCTAAGGGTGGTAATTGTATGTTGAACCTTAACCCATTTAGGTACCTTGCCACCTTCTCCACCTCATCCTCCACATGACCTGCCCTTATACTTAGCTTGTGAAACTCCTCTGTATAAGCCATTACGTCCATCTCCTTTTGTTTGAGGTTTTGTAGCCTTCTAAATGTTTGAATAGCATAATCACCGGGTAGAAATTGGCTCTTGATTTTAGCCACCATTTTGTCCCAAGAATTGATTTTTGATTTTCCCTTCTTCAACCCCTCTTCCTACACATAATTCCACCAAGTTAAGGCATGGCCTTTCAATTTTATTTTGGAAAATTTCACCCTTTGGTCTTCTACTACCTCTTCATACCCAAAATAGTTATCAAGTGCATCAATCCAACCTAGCACATCTTCACTATCCAACTTCCCACCATACATGAGTAATTCCATCTTCACCTGACGAGTGTCTCCTTTGATAGCCTTCAACAAAATTTCCATTCTCAATTCATTAGGATCCAAATCATCCTCTTGGAATCCTGCTTGAGGGTTTTTGTTCTCACCCTCTTCCTCTTCCTCTTGGTCACTCATGTCTCTGGTGACCACACCTCTCCTTTGGTTTGATTCAAGTGATGCAAGTCTAGCTAGGACAATTTCTTGAGACTCCTTTACTTGTATCAACTCCTTGGAATGTTTCTCCTTCATCTCTCGCATTTCTCTAGAAGTTGGATTTCCTTTAGGAGGCATCTTTGCTTCTTTCAAACTTCAACCTTTTCCTCTTATAGACCAAAACCTATGCCTGGATACCAATTTGATGCAGAGTAGGGGAGATCTCTAACTCACTCAAACAATTACCGATCAAAGTCTTTACACATCAATTAAGGTGATTTTCTTCACAAACTGCCACTAGGCCTTGTAAGACAACAAATGAGTTTTTTTTGGCATAACTTGCAGGGCAGACCTCAAACCCACAACCTAAAAGATATTTTGGATACCCTTTTGGGATTTCTAAAATATATTCAAAATTGACTGTTCCGCTTGACAATAGGGTTTTCAACCTCCAAGCTTCAATCCTTGACACCAATGCCTCAAAAATTTCTTATAGGGTCTGCCTCAACCTTTCCAAGCATTTAAAACCACTTCCAAAGAGTTCCTCTAAAAACCCTAACTCCTATTCTATTCCTATTCCAAAAACAAGAGGTTTTATGGACTAGGGCATCACCCAATTTTCACATAACGCCATCCCCTGCTCTTGCAACATTGTGAACACTAATTATACCCTATCTATATCCATTCCACCTAGTTTTAGGCCTATTCATCGGTGGAATGGAGGGAAATCCATAATTTATAGTCAAGACACACCCTAGTGAGGGTTTCAAAATAGTTTTTAGTAAATCTTCCCTTACTCCAATATTGATGAAATAAAATGTAGAAGATAGAAGATTCAATTCAACATCACATCCAATGAAGCTTAGACCATTTCCAGGCCGTACAGGGCTGTACTATTCTTAGTAGCAAATTATGCTTCTAAAACGCAGAAAATAGTGTATCTTTATTGCTCAATCTTCAAAATGCACACCAGAACCTTGTACCAACCTTCACAAGGATAATTTAAACATAAAAAAACAAAATCCAACCATTTCCAACTACTTTTCAAATCCCAACTGTTCAACTTAGCCAATAACCAAAAATGCAAAAGTTGCTTATGCAACTTTTTGCAAACTGGACAACTTTTAACAAACTAATCCCAAATGACCCAAATGACACAAAAAGACACAAAACATGGTCTTAAGACCTTACTACAAACAATAAATGACTTAACCACACAAAATCCTAACACTTAGCAACTTTTTACATTAAGACCTAGGTGCCTTGCACTAAAATACTATGAGTTGAAATTCTAAAAAATCCTCAACACTTTTAGTTATGTGAGAATAAAGAATGAAATTATTGAAATCTGAGAATAAAGAATAAATAATATGTGTCTAATAGTATATACATTATTAAAATACTATTAGTTGAAATTCTAAAAAATCCTCAACTCTTTATTGCATTTTCTTGGTTGCTTAGTTGCTTGCAAGAATTAAATAAAGAATAGTATGTCAATGTGGTATGAAAGATAAGTGAAATCCCATGGAATCCATGGAATGGAAAATTTAGAGCTTACATGAAGATAATATACATCTAAAACTCAACCACTAAATTCATGGAAAATTGAATTTATCATCCACCATTGAAATTTTATGTAGATCCACGCCCTTGGGATAAAAAATGGTTTTAAAATGGGACACTCCTCTTTAAGTAGTTATAGGAGTTAATTCTAGTCATTAATGACATCCTATGAGGATCTAGTAAGTCATGGAGGTAATTTATAAGAAATGTAGAAATTTTATGTATGATGGAAGGTTAGAATAGGAGATGCATGGTTTTATTACAAGACAAGAGATCATAAGTAGACATGGGGATGAAAGTTTTAAAGTACATAAAAAAATCTATGTAGGTGGAAATGATTAGAAAAACCATCAGAAGAATTTGTGGGAATTTGATATATAACTTAAGGTTGGAAACGAAAGTCAAGGTAGGAAATTGAAACGATAGTTTAGTAGTCCATTGAAAGTCTATATGAAAATGATTAGATGGAATGTGAGAAAATATGGAAGGACTGGAGTTATAGGGTTTCATTACAAGACTAGAGGTGAGAAAGGGACATGAGAATGGTATTAATCAATCCCATCAAAATTTCACAAATGGATAAAAGTGAGTGATTTGAGGATGTGATAAAACATGCAAGGAGAGGATGTATAACTAGAGGTAGGAACATACTAATTTACAAAGGATATTTGCATGATAGGTGAAAAGGAGCAAAAAATAAATTGGGTAACTTTGTAATATTTTGATGTGGAACTAGAGGTTTGAATTTGAAGTAAAACTAGAGGCAATTTGGGGGTTTAAAAGTGTAATAGAATTATACAAAAAAGAAACAAATGTTTGGATTTTCAAAGGTGGAGGGGAAATGAAACAAGTCCATTAGGAATCCACAAGTCTATAAAAATGGGGAAGGGATCAATGGTTGTAGGGATTGGGAGTAGATAATGATAAAAGGTTAGGATGAGGAAGGGAAAGGGAATATGCCTTAATGAAATCCAAAAAAAATTAAAGGGAAAAAGGGGGAAAGGAGCAAGAGAATAGGAGAATGTAGGTATGTGAAAGAGTATGAGAGGTTAGGACATTAGGATAAATAATAATTTTGGATATCCATCAAAAGCCTACAAACTAATGGAATGAAGGAAAAAAAGGAAGGGAATTGATAGACTTAGTGAGACTTCTTTATGGGACTAAAGGTTAGGAAATGATACTGGACGATTGGAAGAAGTTTGAAATTTTACTAAAACTTCACAAGCCCTCAAAATTTAGAAACTGAAAAAAATCTTCTCAAACTTATAACATTTTAATTTTTTTGTAATTTCTAGCATATGATAGGAGCATGAAGGATAAAGAATAATAAATCTTAGGAAAATTTTATCAAAGGGGATCCATTTAAGTATTTATTTGATTGTTCATCATTGATAGAAAAAATGATACCTAATGCACAAGGGGGATATAACTCAAGAATGTTTTTAATATTTAAGATTTAGCCCAACATTGGCTCTAGTTGGGGATGTGTTTCTTTTGTAGGCACAATTAGAATCTATGTATATTTGGGAGTATACCATTAAAGGGTAAAACAAGGAGGGGACTAGGACAACCACATTTTATCATGATCAATATGGGTTACAATTGCACAAGGAAAAGAAATACAAACAACAAACTAGGTACAAGAAAAAATATTTACATACAATAAGTCCACTCCAAGCTTATCCAAGAGGCTTACACTACACACATTAAGGTCTGATCCATTGTCAACAAGGGTTCTCTTTATCCCAGTCATATTATATATAGCTATTATCATGAAAGCTTCATTTTAGTTTTGCATTTCCAAACGAGGTAGCTCACTTTGATGGAAAACAATGTTTGTATTCATTCCTTGAATTATGGCTACTATATCATTTTGTTGCACACTAGGACGGATAGGAACTTATTGTAAAGCACTTTGAAGCATGTTAAGGTAATTAGTGGAGGCTTGAATAAGGTCCCATAAGGATATCTTAGGAGAAAATTTTTAAGTTGTTCAACAAGATCATACACTTTACCACTACGTTGCAAGATATTAGGTGCAGGTGGGAGATATGGTTGAGGTAATGGAAGGGAAGTTTGATTTGTTTGTGGTTTTGTTGAATGTTTATAGTGTTATATGTATGAGCAACAATATTATAACCCAGTTTCTGCAAAAAATTGTGTTGAGGTGGTCTTAGGATAAGCATAGGTTTGTTTTGAACTTGGTGTTGGTGTGAGGGTGGGTAGAGGATAAGTTGAGGCTTAGAAGGTCCAATAATTCAGGGACTTGTAGGAGGTTTAAGAATTAGACGACTCAAGGGAGATCTAATGTTCATAACCTCAAAAGACTTATCCTTATGCCCATCATCTTCATTTAATGAAGCTATATTACTATTGTTTGAAAGACATGCATCAATTCTATCATTCTCTTACCCCATGATATCTACCCTAGTAGGAGAGTTTTTAGGAGAGAAGAAAACAAGATGTTCATCACATTCCATGGTTAGATTTTTTAAAGTAACTTCATCAAAAATAGGGGAGGCATCAAGAGAAGAATGCTTACCAATGAGTGGATCCTTTTGTTCAAGTAGGTGTTCCCAAGTGGGAGAAGCATTAGGAGAGGAAGAAATAAGATTATCATGGCTCTCAATGAGTGTATCTTCTAACACCAAATTATCTTCTTCACAAATATAAGAGATATTAAGAGAAGAAAAAATGTTATTTATGATTTCATTCTCTTTCACTAAAACATTCTCACAAGTGGGGCTAAGAAATGTGCCAATGATATCATTCTCTTGTGTCATAATATATTTCCAATTAGGAGAGTTTTTAGAAGAGGATCTTGCAATATTGTCATGACTCTCAATGGGTATGTCTTCTAGCACCAAAATACCTTCATCACAAGTAGGAGAGGTATTGGGAGAGGAGCAACTATGATTGTCACGATTTTCTATACTTACATCCTCTTCCACTAAAAATTTCTCACAAATAAGAGAGATATTAGGGGATGTGGAATTAAGGAATATGTCAACCATTTCAATCTCTTGCACGCACTTGTTAATGGGAATTTTCTTGACATACTTGGAAAGAAAAGATACTAACATTTTGAATTATGAAAGATAATCTATCTAACTTATGCAATGCTTCAAAAATGTAAACAAATGTCCTATAGATTTGACGATTTTCAATGCTGAAATAATTTTGAAATGATTTAAAATGACTAAAATAAATGGATGATTAGACCTAGATGCATAAAATAGAAATTCCTAAAAATTGTCAGATTGAAATAGGGGATTACTAGGAGATTTGGGAAGTACATAAAACCACAAAAAAGCTCAAAAAAGGTGGTTTTAAGAGGCCCTAAAGGACTCATTCACCCATGGGTGAATAGGTCCCTATTCAGGGTTTTTAAAAATGAAGAATGTAATTTCTGAGTGATTATATGTGTTCTCTATTCCAGGTCTCAGACTATAACTTCTATAACAAAATTTTCCAGAATTTTATGTCTAAATGTAAGTGAAATTAATGAAAAATGATGAACTATATGAAACTTTTTGAAATGCAATTTTGAGTCAATTTTTGAATGTGAATGATTGAACATACACCAATATGCAAGTACTATTCAAAATTATTCTAACATTATGTAATTTTTGTTGAATTTTTAGATTTAAAATGAATACAAAATGAAAATTTACACCTAAAATGCAATGCAACTTTCAGCCAAATTTAGAAACCCTAAATACAATGAAATAATTCAAAATCTAGATCTAGGGTTTGAATGCACTCCAACTCAGAAATTAGAATGTCCAAAAACTCGGGTTCACCAAAATGAAACATAGAAAACTAGGGGCTCAATTTTTGAATGTGAATGATTGAACATACACTAATATGCAAGTATTGTGCAAATTAGTCGAACATTATGTAATTTTTGTTGAATTTTTAGATTTAAAATGAATACAAAATGCAAATTTACACCTAAAATGCAATGCAACTTTAAGCCAAATTTAGAAACCCTAAATATAATAAATTAATTCAAAATACAGATCTAGGGTTTGAATGCACTCCAAATAAAAAATTAGAATGTTCAAAAACTCAGGTTCACCAAAATGAAACATAGAAAAATAGGGGTTCAAAACACATGGATTTTATACTAAATTTGGAATGTTTCACCAAACTTACTATAAATAGAAAGGGAAAAAAGGGGTGAATGAACCTGCCTATTCTTTTACTTCATTAAGGAAATAAGATCCCTCAAGTTAAAATCCACTTTCAACCCTTTAGGTGAGTGGATTCTTTGAAGAATCTTGCAATTTCCTCTATATGTGTATGTGGACTAAACAGTTACATGTTTGGGAGATGAAAATAAAATAGTAAATCAACTCAAAACTAAAATGTAAGACTAGATCTGAGTAGATTAAACATAGAGCTAACAAACACAATTTATTTCATACGAATCGGATGAGTAGAAGAAACTTAAAACTTATCTCAAAAATAGTTGCAAAGTGTCCCTGTTGGTTGCAAAGTGTTTTGATATAAATTTTTGACATAAATGACTGAATAGGGGTTTTGGGAGAAAGATCAAAAATACCAAATGCACTCATTCATGAAATGTAAAGATTGGATCTGATAGATGAAACATAATACTAACAGAAAAAGTTTATTTCATGTAGATTGGATAAAGGGAAAATTTTGTGCACCTATTACAAAATGGTGTTTCTGGAAGTTGTCTAAGGACTCATTCACCCACTGGTGAATGGATCCTTGTTGAGCTTTCTAAAATTGGATTCTAGGTCCTCAACTCCCATGTCTTGATCACTTCCATATTATCTAGGTTTCATAATCAGACAATCGGAAATAAATCTGACATCCGAGTTTTTGTGAGATGACAACTTTTATGACAAATTTTGCAACTTTGACAACTTCTTCATTTTTGCTCTTCAAAGGGTCTTCAATATTTCTTCCACCTAGATCTTCAAACACAAATCAAGAGGGAAAAGTGTTTTGTTTTTGGTGAATGGGGGTTTTCCTTGGTCAAACCCCATTTTAGTAATCAAACCTTGAAATGAAATGAAACATGAAAGAGAGAATGAAGAATGAACAAATCTATGTTACCACTCAAAAAACCCTTGAATAAACCTTGGAATGTAGATCTACAACTTGCATGAAATGGCTTCAATCAATGTGTATCTTGAACCTTTAATCTTGCTTGAAATAATTCTTTGAATGCTTGAATGGATCATGAAACCTACATCACAATGTTAGCTCCAAAAACATGCATGATGCAAAATACTTTGACATGATGCTTGAAATCTTGAATTGCTGCAACAAATGATGATGAAATATACTCTTGAATTCTCTTGACAATAATATTTTCTCACATGGAAGTTGTCGTCTTGCTAGATGTTTCCTTAGACTTGATTTGATCAAAATAACCTTTTATTTATAGACATTTATCCTTAATTTCCTGAAATTCAAACATTACAAGCTAACCTTTGAAATTTGAATTTAGGATCATAAAAATACCACCAAAAAACATTTAAAAATGGGTTCCAAAGCCTAGGGAGGACCCATTCACCCATGGGTGAATGGGTCCTAGGCCCTAATTCCTGGAACACACATTGCTCAATATGAAGTGTATGTATTGGCATTAATTAATGTCAGGTTTCCCCTTCGAAAAATGTAATTAAATGGGCTTGTTAATGAATAAAAAGGCTTATTAAGTAATAATTAAGCTCAATTAATTAAGGGAGCCCTAAATAAGTGTGAAAGTGTAAATAAATACATTTTTACAGCACTAAATTAAGGCATAATTAAGTTCATTTTAACTAGGAGGGCCCAAACAAGTGAGAAAATGTAAAGGGATACATTTTTCTACACTAGAATCATGAACCCAAGCATCGTGTTGCACAACACAAGGAGACCAAGGGCAAAACTCTTGCAACAATCCCCCCCAACGCAAGTGAGGGGTTCAAACTTGTGACCTCGACTCTAATACCAATTGTTGCACATGCGATTGTCGTTGCACCAAAAGATTGACATATTTATGCCTGATACAACCACCAGATTTATACAAGATCCAAGATCCACATGAGGCGGTTAAGCCATGTCACAAACCCAAGCGCCGCATTGCACAAAAAAAGGAGACGAATGGAAAAACTCTTGCAACAATTTTATATTTTCCATAAATATCAACAATTTGTTGCAAGTATGAAGGTGTTGTCATTGATGTCAACAGGAAGTCTACTGATTAATGTTGTCATTGATTCCAACTATGTGTTAAGGAAGTTGTTGCATGATGAATTTTTCAAGGATATTGAGAAATTTGCGAAAAAAAGGAGAAGAGGTTGTTTCAAGTTGTGCATATGTAGTTGAGACTTTGAGAAAGTGTTGTGAGTACATGGAGCTATCCTTTTGTTGCGGTGTCTGAAGATGAGTTAGAATGAAGTAATGAGCTGAGATGAGGTCTTTCGTACTTAGTTTCCAAGTTTTTTTAAGAAATTTTGATAAACATAGTAAACAATGTCGTGCAAGTGGTTAGAATGTGCTCTGGTATTGTGCTCTGTGTTTCTTCTATGTTGATGTTGTGAATGGTAGATCTAGACCTGCACAAACATGAACAAACAACACAATGTTAGTCAATTATGCCAATCTAAACTATCATTCCCCATGAGATTCATTTGAAACATAATGAACAAGAAATAACGCAAAGAAACCAAATGAAATCTATTGAAAACTAAGTAATCTTATCCAAAACATTCAAACCCTCAATCCCATGGGGGAATTGGTGCTATTTTGATGTGGAAAATAGCCCTTTCCCAATTCCTAGTCAAGCTTGATGATGAACTTTGATGAAGATTGATGCTCCTTGATGAAATTTCTCCATAACCTAGCTATGAAATGATGAAAAAATATGAAAATGGATGACAATGGATGAAATTTGCTCAAAAAAAACTGTAGATAATGAATTTGCTTCAAGTTGTGGATGATTATGGATCCAAAATTAGTAAAAGAGCCTTTTATTTATAGAAGAGAAGGATGTGGGACTAAACATGAGCCAATAGCAAAATGCCACTTGTCAACATGCTAGTGGAGAGGAGTGGAGCACATTTTGATGAGTGTGCAAATAAATGCAATTAGGTGGAATTTGAAATTGGAGAAGTGACATGTTGCAGGGAGATGAAAAAAGAGTTAATGCCACTTGGCTCAAGAAAAAGGACATGTAAGAGGCCTTTAATGCCTTGTTGGATGGACAAGTCCTTTTGGGAGGGAGTTTTCAAACTTGGAGGAATATTCCAACTTGATGCCATATTTGAATGAAAAGGAGGAATTAATAAATCAATTAAATTGATTTACTTGTGCAAGTTGCAAAATCTAGAGGATTTGATGGATTAGTGTTAGGAATAATCATGATTTGATTAACTTAGATGGAGACTAGCCGATTTGACACTTTGACTTAGATTTTTAGATTTGTTTAAATCAAAATGAGAGGAATATGAATATTAGACTTAATTAAATAAAGTTTTATTTATTTAATTAAAGGGGATGATGTTAGACTTAAATCAAATAAAGGTTAGTTTATTTAAAGGAGATGAAATATAATTTAATCAAATAAGGTGATTTATTTAATTAAAAGAGGAACATTAGGATTAATTAAACAAAATGATTTAATTAATTAATAGAAGATAATGATTTAATCAAATAAAATGGATTTATTTAATTAAAAGATGAAATATGATGAATTTAATCAAATAAAGATTATATAATTAAATAGTTAGTAAAGAAGATGATTTAGGTAGAATTGGTGTTAGTAAATCAAGATCAAGTGCACGAGATCAATCAATATAATTTACGTGTCTACAAATGCTATGCCTGTGTGGATTTGATATGTTGTTCGAGGCTATTAGAGGTTTCCATATGCAAAAAAATTGTTTTTGGATTGTTGGTCAAAGGAAGTTGTATTCACTAGTATGTGAATTGGTTTTGTAGTGTTGTACAAAGGTGTCTGGGAGAAATGTATTTGCTGCACATTTCTCTATAGTTTTTTTTTTGGATTTTTGGATTTGAAGGAGAGTTAATGGTGTTGTTCTCTAGATTGTGTCATGAGGATTCATGATTAGGAGTATTGAAAGTTTTAGAAGCGTGTACTTAATGTTTAATGTGTTTTCATGGGTAACGACCAACCTAGTGTTTAGACTACATTCAAAAATGTTCAAGTATTAATGGAAGCATAGTGTGGCATGTGAGATTTAATTTTGGGTCTCACTTAAGTGTTGTTTTGGTCCCCTTCCATTCATATCCACCATGGGAATATTTAGGTGCCAACCTAATTTGAATTTGTAAGTATAACAAATAGTTATCGACCTTGGAGAAGCTGTTTGAGGTTGAGGTTGATATAAATAAGTGTGGAGTTGTTGTGAGTTGTAAGAAAGAATCAAGAGAGAAGCAAGATAGATGCAGGATTGATGTGGATGATTCGAGTGATGTGAAATTGAGCAGAGTAGTGTGAATTTCAAGTGTTTGGATTCCTGAAAGCAGTGAGTTGAAGGTGTCTGAAATCTTTCATGCAAGACTACAATAGTGTTGGAGCATTTGTTGCATTGAGAAAGTGTTCTCTGTGTAACATTTCTCTTCTATCTTCTTGTATTTATTTATATGGCAGTGAGCCCTGGCTATGAGCCTTTTTGGAAAATGTGTCCTATTTTGGCAGTGAGCCCTTTTTGTACTAGTTTTTCTATTACTTATATTGTGAGCTAATCCTCACCGTGGTTTTTCCCTCATTGGGTTTTCCACGTAAATTTGGTGTTCTCTTATGTATGGTGTTTTTATTTTAGTTCTTTATTATTTGTTTTTCATGCTTAAACATTATAATAGAATAAGGGTTTAATGAATACATGTGGATCTGATTACTATTGAGGGTTTTGATGTTTTGATTAGATACAACTGATTCACCCCCCTCTTAGTTATCTTGTTCATTCAACAATTGGTATCAGAGCGAGGTTCCTTGGAGAAAAGCTTAACCGCTTGAGGTAGATTTGGGATAACGAACAAGAAAGAGATTCATGCTATTGAATACACATAAGAAGGAGAACCCAAGGCTACTCTTGAAGATTGGGAAAGAACTTAAGATGAGAATAAAGATCTGAAGGAAAATGTTAAAGAAGCGAATGAATGCATCAAAAAATTGAGAGAGAAAATCAAGAAGTTCAGAGAAAGGCATAAGGAAATCAGTGAGAAGCTAAAGCAAGCAAATGAAACTATCACTGAACTAAAAGTACAAGTTGAAGAAAAGAAAAGAGTCAAAGATTGTTTGAATGGAATGGTGAAAATCAAATATGATGATTTCACAAGGCTTGAACAAGACATTGCAAATTTGAGATCAAATTTGGAAAAAGAAAAAATTCATGAAGACAAATTTAAAAATGAGTGCTATAAAACTTGATGAGTTGATTGCAAGCTAGAAAGAATCTAAAGATAAAGGTGATTTGGGACTTGAAAAAGGTGAAAGCTCAAAAGTAGATCAGACACCTAATGCAAAGAAGACTGAAGACAAGAAGAAAAATGGCAAGATTCAGAATCAAAGAAACAATGCTAGAAGACCTTCATTCAGAGAACCAAACACTCAAAGGTACCCATCTTTCAATGGTATTTGTTATTCTTGCAATAAATTTGGACATAGAGCAATGGAATGTAGAAGCAAAATAAGTTAGAATATTCCATCCTTTATTGGTCAATGCTTTACATAAAAAATATTTGGACATAGAGCAAATGAATGCAGAAGTCAAATGATGAATGTATGTAATAATGGTAGAATGATTCAATCCTTCAACAATTACTGTTATACATGCTATGGATTTGAACACAAAGCTAATCAATGAAGATTTAAAATAAATGGAAGGAACACTATTTAGAAGAATGTGGTATGTCAGTATTGTAGTAGACCTAGACATATTGCTAAGTTTTGTAGAAGCAAAAATACAAGGATAATTCGGTGAGAAGGAATGAACCAACTAAGAATATTGATCCTAAAGAAACAAATAAAGAAATGGAAAAGATCTGGAGAAAGAAAGAGGAGACTGAGAACATGGAAGAATCAAAGATCACAAGTGAATCTGTACCCTCATTCGGTGTAGATGATTCCTCCAAGAACTGAATCTAAGCATTGGCTTAGGGGGAGGAATAATAGACAATCAGTCAACCCCTTGTCAAGATGAGGTGCCATGGCTTGGCACAAAGATATGAGTTAGATGAACTTGCTTGTGGAAGAAAAGAATAGGAAGAAGCTCTGAAAAATACCCCTCAGTATGTGCAAAAGAATCATTTGGAGACAAGAGGAAAGGAGTATTGACAAGAAGTAGAGCTGCTGAAGCAGAGGTAAATATGTGTTTACTTTCTAAAGTTGAACCTAAAATAGTGAGTGAAGCATGTAAAGATGAACATTGGATGAAGGAAATGGAAGAATAACTTATGCAGATTGAGAAGAATCGGACTTGGGAATCGGTTCCTAGATTGGAAAACAAGAACATAATTGGAACTAAGTGGGTATTCAGAAACAAATTGAATGAGAATGGAGAAGTGGGAAGAAATAAAGAAAGACTTGTGTGTAAGGGTTACTCACAAGTTGAAGGAATAGAATTTTAGGAGATATTTTCTCCTATGGCTAGGATGGAAGCTATCAAAATATTTTTGGCATTTTTAGCACATAAGGACTTTAAAGTTTATCAGATGGATGTGAAGTCTGCTTTTCTAAATGGTGAATTAGAAGAAGAGGTTTACATGGAACAACCAAAAGGATTTTAGTTGTTATATCTACCAAATATGGTGTGTAAATTAAAGAAGACACTATATGGATTGAAGCAAGCTTCCAGAGCTTGGTATGCAATTTTGGACAAATATTTAATACAAGGATTCATTAAAGGCTCCATAGATAGTAATCTTTAATTCAAAATTGAGGAAGATAAGATCTTGATAGTTGTATATGTGGATGGCATTATCTTCGGAGGAAATGAAGCTATGTGTAAGAAATTTGCTGAAGAGATGTAGAAAGAGTTTGAGATGTCAATGCTTGGGCTACAAACCAATCAAACAGATAAAGGGATTTTCATTTCATAGTTTAAGTATGTCAAAGAGATGTTGAAGAAGTTTGGAATGGATGAATCCAAACTATTATGCACTTCTATGGTGACTGGTTGTAAATTAAGCAAGGATGATGATTCACCTAAGGCTAATCAGAGCAAATATAGATCTATGATTGGTGGACTGCTATATCTAGCTACTACTAGACTAAATATCATGCATGCATTTTTTCTTGTGGCTAGATTTCAAGAAGAACCTAAAGAAACACATGTTGCAACTGTGAAGAGGATATTCTGATATTTAAGAGGAAAGTTCCAGATTATGGCTTGTGGTATCTTAAGGATACTAATTTCACATTAAGTGCTTCTATAGATGCAGATTGGGTTGGTTGTGTTGATGACAAAAAAGTACAAGTGGTGGTGCATTCTATCTTGGATGTAGATTAGTGTCATGGTTGAGCAAGAAGCAAGATTCAATTTCTTTATGTACTGCATAAGCTGAGTATATTACAACAACATCATGTTGCACACAAGTTTTCTTCTTCTCTGCAAGGGGGTTCATCAGATTCATATCCTTCTATCAACACTGAGCTTTGGTGTGATCCTTCATCCACTTTGACACTTGCACTTTCAACTATCATCTTTAACCTTTTGTTGTAGCACCGGTATGCTTTTCTCTTTGTATAATATCCAAGGAAGATTCCTTCATCTAATTGTTGTCACCTAGAAATGCACCGTATGCACAGAGATTAAAATTGAGCTTCCTAGGGAAACATGGGATCATTTCAAGGTTGTGGGTCACCTATAGTTGAAACGAACCTTCGGAGAAGGCCGGCTTCCTTTGGTGTCACCTAACTACTGATTCTTGTGGGGAAAAAGGAAGAAGGAATACATAAAATAAAGATTAAAATCTAAGGTGATACACCGAAATGATGAGGAACTATGAAAAGAAAAATAGGATGAACATACACTGGGAAACCTAACTGTAAATGCTTTATGTGCTCAACACAACTTCTTCTAGACTTATGCATCAATCTTAATAGGTTCGATCTACATACACATCTCAGGAAGGAAAGATTAATTTCACAGCTCTAAGATATAAGTGCAGAATTTATAGAACACAGTTAAAGACTTATATAATCAAAAGAAGATACAGAAATGAGAACATAAATAGTAGCTTCCAAGGTAAACTCTATGTTGCATTCTAGATTCCAATTGAGTTACAAAATATACATCAGTTGAGGAAGGATAGCTAAAAATCACTAACTCTTCTAGATGCATTACTTGAACTACTTACAAAAAGGCAAAAAAGCCTTATATATCAAAATGTGTCAGCCCCTTAGGGCTTACAAAAATATCAGGCTCAGAAAGAACTATCCTAAGATCTTTTTACTGAATTAATGCAGAACCCCTACGTGTCCATGACGGTGAAAAGTCATCTGGGGGAAGCCTTCTTCAGATATTTCACAGCTACCGCATTCATTCTGATCCTGGCATCGTGTCCTCTTTGAACCACCTCAGCTGAACACCTTAAATGCCCTGAACTCACAACAAATACGTGTTGCATTCACACCGTTGACATTCTTCATTCTGATCAGACCGCCACGGCTCCCCTCAGCTCCTCCTGGTTCGTCAAGCATATTCCATGCAGGCTCCGTAGGTAGTCGAAACTTCTTTTGAAAAGAATCGCATCTCGACGAGACACTAAAAGTGTCTCACTGATGCGATTATGTCCTCTGCAACTTATCGACATGACTCAAACTGTCGTTGAGACGTCATGATGAACTCCCCCTGTTTGCCCGAGCTCTCCTCATTTCGCTGAGACTCTCGCCGGTCGAGAAGATATCATACCGAAGGCACTTTGCTTTGGCAAGGGTCTTTCCTTTCGGCATGACCTTCCTTTATCACCCAGACCTTACACTAAGGTCCTCACTTTCTGCCGAGCTATTCACTTTACTATCAGTGAGACATCACCGTGTTGAGGAGACATCCACTGGTTGGCAAGAAGTTATGCTGAAGGCATTTTAGCTTGGCGAGGCCCCATTTCATCTGTCGGCAAGAGACCATTAGTGTCTCCCCAAATGCATTTTACCTTACTGAGCTCCGCTTTCCTTTCACCAAGAGATCACCGAGTCAAGGAGACCTTTCTCTGACTTCGAATGCTATACCGAAGGTCTTCATATCGGTGAGACTTTGGCAAGTCACTGAGACCATACCTGAGCGCTTTGTCCTTCGGCGGGCTCCTTTCCCTATCGGGGAGACATCTTCAGATCGATGTGACATCCTGGTGAAGGCTTCAACCTATGTCAAGAGCATTCCTTCTCGGTGTAACTCCACTCCCTTGGCAGACCTCCCAGCGACATCCTCCATCTGGCCCGGTGATGCATTTACTTCTCCGTCAGTTGGGGAGACATCTTCATTTCGAGGAAACCTCAGAGTGAAAACACAACACTATACCGAAGTTAAATGGTGTTGGCAAGACAATCTCAGTTCGCCAAAACATCACGTAGAAAACCCTTCCCTTTGGCGAACTCTTTTTTCCTTTTTGGAGGCTCCACTGGTCGGTGAGACCCTTGTCGATGACACATGTCGCCAAGACTTCTCGGTGTCGGCGAAACCTCAGGGCGATATCTTCAACTGTTGGCGAGCCCTTTCATGTTTTGGTGAGGCCTCCCTTTGATCAAAAAGACTGCCTCCATTTTCTGAGACCTTTTGTCGAGCCCTCCACCTCTTGCCGAGCTCTCATCTCAGCGAAACATTACGAGTCAGGGAGACTTCCCGGTGAAGCCCCTTTGTCATATCGAGGGGTTCCTTTGTGTCGGCGGGACTCCTACCAAAGACAACCATATCGAGGCCCTTTCCCCTCCTTTCGATGAGACTTCGCCTTCGCTAAGACCTCCTAGTGAAGCCCACCTTCTTATGCCGAAAGCACCTCTCCATTCGAGGCTCCTCATACATCGGCAAGACATTAGGAGTCGAGGAGACCTTACCCCGACTTGAATGCTACACCGAAGGTTCACTGTTGTCGGTGAGATACCATTAGTTGGCGAGACTGTACGCCGAAAGAGATCTCATGTTGATAGGATCCCTCGTTTAAAGCACTCGAACTTAATGGAAACCCTGCTAGTTGGCAAGACCCCTGAAATGTCCTACCGACTTTCCCCTTAGATGATTTTCATGCTGAATCTCCCTAGTGTAGTTTCTCCCACTGAGTGCCCCATGACCTAGCAATAGATGTAGAGTATTTTCCCTTGTGTGAATGTTCCATTGGCCTCTCGAAGATCTAACATTTGATTATCTTGCCTGATTTAACTGTAGGTGAAATATAGGCAACAATTCTGGCGACCTTTGTGGGATGTTTTCCTGCTAAACATGAGAACCAGTAGCTACAATTTGTCCATTGGGTATGGAGTCATTAGAAAGCTTAGAGAACAAATAAAAACATCAGTCGACACATGGTTGCAATTCGCATGAGACTTATAGAGCACAACAAATTTGCCAAAACAACAAACACAGGAGAAAAGGAAAAGAACTATTACTGTGCTAAACAACACCTAGGGAAAGGAAAAAAATAGAAAAACAAACGAGCCACAGTGCAAAAGAACTTATTGAAAACATAACACTTAACTAATATATACAAAAGAGGAAATCCATCAGACTTGAAAACAGGGCTTAAGGTGTATCCCATTAACTAGGGTAGGAAGTACTTCCCCTCCTGTTGTAGCTAGTTGATAAGCATTGTGTTCCTTGCAGTCTATGACAATAAATGGACCAGTCCACATATTGTCGAACTTAGTGTGATGACCAGGTCTACTTTTAAGAATGTCCCACCTGAGCACAAGGTCTCCCTCCTTAAAAGACTTTGTTGTAGCCCTTTTGTCAAATGTCTTCTTTGTCTGGAGTTGATGATACTCCAAAGTTTTCACTGCTCTGTCCCTTGATTCTTTGAGCTCCATGAGCTCTGCATACCTCACAAACATTGGGTCATGTCCCTCAAGCATCTCCAACTGGTGAACAATGTCTAGAGCTGGAAGCTCCATAGATAGGGGAAATCTTGCCTCTTTGCCATAGACCAACATATATGGTGAATTGCCAACATACCTCTTAGGGGTCACTCTGTCTGCCCAAAGTGCATTCTTTAAACTAATGTGTCAAGTCCTTTGATTATCCTCTATGGTTCTTTTAATGATCCTGATGAGGTTCGTATTTGTGCTTTTAGCCAGACCATTACCCTAGGGGTAGTAATTTGAAGATGTATTCAAATGAATGCCATGTTTGACAGCCCAGTCAGTTACTCTTAAACCCGTGAATGCAAGAGCATTATCAGATATGATGGAGTCAGGAACTCCAAACCTAGTGACTATATCCTCATAGAAGCTCAAAACTGAAGACTCCTTTGCTTCTTTCAAAGCTACCACTTTTTTCCACCTTGTAAAATAGTTAGTGGCTGTAAGTACCCACTTGTGACCAATACTGGAAGGTGGATTTATTGGCCCAATGAAATCAATGCCACATCTCATGAAGGGATGCTCCATTTGAATTGGATGCAAGGGCATAGCTGGAAACTTTTCCTTTCCTGAAAATAGAGCGCATTTGATACACTTTCTCGACCAGGCGTATGCATCCTTGAACAAGCTGGGCTAGTAGTAACTAGCTCTCATGATTTTCCAGGCAGTAGTTCTGGGAGCAAAGTGACCTCCTGCAGCTCCATCATGAAATTCATGAAGTACCTCCTCAACTTGGTGACTGTGAATGCATCTTAATAAGACACCATTCAAATCCTTTTTGAAGAGAACATTATTTACCAGCACATATGGTATGGATTGCAATCTGAAGTATCTTCTTTTAGCTCTATTTAATCCTAATGGGCATTCACTAGTTTGTAAAAATTGGATCATATTTTGAACCCAATTGGTTGTCCCTATTGGTACATCATCTTGAGCATTCTAAAACTCATTTGTATTAGCAAGGACCACATCCTTTTCTAGTTCACTTTCGCTGCTTGACCCAGTAGCAAGTTGTTCACAGAGGCCCTTGCCTCTAACCAATTTGGTGATCTTAATATCTACGTCATATTCCATGACCTTAGTGATCCATCCTGCTCTTTTTTCATTCAAATATTTATTCAATAAGAATTCCTTCACACTTGAGTGCGCCACCATAACATGAATTTTATTATGAGAGATCAAAGGCTTGAATTTCTTCAGGCTTCTGATCACAGCAAGAACATGACTCTCTACAAAGGAATACTTCTGTTCATAATCAACCAACCTTGACTGAAAAAGGCTATTGGTTGTTCTAAATTCTCTTCATTTTTTTGAACCAATATTGCAGAAATGTTACTTGTGTTACCATAAGCATACAGATAAAAATATTTAGAAAAATTAGGATTTACCAATGTAGGAGTTGCTGCTAAGGCCTCCTTGACCTTTTCAAAACTATTCTTGGCATCCTTTGTCCAACTAAAAATTGCATTTTTCTTTAACATAGCTGTTAAAGGTTGTAACAGGTTTGCAACATCAGGGATGAATCTTCTTAGAAAGTTGATCTGGCCCAGAAAGCTTTGTAGACCCTTCTTGTGATTAGGTAGCGGCAACTCAAGTATGGCCTTGACTCTCTTAGGATCAATAGTAATTCCTTGCTTTGACACTATGTGTCCTAATAATTTCCCTTCATGAACAACAAAGATACTCTTCTTTGGATTAAGAGAGATACCAAACTCTCTGCATTTTTCAAAAACTCGCCTAAGATGTAACAAATGTTCATCAACATTTTTGGAATGAACTGTAATATCATCCCAATAAATCAACATAATCTTGTTGATCAAATTTTTAAATGCCATGTCCATGGCCCTCTAAAACGTGGCACCAACATTAGATAGACCAAAAGGCATCCTTTTGTACGCCATGGTGCCCCATTTAGTTGTAAAAGCAGTTTTGAACTGATCTTCTTCTTTAACCAACACCTAGTTATACCCTAAAAAACCATCTAATAAGGAAAATCTTTCAGAACCAACAACCTCTTGCAAGATTCGTTCCATGGAGGGCAGCGGGTAGTGGTCTTTCAAAGATGCTCAATTAAGATCCCTAAAGTCTACACAAAGCCTTATTTCGCCACTTTTCTTCCTAACCGGTACAAGGTTAGAAACCCATGAAGTGTGGTTGATAGGAAAGACAATACCCCCCTCAACTAGTTTGGTCAGCGCTTTAATCATTAGAGGCTCAAGTTTAGGATTCAAGGGCCTTTGTTTCTGTCTTACTGGCTTAGAATCAGGCTCTAACTCAATTGTGTGCTGAGCAATATGGGGATCAAACCCTTTCAAGTCTGAGTATTCCCAGGCAAAGACATCATAGAATTCTTGACATAAAGCAACAAAAGTTTGTTTATCTTCATGTGAACAAATTTTGCCTATCTTGAGGAGTTTACCTTTGAAAATCTCCAGCTCTTTGTAATGTTCTTGTTTGATTTGCAAGCCAGCTTTACCCTTTTTAAGCTGATCATCAGTACTAAAAATTGACTCTAAGGTAACAAGGCCTTTGGGTAATTTATTTGTCTTTAGCTGTATGACTTGGTCACCATACTGTTGCTTGAGTTTTGCTTGATTCACCATGGAGAACTGATCTTCTTCTAGCAAAAAGGAAAGAATTTGTTCATCACTATCAAAAAACTTGTCAGTGAATGTTGTTATCAGGAATTGATGGTCTAACCACAACCTTCACATACTATTGTACCTTCTCTTTCCTAATGCCATTCGGAATATCAAATTGTGCTCCAATGGCTGCAAGCCTGTCAGCATGCTTGTTCTGATTTCTTGGGATAGACACTAAGTTAAAAGCATCAAAAACTTCGAGCATGTCCCACACTCTGTTTCTATAAGACTTTAATGTGTCATTTTTAGCAACATTCAGGCCCCTTACTTGATTAACAATTAATTTGCTATCCCCATAGACTTTCAAGTTGGTTATTCATCTCTTTCTTTCCCACTCTGGACCTTGAACAAGGCCCTCATATTCAGCAGTGTTATTGGAGCATGCAAAATCAAAATGGAATGTAGAGTAGTACCTATCACCTTGTGGAGAAATCAACATTGCACCTCCTCCTGCCCCATTCCTACTTCTGGAACCATCGAAGAATATCTCCTAGAGTCCATTTAGTGGTTGCAACAACTGATTTGCATCTTTCTCCAAGTTTGGAATCTCTGTGTCAGGCTCAAGAATGACATAGTTTCCCATACTAGCATCTTGAATGAGGTCCTCAGGACTGTCCAATATGTTCTCAACTGCCCATTCATGCAGCAACACATCAAGAACAGCTTCTGATTGGAGTTCTTGAATAGCAGCTAGTTCATTGTCAGAAAAAATGACACAATTTGTGTCTGCAGCAATTGGAACAACATTAAAGGGACTTGGGTTATATGGCTCAATGTGATCCTTGGCTAATATTTCAGATTTAATGGTAACCTTGGTTCCATATCTTGTTCTAAATAACATATGTGACCAATCAGCTGATACATAACCACCTATTTTGGCTGTAAAGTCTCTAGATAAACACAAGGAAAAGAAAGGTGGAAGGTCTATGACACATATGTCTTGAGGAACTAAAAAATTTGGACAAGCATGGAGGGTGAGATTTAAATCCTTGATAATACCCAAAGTATTAACCGAAGTACCATCCAATTGGATCACTCCCTTCTCTAAAGGCTAGTATTTTAGTCCAAGTTTGTCAGCAATCTGTTTTGGCATCACGGAGCTGCTAGCTCCACTATCTACCATATAGTTATGAACTAACTTATCACCAATAATCACTGACACATAGAAAGGAGGTGGTTTAACTCCTTTTTCAGTCTCTATGCAAGGCTGCTGATCATTTCCCTGAGGATTATTTTTTAACACAGCTCTAGCCTAACCTATTGGGTGCTCAGATTCATCAGACATTTTCAAACTTGATAGGGTTGACTGTAACATATCCTTTTGACCTAGGATGGATAATGAGTCCCACATGGACATTGTAACATTTATTTTTCTCATACTATCAAGGATATTATAAGGTACAATTGGGTTTACTTTAGGATGTACCTTTATACCAACATAATTAACTTGTGGGTGTGATTGCTCCTTGTCCGGGAGTTGCTGATTTCTCTGCCAAATAGGAGCCACTTGAGATGTAGATGGTTCTGTAGTCACTGCCTTTCCTTTATCAGCCTCTTGACTAAGCTCGAAAGCTCTCTTCTTTGCCCTGGTGTTAGCTGCAACTGGAGAACTATCTTCATTCAACCCACATAACTCTTGACCTTGCCAGTTAAGCAAGGTTGTATCATTGCTAAATTGGTCCTAGTGTTGTGAAGATGCATCATTGCTTGCACCCTACTACAAACTTGAAGCATTTTGTACCATAAGTTCCTGGTTGATCAATCTGTTGGAGCAGGTGGCTTGATTGTGGGGCTGGTTACAAGGGTAGCACCACTCATAGTCTGCTGCTAAGTTGTTTTGGATAGGAACCAACTCTTTGGTCGCACTAACAGGGGCTAGAGCATAGGCCTGAAAAGGTCTTGTATTCACACTCTATCTTGGGCCCTGATAATTACCCTAATACTACTGTCTATTCCCTTAGAATTGCTACTGCTGACCTTGGAAGGGCTGACTTGAGGCCTGATTCTACTATTGATAAGGCCTAGAATAGGTCTGTTGCTTTTCCAAGTTCATCAACTTGTTACCAGAAGTCTATAAAAGACTTTTGATCTCTTGTAACTCTTGTGATGAGCCTGAAGCAACACCTTCTTACCTATCAACGGCTGGAATAGTAGCTGGCAGCGTTGATACAGCTGGTAGAGGTGTGAAAGGAGGTATTTGCAAAGGAATGCTTGCATTAATTTCTGGAAATATTGGCATTGGTGGCCTGGGAGCAAGCTTACCAGCTTGTATTAAGTTGTTTTCAGCTCTGATAGCTATTTCAAAGGCATCTGGTAAAGACACTCCTCCCATTGACTATATCATGATAGCTATATCACTATTCAGATCCCTCAAGAAGTACATAAATGCATACTCTAGAGGTGGCCTCACCATTGCAGGGATCCTATCCCAAGTTCTCTGAAATCTAAAGTTGAAATCATTCATCTGTTCTTGTGGAGCCCTCTTGATTGTAGTCAATTGCTCCAGTAAAGATAAGTTGTCAGATCTATCTTGAAATTTCTTATGCAACTTGTCTCCAAATTCGTCCCATGTTGCAATTGAACTGACTGGTAGGCTCCTATACCACTGCACAACTCTTCCTTTCAGTGAAGCAGCTAGTAATCTGACTGCAACATCCTCTTGGGTTATGTGATGGACTCCGCATAATGAAGCCACATCTCTCATGTGTTCAATTGGAGTAGTTTGATCTTCCCTTGTAAAAATTGGCAGACTCTTTAAGGCTGCCATTGGGATATCATTGTGTTGTGCCAAATTCAAAGGGCTGCCTCTATTAAAAGCGACAAAGGGTTGATTCCTTGGAGCGGCCATTGGAGGTAGCTGAATTGAATTTACTTGTATAGTAAAATGAGATCCCACTAATGGAGGAGTAGAATGAGTTCTTCTAGAATAGATAACTGTTGTTCCTCTTTTCTCTGCTACTCTGCCTTTCCTTCTTGGTGGTGACAGCTGTAAATATTCAAATGGACGTGAACTGCCTCTAGTCTAAAATTTTCTCATAAACTATAGAAGGCACTGATTTCTGGGGTTCTTCTTCTTTGTCGAGTCGCCAAGTATGCCAAAGGACTTCTATAAAGACTAGTTGCATACTAAACCAGCAGTTCAATTTAGTTCATGGTCCCACCGGGCATGCCAGAAACTATGTCACCTAGAAATGCACCCTATGCACAGAGATTAAAACTGAGCTTTCTAGGGCAACATGGGATCATTTCAAGGCTGTGGGTCACCTATAGTTGAAACGAACCTACGGAGAAGGCCGGCTTCCTTTGGTGTCACCTAACTACTAATTCTTGTGGGGAAAAAGGAAGAAGGAATACATAAAATAAAGATTAAAATCTAAGGTGATACACCGAAATGATGAGGAATTATGAAAAAAAAACATGATGAACATACACTGGGAAACCTAACTGTAAATGCTTTATGTGCTCAACACAACTTCTAGACTTATGCATCAATCTTAACAGGTTCGATCTACATACACATCTTAGGAAGGAAAGATTAATTTCACAGCTCTAAGATATAAGTGCAGAATTTATAGAACACAGTTAAAGACTTATATAATCAAAAGAAGATACAGAAATGAGAATAGTACAAACATGAATAGTAGCTTCCAAGGTAAACTCTGCGTTGCATTCTAGATTCCAATTGAGTTACAAAATATACATCAGTTGAGGAAGGATAGCTAAAAATCACTAACTCTTCTGGATGCATTACTTGAACTACTTACAAAAAGGCAAAAAAACCTTATATATCAAAATGTGTCGGCCCCTTAGGGCTTACAAAAATATCGGGCTCAGAAAGAACTATCCTAAGATCTTTTTACTGAATTAATGTAGAACTCCTGCGTGTCCATGACGGTGAAGAGTCATTCGGGGGAAGCCTTCTTTAGATATTTCACAGCTACCGCATTCATTCTGATCCTGGCATCGTGTCCTCTTTGAACCACCTCGACTGAATGCCTTAAATGCTCTGAGCTCACAACAGATACATGTTGCATTCACCCCATTGATATTCTTTATTCTGATCAGACCGCCACGACTCCCCTCAACTCCTCCTGGTTGGTCAAGCGTATTCCACGTAGGCTCCGTAGGTGGTTGAAACTTCTTTTGAAAAGAATCGCATCTCGGTGAGACACTGAAAGTGTCTCACTGATGCGATTATGTCCTTTGCAACTTATCGGCATGACTCAAACTATCGCTAAGACATCATGACGAACTCCCCCTATCTGCCCGAGCTCTCCTCATTTCGCTGAGACTCCCGCTGGTCGGGAAGATATCATACCAAAGGAACTTTTCTTTGGCGAGGGTCTTTCCTTTCAGCATGACCTTCCTTTATCATCCAGACCTTACACCGAGGTCCTCACTTTCTGTCGAGTTGTTCACTTTACTATCAGTGAGACATCACCGAGTCGGGGAGACATCCACTGGTCGGCAAGAAGTTATGCTGAAGGAATTTTAGCTTGGCAAGGCCCCATTTCATCTGTCAGCAAGAGATCATTAGTGTCTCCCAAAATGCATTTTACCTTATCGAGCTCCGCTTTCCTTTCGCCAAGAGATCACCGAGTCAAGGATACCTTTCTCTGACTTCGAATGCTATACTGAAGGTCTTCATATTGGTGAGACTTTGGTGGGTCGTTGAGACCATACCCGAGCGCTTTGTCCTTCGGTGGGATCCTTTCCCTATCGGGGAGACATCTTCAGATCGGCGTGACATCCTAGAGAAGGCTTCAACCTATGTCGAGAGCATTCCTTCTCGGTGTAACTCCACTCCCTCGGCAGACCTCCCAGTGATATCCTCCATCTGGCCCAACGATGCGTTTACTTCTCCATCAGTCGAGGAGACATCTTCATTTCGGGGAAACCTCAAAGTGAAAACACAATGCTATACCGAAGTTAAATGGTGTTGGCAAGACAATCTCCGTTCGCCAAAACATCACGTAGAAAACCCTTCCCTTTGGCGAACTCTTTTTTTCCTTTTTGGAGGCTCCACTGGTTGGTGAGACCCTCGCCGATGACACTTACCATGTCGCCAATACTTCTCGGTGTCGGCAAGACCTCAGGGCAATATCTTCAACTGTTGGCGAGCCCTTTCATGTTTTGGTGAGGCCTCCCTTTGATCGACAAGACCACCTCCATTCGTCGAGACCCTTTTGTCGAGCCCTTCGCCTCTTGCTGAGCTCTCATCTCGGTGAAACATTACGAGTCGGGGAGACTTCCCGGTGAAGCCCCTTAGTCATACCGAGGGGTTCCTTTGTGTCGATGGGACTCCTGTCGAAGAAAACCATATCGAGGCCCTTTCCCTTCCTTTCGGTGAGACTTCGCCTTTGCTAAGACCTCCTAGCGAAGCCTGCCTTCTTATGTTGAAAGCACCTCTCCATCTGAGGCTCCTCATATGTCAGCGAGACATTAGGAGTCGGGGAGACCTTACCCCAACTTGAATGCTACACCAAAGGTTCATTGTTGTTGGCGAGATACCATTAGTCACCAAGACTATACGCCGAAAGAGATCTCATGCCGATAAGATCCCTCATTTAAAGCACTTGGACTTAATGGAAACCCTGCTAGTCGGCAAGACCCCTGAAATGTCCTGCCGACTTTCCCCTTAGATGATTTTCATGTTGAATCTCCCTAGGGCAGTTTCTCCCACTGAGTGCCCCATGACCTAGCAGCAGATGTAGAGTCTTTGCCCTTGTGTGAATGTTCCATTGGCCTCTCAAAGATCTAACATTTGATTATCTTGCCTAATTTAACTGTAGGTGAAATATAGGGAACACTAATCTTGTATCAAACTTTCCTAAGTTGTCTTCATCTCTCTTAATATAACATTTTCTTCCAAATACTTAGAAATATTTCATAGTAGGAGGTTTTCCATACCATATTTTATAGGGGGTGTTTTAACTATTCACTTTTGCTTGTCCTTTGTTAATAATGTACAATGTAGTATGAATATCTTCTTTCCAATGGACTTCCAGTAGATTTTCTTCCTTCATCATGGTTTGCAAATCTAGAGTTTGATTTCCAAGTCTATGTCTATAACAGGTATGTAAGTCTATTTTTTGTCCTAGTTTGTCTTAACACATATAAAATTAGGTTGCAATTAAAATTTAAGGATTGATCTTGGAGAAAGTATAGTAATCTAATCATGTTATATCTCTTTCCATATGTGCATTATATATTTACCAAGCCCTTTAGTTGTGATGACTTTGATGTGTTCGATGATGGCCTTGGGGACTTCATCTCACCTAGATTGTCTACTAAGGCTTCTAACATTTCAAAAAATGCAATAATTGATACTCATGATAATCATAGTTGTTATTATCATAATATCCCTCCTAATTGTGAGAGTATCTTAACACAAGAAAATGAAATCATTGACACATTTCTTAATATCACTTTTCCAAATCTTCATTCACACCCCAACATCTTCCCTACTTGTGAGAACACTTTGGTGCAAGAAGATGCAATCATGGACAATCATGAAAATTATAGTTGTTCTTCTCCCGATACCTCACCCACTTGTGAAGAAGGTACCATGGTGTTAGAGGATACAATCATTGAGTGTTATGAGAGTCTTGTTTGTTTCTCTTCCAATACTTCTCCTACTTGGGAAGATATTGTGGCATGAGAGGATGAAATCATTGATACATTTCTTTCACTAGATAGCAAGATGGATGGCATAGATGAAAATGTTAAGTTGACATTAGATCCCCTCTCAATAAAAAGTCATCAAGTAGATAACTCAATTGAGGTTATGAACAAACAAGTAACAATTGGATCTCCTCTAATTAATGGACCTCCCAAGTCACCTCCAATCATAGGAAAACCTCAAAACAAACCAAAAACTCTAGTTAGTATCTTAAAATTTGCAAGGAAACTCACTAGTAAGCATGTGTCACAACAACCAAGTTATCACATAGTTTCTCACACATATAACATTCCTCAATGTAGTGGTAAAGAGTATGACCTTGTTGAGCAACTTCGTCATATTCCAGCAAACATCTCCCTTTGGGATTTGATTCAAACATCACCTACATACAATAGGATGCTCCAAGAGATTTTGCAAAAGGCTGACGTCCAATCTTCTATTATACCGAATGATGTAGCTACCTCATCTAATTGTATGCAACTGAAAAAAT
Organism: Sequoia sempervirens; assembly: GCA_007258455.2. Lineage (NCBI taxonomy): Eukaryota > Viridiplantae > Streptophyta > Pinopsida > Cupressales > Cupressaceae > Sequoia > Sequoia sempervirens. Next base: position 549,310,953 of record VDFB02000003.1, on the reverse strand, counting down.
TAGATATTACATTCCCTCAACATGAATTACCCTTGCTTGAGATCCAAAATAAATATGAGGCCTTTATGATATAGGTTATCATTAATGAAAATAAAGTTCGGAATACTCTCATAGACAATGGAGCAGGTCTTAATGTTTGTAGGATTGACCTCCTAGATAAAATTAGTGTGAACAAGAATCTTATAGAACCCAATGATGTTAATATTTGTGGCTTTGACAATGTTAATAAGAAACCATTAGGAATGATTACATTACCCATTGAGGTTGGACCCATGGTTTTTCCTACCCTTGTCCATATCATGTTAGGATCTCTTCATACAATATTCTCCTAGGTAGATCATGGATTCATGCCATGAAGGGAGTCCCATCTACTCTCCACCATGAGATGAAGTATGAATATAATAAAAAGATATACACAATTAAAGCAGATGAACAAAGTTATAATTCACAAGTTCAACATGATCATAACACTTCCAACTCCCTTAATACTTTGATTTCAAATTCAAAGATAGAACCTATACAAGTTGATGGTAATCCTAATTGTCTCTCACCTACAACAAAACTCTTAGATGATGATTGGGGGCTGTTATATTTTACACCTCTTATAAAAAGGGAGACTAAAATCTCGCCATCAAATTCCAAAGAGTCAAATAAAAATTATTCATCTTCAAACACATGTTTTTGAGATGATTGGGGTTCATTATATTTTACACCCTCCTCTATGGGAGAGTACAAAATCTCACAATCTAAACCAAAAAAATCTTGTGTTTCATTTGCTCAACTTGGTTTTACATCAACAACATCACCCCATGGTGGTGATGAGGGTTCTTTAACTCCCATCCCTCATGAGAGTAATATTATTAACTTTAAGAAACTTGAAAAGGATTTGTGTTCTCAGGAAGAAGGAAATCCTTCTCAGAAGCATGTAGATAAAATCTCTTCATCTGAGTTGGAAGCATGTTATGGTCTTGGATAAAAAAATATTTCTAAACCTAGATGTAATGAAAACATAAAAAAAAAAGAATCAAGAGAATTCTATACTATACTTTTTTAAGCAGGGTCTAGGTTTCCAACCTTCATCTCCATCTTCATCTAATGCTTTATCATCTACTGTATGTATGAGATCTTGTGATAAGAAAACAAGCTTTTATTTACAAGAGAATAAATGTCCCCTACTTTTTATCAAGAGAATATCTTGTTGAGGCTTCTCCAAGCTTGCCTGATTACTCTTCCTCCAAGAACTTAAAAGAAATTTTACAACAAAAGCTCATTTTGGGCATATCATCAAGTTCATGGTCATTCTACCAATGAATATCAGGCCTTGAGTAATAAATTTCAACAACTTAAGGATTGTGGTGCTCTTCCTTGTGTTGATGCACCTAATTCCTCTAATCAATAATGATTTTCATCACTATCATTTTTCTCATCACTATGTGGCATTTGTAGCTTTACATGTTTTGCTCATTGCCATTCATGGTGGTACAATCTTAAGTGCAACCATATTTTTCATGGCAGTAACATGATAGTCATTGGTGTGGTTTTCCTTGTCTCTACACTTTGGGGGGAAAGGATAACTAGTTTTGGGAGGTTTTAATTCTTTTCAAGGATCCCATCTTCCTCTATTTCTCCTTAAAATACCAACATAGCAAGTATGTTGACATTTTAAGGGGGGGCATATATTACCCTTATCCATTTTGTCTTGTGATGTTTGAAATATTGACATACCCCATTTGGTGATTGTATTGCTTTTGTTGTACCCCTGAGGTGAGTTTTATTGCACCCCCTAAGGTGAGTTCTATTGCACCCCCTGAGGTGAGTATTGTTGCACCCCCTGAGGTGAATTTTGTGGCAACCCCTAATGTGAGTTTTGTTGCACCGGGCCCTAAGGTGAGTTTTTGCAAGATAGTTCATGGATTCAGCATAATGGAGCTTGTTGGGTCATGAACTTGAGCACCCTTTTTTTAACATGATCACCTAGCATAACACAACTTGCTTTCTAGTGCAACCATGTGTTCATAAGTGATTTTACATCCTTGTGAGAGCATCATTTTGTTAGACAACACATTCAATGGATGGTGTTTGGTATTTGAGACAATTTAAGACTAAGGTCTCATTGCCTTACCAAATCAAATCCTTTTAGTACTAACCTTGTGTTTGTTGTGTGTCTTTTATGTGTCTTGTTTGTGTTTGCATTGTGTTTGCTTTCATTTTGTCATCATCATTATGTTCCATCATGCCATGTGTTTTCATCGTGTATGCTTCATATTTTCTGACATGTATGTTTGTGTATGTTGTCTGGCTACATATCATACATGTGCATGCTCCTTTTTTTCTTATGTTGGTTTGCCATGGAATCTTGGATCTTGGGGGCTTGGACAATTGGACCACTCTTGACATAATTTCTACTTTAGTGTGAGTCTAAGAATAAGTTCATAATCTCACTAAAGTGGGGGCTAAATATATTGTCATAAATTGTCACCCATGAAAATTTCACCTTATGTTGGTCCCCCCTTAAATTATTGGACCTTATTGAGTATTTAATTTCCTAAATTAGGCATTCTATGGCCTATTTTTGACAACTTTCAGGGAATTACAAGCGAGGATCAATTACATTTAACTTATACATTGCCCCTGACACTAGTTGTCTTGGAAATAGGTCTAGGAAAATTGTTCCTTGGGTGTGAGTGTCCTCATATTTTCCCTCCAAATTGAAATATGTTAGTTGTGGAAATTTAATATTTTAATTTCAAGTGTCTAAAGTCAACCATCGATATTTAATTTTTGGGAAATTGAATAAATGCCTATAAATACCTAGTTATTGCATCATTTCAAACCTAGCAAAAAATTATTGTCAAGAGTAAGTCAAGATCATTCAAGAAAAAATTTTGGATTCATTGCAACAATTCAAGATCCAAGCATCCATAATGTTGTTATGTAAGTTCATTCCTATTATGTTGTCATATTGTTTGTGAAGGCTAACCCTTTATAGGTCTCCAATCAATTCAAGCATTCAATCATTCAAGCAATAAATCAAGCAAGATCCAAGTCTTTGAGGTGATGTGCATGACTTCAGTCCTTCAAGGAAGCCATTGAAGGGTGGTGAGTTGCAAAAATTTGTGATTTCATCATTCCTTCCTATCCATTATCATTTTATCATTGGAATTGCCATTGTGGAAGTGGAAACACTTACACAGAGTTTGAATGAGGCAAGCCCCTAAATGGCACAACATTTCCTCTCTTTTTGAATGTGAAAATCTCAGTTTTGAAGAGGATTTAAAGGAGATTGAAGACCTATTTTTCATCATTTCAATCAAAACCCTACATCTTGTCAACTCATAGAAACTCAATTACAAAATATCCGACAGTGTTTCGACAGATTTACAAGTAGGAATCTAAAGATCGGATCTGACATCAGAGGACTATGAAAACATATTTTAAGAAGCATTATAAGGACACTCACACCCTGGGCACCTATGTCCATCAAAATTAGCCTCAAATTTGTAGCACAAGTGCACAAAACTCTACTTTTCCCAAATCTCTTGTCCAAGTTTTTTTTATAGTTTTCTAGTTTTGAAATCTTGCATTTTCATTCTAGGGCACATTATTCAATAGGGTTATTTGGGGAAATTCAATTCCAATCCATTTTCAAGACTCAAAATGATTAGATCCAGGTTTGATTGACTCACCATTCATGGTTGAAAGTCAATCTAATTGCCTTGTGGATTTGCATCCTAATGAAATCCTAGAAATGTGGAATTAACCCTAAGTTTTAGACATTAATCTTAAGGAATCCCTTTTTCTACATTTTAGGAATCTTATGGGTCAATAATTTATAGTTTCTACTATTAATGAGGTGGCCAAGAATTTATAACAATAGAACTTGTTTAAGATCATAGTGACAATCCACTTGTCAGCTTTGACACTTACAAGGTATTTATTTGTTGTAGTTCTCTTGAAAGTAGAAAGCTCATTTTTAGGGATTTTCAACTTGGGAGATTCATCATGTCTAAGAGAAACCTTACAATCTTGCTTAATTTCATTGGTCAAGTCTTCAAGTAATTCTTTTACAACATTTTTGTTTTCAATTAAAAATATATCTTAGGAATGGATGTTAGGGTCATGGTAAAGCCAAGACATATTTTTATAAATTTGAAGTTTTATAATTTAATATGGAGGTTACAAAGGTTGATAAATAGTTATTCTTCCCAATTATAGATAAATTTTAAGTAAAAATGCATGGATTCATGTGAAGAGGGGGTATTTAAGATGACACACACCTACTAGAGAATAAATGGAGATATATTTAGATGGTTAGTGGGTTAGTAAATAGGGGTTATAGTACAATATTGGGGCTTAGATAAATGGATATGGGTAGTTTTTTCTCTTAGACTAGATGATGAAATTAGTGTGAGAACCAATGAAAGGAGAACTAAAAAGGGAATAATCATTTAGAGAAGGAATAACTAATTCAAGCTTTTTATCTAATGGTGATAAAGTAATGTCCTTGGATGAATATTTTGCTAGGTTAATTGAGGAATTTAAAGTTAGTGGTGGAAGGATATGAGGAAGATTATGTGAATTATCATTTTTTGATTTAACTATCCTAGTGTTATGAGAAAAGGTAGACATGAAAAGGGAGGGCCTGATTATAATAGATGTGGGGTGTGAAGAATGAGCATATGAAAGAAAATAGTTTTGCATAACATTAGAATCAAAAAAATGATTCACATATACATGAATGTTATCAACACTAAGAAAATAATTACCCATGAAGTAATAGATATTGAGGAAAATGTACCCATATTTGCTAAGAAAATTTAGGAGGATATCAACTAAGAGAGCTTATAATCCATACTTGAGAAGGATTGGGATAATGAGACCATGAGATTGAGAGTTGTGGGATCCTAAATTAAAGTGAGAAGACACAAGGGGTGAGAAAGTAGGGATTTAGACTATTTAACAAAGGATGAGAATAAAAAAAATATGATCATTTCGTGATGATAAAAATAAAGGAGAAGAACCAATTGGGGTTACAAAAGAGTTGTTTAAAGAATCAAAAGAAGCATATATAAGAGAGGAGATACTTTCTAAGGAAGAATGGAAAGGTTTAATGTGAGAGGAATTACAAAAGGTTGAGTTCCACTCACTAGGGACACAATTAGAGAAGGTGGGTCTTAGTGTGCTAAGTGAAGATATAGTTGATGAGTTGCATGAGTTAGGGCAGGGGTTAGTGAAAGTGGAAGAAAATTTCCTATGTAGTGGAAATAGTAGAGAGTTCATGTGGAGATGAGAATGAACTATTAGAACCTTTGGCCATGAAAACTACCTAGGAAATCTTTTATGCTCAATAGGACCAACCTTGGAAAGATTTAATATCTAAAAACTTGTTCTTGCTTGGAGTTAATATTTATAAAATTATTTTCCTATTTTAAATTTTTGTTTAAGGAAATTTTTCCTTGCATGAGAGGAAATTAATAGCATTATAAAGATGTATATAATAAGAGAAGAGGCTAGTTCAAGCTCAAGAAAGTAGAGCTAGGTGAAAATAAGATTTATGGTAGATTTGATTTCCTTGAAGACCAATTTTAGAATTCATAGGCTAGTACAAAAAAATGTGCTTAGTATATGGACCACATAGATAGTTAGAAATCTACTTAAAAGAAGGGATGATTTAAGAATCAAAACATCTTTTAACAATGGCTATATTTACAACCTTTTTTCAAACCTTGATTCTAAACTTCTCGAGAAGCTTATCTTTAAGATAAATTTCCCTCCCATGAATGGTGACAATTAAAGACATGTTATTTCCATAGTTCATTATAGTGAATAAGAGCTCTTTTGGTAGAAAATTATGTAATTTTTTTTTGTGTCAACTTGTTTTGGATCCAAATCACTGTGTGGAGGCAAAGGCTGCGTTCATAAGCATTAAATATGTTTTTAGCAAAGGTTACTCCAAAATATGGGTCGAAGGTGATTCCCTAAAAATTATTAACTATCTGTGTGGCACTCATCCTCCAAGTTGGAATGTGGGATAGCTTATTAAAGAAACTATAATCATGCTACGATCTTGTGAAGAGATTCTCATCTCTCACGTTTACCGAGAAGGAAACTCATCGGCAAATTTTTTTGCCAATGAGGCTGTCAGTTTAAATGAGTTTCATGCATGGGAGGAGGGATCGATCCTTCCCAAGAAAGCTAGGAGCTTATTGAGAAATGATGGCGTGGGTCGAGATGATGTGGCATTTAATTTCTAGTACCTTCTTCTGTCTCGCACGCTTTGTGGGTTTCCTTCTATTCTCTAGCATTCAGTTGAGAAATATTTGCAAGGGATTTCTTCTTCTAGTGCAAGATGAATTGGGTGGTGACATAAGCAGAATCGAGCCACATTCTTGTGTGGGCCTCAGGAAGAAAAATAAGCTGTTGAATATAGTGTGTCATGGTAATTTAACACTTTTTTTAGAAAGGCTGCATGGGCATGACCCTAATGCCTCAGTAGAGTTTTTGTCATGCTGGCATAATTGTAGGCTCAAGATAAAAGGCTTGGAAGGGGAGGTGAATGAGGAGCTGGTTGCTATAGTTATTGGGATGTCAACAGTTTTTGTAAGTTTTACAAGGACAAGAAGAGTAACGAGGAAGCAATGGCCCAATTCTTCAAAGATGATGAGCGAAAGAAATTGATCAAAATGGAAAGTTGGGGTTGCGAGCGCAAATCCCTTAAGAATATTTGGGTGAATGTTGTTGAGGTGCTTATGTGCTACGTGAATCTGGAGGGTAGGTTTATTGCTATTCTCGATCACCACTTCACGCTTCTAAACCATTTCAAGCATGGTTTGTTTATTTCTTTTCTATTTTTTTTGTTATCATCCATGGAGGTTTTTGTTTACGCTCATTTAAAGAAAAGGAGAGCTCTTGTCCTTCATGAAGGTCTCATTCTCTTAATCATGGAGCATGTTAAGACTCTTCTTCTCGCCCCTACCATTAAGGGTAAGGAGAATACTTTGAGTGATGTTTCTGGTTCATCGGGCTCAAATTATAGTATGGCAGATGAAGAAGAATGTAACGAAGAAGAAGAGGATGTTTCCTCGTTCCTTGTGACTACTTCGAAGAAGAAGAGGAAGTTGGGTTGTTCTAAGAGCAACAGAGCAACCAAACGCCTTGTTCTTTATGACAGCGAGGACCCGAAGGTGGGCTCGGATGGTTCCCCTCCCAGGAACGAGGAGTTGGCTATTGGCCAAGGTGAAACCATAGGTGGTGCTATTGAGGTGGGCTTAAAAGATAATGTTCTGGGTATGGAGGAAAAGGAAAAGACGAGGAGGTCGTCTAAGCGTATTGCCAACCTAAAGAATAAGGCCTCAAAAGTGTCAGAAAAGGACCCCAAAGTGTCTTGTGAGGGAAAGGATTTTGGTGAAAAGATGGTGGCTATTAAGGACTCCTCGAATCAAGACTCACCCAATGTGGAGCTTGATGAGGAGACTAAGGGTCAAGATGAGGAGGATTCTGAGAAGAAGATAGCTAAACCGAAGCCTTTGAAGGTAAATCCCCTCTCTGAGAACTTTTCTTACCTCGATGATGATTCTACCTCTATGTTTGAATTGTTGGCTATGGCTAGGGCTGGGGCCATTGGAAATTTTAAGTTAGTGTATAGGATCGAATTTTCCCCCCTTATGCAAATTCCCCTTTTACCCTTCCTCACTTTAGAAAACCAAATTCAAAGGCTAAATTCCACATAAGCCTGCTGCCTTCGTTCCACTTGGCATCTGTTTTGTGCATCGGCAGAGGAATAACTATCGGGGACACCCACATGCGCACTTATGTCCCTAGAAAATTCCTGCATATCAAGCCTACAAAGGCATTACACTTTCCATTGGAGGTCAATTTGTAACGCCCTCTTTGACTACCGACCCGAATATGGCCGCTTTCCTCATTCTCTCCTTCAAATTCACTCCTTCATGCATTTCATCTTCTACACATTCTCTAAGCATTCAATCCATCTTATTTACAAGCTCTAGCATCCTCTTTTGCATCCTCTTACATTCTTAAGCACTTTTAGCAGCACATGGGCACTCCATAGCAGCAACAACAATATTTCATCAACTCCGTAGAGCAAAGTGTGGAACAACATCATTGCAGTAGGGGCTTGAGTCCTCTCATTTTCTCCTCCATTGGCTAGTTAGCTCTTGGTGGAGGTGGTAAGCTTTCTACTTCTCTCCTCTACGATTTGGTTGGGTAGCACATTATTTTTTTGTAGTGTTTTTGTATTCTTTACCTCATTTCTTTCTTTATCATATATTTCTCCATTGTTTCAAACTTGGCTATTTGTGGAGGTGGAAACACCAAAATGGGGGTCTGACTGAGGCATGCCCCTATACATCCCCAACAAATTTCCCTCTTTCTTGTGTGCAAGTGGATGTGCATTTGGAGCTAGCTGGCAAACGAGTACCTTTGTGAGATCATTCTTGCCACCCTAAGTCTTGTATATTTACTTTATCATATTCATTCATATCTTGCCTACTTCATAGCTTTGTTTTGGCCCTTTGGAAGTGATTAGCTAGGCTATCAGCTCATTTTCTGGTAATTCTCATTGTACTTTTTTTCCTCTACTCTTACGAATGCCAACGCACCTGAGAGAGGCCAGTGCCCCATGTTGTTGTCTTGGAACCGCACTATTTTCCTCAAACAGAGAGCTTCCTAAGGTACAATGTGGGACCCAAAAACTAGCTTGCCTAGCCCCATCTCGAATCTCGGGTCTATAGGGTGGAACTGAGGTAAGTTAGGGAAGCCTTCCACTCTTGGCTCCCTGTGACCTAGGGCCTTGAACATGGTTGGTCCCCCTCTCTTACATTTTTGGTGAACCCGACGTGAACCATTTTAGTTTCGTTTTGTGATACAGAAAGTTCCTTTCCTCGTATTCTAGGAGTGTTGTAGGTGTGAGTGTTGTGAGGATTTCTCCTTGCAACCCAACCTGTGACCCCTCGTAGGCATAGTTGGATGGTTTCGAAGGTGTTGTGCAATGAAACCTTAATTGGGTCACTGTCCTTGCAACCTTTGGAGGGTCCTAAGTGAGTATCATTCATTGCATGCGATGGCCTCTTTCCTACATCAACCTATCCCCTCTGCGCAGCCTATGAGTAGTGGTATTGGTATAACCTTCACTTCACAATATCTTCTGATGGGTTTTAATGGGGAACCATCTCCTCTCTACATCCCTCTGTGAATCAACAAAAACATTGTAGCAGGTGTTCTCATTGATCTGATGTCTCAAATAAACATTATAACTGAGGAGATCATTCTAATAATTTTTTTGCATAAAGATGGGTATGGTGCACCTATGAGCACCATCCGCATGCATGATGAACTTTATGTGCCCCCTTTGGATAGTATTTTCCTATCGGTTTTGGTTGGACCTAAATCTATGAAGCTTCTGTTCGACATAATCCTTGGTTTTGAACTCTTTAGAGTGAATTTGGGTATCCCTTGGTTAGTAGCTATGAATGTCATACCCTTGGTGTGTATAAATGTTTAAAGTTTATCCATGGGGGTTCCATGCATGTGATTCATGACACCGGTTATAAACCACCAGTTGCTGTGGTAGCTACTCCTTGGATTACTCTTGGTTTGCACCCATTGGTCCTCTCTCGCCTAGGATAGACCTCCTGCACTAAGCATATCAGAATTATAATAAAGGGTACCTAAGTCCGAAAGTGAGATACCCTTCATTGCCTTATGTTGTTTCACATAGGGCTTGCCTAAAACCTGACAGTGATGCCACCAAGGTACGTAGAAGGGAAGAAGAGAAGCGGTCTCGAGATCCTCCTTCTTCCTCTTCCACTATTCAACCTAATGCTTCCTCTCACCTTGCTGAGGCATCATCAGATTATGTTCTGCATTTGTGAGAGAATCCTATGGTGCTCGGTTGGTGAAATCCCAAGCGTCTTGCATTTGAGCTTCATATTTCTCCCATGGAGCCTAGGCCCGTTCGGTATAACAGGAAGAAAGGTCCCCATGGAGAGTCCCCTTTGTCCCGAACTTCACGACCTACTACCGCTCCTGCTCTCAAAGTAGTGAATGGGAATAGACTCACTGCTAAGGCACTTGAGTCAACTCCCCCCATTGCTTCTCAACCTGTTCCTCCTGCTCCTGTTCAGGAATCTGTTCCTTCACTGGAAACAACTATAGTGGACACTCCCATGACTGAGCAAGAGCCCTTCATTCCTTCGCACCCTCCTGTTGGATGTTTTGACTGTGTTGTTGATATATGGTTGTTATTGATGTCAACACTATTAGCATTAATGCATTAGAAGTTGTATATGTCAAGGATATTGAGAAAATTGTAATAAGAAGTGTTGCAAGTTATCAGTGGTGAAGTGAAGTTCATTATGTCGGTGTATTAGTATGTTGGTGTTCTGAGGTTGTGGACTAAAGGGTTTCCTATTGAGTATATCTAGTTTATCCATGTTGAGTTTCAGAGATTCATGTGAAGATTTGATCGAGTTATGAATATTTGTATTTTAACAGTTTTTCTGTTACTTTTGTTTATGTTCCTGAATGAAGATCATGTGATTTCAATTCATTCAGTTGTTGCGGATGCTTCTCTAGTGATTCATGATACTTGTGGATGTTTCTATTTCATGCTCTATCTATGTTGCACATCTGCATCGATTTTTGTGCTGTGATCTAAGATTTTCTCTTACGTGTTCATGTTTTTCATGTTCTTGGCCGACAAGGTGTTGAAGCGTGTTGTGGATCTTCGAAGAGTAATTAAATGAAGTGGTTCATGTTTGAGGATGATATTTTTTGTCTTCACTATGTTGTGGCCGACCTTGGTTGATTCGTATGAATAATCTTTATTGATCTGAGCCGATATTTATATATTTTTTATTCTTTTGTTGGAGGCGACTTATAGCGCTGCAATTTCATGTTGCAGATATATAAGAGTGATTATTTTATCATTGTGTATGGTGTATGAGGTGTGTATGTGGTGAGAAGAAGAGAAGTGTGTGAGTCTTATGTGCGAATATTGTTCAAATCATACAAAGGCAAAGCAAAGTGTGAAGAAGAGTGAAGAAGAGTGAATAAGTGTTCATGTGCTTAACAATAACTGTAATCAGGCATTAGTAGATGCTATTTTCTCAGTTCAAAATCTGATGGATATAATCATAACCTTTCTGTAAAATAGTGTGTCTTCTTTTGTAATTGAGCAGTGATCTCTAGGCAGTGTGCCTGAATGCATGTGCATTCCCCATTCATATTTCTTATACTTTTAACAGGGTATAATCTTGTGGACTAACCTCTGCCGTGGTTTTTCCCCTAATAGGGTTTCCACATAAAAATCTTGGTGTTATGTGTGTTTATAATCTATTGTTCATGTATGCTTTCATTGATATTGATTAGATATGATAATAAGGATTAATAAGTTTAATAAGTTTGAAATTTGGTGACAACTGATTCACCCCCCTCTCAGTTGTCTTCCCTTGTGTTGCCAACAATTGGTATCAGAGCTAAGTTCCTTGGAAGAATTTTAATAGCTTGAGGTGATTCGGGATGGTGACTTATAAGAAGGATAGTCCTAGATTTGATGGAACAAATTACTCCTTGTGGAAGACTCGAATGGAGTGCCATCTGAGAAGCATTGGTGAACCCTACTGGAGCATTACAAGTAATAGGTATGTTATTCCACATAATGGTCCTACTACTTCTGCTGAGATCAGGGATGTTGAGTATAATATCATGGCTAAGGAGGCGTTGTTGAGTGCTTTGACTGATACTGAGATGATAAATGTGATGGATCTAAAGATTGCTTATGATATCTGGAAAAAGTTGGAGACCTTGTATGAAGGTGATGATAATGTGAAGATTGCTAAGCTATAGAGTCTAAAAAGGAAATATGAAAAGTTGAAAATGGGTGATGATGAAAATGTTACTACTTTCATGCAAAGATTGAATGAACTTGTGTGTGGTATCAAATGTGTTGTTGGAAAGATAGATGGATCAAAGATTGTTGCTAAAGTGCTTGGATCCTTGCCTGATTCTTACAAAGTCAAAGCTAGTGCTAGTGAAGAGCTCCAGACTATGACAAATGTTACCAGAGATATGTTGATTGGTAAGCTTACTGCATTTGAGTTGAGTGAATTTGGTGATGCCCTTCCTAAATTTGAATCTGCATTCAAGGCTACTACTTCTAGAAGAGACAAACAGAGATATGATCCAGGTGAAAGTTCATCAACAAATACATTCAAGTATGAGGATGAAATAAAACAACTTGATGAAGAAGAAAGAAAGCTAGAAGAGCTTGAAGCATTGATTGTGAAAGAGAAGCTAGAGGACAAGGTAAGTATAAAGGGAAGTTTCATATTAAATGTTTCTCTTACAATAAGATAGGTCATTTTGCATCAAGGTGTCCTAAGAGAGTTTCCAAGCCAAGATATAACAAGCTTAAATTCCAAAAGAAGTGTTACTATGTTGCTAATGAAGGTGTGAAAAATGATGAATCTAATAAAGGAAATGCAAGTGAAGATGAATTTGTATTTATTGCTATCAAGGAAATTGATCATGTTTCTACTGAATCTGCTAATTGTACAATTGTGGAGAAAGCCCTAGCTGCTCGAGTTGAAGAGAAAGATGAATGGGTAATTGATAGTGGTTTTTCTCATCATATGACAGGAGATAAAAGTAAATTTGCGAGTTTGGAAAAGTATGATGGTGGTTTTGTGAGATTTGGTGATGACAAAGCTGGTGTGATTTGTGGAAGAGGATGTATTTATTTTGATGGTAAGCATAATACTAATGATGTCTTATATGTTGAAGGTTTGAAGCATAATCTTTTAAGTGTTGGACAGATGGTTGATAAGGGATACAATCTTTAGTTCAAGGATGGTAAGTGCAAAATATTGGGAAATTCTAGAAATATGCTTCCATCAAGTACAAAAACAAAAGGTAATATTTTTCACTTGAGTGCTGCTAGTAAAAGTTGCTTGATTGCTCAAGTTGATGAAAGATGGTTGTGGCATAGTAGAATGTGTCATGTTAACTTTGATAATATTGTCAAGATAAGTTCTACTAAGGCTGTGAGAGATCTTCCTAAGTTGATGAAACTTACTAATGCCATATGCAAAGAATGTCAATTGGGGAAGCAAACAAGAATTTCATTTTAGAGTAAACAACAAAATTCAAATGGATTATTGGATCTTGTGCATATTGATTTGTGTGGTCCTACTAGAGTCAAAAGTTTACAAGGTTATAGGTACTTCATGTTGCTTATTGATGACTATTCAAGAATGATGTGGGATGCTTTCTTAAGGGAGAAATTTGAAGCTCTGGAAAAGTTCAAGATCTTTAAGGCTATGGTTGAGACAGAGACAGGCCTGAAGATTAAATGTCTGAGATCGGATAGAAATGGTGAATTCACTTTTGGTGAGTTTAATTCTTTTTGTGAAGATCATGGAATGAAGAGACAATTATCTACATTGTGGACCCCTCTACAAAATGGAGTTGTGGAAAGGAAGAAAAGAACAATTCTAGATGTTGCTAGAACTATGATGTTGGAAGGAAATGCACCTCATATCTATTGGAGAGAAGTTGTGAGTACTACTGTGTACACACTTAATTGGGTACAAATCAAAGGTGATACTGGTAAGACTCCTTTTGAGCTATGGACTGGTCAAAAGCCTACTATTAGATATTTCAATATCTTTGGAAGCAAGTGTTATATCAAAAGAGATGAAGATATAGGAAAGTTTGATGCAAGGAGTGATGAAGGAATCTTTTTGGGTTATTCTACTAATAGCAAGGCCTACCATTGTTACAATAAGAGATTAAAGAAAATGGTTGAAAGTGCAAATGTCAAGGTTGATGAAGACATAGTTACACCATCCAGAACCTGTGGATATGATTCTAATGATCAAAATGACAGTACAAACCAAGGAAAGCAAGGTCAGACTTCAAGTCAAGTCCAAATCATTTCGGTGAATCAAGAAGATCAAGAAACTGGTGAAAGAACAAAAAAGAGATCAGAAGACCCTGAAGTTGAAGAACATTCTAAGAAGACTCCAAGGTATGTGAGATTGAATCATTCAAAAAATAAAATTATTGGTGATAAGAATAAAGGTGTTCAAACTAGGAGAAAGATTGCAGAAGAATACAGTTTAATTTCAAAGACTGAGCCTAACAATGTGAATGAAGCATGCAAAGATGAACATTGGGTTGAAGCAATGAAAGAGGAACTACAACAAATTGAAAAGAATGATATATGGATTCTTGCTTCCAAACCTAAGGATAAAAATGTAATTGGAACTAAATGGGTCTTTAGAAACAAACTGAATGAGCAAGGTGAGGTAGTTAGAAACAAAGCACGACTGGTATGTAAGGGATATTCACAGATGGAAGGTATTAATTTTGAAGAAACCTTTGCCCTTGTTGCTAGAATTGAAGCTATGAGATTGTTTCTTGCTTATGATGCTTACAAAGACTACAAAGTTTATCAAATGGATGTCAAGTTAGCTTTTCTAAATGGCGAATTGGAAGAAGAAGTGTATATTGAACAACCTGATGGGATTACAGTTGAATGATCAGGGAGATATGGTTTGTCGATTGAAGAAAGCATTGTATGGGCTCAAGCAAGCCCCTAGAGCATGGTATGCTAGATTGGATAAGTACTTATTGAAGCTTGGATTTAACAAAGTTACTGCTGATAGTAATCTTTATTTCAAGAATGATGGTAGAGATTTGACTGTGGAAGTTTTTGTTGATGATATCATATTTGGAGGAGATGATAGCTTGTGCATGAAGTTTGCTAATGAGATGTAGAATGAGTTTTAGATGTCAATGATTGGAGAGATGAAATTATTCTTGGGATTGCAAATTACTTAGTTAGATAAAGGGATCTTATATCTTAGTACAAGTATGTGAAAGAATTGCTGAAGAAATTTGGTATGGTAGATTCAAAGCCAGTTGGTATGCCCATGGTGACTGGATGCAAGTTGACAACCGATGATGATTCTTCAAAGGTAAATCAGACTAGATATAGATCAATGATTGGTGGATTTCTTTACTTGACTCAAACTAGGCCTGATATCATGAATGTTGTATGTATTGTTGCTAGATTTCAAGCCGATCCTAAAGAATCTTGTGTGACTGCTGTGAAGAGGATTTTCAGATACTTGAAGGGGATAGTTGATTTTGGTCTATGGTATCCTAAAGATAATGATTTTACTTTGAGTGTGTTTACGGATGTTAATTGGGCAAGAGATGTGAATGAAAGGAAAAGTACTAGTGGAGGAGCATTTTTCTTGAGAAAGAAGCTGATTTCATGGTTAAGCAAAAAGAAAAATGCTATTTCTTTATCTACTGTAGAGGCAGAATAAATTGTTACTGCTAATAATTGTACTCAAGTACTATGGATGAAGCAGATGCTGAAGGATATCAGAGTTGTGTATGATGAGCCTATTGTTATATTCTATGATAGTTCAAGTGCTATTAACATTTTTAAGAATCCAGTGCTACATTCCAAGACCAAGCATATATCTATCAAGTTTCACTTTTTGAGAGAGAAAGTAAGTGAAAAGGAAGTCAGATTGGAGTATGTTCCTACTAAGGAGCAGATTGCAAACATATTTACCAAGTCGTTGCCTAAGGATACTTTTGAGTATCTCGGAGGGAAGTTAGGGGTGATTACCCCTCCTAATTAGAACTAAGATGCATTGATTTGCATCAATATGTGCATTTCATGATCATATTTTGATCCAGATTGATGTTGTGGTGGCTGCTACTTTGGGGGAGTAATCAGATCTTCACATGTTAAGATGTTTAGATATGTGGTTCAGAGCTTGTATAGAAGAGATCTTTGACATTGATGTCAAAGGGGGAGAAGCAAAATGTGAAAAACTTTCTAGAAGAGTCAGAACCTAAGGGGGAGTAAGTGTAGTTGTGTTGATGTTGTTTTTCACATCATGTGTTTCCATCAATGCCAAAGGGGGAGATTGTTCGATGTTGTGGTTGTGTTGCTCATATGTGGTTGTCATTGATGTCAACACTATTAGCATTAATGCATTAGAAGTTGTATATGTCGAGGATATTGAGAAAATTGTAATAAGAAGTGTTGTAGGTTGTCAGTGGTGAAGTGAAGTTCATTTTGTTGGTGTATTCAGTACGTTGGTGTTCTAAGGTTGTGGACTAAAGGGTTTCATGTTGAGTATATCTAGTTTATCCATGTCGAGTTTCAGAGATCCACGTGAAGATTTGATCGAGTTATGAAGATTTGTATTCTGACAATTTTTCTGTTACTTTTGTTTATGTTCCTGAATGAAGATCATGTGATTTCAGTTAGTTCAGTTACTGCGGATGCTTCTTTGGTGATTCATGATGCTTATGGATGTTTCTTGTTTTTTCTTTATCTGTGTTGCACATTTACATTGATCGTTGTGCTCGTGATCTGATATTTTCTCTTGCGTGTTCATGTTTTTCATGTTCTTGGCTGACAAGGTGTTGAAGCATGTTGTGGATCTTCGAAGAGTAATTAATTGAAGTGGTTCATGTTTGAGGATGATATTTTCGGTCTTTACTATGTTGTGGCCTACCTTGGTTGATTCGCATGAATAATATTTATTGATCTGAGCTGACTGTTTATATTATTTTTATTCTTTTGTTAGAGCTGACTTATAGGGATGTAATTTCTTGTTGCAGATATATAAGAGCAATTGTTTGATCATTATGTATGGTGTATGAGGTGTGTATGTGGTGAGAAGAATAGAATTGTGTGAGTCCTATGTGCGAATATTGTTCAAATCATACGAAGGTAGAGCAGAGTGTGAACAAGAGTGAAGAAGAGTGAAGAAGTGCTCATGTGCTTAACTGAAACTATAATCAGGCATTAGCAGATGTTATTTTCTTAGTTCAAAATCTAATAGATATAATTAGAACCTTTTTGTAAGATAGTGTATCTTCCTTGTAATTGAGTAGAAGCTCTAGGCAATGTGCCTGAATGCGTGTGCATTCCCCATTCATATTTCTTATACTTTTAATAGGGTATAATCTTGTGGACTGACCTCCACTGTGGCTTTTCCCCTAATAGGGTTTCCACGTAAAAATATTGGTGTTATGTGTGTTTCTAATATATTGTTCATTTATGATTTCATTGATATTGATCAGATCTAAGAATAAGGATTAATAAGTTTAATAAGTTTGAAATTCAATGATAACTGATTCACTACCCCCTCTCAGTTGTCTGCCCTTGTGTTGCCAACACCTCCAGCCTCTAGTTCAAAGAGTCATAGAAACTACCTTGCACACGAGCACAAGTTCTGGTGAAAGGCTCTCATGGCTGAGCAGGCCACCTTACAAAGGAAGGAAGAGGAGATGACCACCCCTGTGTTAGGGCCTCTTGCTGCGTCCTCGTCTCTTCTCCCCTCTGCTTTCGTTCAATCCAATTTTGCATCGCTTCCGTCTTCCGTGGTGAGTATGAATGCACCTGACCCCAAAAAGGTGCAGGTGTTCATCACTCCTTTGGTGGAGCCGCCTCTCTTGATGTCCCTCCCGAATGTCCTCGCCTTTCCTGAACCCCGTAGATATGAAAAACACTTCAATGGTGTCTACTACGATTTTCTCTACCTCTACACCTCTTGCCTCGTCTATGGGGAGTTCACGTCCCCTAATGGAGTAGGAGGTAGAGAGTGGTCCTTCTAGCAACGAAGGATGTAAGAGGAGCCTCCTTCCCCGAAACGTGGTCCCAAATTGACTTGTTATGTCCTGGTGACAGAACCAGTCCCGGTTTCTCCTAAGTTCATCACCGCTCCCGAATCACTCGGTGAGCCTAGCGGTGAATCTCAGGTGCAACCTTCTCCGTCTGTTGAGGTAAAACATGGCACTCATGTGAAGTGCATGTTTAACTCTTTGGATGATGTTTCGGCCTTGTCAGCGATCTTCATTAAATCGTTGACCTTAGCTCCACAAGAGCTCGATGGAGAGGACCTTGTGGGGCCCTCTTCCTTAGCCCTTGTTGTGGGAGGGTCAAATTCTCCTCCCCTTAAAATTCAACTACTGCAAGCTCTTCCTCCTTCCCCCTATGATGATCTAGAGTGGGAAGCGAACAACCCAATCTTGGTCGATCAGTGTTAGGGGGAGGCCCCTTCTTTATCTTTAGATTAGATGTGTGTGTGTTGTGATGTGTTCCCCCATGATCATGCTATGTGTGATTGGATGACCCTTGTCACCCCTATTGGTGCTTGGATACAGGCGTGGTTTTTGTTTCATAAACCTTCTTCTATTTGTATCATAATTCTTCCATGTTTGTGACTTGATTTTTGATAAATTGGGGACGATGCAAAGCATTGGGGGCATTTAGGCTTCCCTTCCATGTTGACCCATTTTTTTATTTTTACTTTTTCTTCTTTTGCATTCTTCACATGGTCTGATATAGTAGGGGGTTGATGACAGTTCATTTTATATACTATTACTATACATATATATATATATATATATTTATGAGTAGTAATGACCCTGAAATATCAGGCTACCCATGTGCCCTTTGTTTGTGTTTTCTTTTCTCTTTAGCTTTTCCTTTATCTTTCTCTCTTCTTTGATTGAGTTGTCCCTTTCATGCGTGATAATTCCACTTCTACAACACTTTGATTTTTAGAAAACACATTCATTACCAACGAATATTTTCTCGGGAATCTTCACAAACTTCTTTTCAAGAATCACATTCTCAACTTGAAACCCTAACTGAATGTGTTTCCTTCATCATGGGTTCGTAAAGAAAAAACTTGAGAACCTTCCTCTAAAGTGGGAACAACTTTGACCTTCCCCTCGCGTGGGGGAATATTCTTCCTTTCAAATTCCTTGAAGAAGTGAACATCTTTCAAAAGGATTCCTTGATGATGAGTTGATTTGAGAAAGAAATATCTCTTTTATACTTTTGAACAGTGCGTCCCTTGAGTGGACCCCTTCTTCACGCCGGGTTCCCAAGGGACCCCTTTAAAATTTTCCAACTTGTTGACTGTCTGTGCAACTATCAGCTTACTTTCCTGTGTGGCCGCTTTCTGACATGTTCTATCTGCAGGTAAATATGTCGCTTCATGGGTGCACCTGTGAAGCAGCTTTTTGACTCTATGGAGTCCCTTTACTTTTGGTTTCCTCCATGTGAGAGATCTTGGGGGATACCTTCTTGCAAGTCACTAGGCCTGTAGGACTCTTCTTCTGAGCTTCCTCCATGTGAGAGATCTTAGGGGTGGCTCCCCTGCAAGTCTGTAGGGCACTTTTTTTTGGGTTTCCTTCATGTGAGAGATCTTGAAGGACACCTTCCCTATAGGATTGCGGGTATGTAGGGAAATTTCTCAGCTTCCTCCATGTGAGAGATCTTGAGGGACATTTCTTTGCAGGTTTGTGGGTCTATAAGGCACTTTTTTGGGTATCCTTCATGTGAGAGATCTTGGAGGACACCTTCCTTGCAGGTCTATCGACCTTTGAGGTGCTTTCTTCTTGGGGCTTCCTTCATGTGAAAGATCTTGGGACTTTCCTCCTTGCAGGTCCGTAGGCCTGAAAGATGCTTTCATTCTTCAACTTCATAGTTCTGCGGGGCTATGAAGTCCTTTACTTGTCCTACACTCTCGAGTTCGCCAGATTACGGTCTGCTTTCTCGACGGTTTAGGTATACATTTCTAACCTTACTACTTCTTCGATCTACTTTACCAAAGCACTCATTAGTATTCATGCTCACTAAAGTGGGGGAAAAATGTATAGGAGCAAATTTGCACGCCTTATGCAAATTCCCCTTTTACCCTTCATCACTTTTGAAAACCAAATTCAAATACTAAATTCCACATAAGCTCATTGCCTTCATTCCACTTGGCTTCTGCTTTGTATGTCGACAAAGGAATAACTGTTGGGGATGCCTGCGTGGTGCACAGACGTCTGTGTGATGCACTTACATCCTTGGCAGATTCTGCATCTCGAGCCTGCAGAGGCATTACACTTCTCATTGGAGGTCGATTTGTAACGCCCTCTTCGACTAACCAACCCGAATATGGTCATTTTCCTCATTCTCTCCTTCAAATTCACTCCTTCATGCATTTCATCTTCTTCACATTCTCTAAGCATTCAATCCATCTTCTTTACAATCTCTAGCATCCTTTTCTACATGCTCTTGCATTCTCAAGCACTTTTAGCAGCACTTTGGCACTCCATAGCAGCAACAACAACACTCCATCAACTTCATAGAGAAAATGTGGAACAAAACCATTGCAGCAGGGGCTTGAGTCCTCTCATTTTCTCCTCCATTAGTTAGTTAGCTCTTGGTGGAGGTGGTAAGCTTTCTACTCCTCTCCTCTACAATTTGGTTAGGTAGCACCTTACTGTTTTGTAGTGTTTTTGTGTTCTTTACTTCATTTCTTTCTTTATCATATATTTCTCCATTGTTGCAAACTTGGTTGTCCATGGAGGTTGAAACACCAAAATGGGGGTATGACTGAGGTAAGCCCCTATACAGCCCCAACAAATTTCCCTCTTTCTTGTGTGCACGTGGACGTGCATTTAGAGCTAGCTGGCGAATGAGTACCTTTGTGAGATCATTCTTGCCACCCTAACTCTTGTATATTTACTTTATCATATTCGTTCATATCTTGCCTACTTCATAGCTTTGTTTTGGCCTTTTGGAAGTGATTAGCTAGGTTGTCAGCTCATTTTCTAGTAGCTCTCATTGTACTTTTGGTCCTCTGGTTGTACGAACACTAGCACACCTGAGAAACGCCAGTGTGTCGCGTTGTTGTCCTATAACCATGCTTTTGTCCTCGAACAGAGAGCTTCCTAAGGTATAGTGTGGGACTCAAAAATCGGCTCGCCTAGCCCCATCTCAAATCTTAGGTCTAGAGGGTGGTTGAAGGACCTCATAGTCCTCATCATTCTTGTCCCTCATTTCAAAACACTGCTTTAAGTTGAGGTAAGTTAGGGAAGCCTTCTTCTCTTGGCTCTCCGTGACCTAGGGCCTTGAATGTGGTTGGTCCCCCTCTCTTACAGTTAGCTAAATGGACTCTTTAGGAGTTCAATAAGATTAACATTAAAATTAGAGGTTTGAAGGAGAATCTAAAGAATGTTCTGAAAGGTTTGGTGTCAGACATTTTGATTGACAAAATAGTGGACCTTGAGGGTTCTTTCCTTGACTTCAAATCTCTGTGTGAAGATCAATTGGCAGATTTGGAAGCCAAGGTTTTGGGAATGAATATGGATATAAAGAAGCTTCTTCAGGCATGTCACATCTTTGTGAAGAATAGTGTAGACTCATTGGAAGTCCTATTCAGAAAGATAAGTGAGCTCGGGGAGGACCAATTTTTTTTTCTAAGTTAATGGAGAAAGAGCACTCGGTTAAAGGCAAACACAAAAAAGGTGCAAAAGATGATGACAAGGGCCCTACTATTAGAGGGTCATTTGAATGGAAAACATCCTTTGATGATGAGAAGAAGGAGCTGTTGGACATGATCGAAAAGCACAGAAGCCAGGAGCTTGAGGTGGCCAACACCTTGAGCAGTTTGAATTAGTGTTTGGATTTCTTCTTAGTTGTTGTCTATTTTCTGCTAGGTCTCAATTTTTTTCCTGTTGTTTTGTTGTTTTGATGTTGTTGGGTGTTGTTGTTAGCTTACTATTTTATCTTTCATTTCAACACCCTTTTTGTCTTGTTTTTTGGCTTTTGGTATGTTGTTGGTTTCACTCTGAAGTAGTTTTTTAGCAACATTTTGTATCTTTTGTTGTAAAGGGTTTCAAGTCCCTTCAAAACCTATTTTTCCCATATAATCAAAACTTGTTTTGGATCACACTCTATGATCTATCAACAAGAAGTAAAAAATAATAAGTGAAAATTTGCATCATAATATTAACACTTATAATATAATAATCATAATATTTAATAATTATAATTATTTCTCAATCATAATAATTTGTATGCATATAACAGGATAATATTAACCTTAATATTTATTAAAATATCATTTTTTAATTTATTTTAAAATACGTAAAAATCTATTAATTCATTCACATTTTATAACATAAAAAATTGTGTACCCTTGTAATTTCATGATATATTTTGTGTCCACTTTGGTGTCCATTCCCTTAGTGTTTTTGTAGGTTCTTGTTAGCCCTTGCATTATCCTTTTTCCTTCTTAAGCTATGCAAGCCTCCTTTCCCATGTTCAATTTTTCATGTCACCTTTGTGTTACCCTCATATTTTTCTAGCATCTTTTAATTTTTTAACATAAATTTTCTAGACACTAGTGCCTTGTGCAAACATCAATGCATTGTGCTAGTGTCCCACAATAGTTTTTTATTTAGTGACAAGTATTTTTCCACTTGTCACCTTCCAACATTAGTGAAAACAGTTTGGGATGAGTTTAAATAGCTCGTTGGCCTCTTCCCCTTGCCTCCTCTCTCTCCTTTTTGAATTAATCTTTCATTTTTAAAATTCTCTTAGTTCTATCTTCTTCTTGTTGGCTTCTCCAAGCCTTGCAAGTAATATTATTTATTATTATTATAGTAATTTTCTTTCATTGTGCCTTCAATCACCTTAAGAACTTTACATCCCTTTATTATTCCATTTATTTTGTCACTATTCTTATTTCTAGATGTACTTAGAGTACACTATTTTTCTTTTATCTATTTATCTTGGTTGTTGCATAGGTAGAAATACCAAATTAGAGATTTGATTGAGGCAAATCACTAAACAACCTCAAACATTTTTCCTTTTCCTTTTTATTTGTAGGTATTTTGAGAGTACTCAACTACATGGAGGTTTGCAAGTGCTTTACTATTTATTGTTCATTTCCTTCTTTCAATAAAACCCATGCAAATTTTATTTTTAGTTTATTTTTCTACATTTCATTATCTAGTATTTGCTATAATTTTATTCATTTTTTTATTTTGCAACTTAGCTAAATAATAAGGTTGAATTTTCATGATTTTTGGACATTTTTATACATTATGTTTGTGCATACGATAGTGCAACATGTTGGTGTCCTTGTTAGTGACTCCCAAATTTCAACACTGAGTTCCTTGTTATCCATACCTTTCATTTTGATAGTTAAAAAGTTGTTATCTTTTTGTTATAAGATATTTTCACTAGTTTTTCTATCTTAAGCATATTACTTAGTTACTTTTATTTTTTTTGTTTAAGTTAAACTCTTAGAAAATAATAATTAGAATATGTTTTAGATAAGTTTAAATCACTGCTTCATCCTAATGTAATCGATGGAATTTCTCTCAAAGGAACAAGTTTTTTTCCCTTTGTAAGACTTAAATTTCATACTCTACACATTTTAAAATTCAAAATTATAAATTATGCGGTCAACTAGTTTCATTCACTCTTCCACCTTGAGTTGACTAAACACACATTTGGCACAACATGATATTATATGCTAGCAATAAGGACAATAAGTGCATTCATTCCAATCATCCACTCAAGCACTTGAAAGTACATCACTCTAGATCATTACATTAATCAATAATGACACATTTAAAATTTGCACAATTCAAAGAGTAAATTAATTACATACTTAAGTGCTTTAGTGATTTGAGAGAACTTGACTCCATGTGATGAATCGACAAAACTTAAGCAATTTTAAGGTTGATTTGAGATAACTTGACTCATTTTCACAAATCAACAACACTTTAAGTATTTCAAATACCACCAAGTCCCTTGATATCTAGAAAGATCAAAGCAAACTATCATACATCAAACAAAGTTATAAAGTAGAACACCATTGAATGCCAAGACGAGTCTAAACCAAAATTTCATCCCAAATCTACAAACTTTTTCTCTAACAAAATAAAGATCCAATATTTACACCAAAACAATTTATTAGTAGAGATACAATATTTCTAAATTCAAACAACGAATAAATTCCATTATATTCCTCATTTAATATAAACTCTTCAACCATCAAACTAAATACCACTTTCCATTATATTCACTTCCCTAATTTAACAAATATAACCCTATTCATTTTAATCCATAATTAATTACCTTGCACTAATTATTCTTATTTTCCTTTACAATTATATAATACATATAAAAGTGTTTGCAATATAAAAGAAGGCATCTAATGCATATATTTTAAACTCAATTAAAATAGATCACAACCTGGCACGATAATATGTAAGGAATCATTATATTCTAAAGATTTTTATTTCTTCTATAAAAGTTGTTTTGCTTGTATATTCTTAATTACACTAAATAAAATTCCATTTATAGCATCCCCTTTGAAATGGGCTCTACACATACATCCATAATTTTATAGTGAATATTCCAATAATTTTAGAGTGAATATTCCTTAATATGAATTATATTATAAGAACAATAATTTTAATATTTAATATTCCGTGATGTGTATCCTATTACAAGTCAATGTTGTCACCTCCTTTAATATTATTTTTCAAAATGGATTTTTTTTTAAGTCCGTGTTGCCACCTCCAATCTTTGTAGGCTAACTAAATAAGAACCTCACTTGATGTCGACAGCTCAACCAAATTTTTTATGTATATATAAAGGAAAGGATACATAATATTTTTTTTTATGTATTTATAAAATAAAGGATATATAATATATTCTCTTTTTGTGTGATTGTTATGTGGCTTTAAAAAGGTGGAGGCATCTTCATTTTCATTGGTAGTATAGGGAAATACATCTAAATTATTTTTCATCATTATATTGATATTAACAGTTTACCTACTTAAAAGTGTGCTATCATTTTTTTTAATTGTTATATGAATGTAAATAAACAAGTAGCATCTTCATTAATATTAAATAAATATAAGTTCGAGACAAGGTCTAGACGATACGCAAAGGCGCGGGGGTCGCAAGGTCTCTATGTCACCGCGAGGATCTCTAAAATAAAATTAGATTATTTAATATCTTCACATCATTTTATTTGTGTAATTGGTATATAAATTTAAAGAGATTAAAAATATTTTTCTTGATGTTAGAAATAAATATATTTTTAAAAATCATCAAATTTGCTTACTTAATATGTCTTTGTCGGTTATTCTTTTTATTATTATTATGTAGCATATAGATCTAAAAAGATGGGACGAAGTTCATTATTATTGAAAATAAATACATCTTTGAAATCATCAATATTTTGTGTTAATGAAATTGGGTAGTACAATTCTAAACAATTCTAAATAGGTAGAAAAAGTAATTGTGAGTTATTTCATAAAACCTACATGTCCTTTATTGGGACCCCATAATAAATTATTATTTATTTTGTAAAAGTGTAAAGTTTAGAACTTGTATTTTTACCTTTGTTTTGTACTTTTTTTAATTGAGATATTTTTAAATTAATTATTAGTGTACAAGTGTCATGATATTTTTAATTGAGATATTCTTAAATTAATTATTAGTGTACAAGTGTCATGATCTTGCATAAAAGTTGGAATTTGTTAATCTAGCTTGATTCCATCTACATGTATTCATAGGGATTGATCTTAACTTTTTAGATTACCAAAAATTAAGCAGTACAATTATAAATAGATAGTAAATGTGATTTATTTGTTAAATCTACCTGTCGTCTATTGAGACCTCATTATAAATCAATAAATATTTTTGTAAAGGTGTAAAGTGCATGCTTTGCATTTTTTCCTTCTTGTGGGCCTAATTTAATTGAGGTATTCTTAATTTAATGATTAGTACACAACTATCACATTCTTGCATAAAAGCTACTATATTTTAATTTAGCTTGATTCCATCCAACTTTATTTATAGAGATTGATCTTAATGTTTAGGTTATCCATCTTTTTACCCAAGTCAAATTTGTAGATATAATAATGATTCTACAACTTTTAAATTCAAAGTTTAAATGGGGCCCAATGCGACCTCTTCCAAATTGACCATTACCTACCAATTTAAGTGTAAAATATTTTAAATTGTATTCTAGGATGTAGAAAAGGATAAATCTCAATTCATTTTTAGTCATCTAAGATCGACATGGGTATCACATAACATTATTCATTATCGAAATATTCATTACATTATCCATGTCCATCAATAATTATATCTAATGATAGATTAGAGCATTTTGTATGGTTGCTTAAATCTTTAATACTTGAAAGACTATTTATTCTAGATTAAAATGTGTGTGATTTGTTTGCATAAACGTTTCGGGTCACACTTTATGATCCATCCTTAGGATGAGTAAGAGTTGGAGAAGAAAAATGATGGATCACAAAGTGTCATCCAAAACGTTGATGCAAACAAATCACACATAGTTTACTCTAAAAAAAAACACTATTTCATCAATATGGACTATGGAAATCTAATACCTCTTCTTCAATACTTGTTTGAATATCATTGATCAAATATATAATTTTGACCAAAGGAGAAGATCATTGTCTAGTAAATTGTCAAAAGTGTTCATCAACATTATATTGATTTACAAACATGACTTCCAAAAGACGAGACAAACAAATTCCAATCACCTAGATGAATACCATCATTCCAATCATCTAGATGAATACCATTCACTTCCTTGCGGAATGCATTTCTACACAACAAAATCCATTTCCATAAACAAAAATTCAACCCAAAACAAAAACCAATTCATTCAACTACTATGAGTGTTAAATCTAAATCATGAATATAGTTTTTTGAAAAAAGTTTGGGAGCACATACATATTTCATTATCAATTTAATGAGTGGCTTGTTGGGTGCTACCCATCAAGGGCCTTTGAAACATGCTTAGGGATACTACATACAACTTTGGACCGTGACTATTGGAATGTAGGGAACCACAGCTTTAATAGGATGGTGGTACAAAAGTGCATGGAATTGGAAAACAATGGGTTCATTGTTATGCACGGTCTAGCCTTTAAAGCACATCAAAGTATTTTAATAATAACTTGTCACCTAAAACCACGGCATTCTTTTGACAATTTTTCCATGCAAGGGAGGACTTATCACGTGGGGTCATGTCAACCACTTAAAAAACATTTATAATAGAAAGGAAGCATTTTAATGTTTCGAGGTTAAATATAATTAATGGGATTGTTAATATAATTTTTTGTAATGATGATTTTTTTGCAATGTAGTTTGATGATGTTTTATTGTCTTTTCAATTGTTTGATTTTAAGGGTGGTTAATGAATATGTATATCTAGTTTGGATATCTTGATATGAATCATTTGAAAATAAAGTGTTTCTTTGATTCAATCATTTCAATTATGCAAAAGAAATGAATCTTTTCGTCACATTTTTTTTAGATCATTTTCATATATTAGTTTTGGATCAAAGATATCGTGAGTTAGTTTTCAATTGGGATATGGACATCTTTGTTCTCCAAGTGATATTTACCCTTATATAATCCTTTTGGTGGTGATCAAACAAGTTAAATTCATCAAGATAATATTTTCGCTTTCTCCTTAATGCATTTTTCCACATAGTTGTGTGGAATTTATCCACAATAAATGCTTTTATGTCTTTGTTATTATTTTGACAACAATTCAAGTTGATATTCTATTTGGTCATCCATTTATTATTTTGCTTTATACAAGTCCCTTTTCTTTTGTTCAAAATTTCTTTGGTGGCAACCTTAGGCCATCTATTTGCTTCCTTTTTTTTTTTTTGATATCCCATGAACCAAATCATAGTTGCTATCTTAATCAAGGAGCATTTTTCTACTAGAAACACTTTGTAAGAAACTATGCTTTTATTTTCAATTTTCTTGTAATTGAGTGCTTTTGAATCATCTTTATTTGTATCAATTCTATTTTTAATGTGCTACTATCATGTACTTCACACCCATGATAATACTTTTATTTTCAAAATTATGCACTAAATAATACTTGGAAAGTATTAAATACGAAAGGACTATCTTTTTGAAAAGCCACCAATCATGGCATGCATTACTAGTATTCAAATACAAAGTAATCTTAAAATAAATTACATCAAAATAAGGAGTTATCTAAAATCACATAAGCATTTCAAAAAATATAAAATATTTAAAGTTATAGACTAAATTTTCTTTCTTTCTATATATATTTTTTGAAGTGCTTAAGAAATATTAGATAATTTATTATGTTTTATGTAATTTATTTTAAACAATACTTTTAATTTAAATATTAGTAACCAAAATCATCACTAATAAAGTTATTTTTCAAAAAAAAAGTCTTTTAATGTTGAATACTTTTCATAAGTATTATTTAGTCCATAACCTTGAGTATGTCATGCATTTTTGTATGCATATGTATTGTTAAGCAATAACTAATCAATTAACTAATTAACCTAGACAATAAAGGAATAAAAATGTGTACCTAGATATGATAAATATAGAACTAAACTAGACATAAAATTAAAAAAAATATCATACCTTAAATTTGGAGAGAACGATACTATTTTTTGTGATATATGTTTGATACTTGGAGTATGAGATTAGATCTAGAAATAAATTACTAAGACAAATATGTTCTATGAAAGCTAGAATTGTGTAGACTTGGATCAACGCCACATGAGTGGTCATGAACCTCCTATGGGAAACCTTGACACTAATATGTCGGCCTTCATCCTTTTGTGTAGTCCTATCCTATAACAAGTTAGGATTCTGTTGTTTGTAGAAATTATTTGCCTATCTCTACCCCTACAAATGAAAAAAATAGTTTTATTTAAAAGCATTATTGGAACTTGTCATGGAAATAGGGAATCCTTAATATTTTCTATATTGCAATCAATTCATTTTGTATTGAATCAATATATTATAATAAGTTGGAAG
Source organism: Sequoia sempervirens (assembly GCA_007258455.2). Taxonomy (NCBI): domain Eukaryota; kingdom Viridiplantae; phylum Streptophyta; class Pinopsida; order Cupressales; family Cupressaceae; genus Sequoia; species Sequoia sempervirens. The sequence continues at coordinate 549,282,224 of VDFB02000003.1, read as the reverse complement.
GAACACAAAATGATACATGTGCAAGTAGTTAAAGATGGCATGGTATAATAAAAATGGGTTCTTGAGACTTGATGTAAGAGACAAAGTGAAATAAGTTTTTGATTAGTAGATTAGGTAGAATATTTAGCATTTGGCATTTTACTCATGGAAGATTTGATGTAATAGTGATGAATAATACAAAGATAGAGTTATAATAGAGGTAGCAATGATTTTATACTATTTTTAATTCATGATAGAGGGTGATATTATCATGATACTTGATGATTAAATGATCTAGGATTGATATCCTTGTATACAAGTTCTACACACACAATTTAAATTATTTATCTTTTTAATCAACAAGTAACAATGATATTAGGTTGAGCTAGCTTTGGGTCATAATAAAATTTGAATTTGGACTAGGAGAGTTAAGACCACACATGTGGCCCTGAACTAGGTCGAGGTTACTTGAGTCCAATCTTGACATGGGCAAAGATTAGAGAGCTATAAGAAGAGGTAAAATGATATTTAATAAATAATCCATGGATTAGTGAGTGCACCCAATCACAAAAATCATGTGCTAGCTTCAAATTCAGATAATGCACTATGTTGCCATGCGTCACCATCTTAGTGTGGGCTCAAGTAAAATTTATAAGAATTACTAAGTGTTGAGAGGGTGATAAACCACCATGTGTTATCTTTTGATTGCATTGCACTTCTTCTTTCATATCACAATCTCTAATGTGAAGGTTTCTTCAAAGAAACACTAATGCACTACTTTGCCATGTGGACTTTATTATCACCCTCCAACCTACTCTTGATTGCTTGTGAGACCAATACCTTGTTGAGATGTCAATTATTGGAATGCACAAACTCTTTACATCATGTTTTCTAAATAGTCTTTCCCATTCAACTTGCACTAGTGCACCCTTCTGCCATGTGTGACTTCTAGTGACCTATTCTTGCCTCATAAATAAGGGTCAAAACATTCATAGGTGGCAATCTCTCATTTGTAGCACAACATCTCATTGCATCACAATTTCTCAAAGGAAGAAAATACAAAATATATGATCATGCACTATGATGACACATGACACCAAATCAACATGGGCCTAGGTGAGAGTCTTAAAAATTGCTAAATATTGACAAAATAACATAGAGCCAAGTGTCTCATTTTCTTTGCATCATAATGGCTCCTTCACAATACAACTTCATTTGCACTTATCCTTCCAAGGTTACAATCATGTGCTTGATTTACGCAAGTCACCCTTGGGGTGACATGGTTCGACATGGTTTTTTCTTCATCAGAGCTTGTGTTGATTATGGTTGTCCTGATACTTGATGATTCAAGGTTTCAATCCAATGAACACCTACTAGATGTCTTGCAACCAACCAAATCCATGGGGCCCCCTTCCACCTCAAGGCCACTTATACAAGTCTTCTAATTTCATTGGAGTGTGCTACCTCTTTATAGTGTAACTTCACTTTATCAAGATAAAGATTTTTTTTATAGCATGCAAATCATCTTATTATAACCTTTTAAAATTATATCAATGACCCAAATTTAAACCTCAAAAATGGCTAGTGGATAGTTGAAATATTTGTGTGAACTCCCCTAGTTTTGTAAAAAAGGTGAATTGAATTCCTATCTCCCCTCCGAACTACAATTCTAAATTGCAAAGACCCAAAAATTGTCTTAAATACTTTCTCCATGGATTCTAAAGTAGAACGCGAAACCATATTGTATTCATTGGTTTGTATGCCCCATCCCTAGCTTCACATTATAGCAGATTTTGTGGGGGATATCTTGCACTCTTCCTCAAGTTATTCAATGTTGAGACAACCCATAATGTCAAGAGTTTTTACTAGGCCTATAGATTGGATTGATTTGGACATATTTATACTCTCCTTTGGTTTTTTAGATAGTTAGGGTTTTTAGGGTTTCGGTCTTGTCTCAAAATAAAGCCTAATTGAGGCTCCTTTGTAATGGTTTTTCTTCTGATTCTCTAAAAAGACTCATATGTTATACAATCATATCATTGTAACTAGACCCCAAGCCTTAAGATTAATAAAATCATCATTTTATTTCCTCTTCTCACCTCTAATTTCAATGTGTAATAATTTTACCTTTATATCAGAATGTATGTTTTATCATTTTTCTAAGTTGTATTTTATTTTATTTTGTTGTAAGTGTTGATTGTGGATACCTATTCATCTCTCTTCATGATCATTAGACCTAGACTTCATGCATTCTCTTAGAATTTGGTTCAACGGAGAATTGTGTGAGTCTTTTCAATAATTTGATTGATCCTTTGTGTTGAAGTGGGTAGGAAGAATCATCCTAATTTAGGTGCATCACCCCCCTTTGTTTTCTATAATTCTCTTTATCTCTTTTTTCCTTTTAGATTTTTTAGTTGTAGTATTAGTCTAGATTTATTCAATGTTGTGTTGAACCAACACTGGTGTATTTAGGTTGGAGAGGAATCCAACCTTCTCTAGAGGTTTGATCTCAATAATAAGGGTCCCAAACTTGAGATTAGTCCCATTGTATTGGAATGTTGGACCTAGTTCAACAGGGTGTAATTTCATGTGACAAATTTTTTTGGCACACCTAATGGGACAATATGATGAGATTAATTTTATCTTGTTAAGATATTGGTTCCTTTCTTAGTATTTGCAATCATTGAATGCATGCTTCAAGCACCTGACAACTCTACAATTAAATACTGATGACTCTAATGGTATGTTCTTCATTCTTTGGTTGATCAAATTTGTTTGCTCTATTTAAAAAAATTCTTAGATCCCTTGAATTATTTAATGATGTCAACATTATTTTCCCTCCATTCCATGAACATAAAAATGTTTTGCCTTTCATCCCGAATAGCCATGTCACAACAAGTTATCAACATTTTCCAAATACTTCCCTCCCACCCACCTCTACTCAACCTTCTTGGTAGCTTGCACATGCATCTCATCACTTCAAGAGGCCCATTTTTCCCCTAAAAAACATGCTTATCCTCCTAATCAGCCTCAAAACATGAGAAAATTGGAAAATGTTAGCATAAAGGACATAATATTATATTTCTAAGAAAAGATAAGGCCATTGAGTAGGAGAAATAATACAACCTATTGATGGATCAAATTTCTTATCAAGGTTATCTTCACCAAAAAAAAGGGGAGACATAGAAGAGATATGAGAAATAGATGGAGGATCATAGAAAGAATCATGAAGAACACTTTGCAAAGGAGATAACCACTAAGGAAGAACATATCAAACAATTGAAATCTATGGATGAAAAAATTATACAAGAGACTAAACCAATATCTTCCAAGCCTTAATACAAAATTCCAAGTTTTAGAGGCCTTCATCCCTTGCAAGAACAAGTACCTGTACAAGCTTAGTTTGTTGCCCCACAAGGACAACCCTCTTGTAAGCCTTTCATTCCTCAAGAGATTCAAGAAACTCCTCAACTTCCTTTACAAAATCATGCACTTAATCAAACTCCTTTCCCTAACACCATTTCAATTTTTAGTGGTGGACCCATTGTTTGGTAAGATAGTTGTTCTGATAAGAAAAGAAGGGAGGCATTTTTAAAAAATGAGGAACCCCTTACTATTTGTGAGCCCACACATGTCATGGAGAATAAAAATACAAACCTTCTACAATAAAAGTGGAGGATGATTAGGAAAAGTAATAAATTTATACCAATTACCATGATAAGATGTTGGTCTATGAGGATGAGGTCTCTAGTGATGGGTAGATGCAACATGAGTCCATTCTAATGAACTTTGGTTTGAGGCTAATTTCAATAGAATGAGGTAGTAGGCTTTCCAATTTGATGAGGAATCATTGTTTGATGACACCTACAACTCTTTACGTGAAGAATAAGGTACATGTAACATGGATATATCAAATAGATTAGCTTAGGGAGCTGATTATTCAAAACATATGCCAGCTTGTGATGAACATGGTGAAGAAGAAAAATATTTTGCTTAGATGTCTTGCATTCTTTTGTCCTATTTTCAAAGTTTGAGGTTGCTAATGATGTTTATATGCATGAGGATGATATGTATACTATTGCACATAAGTAAGAAATCACAAAAAAATATGGTGTTGGAACAATTTGATGTGGAGGATGGACTGTGTTGAAGGTTTGAGATTGTTACAATCAGTCACCAAGAAAAAAATTGAAACAAAGAGATAACTTGAAGAATTTAATTCTTTATCTAAAGTGTCTCACAAGCCCAAAGTTTATGTTGATGAATTGTGTATCAGCAAATGTAATTATGATTTATGTTGGTTTTCCACTATCCTTGAGTGTGATAGTATTGAATATGAGGTCTTCATTTAGGATGAGGATGTGACCATTTTGGGGATAATGTGCCTAAGCTAGAATGATTCACTTGGGACCATCATAATAATTTTAGTAATGTTGGGAAACAATACATATGTCAAGAAGATAGTATTTTATTGCTCAACTTGACATTATGCTTGATTTTCAAAATATTTTGTTTGATATGCATGAGGAAGAGCTTACCTATGAAGTTCAACAAATAGATTTGGAATGTTTTTCATCACCATGTGAGCTAGGTACATTCTCTGTTAACTTCAATTAATATGCCATGAAGAAGTTAGTTGTTGTGACAAAAGGGTTTCTCTGTGTGAAGAAATTTTATTTTCCTCTACAACTGATTTTCCTTTTGGTGTTGGAATATTTCTAAGAAAAATATCCATGTTATTATATGTATGCCTAATACATCATTTGAGAAGTATAGAACTTATTTTTTATGGCTCCCCTACAATTGAAATGTTCACATTGAGGTAACTCTTCACTACACAGATAGTGTGTGACCTGTTGCATGTAGGCAAAGAGCTTCAATGCTTGTAGTTGGATAATAAATGTAGTTATAATCTAAGGGATATCAACTCCTTCAAAAGACTTGTCGTTGATAGGGGAAAGTTATAGCAATTAACATTTTTTTTTGTAAATCATGTACATATTATCTTAGTTTTCATTATTTTCCAAGAAGTGGTGTGCACTCTATATCCTCCTTAAGAGAATGCATGATCTAGGTTTTGTTGTTTCCCTCCAAATGTAGGCCTACACATGTTTTTGTGTCCTATTTTGTTTTTTGAGGTAAACCTTGTTCAAAATTTTGTCTCCCTCAATGATTCTTATGTCCAATGGATTATTTAAATCTTCTAACTCTTGTGTTTAGCAAGTAAATGTCCTACATAAATAACCAAAATGTAGTCACTCTATTCCTCCCCCCCTTATATTTTCAACTACAAATAGCCACTCTAAGATATTTTATGTGAATTGTGTCAACCTATACAAAATTCCTTAAACTGTTAACCTCGCTATGTATAGGGCTCATACTTTATCTTCTAATAAATTTGACTTTCTAACCCGTTTCTAGCTCTTAAGTTATGTTTTCATTCCCTCGAGCTTCGTAAGCCAATTATGTCACATGATTTTTAAAATCACTTAGGTCTACCTTTAGGATGATTAATGCATGGTCTCACATATGTCCACTTGGCATCCATATGTCTAGCTCTTATTTGAGCGCATAAGCTCCTACACATCACAACTTTATTTTGCACAGTAGCTTCAAATTTGTGATCATGCACTCTATTTCCATGTGTCACTAGCTCAATGTGAGCCCAAGTTAAAGTTATAAGCATTTCTAAGTGTCGAGAGGGTGATAAATTTGTGATCATGCATTCTATTTCCATGTGTAACTAGCTCAATGTGAGCCCAAGTTAAAGTTATAAGCATTGCTAAGTGTTGAGAGGGTGATAAAGCACTATGTTTCATCTTCTGATTGCATCTTCTAAGGGGAAGGTTTCTTCAAAGATGTGCTAATACACTATGTTTCCTCGTGGACATCTAAGGGAATTTTTTAAGGTTATAGGGCATACTTGTGAAACATAAAAAAATAAGGTTTGTTTTTTTACGGGGAAGAAAAGGGGGTTCACCAAAATAATATAGATAGACTTATTTTCCTTTATTTCATTAAGAAATGAGATCCACACAAAGAATTGAATAACAACCCTTAGGTGAATCGACTCAATATGAAAATATTCATATTTCCTTATGCTTTGAGGATAGGGGTCAAGTTCAAACAACACTTTTGGGAGAAAAACTAAAAAATAGCAAATCAACCTAATTATGCCAATTCAAACTTGAAACAACAATATAAAGCTCAATATTAACAAAAACAAAAAAAATATTGCAGATCCGAGAAGGTCTGAATGATGTTTACCGATCACCAAAAGTCACTTTCAAGAGGTCGTTAGGGAGTCATTCACCCATGGGAAAATAGTCTTTTTTCAAGGCTTTTCAACAACTTTTGGGAGCCTCTAATACTAATCTATAGCTTTTGATTTTTCTAGGTTTTAGTGTCGAAAAGTCAAAAATCAAATCTGTAGGTGAGATTCCACGATTTGACAACTTTGACGACTTTTGAAACTTTGACAACTTTTCCAATCTTGCTCTTCAAAAGGTCTTCAATCCTTCTTCAACCTAAATCTGCAACACACACACACAAGAGAGAAAAATTGTTTATTTTTGGTGAATGGGGGTTTGCCTTGGTCAAACCCCATTTTGGTAATTAAACCTTGAATTGAAATAAAGAATGAAAGAAGGAATGATGAATGAACAATGCTATGTTACCACTCAACAAACCCTTGAATGAACCTTTGAATGTAGATCTTAGAAGGTCTACAACTTGCATGAAATGGATTTAATAGATGTGGATCTTGATTCTTGAAATAATGCTTTGAATACTTGACTTGAATGGTTGGATTAGATCTTGAAACCTCCATCACAATGTTAGCTCCAAAAGCATGCATGATACAATAAGAATTTGGCATGATGATTGGATCTTGAATGCTACAATAAATCTTTGGTAATTTTTCTCTTGAATTCCCTTGATCATCAATCTTTTCTATAGGAATGCTTGTATGAAAACTCTAGCTTCTTAGATGTTGAAATGATGAAATAACCTTGTATTTATAGGTGTGTATACTTAATTTCTTGAAATTCAAATATTACAAGCCGACATTGAAATGTGGATTTGGGGACCTTAAAATACCACTAAAAATATATTTTAAATTTAGGTTCAAAGGCCTAGGGAGGACCCATTCACCCATGGGAAAATGGGTCCAAGGGACCCCTATTCCTGGAACACACATTGCTCAAGGTAAAGTGTTATGTGTTTTCATTAATTATTGTCAGGTTTCATCTTTGGAAAATGTAATTTATTAGGCTAGTAGATGTAAAATAGGGCTTATTAAGGCATAATTAAATCCAATTTAATTAGGAGGGCCCAAAAAAAGTGTGAAAATGTAAAGGGATAGATTTTTCTACACTACAACCTTAAAAGGGTATTTTTTGAAAACCAACATTAGATGTCAACCCTAGTGATTCCTAGTTTAAAATTAGTATAAATTGAGGGTTTTGGGGTGTGAAATTGAGTTACACTAGTTAGCTAGGTAGTGTACTATGCAACATGGCCTCTATTGTTGTCTTAGTCATTGCAATCTTGGTTCGAAGTTAATATGTGGATTTTTCATGATGTGAGAGTTCTAATTTCCTTTGAAGAATGTGGTTTTAACTTTGAGTGTGATGGGAGAATTTTAGTTAGTTCATATCGTGTGCATTAATTTGTTAGAAGGATTTATTATTGTTTTTTGAAATTTTAGTTGTAGAAATCCATGTGTTGTCTTCTTTGCATAAATTTTTGTATCGTTCACCTTTTGGTTTGGTTGTGGGTAAATGTCATTGTTTAGTACTTCTTGCTATGTGGTTAGTATATGCAAATTTAGTTGTGGAGGTTTTATTTTGCACGGATTTGTGTGATGCTCACCCAAGGTCAAGTACCCCTCATTTTTGGTAGTTCTTTGTTAAGTAGGAAGTTCACTTAGTGTGGGATTTTTCTATTGTTAGAATTATGGGGTAGTGCAGATTTATCCATGACCCTTGGTTTTCTCCATATTGTCTTGGTCTAGTAAATGTTTTCCACAACTCTTGTTAGGTTCAATTTTTTCTTATTACAGAGTTCAAATACTCATCGGACCATAACATATTTTCCCATAGTAGATCTTCACCCTTTGTTTTCTGCAATAGTATTTGTTGTTGCAAGGTTTTGAACTTGACTTGGATTTGGTCTTTCACCCTTCATTTTATTCATGGTTGGGTACCCCTCATCTTTTTACATTTGAAATTAGTGGGAATTTAAATGTAAAGGAAATATTTTGAAAGGAATATTTGTTCATTTTTATGTAAGGTTGTGTCCATGTGATTTTTTTGTAGGTCTTGCTCACCCCAAATCTCTGCAATGGAGTGATAAGTATGAAAGATGTTGAATTTTAAGGAGGAAACCTTGTGTGAGTTTTGGGTTATTTAATACAATAAGTTAGGCATTTTATGCAAAAGGTGATGGATTTAGAGACTATTAATAGAATTACGTTGAATGATATATAGTTTTAAGTATGAAATAGTTGCAAGGTATTTACTAAGGTTTTTTATGTAGAGCTAAATGGCAAGGGTGGCCAAATGAATTATGAATTATTGAGGGATTTTATCTAGAGATCAAGATAACCTGTGATTGGAATTTTTTGGAGATATTGACCTTGGAAATATTGATATGGAGGATTTTAAGGAAAGGATTTTTGGAAATAATCCTACTCCTAATGCCAATAATATAGTACAAAATACAATTACTCATGCTACTATCTTTCCCACCTTGGTCTATTGTCCAAATTTGATAATGGAATGTAGGGAGCACTACTATTTGAGTTTTAGGAAGATAATAGTTGTAGATGGAAGAGTGTTGGCTGACCTATCAAGTGTTGCCATCATAGAGATATTTGGTATCCCATTTCATCCAACCATGACTTTGGTCACTAGGGAGCAAGCTCAAAACATATTTGAAGAGGAACTTGAGCAATGTATGAAAATAATGAATAACCTTTGGATGAAGAATCCTAAGTCTTCTACTATGAAATTGCCTAAGTACCTATACAGGGGTGATTTTATTATTAAAATCAATGATATGGTAACTCTTTTGAGAAGATTTATGGGTGTCGATTCAACTTCAAACTTTAAAAATTGGATGTTTTGCTATGTATAGGACATCCTCAAGGGAACAAAGAAGATCTATTAGGCTCAAATAATAAGTGATAATATTCATCATCAATTTTCTATAGTAAGGGAGGCCATTATCTTCCATATGACATCTTATATAGTCTATACACTGACTATGAGTTTTACATATAAAGGACTGACATGTCTGGATCCTATTGGTAATGGTCCTCATTAGTAAAAGGTTTATGAATGTTAAGCTCAATTGTAATTGTATAATGCCATGAACCACTATAAGAGGGTAAATGATTCCTTCATTATGTACATTGTAAGAATACTACAAGGGGATCTTAATAGAAGGTTGTCTTCCTTTTCCATGGACCTTATTAATAAATTTGGATATTGGTTCATTCAGTTTTCCATATTTACTTATTTCAAATGGAGGGATTTTGTGGAGCTCCATATAGGTATCCAAAGTATCCTAATGGCAATATGGTACTTTTGGAGGTGACAATACAACTCTTTTCTTCCAATAAGTTTCTTAAAGATATGCATAGGGCCATATCACCTTATCCTATGGTGGTTGGAAGAGGACTATATGCTTTTCATGCTCATCAGTAAACAAAAGGGTTAGATGTAGAGTTGTGGCTTTTCCACTTGAATTTCCACAATACCATGAAGCACTTTGACCCATATGGTAACATGAAGAATAATGTAGGTCAAAAAACTATGAAGATGAATTGGAAGTTTGGAAAAGGTCTCACTCAAGATTATCTATTGAGTACATTAGAAGGATTCATATCTTTGTTGTCCCTAATCAAATTGAAGAAGGTGGTAAATTATTGTAGGAAAAGGAATTTAATGAAGTAAGCTAATAATCCCACACCATTTCCAAATTGGGTTGAGGAGGAGGTCAATGACCTCAAATTAATAACAAGGTTGATAATGAGATTTACTAAAACATGGGTAGAAAAACAATCTTCTTTCCTTATGGATTAAGGAATTGAGCTAACATTTGATAAAATAAAAGAAGAATAAGTAATGGAGGAAAACGATAGGATAAACCCAAGGAAGAGAAAGAGAAAGAAGAAGCAAATGGAGGTTCTTCTTCTAATGGTAAAGGGAAGAAGACAAAAGAAGAAGAGAGGTAGGTTATAACCAAGCCCAGGGTATACAAATGAGAAAGTGAATTTGTTGATGATACAAAACCTCAAACTAAAAGGACCAAAAAGGTTAAACCTAGCACAAATTATCAACCTCCTCCACCTTAGGAGGATCCCCTTCCATCTCCTACCCCTTTAGCTTATATCCCTTCATCTTACCCTACCATTTTTGCATCTTCCCCTATATCCACTATTTCACATACCATTTCTACTTCTCCTCCTTCTATAGACATTTGCATAGACATTTCCAAAAATACCATTACTCCTCCCATTGCACCTATAGCCATTGATTCATCACCTAATCTATCACCTACTTCCCAAAATTCTTCTCCTTTCATGTCTCTTCCTCAATTTACCATGTCCACCATTAAATCCACCATCCCATCTATTTCTCTCCCTTCCACTTCCCTTGACCTTCCACAAACCTTCATCACCCACTTATCTACATGCCCAAAGAGGTTTTTGGTATGGTGTTACTTGAGGTCAATATAACACTACTAAGACAAATTGTTGGAGATACCCCTTCTCCAGTTTTCCCATAGGTTCTTAAGCCTCCTACTATGAATAATGTGGAATTTAATTTTGAGAAGATGTAGACCCAAGAAAATGATATTATGGCTAACTTGAATCTAGATGTTAAGGTTCCCTTCAATCAAGAGATGTTATTAGAAGACTCACATACTTAGGAGTTTTAGGAATCTTTTTTGGAGCTTCTTCCTTTTCAATCTGCACTTATTTTTCCTTAGCTTTTTCTTTTCTTTGCAAGAAGACTCATATGATTCATATCCATATATCACCACCGAATTCTTCTATAGGTCTTCATAAATCTTGACACTTACACTCTCAAAAATATTGCTTGGCCTCTTGTTGTAGCACCAATAAGCTTTACTTTTAGTAGAATATCCAAGGAAGATACCTTCATCAAATCTTGCATCAAACTTTCCTAAGTTTTCTTCATCTCTTTTGATATAACATTTGCTTCCAAACACTTCGAAGTATTTGATAGTAGGAATCCTTCCATACCATAGCTCATAAGGAGTCTTTGTGTTGTTTTCTCTTTCTTGTACTCTGTTAAGTATGTGAACATCAGTATGAATTGCTTCTCTCTAGTAGACTTCTAGTAGATTTTCTTCTTTCATAATTGTCCTTGTAGCTTCTTGAATAGTCCTATTATTTATTTCAACCACTTCATTCATTGAGGAGTCCTAGGGGCAGATAAATGCCTCTTTATTCCATGATTCTCACAAAAGATATTGAACTCATTGGAGGTGAAATCTCCACCTCTATCAGACCTCAAGCATTTGATTTTCATATCCATTTCATTCTCAACCATAACTTTGAATGCTTTAAACTTATCTAGAGCTTCTAGTTTTTCTTTGAGAAAAGTAACCCATCCCATTCTAGAATAATCATCAATCAATAGCATGAAATACTTGTCACCTTGAAGAATTCTTACTCTGGTAGGACCACAAATATCTGTATGCACCAATTCTAACAGTCTGATAGAACATTGTTCTTTGATTTTGAAACTTCTTCTTGCTTGCTTTCCAACTTGACATTCCTTATAGACAACATTGATAGGCTTTGTAATATTTGGCAGATCTCTCACAACTTGAACTCAACTTATTCTCACTAGCCTATCAAAATTTATGTGATACATTCTTCTATTCCATAGCCAACTCTCATTGATTTGATTCATGAAACAATAACCATCAGCACCTTTGAGTTGATAGACATTTCTATCTGTCCTTCTTCCAGCAGCAACCATAGTTCTGAAGCCTTTTATGATTTCATAGCCTTCATCTTGAAACATAATATTGTATCCTTTGCTACATATTTTTCCAACACTCAAGAGGTTATGTCTTAAACCCTTAACATAGAGAACATCATCATTATCATGCTTACCATCAAAACTAATTGAACCTTTTCCACATATCTTAGCAGATGTATCATCACCAAACCTAACTAGTCCTCCATATTTTTCAAGTTTAACAATCTTACTCTTTTCACCATTCATATGATTAGAGCATCCATTGTCAATGATCCAGTAGTTCTCCTCCTTTCTAGCATGAAAAGAAAACACCAAAGTGCCTTCAGTATTAGCACTTTCTTTCATAGCACTTCCCTTCACACATCTCTCAAAGTTAGCAAAATTAGTTTCATCTTTTAAATCCATGAACAAGAATTCACCATCCTCATCATCCCCATAATCAAATTCATCATCAGGTATACTGGAATCTTCTCTAACATAATAACTTTTCTTAATCATCTTACCTTTGTTCTCCTTATTTTTGTTATCCAAGGCTTTGTTTGGACATATTGAAGCATAATGACCTATCTTTCCACAACTGAAACATTTTGAAAGGAAATTTACCTTTGTACTTTCTAGTACCCTTTTTTATTTCTTTGAATACAAAGTTAGCTTCCACATTATCAAGATCCTCTTGATTTGATATCTAGGTCTTCTCTGATTTGTCAACCTTAAAAGTAGTCTCAACTTTTGCATTTCTTAGACCAAATTCTCTCATTTCAAAAGCAGCTAAAGAACCATACAGCTAATCTCTAGAATATTTTCTCAAATCTTGAAATTCCTCAATAGCAAAAACTTTATGACTATAAGATTTAGGAAGAGTTTTGAGTACCTTCTTTACCACTTCTTCTTTCAATTTTCCACCAAGACTGTTGATGTTATTGACAACTTCATCCACCTTCTGCATGTAGCTTGTGATGTTTTCATCTTCAGACATCAGCAAGGTCTCAAACATAATATTAAGGTTTTGCATCTTAGCTTTTTTGACCTTGTCATATCCTTCATAAATTCTTTCTAACTTTACCTAGATTTCTCTAACATTTTTCAGATTCATAACTTTTACTAATTTAGAATTAGAAAGACCACTTAAGAGATCATACCTTGCTTTACCATTATTTTTATAGGCCTTGATCTAATCATTAGTGCTCAGACCACTTGCATGTATAATATATCTAGTCTAAACAGACTTCTAGATTTTAAATCCAAGAGAAACCAAAAAACATTCCATCCTTGTTTTCCAGAATGTATAATTTGATCCATCAAAGAGAGGAACATCTTTCTTGTGTGCCATCCCAAATCTACCTCAATTGGTTAAGCTTTCTTCTAAGGAACCTTTCTCTGATACCAATTGTTGAATGCACAAGACAAATAAGAAGGGGAGTGAATTATTTGTACCTTAAAACTTAAACACCCTCACAAACATTTAGATCCATATTAATTCAGTTAACCCTAATTTGTTAGAATTATTTATCATGAAATAAGATAACATAAATAGAACCAAAGCAACACCATGCATAAAGAAACACTAGATTTACGTGGAAAACCTAAGAAGGGAAAAACCACGGTGAGGATTAGCTCACAATATAAACTAATATCAACACCGATTACAAAGGCCTCACTGCGGGAGGGCTTACTGCCTAGTAGAAAGAAAGACTCACTACCAAAGGCTCACTAATAGAATAGAAAAGAAGATAGAGAATAGTGTTACAATGAGAAATCCATCTTAATACAACAGAAAGATCCACCTTTGCATCACCAACACCTTCACAATATTACTAAAGATTATAGACACCTTCTGCTCATTGCATCCAATAATCTAACACATGAAAGATCACATTGCACTTCACAAATTCACGCCTTACAACTCTACAATTCACATCATTCACATCACACACATCTATCTTATCATCCCTCAACAACTCAACACATATTTATACCATCTTCAACGTTGAAAACATTCTCCAAGGTCTTTTATGCATCTCAAAGTTCTATGTAAATTCAAATTAGGTCAACACCAAAACATTCTTGTGATGGAAAGGAATGAAGGAGTACCACAACACACCTTAGCTCAGACCTAAATACACTCATACACACCACGCCATGCTTCCAAAAACATCGAAGCAACTCTGCAATTAGTGTAAACACCCAAGGTTCGGTTGAACCTATGTAAACACCATTAAATAATTAAGTACATGCTTCCTTTGATCCAAATAAAACTCATGGAAAAAAATTGTCACTTGAAAATAATATGGAATATTCCACAAACACCCTAAAATCCAACAAATTCCTTCACAACAACTTTCACCTGAAGAATGTACACAACCAGTACACAGATAATTCTACCATACACTATAACTCAAGAAACTGACTTTGAAATTACAAAACCTCAAACAAATTCAACTAAAGAAAGATAAATTCAACTATTAGCACCCTTCCAGATCCGCAAGACCTAAAACCACTTTGCAGAGAAATGCTAAGAAAAACCATTTCTCCTAGACACCTTTGCAAAGAATAATTCACACACTAGTGAACACAACTTCCTCTACACAACGATCCAACACACAAAATTCTAGATGCAACACCTCTAAACACCTTTGATCCACATATCCAAACCATATAATCAGATCTTCAACATAGAAGAATTGCGGAGCCAAACTAGAACACCACTCTGCAAGACATAACACCACTACAACACACTATTTCCTCTTTTATTCAAAGTTTCTCAAAAGAACTTGGAAACCAAGCACCAAAGAAATATCCTTAACATCTTCAACACTTCCTCATCACCACCAAGTTAACTACAACATGGAAACTCAACCATACATCCATAGACAAAAGCTTATCAAAGAAACACTAGAGGTTGACACCAGTAGCTTACTAATGACAACATAATGCAACTAATCAAAGCATCATTAGAGACAACATTGACTCAATACCAACTGCTCACACACTTGGAACAATCTCCTACTCATAAAGTTGACACCAATGACAACACCAAAGCTTGTTGACATCAATGACAACACCAAATACACATAATTGCAATGACAACAATAAGTTAATAACATTTGAAAAGGAAATAACATAGATTCTCTTTTATAGAATTTAATTTGATTGAATTTGTATTAGACATTGTATACTAATGTAAAAAATTTAGTTTGAACTTTATGATATTTTTTGTTTGATTATTTTTAAATAAAATTAATGTAGTGAATAGAATGTGTGTGTGTGTGTGTGTGCGTATTTTTTAAAATAATTGAGACAAATATTTTTTTCACTATTCTTAATTACAATGACATGTCCTCATGAAAAATTAATTATGAGTGTACTTACATAGTAGATTCTAAATTTGTCATGCAAACTTTGTCCATTTAAAAAAAATATTAGTTAAAGAATAAATTGTATGAATAATATAAGGAAATTACAACAGTTGATCACAAAAAATGGGATCACATAATGAATGAGTCCAAAATAACATTAGACCCAGGCTAAGAGCATATACTTAATTTTTAAACATTTCAATTAGTTAGGATAAAATAGAAATATTTGTGTACCACCTATATAAAAGAGCACATGGGTATCCTTCCTCAAGGGTAAACTAAACAAAAAAATATTAAAAAAGTAGACCATAATAGCCACCAATCTCTAGTCTAACAATCGAGGAGAAGGATTTCCAAATATTTTCCCCTCTACTCCCACCAATAGACTCTATATAATCAAATATGGGATCTCAACCAATAATTCACACTTTTCTATTTCTTGTGTTTCTTCTTTGGAGGGGGAAATTTAAAAAGCATGAGGGAGGAATTATCCTTATTATGGGAACATCTATGTTGGTCCGACCAAAGCTAGTACTATCATTTCTAGTATGATGAACAAGGCCACATTAAGTGTGGAAAAAAATATAGTTGATTTCACAAATGACATCTATCACATCTTCCATATCCCCCACACATAGGAAAATTGTGGAAAGGAGAATTTAAAAATAAATTGAATAAATACACAGAGAATTATATCAATGGTTCATAAGGGTCTAGATTTGATTCAGGTATAGGCACATTTTTTTCTTAGACTTGATTTGGAACGTAACATTTAAAATGACAAAAAATAGGTATCCCTAAAAGAAATGGCCAATAGCTTCATGAGTGAATATACCATTATATATTTCTTTCTATAATCATAAATAAATTATTCCTGAAAGGTTTACCAATTTTAGTTAAGCTATGTTGTTAGGAGAGAAAAACCTCCCAAACAATTTAAGTATCTACCATGTTAAAATTTTTATTTTGAATGGTTGACAATGGGTGTAACTACATTCAAGAAATGAGGATGAACAAAAAAAAATAGAAATTGTTTTTTTATGGTTCAAGATTATAACAAGTTTTATTGCAAAGAGGGTTAGAAATATCTGTGTGTAATTCTATCCCTTGTTAATACACCTTGGTGAAGAAAAAATAGAATAAAATGACTTTGCTTAATTTGTATAATGAATTTTTAAATTTTTTTAAAACATTCAACTCCACATGATACCAAAAAACTAAATATTTTAGATATAATTCAAGGTTTCAAAATAAACCTAATGATGGGAAATCCATTAGCAATCAAGAAAGGGTTTATACAAATATATAGAAGTATCAACCAATAATTTATAATCTAAAAATTTATAATGTATTTTAATTGCAGTCTGATTTTCTTTATACTAGGTTTCAGACCCTATCAAAACCCATTTTTTTACATCTAATCAAAAACTTATAATCCGAAAAAATATATTATACACTAATTTTGTGACTCAAGTCACATACATGAAATGACTAGTAAATTTTCCTATACTAGTACATGACATGATTTGTATAAGGATTTAAATAATGGCTCCAGTGACAAGTAGTACATGTAGGGACAAAACTAGTGGTTTTAGAATACTTGGGAAGGCCATCATTATTTAATTATAATATTTTTACTTTGCCCACGTGGGAGTATTGAGATCCCCATAAATTCTTTTATCTTAAATAAAATAAAGACATGAAAATTAAATGTTAAGCATGGATTGAATGAATTCCACCCATTAAATTGGTAATCATTTAAACATTTTGTGATATGTTAAATTGGAATTAAAAATATTCCCATGTCTTAGCAAGGTTATTAATAATATTATCAACCTTCTTATCAATGACATATTTTTCTAAGAAGTCAACTTCTATATTCATTTCCATAAAGATGTGTTAGACCAAGAATTTTGTAGAATGGTGTTGATTTTTTAATTTGGTGATCCTCATTTGTAGATGAAATTGATGATAACAATTTGTATCAAATTCTATCTAAACCTTACTAATTCCATATATTTGAAAAATTTGAAGGTGAAGAAGGAAAGTATGTGTTGTCTATACATTTTTAGAGCCATTTATTTTTTAAGTTGCACTAATTAGATTGTCTAAAGCATCTCAAAAACTAGAAATATTGCTCCTAATTTTTCAAGGTTACCTCGTAGTGTCTAATATAAGGTTCATCTTCATCCAACCCTTGGGAGGAGGGGACCAATAAATTTATTCTCATGGATTTGTATTCAAATGAACTCTAGAGAGCCAATGAATGGGGGGTATTTTAAGTCCATTTATATTGAAGGTCTTGTTCAACCAACTATTAGTAAAAAATATATCAACCTATTTAGAAAATCATGTTATGAGATTGAAATTAATATTTTTTAAAAATTCCAGGAATCTAGTAGCTCCCTATAAACTGTAGTGTGCCTAGTAAACTTTTTTCACATGATCAATGATGTTGGTGCAACATGCCCTCTAGTACCACAAGGATGAGGGAGATATTGGACCTCATGACCTCTTTCCTACAATAAGATGCTTTGGCCAATCAAACTAGGGCCCCTTCCTTGAGATTGAAATTAAAATTGAAAATAAATATGATTTTATTTTTTAATTAGTAAATTAGAAATTTTATCCTATCCTATACTAGTGGAGGTTATAAGAGGGACCTCATCTCTTAACACAACATCTAGTTTATTTAACATATTTAACTTTTTAATCAACTTGGAAGCCACATATTATTTTTTAATCAACTTAGAAGTCACAATGGAAGTTCAAGAGTCATCACTTGGAATTCCACCTTTAGATATCACTATGGGGATTTGAACTTCGATCTCCATCTTGAGAACCATATTTCCTTACCATATGAGCATTACTCCTTTGAATACAAACACAAATATATATGTATGTGTGTGTATATATGTGTGTATATATATATGTATGTGTGTATATATATATATGTATGTATATATATATGTATATATATATATATATATGTATATATATATATATGAATATATACGTTTATATACATATATATACGTACATATATACATGCATACATACATATATACACATATACATATACATATGTATATATACATATGCATATACATATACATATCTATAGACCCACAATAGTGTGTCCTTCTCATGGGACATTAAAAATTTATGTGATTGACGAAAAAATAGGCAAACATCTCCAGTCAAAATTCATATAGATTTTAATATTTTAATATTTTTGTAAACATGAAGAGACCTTCTTCTGAAGGTCCTTTGAATGAAGGCCTTTGGATGGGATTTTCTTCCTTTGCACTCGATTTTTTTTATTTCAAATCTTGGGTTGAACCAAAAAATAGAATCAAAATGATAGGAGGTTATTACAAGATCATAGCCCTTAGACTAAAATTTCCAAAAAGTATAATTTTTAATATATTTAATTTGATTATTATATTCATTTTCTATTTTTTGTGAACATAGATTTTTCACCAAACATCAAGGTCTTTGTTCCACACATGTGAAAAAATAGAAAAGTATAAAAATAATTCTAAAAAATATCTATACACTAGGTATTGATGTCCTTGATTCAACAAAAAAATATTTAATTTGAGTATATATATAAAAAATTATTGATATGAGATAAACCTATGTCTAAAGTATAATTAGTCTCATTTCATAAATTAATAAAAAATAAATATATAACAAAAATTATGAAAAAAAAAATTGTGCACTAGATATTGGTGTTTCCAATATGTACATTGAAGGATTTATAATTTTATCTTGTTTGTAAAAAACATCTTGCGATATAGAATAAATGTCACTTTTTATAAATATTGTTAAGTATAAAAAATAAATTATTACAAATTACATTAAAATTTTAACAAATCATTTATTAGAATAAAAAGAAGCATTAGATTCTACACATGGAATATCAAAAATCACAAGTTCACATCATCTTTAAATTCTTAACTATTTAGTTGCTATGGATGACAAAAGGTGGAAATTTGGTTTAAAAGGTTGATTTTAATGTTCCACATTGGCCAAAAAGTGGGACACACTACTGTGAGATCATACACACGTATGTATGTATGTGTGCATGTACACACACCTTTAGATGTCATTTTAGGGATTTAAATTTGAATATCCAGCTTGAAAACCCTATGGCCTTGTCATTCGAGCACAACACCTTTGACTATAGACACATATATGTATATTAATATATGCGTGTATGTACACAAGTATACATATATGTGTGTTAATACCCACACACATATAAATGACTCATCTATCTTTATTCTATCCTAAATAGTTGAGTTAACAAAAAAATCTAAACCCAGAGACAAAGAAACACCATATAATAGAGTGCATTGAAACAAGATATTTTGAGTGAAAGGTTATTGGGAGAGGTCCTTGAGAAACCATGTGTTATATGATATGATACTTGTCATAATTGAGAAAAAGTAGCTCAAATAAATAGGCTATTGTAACTAATATTGTAAGAGGGAGAAAGTAGTTCAAGTAAATAGATGTTGTAGTGTGTGTCATCGCACAATAGAACTATATAAACTCTTATTACCATTTTTTATTGTTAACATTATCATATCTATTAAACACAAATTCATCTTTAATAATTATACACGCAAAAAACTCAATATCAAAATTTTCAACACCTAATTTTTAACTCTAAACTAAAAAAAATTCAATAATCTATAAGCTCAACATCTACAAACTATTTTAAAATATATATATTTTTATCTTCTTAACTAAGAAATACCACATAAATCTCAATTATATTTTTTTGGACTCATACTAGGTGAAAGTTGACAAAGATACACATGTGACGTATGATTGCCATTCTAGAATCAACACAACACTTCTGACTTATCAATCAATAACACTCAAAAGAAAAAGATAATATGAGGTAGATAGCATTGTTTTATAAAGAAAAACTTGGCTAGTATTACAATACTTGTCTCACTAAAAATAAAAACCCAAGACAAGTATTTCCAAGGTATTAAAAGGGGGAGTTTCTATGGTTGTCACTTCATATATTATATCCCTCTTTAAACAATTTTAGATATTTTGAACACTTGTTCACAAGTGTCATTATTTTATTTGTGAGTTATATTAAATACTATTTTAATGGTAGTTGAATTTTTTGCATGTACAAAACGTTCTACCCACCTTCACAATATATAAAAAACATCAAGAGACCCCACATTCCACACCTTAAAAGGATAGCATGTTTATCACGAAATTTAACACTACTATTAAACTAGAATGTTTTTAGTTTTGTTTGTTTATTTTTTTTGTTTTTTTTTGTTTTTTTGATAAATGAGTTGTTATTCAAAACATTTATCTAAATTATATTTTACTTAGGTTCTTGAAAAGTGTGTTTACCTCTTTGTTTTAGGTTCTTGAAAAGTGTGTTTACCTCTTTGTCTTATGTTTAGTCCAAAAGCATAGCACAAGCACTCAATATGATATGCAAATATAATATTTTTTCAATGATGTTTATTAATTTTCAATACTTTGGATCAAATTTTATGTTACATTTTTTACATTTTAGACATGATCAAAATTGTTGTAAATGGAATTACTTATTAATCTATTTTTCAATTAGGTCTTATTTACGTGTAATTAGTTAAGTTTACTTAAGGTACTTTTAAGTCATTTACTTTTTGTGTCTCATGTCATATGATATGATAATATAATCTTATGTTGTCTTATCTCTCTATTTTCCTAACTAAGCAAGGTTCCTTTTATACATTATGTATGTTGTATATAATATATAATCTAACATTTATTTCTTGCTACTATGTTATGGAAGGTTATTTTTTGTTTTGTAGGTCATCTTGGTTGATTGATTTTTTTGTGTGACTCTAACATGGTATTAAAACTTCAAATCTACAAGCCCCTTCTTAATTTGAGAATGTTTTCAAGAAAAAATCTTGGTGCATCTTGATGTGAAATGGACCTTATAGTTGAGTCCAAAAAGCCCAAAAATCTATATATCAATATATAACTTGTGTAGACGGAGGAAAACTTGGTCTGAAATCTTATTAGATTAAGATTCATATTTCCAACATCCCCAATGAAGTTACCTGCAAAATACACACATGCAAAAACAAATATCTAATCTAAACACACATGCATGCTAACATGGATTTACTCCATTGTTTTCCTACAATCACAATCTTGTGTTTAGAAATAGATGCTCTCTGAAGCATGCACAAGAGGTTATGATTAACGGATATGAGAGATATTCTAATGAAGCTAAAATGAGAGAAATGCAAAATACTAGTGGTAAATGAAAAGATACTATGAGAAAATAGATATCAAAAAGAGTGCAAAACAAAAGAGTACTCAAAGTGGATGCAAAGATAACTAAAATGCAAAGAATGTGGATGGATCAAAGATGAGAGGGGGCTATGCTTAAATAGGTGTCCTCAGGGTGAATCCAGATTACAAAATGAATGTGGGATAAAAGATTGACTTGGAAAAGTATATCCCACATGCATGAGATGAGTGGAACAGAAGAAGTACAATAGGATAAATAGGCGATAAAGCGAGTGTGAAAGAGGTTAGAAGAAGGATGTAATGGAGAATATTAAAATGATTATATAATATTAAATGGATTAAATATATGAAAATTGTGGTAAAAAGAAGGAAATTCATATTATGACATAATGAAGAATAATAATATAATATTTGGATCCACTTAATGATTGGAAAATTTTGAATAAGAGGATGATTTTAAAAGAAAAAATTATGTGTCTACAACTTGATAGGGTTTGAATTTGAAAAAAATTGTTAATTTTGTAAGGTTAGTAGATTTGGCATTATAAAATATGTACAATTGTATGGACCATACAAGTCCATTTGATTGTATATTCACCATACTAGTCACAATTTTCAAATGTCCATGCAATCACTCAACATATTACCAAGGAATAGTTTATGTGTCATCCTACATCATCTCAAGGTATGGATTTGGTTTGGAATAAAAAAAAATATCTATGACGTTATCTAATGTCATCTATAGGTGTGAGCACAATTTGGTATCATTTTTTAAATTATAAAATTTATTTTGACTAGAAATTGGTCACCATGGGGTCAACACCCCTAGTTGCTCTCTACCCCACGAGGGCTTATTGCTAGTAAGTGGCATTATTGATGCCACCACCACCAAGTGCCACCATCACTCCATTCCACCATTCAATTATGGGCTTCACTCCACCCTTCTTCAAACAAGTTCTACCACCAAGAAGCCACCTAGATCCACTAAAGCCAACAATGCTACCTAAATAATGTAGAGGGACCCTTTGTAATTGCTCTAAAGAAGATTAAAAAATTATGAGGCCAAAGTATCAATATTTTATGTTCTTATAGGTGTCAAGAAAGCTAATTCCAAGAAATTCATCTAGTGATATAGGTATTTTAAAAATATTTTTCTTCAATTATTTGTTATTTTAGATTGAATCTCAAGTATTTACTCATTTTTGACAAGCCATATCTTACAACCATCATATCTAATTTTGAACTTCTTATAGGAAATTGAAAGGTGTTGTTGAGCACTAGATATCTATCTATGTATTTTTTTTAGATTCTTCCTTAGATATCATCATTTTATTTTAAGGTTATTTTAAGTACGAGCCAGTTCCTTTTTTTTAATATTGAAATTGATGGTTAATTTTTGGTGGGGGGCTTGAATTTCATTATTGATTCATATTTAGGATATTCCAAGGTAGATTATTGTTATATATTATCAATTTTTCTCTATTGGTGATTCTCTAAAGGAAATTTCTAATTCATTTGAGCTCCTCACTCCCCATAATTATCATACATGAAAAAATAAAGATGCAATAATTACTCTATCTAAGGGTTTATGGTGTATATTCAGTGATACACAAGAAGATTTTAGTAAGAACTATGATTTTTTTTTACATGAACAAACTTGATGAGGTTATAGGTTTGATTTCCTTACATTTTTCTAATAGTTTGCTACTCTAATTGAGGATTGCATAAAATCTAAGTAGGTATGGGATAAATTTAAAAATCTATTTGGTATAGTTAGCGAATTTCGTGCTTTGCAAATAAAGAAAAAAATAAATTCTCTTTCTCTTGATACATTTTTTCCACTAAAGATTAAATTTTGTTAATTTTAAACCATTGAGATCTCAATTGTTAGGTTGTGGACATGATAAATCTAATAAGGAATATATATTCTTAATTTTATTTAGGTTAAAAGGACTATATGTAGTATTTTCTTCTACCTTTTATTCCACCATGGATGTCCTAGGTGATGTATTTACAATGCCTTTTTCTGAGATATTTTGTGACCATTCGACTAGAGAACAATCTATAAGCTTATCTAGTTAGATGCACTTTCCAATAGTCAAGCATTGGTAGCCCAATCACTCAAAGATAAAGCAAAGAAGAAACTAGAATTTAAGAAAAAATATAATGAGCCTTCCACCTCTTCTAAAAATTATACAACTAAGCATGAGAAACCTACATGTTCTTATTGGGAGAAATTGGGCATAATAAATATAATTAAAAAATAGATCGATGAGTTGAAGAACCTTCTTTAGAAGAATAATATCAAATTTCCTTCATTAATGTCATCTAGTTCATCTTCTTCTACTATGCCATCATCATATACGCAACGATGGAAAAATAGAGTGGGAAATGGAACACAAAAGAGTAAGAGAAAGGTGCCTTTTACATTTACAAGTCATGAGTAAAGGAGATGAATTCTTAATTCTAGAGCTTCATATCATACAGATTCATCAAAAGTATGTTCCCTTTATTTGAGGCTTGTACTTTACTACACATCCTAATGGGGAACAGTTCACACATATGCATGTTTGTGGGAAATGATGTAGTAACATAGGAGAAGTTAATTTCAAGTATGTACTTTGTGTTCCATCCTTGTCAACCAATATTCTTTCCACCCAATTAGGTTCATTTATGTCTTATTCATCCTATACTATAGTCTTTTCCCGATACCATAATAACCACATTTTTGTTCCATTTTTATATCATATCATGACCTCTTCAATATTTTCACTACATATCATTAAGTAAAATAAGTGATATTTAATTTAGTTTTCAAGTAAAATAAAAATTAATTATTAAATCAAGTATTAATTTATAGATGCTACCATTTTAGTTTGAGAAATCAGATCTTGAAACACATTAGGTGGAGATAAATTAATTATAGTAGCTACTTAGAGTGTAATCTCATGATATGGAATAATTTTTAAATTATTAGTTTTAATTGATAGTTGGTTTATGTACAACTCTTGTTTTATAATAATTTTTATTATATCCAATAAATAATTTATTTTGTTTTTGATTAGGGGTAAAAAAAGTTTTGATGGGACCCAAAACCCATTATAGACCGGTTTTGAAGGGACCCGTAACCCTGTCAAAGAAAAGCATGCTGCATACAAGATAATATGCATACCAACAACAACCCAACAACAACAACTAAAATCACATGACTACACAAGCTACATCAGATAAGAAAACAAGGGATTGAGATCCCTTAACAACTAGAATTTAACCAGGGCCTAGAACCCTTAGGTAAACAAAGACACTGCCTGCATCAGCCAGGCATCATCAAACCACCTGCTTAGGGAAGACAACACTGAGCCAAGAGAGACAGTCATCTTAATGGTGTAGAACACCATCAAACCCCTAAACAAAAACACCAACAATCCCACCTCAATAGGGGAGTTAGAGAGCACAACAAAACACATAAGCACATCAACCTTCTTGTAACAACACCCCACTTGAATCGCCAACCCCAATCCACCTTAATAGGATGGAGCATCCCTCTATAGGTGAGAAAGATATGAGAGCCCAAACCTCCAAATCCTTCACTCTTCTACCCCCACAAGCTCCACCTCGATAGGAACAAGTAGAAGAGAAGAGAACTCCCTGCCAACTCTACAACAACCACCTCCACCTCAATAGAAGAGGGCTCTACCTCAGTGGGAGAAATCTCCACCTCCATAGAAGACCCTAACTATAGACCCAAAGAGAACACTTCATAAGGAAGGGAAGTCACAACCACCTTTGGCAAAGCAAGATACTAGAACAAGAAGGAAGTACAAAGCACTTCAGCCACCAGAATAAAAAAGCCAAAGCTTCTAAGCCTTTAGAAAAAGAATTTGTAACAGCTTAGCCCACGAGAAACCCTTGATCACCAACACAAAATAAGGAGCCTTCAACCAATACAACAAATCCTTCAAAATATAATAAACTCCCTTCATAAGTATAAAATTCACCATCTTAGGGAGGGTCATGACCCAAAGGTCACATAGTAACATCTTCACAGCTGATATTGCAACAACAAAATCACCCTTAAACATGAGTACATCCATAACAACAATGATGAAAACAAAAATGGTAGAAACAATACCCTTTGGCCTTAAAACCACATGGGTTGTCATCAAAAATAAGATTTTTAGTATGGATCTCAAGACAACCCCCAACCAACCTTTCTGGAATAAGCCAACAGTAGACCAATACCTAGCCAACCCCAAACCTCCAACAAAAACCCATCTCCCCTCTGCAAAACAGAGCTTCAACGAAATGAAGTTGTCAAGATTCTCCAAATGAGAAGAAAAGAGGTTTACTCTCACCCTTTCCAATAAACATTCCACAAACCTGGTGAAAGCCAAAATAAAAATTTCCCTTGAAGAAGCAACCCAAAACTCCACACAAACCCACAACACCAAGGCTGAGAGAGACACAGTAAAACAACAACAAAAAATGTTGCCAAAAGATAGCCCTCAAGTAGAAACCTTCCAAAAAGAAGGGTACAAAGATAGAGCACCCACATCAATAAGCTAGTAGAGAGCACAAATAGTGAACCATCAACAAACACGACCCATAAAGAGACCAAGAACTGGGAAGCAAAATATTGGATAGGGCCACCAAAATATACTAGATAAAACACCAAGCCACAATCCAAATCAACATCCACCATCAACAAGCCAAACCCAGCCAAAACAACATGAAGAATGTGGCCAAAAAGATAGCCCTCAAGCAAAAACCTCCCAAATAGAAGGGTACAAAGACAACCAAAGAGCATCAATAGAGAACCACTAGCAAACACAATATGCCAAGAAACCAATAAATGGGAAGCAAAAGGTTGGAAAGGGTTGCTAAAATATACTAGAGAAAACACCAAGCCGCAACCCAAAGCAACATCCACCGTCAGCAACCCAGACCCAGGAAAATCAACAAGAGCCATGGAAGCAAGAAGTTCATCCTCAGCATTAGAAACAACATCCCCGCCATCTCCATTCAAAATGGAGCTCTTTCTCCTATTCCTGCCCATCCACTCCAACCTACCAAGAAGCACCTCTCGTCCAACTGCAGTCCAGCAGCATGAAGAGCCTAGCATAGCATCTGTAAAGCAGACAAGACACAACAACCTTCGATCACCACCTAGCAGCAAAGCATCAACATCGCCTGGTTCAGATTCTCCGTCTCCATCTCCCTCTGAAGATTTCAAACAACCACTCCCACCTCTCTTCCCGCTCTCCATTTCCAAACCTCTAACAAATAATTTATTTTGTTACAATTGATTGATAAATCCATTACTTTGTTTTGTATGCAAAAATAACTCCCTATATTCATGGATATTTTTTTGTAAACTTTGAGTCATGTAAAATTAGTAAAACTATCATTTTCTCATTTCTTATATAAATATGTAAGAAATGGTGTGAGGGGGTAGTGTAATATATTTGGAAGGATGACATAATAAAATTCTTAAAATCATAATGCAAAGGAAGTTCTATACTATATCAATCAAATTATGTTGATTGAGAAGAAGGCCCCCCTCTTAGGAAATGCTAGTCGCTTTATTAAATTAGTCACATGTGTTTTTATTTCATATTTGATAAATATTTATATTCTATGTTTTAATTTTGATTATGATATAAATATAATAATTTTCATTAATTATTCATCTCATGTAATTCACATAATATTTAATAAGTTCAAATTGTTAAATAATTATATAAAAAACTTTACAAATCTCTAATTTTACTACATTTATAATACTAGTCACCTACATATGACTAGTGTAGGTATCTACAATATTGTTTTCCACTCACAACTCTTGCAATAGCCTGACTAGTTTCTATAGTAGTTATAATTATTATTTAATTTTTTTTAGTAGTGTTTAAAATGCATGTAGCAATTTTTTTAATTTTCCTTCATACTCACCTCACTACCTATAGCCGCCACATATATTAGTCACTACACCTTTAATAAGTTTATTCCCTAAATCAATACAAGGATAAAACTAAATATTTTTTCTTAAATATTTAATCTATCTCATAATCTACCTTATTTTAGGCCTTATTAGTAGATTTGAAACACTTAAGGATATATATTTTATATTTTATGACAACTATAGAAAAAAAATTATCACATAATCTTTGTCTTTGGATATTATTCTTTATAACTCCTCATAGGCTTAGGATTGGTTTCATCTCATTACCTTATGACATCCTTTGATTTTAACATGTAGACACTTGAGAAATTTTTAGAGGCATGCATTTTAAGACTTATATCATCATCTCTCTTCTTGGAGTGGGAGTTTATTTTTCATAAACCATTGGATTTGTTTCTTTCCAAGGGGAAAATGTTGTTTGCTAGTTTTCTATAATCTTCAACATTCATCTTTGAGCATTCACCATTAGCACATGCAAAAATTCCTTATGTGTGGATAAATACTCTCTCTTTCTCTCTCTCTCTTTATATCCTTTGGTTAAATATTGATTGTATATTCGTAATGGATGTATTCCTTGGGGGGTCATGTTGATTCCTTCTTTATTCACTTTATACACATTTTTTGTCTTTTGGAGAGGGATTTTTTCATAGGGGATTTTCTCCTTTACTCCATTTGTGAGAGATTATTTGTACATGGATACCTCATCAAGACTTATTGTAAGGACCCATATTTTCATGTTTTATATTTTATTCCTCCCTAATTAAAATTAAGGGGGATTTTGTGTCAACGAGGTTATTACCCATATAGTTTCCCTCTTGGGTCGTACTCACACCTAGTTAGTTATTTTTCCTAGTGCACTTTTAAGTCATTTACTCTTTATGAAACTTGTAATAATCCTATGGTGTCCTATCTCTAACCTTTCCTATATAAGAAAGGTTCCTATTTTACATTGTGTATCATGTATTCACTATATAATCTAGCATTCATTTATTTTTTCTACTCTCTTTTAGAGGGTTATTTTTCATTTTGTAGGTGATCTTTATTACTTGATTATATTGTGTGACTTACATCTATTACTTAAAGACTAAATAATACTTATGATATTTTTAGATCCCAATTCAAATAACTATTCCCATCTTCTCAAGCTAATATTTTTAGAAACTTTTTCTAATATTCACAATATTGGATGCTCAATAGTTTAAATAGGAAACCTACATGGTTGTATATTTAATGATAATCTATATGGAATAGTCTACTCATATAATTGAGAGAGTAAGTTATCTAAGGATCAATAAATCAAGAGGTGTCAAAAATAAATAATATTATGGAACAACAAATAACATTCATTAATATACTATACTTAGGAATCCTACATTATCTATCTTTTGTGTCTTCAATCTTATGAAATTGATAATAAGGGTTGATTTAGAGTAAAAGAGGTTTCATAATTTAATTTCTAATAGAAAATACCAAAAGACACTTCTTAGTACCATGTTATTATTGGTTGGTGATTTGACACATCAAACAACTTAGGTAAAGTACCAAGTGTACCTCACCTCTCTAGAAAGGGAATTGAAAATATCTGAAGTCCATATCCATATTACTAGGTCATGGTCATGTAAGATAACTTAGTGATTTTTGTAAGCTATTTCATTTCAAAGGGAATATGGTGTTTCATAAGTTATTTATATGAATAGGTGGTTTACTGCACAAAATAAATAGTGTTTCCAAATCTAATATTCCTCATTAACAAACCAAAAAATTCATTGTTTTAGATGTTATTAAAATTTCATAAACAAGCAATAAAGACACTTGCAAGTATAAGATTTTAACTTCATAACAATAAATTGCATTTTTTTGTCCTAAAACTAATCTTATCATAATAAGTTGTTAAAAAATTATAAAATAAATGCCGGTATTGGCATGGTGTGATGGTTTATAGGTGGCATTGTTGTTCTTGCCACCAAGGTTCAAACCCTGTTGGGGTGGTATTGTTGAATGGTTGTATCCGGTTCAGAGCTCCAGTCAAAAGCGTTTACCCCTTGAATAAAAAAAAATATAAAATAAATAAGAATTTGAAGAGATAAAATGAACTTATTTCTTAGAGATTAAAAATCTACCCCTATTGAAGAGATCAATTCATTTTAAAGCCAATACTTATTTGTTCAGTTTATACACAACTGTTAGATTGGAAAGGTGAAATATAAGATAATGAATTAATCTAGGTCAATATTTCCACCTTGAACATTAAGTGACACAAAATTAACCACAATATATTGTTTGGTTGGTGTCCACAACAAAGAGCCAAATATGTTGGTTAGGGTTTTGGTCTCTTTTTGTTTGTTGTGTTGTGCAATGATTAATAAGATGTATTGAATTAGGTAAATTAGGACCAAATTGAATAAGTGTGATAAAAGCTAGAAATTACAAAACAAAATGATAGAAATAGAAAGTAGATCTGAAGAGTGCATAGAGAAAGAGGAACTTGGCATTACAATTTGGAGCAAAACTAGCAGAATAGGGGCACTAGGCGCCCTAGTCTAGAAGTGTTGAAATCTAGGGTTTTAGGGATTGTATAGGTGTACCGTGTCTAAAGGTCTTTGATAGAAGAAATTAGGATCAAAATTTTGATAGATCTTAGGTAATCAAGATGCCCTAATTTTTTGATGAGGAGTACATAAATGCATGAATCAAGGTTTAGGAGCCTTGAGATCTCAAATCCACTTCAATCAACAACAAACTTATAAACCTAAAAAATAGACAGATGGATAAGGTTTGTGCCATATAGGGGCTTGTCTTGGTCAAACCTTGTGGTGGTGTTCTCACCTCCATGATGACAAAGATGATATATTCAATAAAGAGTGTGTGCTCTCAGGGGAGTAAAGGAAAAATAATAAATGTAAATGATAATGCACAAAAAAGGAGCTTACCACTCAGTTCTAAAACTCTTGTTGGACTGAGGTCACTTTTATCATCACACACAAGGAGAAAGAGAAAGATGCTTTGAGATCCTGCAAGTGTTAGTGCAATAATGATAATAAACATAAACAATAAACATCTTACAATGCATGAACATGAATTTTTTGATGGATTTACAAACTCTAATTGATTGTAATTATGTTTTTGATCTTCTTATTATCTTGCATTAATTTCTTTATTATGCCATAGAGAGATTATAATTTCTTAAGGGTTAAAAAGGAGGGAAGAACATATATATGAGTAAAAATAATATGAATTAACCATTAAGATAGGATGACAAATGAATTTGAATTCTTAACCATATTAAGGTTGACAATCAAATTTAAATTTTTGGGCATAAATAGATGGACATGGGTGTTGGGTGCCTGGCCCAAGCAATTTTCGTTCACTGAAAGTTCAATAAATAAGGATATAATTAAGTTTCCTAAAAAAACCATAAAAATATACATCATAAGCATAATTAGGAACATACACTAAAGAGGGTGCCAAATGTAGCGTGAAATTATGAATGGTGATAATTTATAACACTACATTTATCCCCCACTTTAGCAAGGGTATGTACTTAAATCCATACCCACGGTAAAGTACAAATAATCCAAAGTCTTCACCAACACCATTGCCTAACATGGAGGAAATGTGCAGAAGGTTATTAGTTGTGAACCACTATCAATGATGGATGGATTTTTTGGTTACAACCAAGTGAAGGTAAAAGAGTCTGAGTAGTATAAAAATTCTTTTACCACACCATGGGGCACTCATGTCTATGTAAGAATGTCATTTGGTCTGGCTAATGAAGGAGCAACATTTCAAAGAGCTATGGATTTTGCATTTTCATATTTCATAGAAATACTCATGGTGGTATATCAGGGTGATCTTACTAATTATTCCAAGGAAGAAGATCATTGCATGCATCTAGAGAAATTTTTTGCTAGATCTCTGGAATATGGTATTTCCCTCAACCCTAATAAATATGTTTTTAGGGTAGCAGAAGGAAAGTTGTTAGGCCACATAGTGTCCAAAGAAGGCATTAAAATTGATCTAGAGTGAGTTGCAACAATAGAGAGGATTCCTCATCCCATGGCTATTAAAGGTATTCAATCCATTTTTAGGCAAGTAAATTTTATAAGAAGGTTTGTTACCAACTTTGTTGATAACAAGGTCTATCTCTAATATGCTAAATAAAGGAGAATCAATATCATGGAGTGAAGAGCCAACCAAGGTCTTCCAAAGCATAAAAGAGGAAATAAAAAAGGCCCTTATTTTAAAATCCCCAGATTTCTCAAAGCCTTTCCAAATTATTTGTTTTGCTTCATTCCACACTATTGTTGGTGTCTTGTTGCCAAAAAATAAAGTATTTGAACAACCAATTTCTTTCTTTAGAAAATCCTTGCAAGTTGTTGAGTTGAAATATGACATGGTAGAGAAACATGCATATGCATTGGTTAAATCAATCAAGAACTTTAGGACATATCTAGTGGGAGCTACAACTATTGCATATGTTCCCTATGCTATTGTAAAAGAAATTTTCACATACTAAGAAGTGACAAGAAGAAGATGTAGAGGGATCAATAAGATCCAAGAATTTAAGATTGACATCCAAATCACAAAGCTTTTCAGAGGACAAGAGTTAGCTAAACTCATGGCTGAGTCAAATCTAGCCCGGCCAACCCAAGTCAATAATGTAAATACAAGCTTAATATCTTCCGAGTGTGATATGTAATCTTCTTGGTAGAAGGATATCATCTACTAATTGCAGAGCATGTCTAGTTTGGATGGCATGAATGAAAGTAAAAAAAAAAAACATTAAAGTTACATGCCATCAAATATGTTATCATCCAAAATGAGCTATGGTGGAGAAGTAGAGATTGAGTTTTTCTCAAGTGTGTTAATGAAGAACAAGCCACCAAAAATTTGAGTGAGATACATAGTGGAGCTTATGGAGGTAATTATATAGCAAAGACAATAGCACATAATATTTTGAGATATGGTTATTGGTGGCCTACATTCTTTGAAGATGCACAAAAGATGGTCAGGAAGTGTGATGCATGTTAGAGATTTTTTAGGGAAGTTAATTTTTTTTGGGAATTTACCTTTAAGACTAATATTTGTAGAAGCTCCATTCCATCAATAGGGAATTGCTTTCATAGGAGAAATAACTAAGAAGTCAATTGGTGGACATAGATGGATTTTGGTGGCCACTGATTACTTCACAAAATAGATAGAAGCAATCCCCACTAAAAAGGCCACCAACAAAGTTGTGACTGATTTTCTAATGAACAACATTATCACCAAATTTGGAGTACTAGTTAGGTTGATATTAGAAAATTCCATGTGCTTCAGGTCTGAGGAGTTCACAAATTTTTGCCAACAGTATGGAATCACTATCTCATACTCATCTCCTTATCATCCTCAAGGAAATGGTCAAGCAGAATCAAACAACAAAAGTTTGATGAAGATTGTTAAGAGGATGATTGAAAAGAACAAGAAAGCATGGGATTCAAAGCTTGGGCTAGAATTGTGGGTTGATAGGATAACTATTACAAAAGCTATTGGAATGTCTCCTTTTGAACTAGTGTATGGTTTAGAAGCATGAATTCCTATTAGCAATTTATTGCCTATATATAAATTCATTCAAGAAAATGATAATGATGTATGATGATATGGTGAACAGGATGAATACACTTATTCAATTGGATGAAGAGAGGTTTTCACACCAAAAGAACATTAAAATGTAGTAGCAATTTAAGTACTTATTTGATAAAAAAGTAGTAGCAAGAAATTTTGAGCCGAATGATATGGTACTCTTATGGAATTCAAGGTCCCAGAATAAAGGAAAACATGGAAAATTTGATACTTTGTGGTTGGGACCTTATTTATGCTAGGGTTTGCTAAAATGTTGCTTTTCCATACCAAAAACCCCTAGTCTTGTATTTAACTTTAGTTCTGATTTGTTATTGACCTCTTCGACGAGTTTCTAAGCAGCACAATTTTAATTATCAGCATATAGCTAAAATACGCTAGTCATCCTTGATAAGATAGGAGGACACGTGTCACCGTGTCACCTTCTAGTCTCAACATACTATTTCTTTGTAGCACATCATGTATTCAGTGTATAGCCAAAGTGCACTAGGCGGTAGCAAATGGGAATAAGACGTGTGTCGGCCTCTTATTCAAGCATAATTTTATGTTCTCAGCGCATAAACAAAATGCACTGAGCATAATTTTACAATGTACTCAATGGTAACAAACTAAGGTAAAGACACGTGTCAAGCTCTAATTGCCCTGCACATCTTCTATGTAGCATAATTTCTAGTATTCAAATGCATAGATAAAATGCGTTGAGTGGTGACTAAAGAAAGGCGGACACGTGTCAATTCTTGGTTTTAGTGAAAGGTTCTTTCACACTAAAATTTCACAAAAGGAATTTCAATTCAATTATGTGGTGAAATATGGGTTTGCACTGATCGTTCATCTTGTTTTAAAGTGTTTCGATCAACGGCTGAAATCATATAAGAATGGCTACTTGTCGATGATCAGTTTCATCTGTGCAAGCTTTATTTCAGTAATTAATGATCATCTTCTACTATTTTGAAATGATAAAACAAGGATTTTTTTTTATCATCATAATTAAAGGTTCTCTTCATAATTGAAAGAAGATATAGGGGAGGGGCCCATAGTGGAGCACCTTAACTTCACGTTTGTCAAAATCTTATGTGAAAATTTCAAATCACTTTCAATTTTGTACAACTGTTTATTTGACAACTCACATGCTTTTATATTTCGTTTTAGGGCCACATCATCAAATATGATGCCACATCAGCATGCTTTTTGTTGAGGTATCCAAAAAGGCCCAAAAAAATGTGAGACCAATAGTGGTGCACTAAGTCATGTTTGATTGGCGCACTAATGTGGCATCACATGATTTGTCAGTTTATGTACTTTATGGATAAAAAGTGTTTTGCAATTGGGTATTAAGGCACTCCACAATGGAGCCCACTAAGAACTACTTCTATCCCCACTATTGGACCTCGCTCCACTATGGGCCCCTCTCCCCTACACTCCTAGAGAAGAATTCTGCAGATAGAGCTAGGGTTTTTAAGCTTCTCACGGGTAAGTTCTTTGGCTAATTGTATTCTCAAAATCATCTATGAATTATAAAAAGGGTTATAAAGAGAAGCTTTTTTAGGTTGTTTACTTTAAATTTCAAAAGGAGTTGAAACCCTAGATAATTAAGATATTGTTTAAAAGAAAAACCCTAAGATATAAAAAACTAGAAAACCCTAAAATGATTGAATCAAGTATGAAATCAAGGGGCACCAAGAGATTCATGGAGGATGATATAATGAAAAAGTTACCCAAGCCCACAAAGATAGCCAAGCATGCTCAAGGAATAGGGATTTTCGCTGATAGGTTGATTGACCAAGCGCCATAGATCAAGGATACAATTATCTCTCAGCATGATTAGACCCTTTTTGAATATGGGTACAAGAGAAGTAAGTTTGATAGGTGAATTTAAAACTTACGAACACAAGATTTGGGAAAATTGATTGTTCCCAATGTTTTCATTAATGTGTACTTAATTAGAGCCTTAGCCCAGAGCTATGATGTGGAAAAAAAGTGATTAAAAGTCAGAAGGGAGCCCTATTGCTTGATATTTCAAGACAAACTATTGTGGAATCATTTGATTTAAGTGCCTCAACTAGTATGGGCATTGATTTTGGAACTCTAAGAAGAGAGTGGGATAAGGATAAGAATAGTTTCAGAGTTTTGTGGCTCTCACAACATTGGAGGAGAGGTCCTAACATAAAGCTGATGAGATTTGCTAAGAATTTGAAGATTATTTTTTCAACACCTACTTGCATTGTGTCAAGTACTCGGAGAGGATTATAAAATCCAAATGCCTATCCATATGATGATGCTAGTTTTTGATATTCAACACAGAGATGTCAACAAAAGTTTTGATTAACCTCTTATATTGCGGAGGAAATTCACAAGAAGTTGAGAGATCTGAAAGATCCAAAGGTTGGGCTCTATTTCAAATGGTACTCTTTGTTGTTCCATATGATTCTATATAATGGAATGAAGATCTAGACTAGGCTTCTAAATTTGAGAATTCAAGATGAGGAAGGAAACAAGATGCCAATCCATATGCCATCATACCTTTGGGATTCTAATTATCCCTTTGCAAACTATCTTTTCTTTGACAACATTGTTGTACAAGATATTTTGAATAACCTTGGCCACTGACCTAAAGAAAGAATATTTGATAAGGTTATTAAATTCCTCAAGCCCTTGCAATTTGATCCTTAGAAGGAAATTGATCACAACTAGGGAGATTGGTACCTACATGTAAATTGCACAGTTTTCAAGATTTATGGTACCCTAGTTCAACCACATTATCTACCAAGACTTTTATCAGACAAATTAGCATTCATGGAGATAATGTGGAAACTGAATGAATCTAATAAGTTTCACTCCATATTAATAAATATGGGGTCACTCATTCTTATTGGGATGCAATTCTCCCACTTCATAGTTAGTACAAAGAAAGGGTTAGATTTTTTGCCCACTATGCTTCAAAGCTACAAAATGAATGTGGATCCTGCAAGGAAATGATCCAGAGGGATACATCAACCAAAAGAGGCTGGCACAAGGTAGATCACAATATTACCATCAATTCCATGCCTTAGATGATGTAATCAAGAATCTCAGGATAGATGAAGAGGTGAAGGAGAGAAAACAACAATGGACATTCATGGTCAAATTAAAAGAGAAGAGAATAATAAATAATCCTTCTTATAAGAGCCCCTTTGCTGACATAACAAATCCTATTGAAAGGATGGAGAGAATTTTCATTTTCTTCAAATATGGTTCATACTTCAAGAAGAAGCCTATTGAACAAAGGCCTAGAGAAGTGGAAATTGAGCAACCTACTCAAGAAGAGGCACTACCAGCTCAGTCTTTAATGCACCCTGCAACTAGCCATTAGGTACCAGTTGGTGTTCAACCACTGGTGGATTATTTAATAAATCTTGAGGAGATGGGAGAGAGTAGGTAAGAAGAAGAGGATGTTGTTGAAAATATGTCTGATGATGAAGAGGTAGACCAATACTTTCCACCTCCCCGAGTTGATCAAGAAAATGAGAAAGCGTTTGACAATAGACTTGTGGTGGATTTGTATGATGAAGATCTTATTGTTGATGATGTTAGGGCCCTGACTTGTACTCAATTCTTGGATGATGATAGTTTCATAACTTCCAAGGAGTTTAAAGACTTCATCATCAAGATCAAACATGATGAATTTAATGAAAAAAATGAATAGAGAAAAATAAGGAGTTGATCCTTTGCAATATGAGGAAGTTACCAAGAAATGGACTTGGATGCCTCAAGGATCACTCCTAAAGAAGGCAAGAGAATTGTGAAATAAAGTAGGGTTCTCTTATTGCAGAATGGGACCTTGCCTCAACAATTGACCTAGATACAATAAGGCACCAAGATGAAGATTCTTTCATATTAGATGAACAAGCTGAGTAGGCTTATTTTGGATCAAGCTTCAAACCCTCATTGGAGACCCTTACTGCTTGGGAAATGGCCTCAACTTCTAATAATCCTAGAGTTGTAGAGTTAGTCTAGGAGATATCTGGAAATGTAATCATACAAATAATATCAAATACTTCATCTCCTTAGGCCGCATACTTAGTGGTGCATACTGCCATGTTCAGTGCAACAACTACAAAGAGGCAATATGTTGAAAATGATAAGCTACGTGCAATGCATGTAAAGTTATAAAATGAATACAATAAAGTGGTAGCTCAGTTACCACAACCACAAGTTGCTACTCCTTTCCCTCTGCCACCACATCTACAAATTTTTCAGTGTAATACAAAGATACTCTCTCTCTTATAATAAAATACTTGAAGGAGCAATTGAAGTAGAGCCAGGAGAATGAAAGATTGGCTAAGGAGGAAACCAATAATATAGCTATAGACATTATTGATGATCTTTTAGGCCATAGAATTTCTTGTGTGCTCCATAAAATTGAAGGTGCATAGATTGCATATAATGGATTCCAAAAGTTATATTCTAAGCATATGCAATTACAAAACAACTTCCAGGATATTTTAAATAAATGGATTCTCAAGGCCTCCTCAATTAAATAAATCCCCAAAATGAAATCTTTTGACAATAGTGCTCCTAAGAATTTCATGTAGATCAGTGAGCATATTAATTTACTAGAAGTGTCTTCCTTTCAAGAAAAAATAGATATGTAACTCAAATCCAAATTGAAAATATTTGATGCTATGGAGTAGGGAAAATTCCTAAGATCATGGATAATTCAGGAGCGATCAAATCTTTGGATGTGTGGAAAGAAAAATTTGTTGGCATTATCCCCTCTTTGTCATTATGTATTCATAAAGATGGCAAGCCCGATTTAGCACTCCTGTATACATCAATTGATGATTTATTCAATTTGGAGGACTTCTAATATGGACACTTTTACAAAAGAGACTGGGGCGATAAAAGATGCAAGATATAATGCCCATAATAATAAGATCCAAAAACTATTGAGTTTTCAATGGCCTTCTGAGGAGGAATATATCTCATGGTTGGAGAAATATACTAAATAAGTATCTCCTCTATATATTTTTGTCTTTTTGCAAAGGTAGAACTCTTTTTTGTCTTTTTTTAGCCTAATCAACATCTTCCTGGAGGTTTTTTGAAGGATTGGGGTGATCCCACAAAGCTGGTTTATAATTTCTGAGAAATTATTATTTTTGATGAAATCACATATTTTTAGAAAATATAATGATTTAATTATATTGAGCCTTAAAAATTTCCATTTAAAGCATTCCAATTAAAGAGGGTTTGATCAAACTACCTTAGATCAAACCCCCTTGGATAGAACCCCGCTAGTTTTAAACCATACCTATAACAAAGTCTCTTTTACACCTATCAAAATGCTGATAAAAAACAGCTTTTGATTTACCTTTTGGGGGATCGAATGAATTCATTTAAAATTTAAAAATCTTTTAAAAAACACCTTTCACTTACCCCCTTTTGGATAAATTCCCCAAAAATTGGATATATGATCATCCTTCCTTAAAAATGGTGTTTAATGGAAGGAGATGGAAGTGCAATATGATTCCTAGTTTGCATCATATTCAAATTCCTCACGGTTTAGCCACTATAGGTGCCCGAAAGTGAAGATTTAGTTAGAAAAAATTAGTTCAATGTCCAGTTTGCCCAAAAATTGTAAACCAGTATTGTGGGATCACCCATTGCAATTTAAAAAGGTGGTGGAGGATCTCAATTGAATGATTATACATCCTTCAATTTTGTTTTATCATCTTAGGATCAATGAATATCTTCTTCAATGGAAAGTACAACTGTTTTTATCATTTAGTGAAGGTTCTCTTTCTTCTGTGAAGCAATTCTAACTAGTTTTTGTCTAATCCTAAAGGGAAATATTATCAAATGAAAATGTGACATCTATCCATGGCTTGAAGCTTGTTGTTCCCTTATCTCTATAAAAGGAGATTTAGGGCCATTTGGTAAAGGATCTTGGAATTTTGTAAGCAGAGTGTTTATATTCTAGTCCATAACAGTCTGATCTAGGTTTTTATAGGAAGAAATGTCAATGTAATTGTTAATTTTGTATAATAGTACTAGCTTTGTAAATGAATAGATTGTGAGAATTTCACAATCAATTGTCTCCTCAATCGTATACTTCTTTACTGCTTATGAATACAAATCGATCAAGGATCATTTATGTTCATCTTTGTAAAAAATCTATTCATGGGTAATGTATAAGAGATATTGAGGGTTTTGAATGTATATAGATATTGTAAATGATATTAAAATTCTTAACATTCCTTTGTTGCCTAGGTTTAAGGCATCGGTTTGAATGTAAGTTCTAGTTATTTTTTCATGGTCACCAAATTTAAAAATCAAATTTCCCTTACTGTTATAAGTTATTTCATAATGTTATTCCCATGTTCTTAGATCTAAAATGCATATAACTCCAAGAATATAGCCCACTAAGTATGTTTCATCTGTAATTCTTGGTCACATAAAGAAAGCCTATCTATTTAAAGAAATATCATGTATGAATTGTATGGAATCCTATTAGACATTATATAGGACCACCCTCCTAGGTTTTGGAGAGACTAAAGTGTAGAGGAGAAAATTGTTAAATATTTATCCTATTCATTGGAAAACCCCCTGAAACATTTGAGAGAATAGAGCTGGCTATTTTCTTAGATAGCTTTAGGAACTAGTTGGAATTACTAAAAAATAAATCAACACAATAAATAGATTACCACCATAAAAAAATATTTATCTCATATATCATAACAAATAAATTGTCATGATACAAATGTAGGAAAATCCTCTACCATGTACATCCAAAACTGATACCCTGCAGGGTATTATACATATCTCGTGAACACTATCCTGTATTGGCCCCATCTGACTCTGTTGGTCCCCCTACTAGTGGTTGTGGTGATGGACCTTGTGGAGGATTTGGCCTTGACCTCACTGATCTAGACCTGTACATGAACAACTTCTAGTTGTAAAACTAGGCTCTCTTTGCTCAGCTAGCACTGCTCACTCATATAACATCTAATAATACTACATCTACTAATTCATGCAAATAAAGTTAGATACAATATCCTTCATACCCTGGCCTACCATTTCCTAACTAGCTATATCCCTCGCTTGGCTTAGGCAAGCAACATTCCCCTATGCCTGATATGTTATGACCCATGTTGCATCTCTCTTTGTTGTCACTAATGCTAACTGAGCTTCACCATCACCCACCTATGCTCCATCTAATAACCCTTGTAATCTTCTCACCTCTGCTCATGCACCATCCCACTCTCCTCATAGCTAGTGGTGCTCAAGTCTCAGCTGATCTCACTATAATATCACTAACCCAAGCCATACCTAGATATCAACCTCATCATCAATATGATCCTTACCTCTAATGTCCACATCAACCCCCTCTCCAAAATGCTTCTCTCCTCTACCAAGTGCTCCCCTAGATCCACCCTCTGTCAAACCTATTAGCCATCCTCATCCCCACCATCACTATCATCATCATCATCATCCTCCACTACTACCACCTAGTCTTGTGGTATAGTAAAACAAACTAACCTCCACCCTTCCCACCAAGCATCATACTCTGTAGTAGTACCTGCATCTATCACTATGTGGCACAAGTCCTATGGCATCGTTGGTGTATCCTACCAATCCTATCAAGTTGTATAATGCTCTATATAGCCTCCAAAAATTCCTCTCTCGAACTACTCAAGAAAATACTACCTCCTGCATAGGTACCATCTACTATAGGAAAAAATGTTGTTTGACCCTAATTGGAAGATATCATTCAATAATGGTTAATGTGTGACCTATCAAATAATGGGATCGCTACATGTAAGGAATGTATAGTGCATCATCCTCCAATACCTTACACTCTCAATATGGTCTCCAAATAAAAATATTCATCTTGTCAATAACTTGCCTCCAGTAGGGAAAGTCACCTAATCACTAATGTCACAAAAATGAGACATATGCAAAGACATAGAGAATCCTCTAATTGCAACCCTTATCCACCACTAGTCACAG
The DNA here is from genome assembly GCA_007258455.2 of Sequoia sempervirens. Taxonomy (NCBI): domain Eukaryota; kingdom Viridiplantae; phylum Streptophyta; class Pinopsida; order Cupressales; family Cupressaceae; genus Sequoia; species Sequoia sempervirens. The sequence goes on along the minus strand of VDFB02000003.1, from coordinate 549,241,008 downwards.
AATGGAAACATTCTCGTAAGCTCAGATGTGTAGCAAGGTCACCCTGCAACTTAGGCTTTTCCCATCTTTGTATACCACCAAATGCATCTCCCTATACAACTTTGCCAATGCACATGCACCTTATATAAAAAAGGGTACCATCTGACACCATCCTATCACTCCCACTCAGCCAATAGAAAATCCTCGTGACCACTGATTAGGTACCAACACTCTTGTCATCAATATCACTATGAAAAGTGACAACTTTGGTAACTCACCCATTCCTACCTCTAAATCTAGCTAGACCCCCTCATTGATTGATCGTTAGTCATGGATACTCATGCCAATGTGTCCTCTACATGCATAAGATCATACTCTACTATCTCCCCTCATATAGGGAGTCCCAAAATCTGCTACATATCCTCTAAGGTCACGATCACCTCCCAATCAGTAGATGGAAGCTACTGGTGTCACTATGCCACCACTCCACCAATTCTGTCATGATTGCTTGGTGCACCCTCAACTAGGGAATCCTCAACAAATGGAACATTCCCATCAATATCAACCAATCCTCATCCATCTTTTTCAATTTGTACCTCAACTGCATCGTCACTCATAGGCGTCACTTGCATGGCTACAATGTCACGAAGGGATTCTACATCATGCCATTACCAAATATTATCCTTGCTTAACAAATCAATACATTTATCCCTAAAAAATTCTAACACACAAGTTCCTTTTAGCAAAAATGCACTTCTAGCCCATGCAGGCATCATTTTTGGTGCAAGCGTGTACTTATCCTATGCAAGTGCAGCTTTATGTGCAAGCACATACCTAACTTGCACAAGCATGCACTTAACCTACAAAGGAGCATACTTGTTAAATGCAAGCACCACTTTAGCACAAAGTGCAACATTAGACAATGCAAGTATCAATTTCCTAAGCGTAAGCACTATTTCTAGCACAAGCATGATTTTCCCCCGAAGGTGTCGATTAGTGATGTGCAAGTGTAGATTTTCTCCACAAGTATTGTTTCAATCAAAAGCTCTTTTTCATGAAATGTAGGTGCCACAATCATGCATGTAAGCACAATTTCATAAAACCATGCCTCCATTTACACCTACTTTGTACCCTATTTTACCCATATTTATTACCCTCTAACTACCCCCAAATCCCTCCACTAAGGCACTCATCAAGTCTCCTACCTCCACCGGTCACTGGTACTCTCAAACTCACTCCAAACAATAGAAATTCCAAGTTACAAGTGTCATCTCCTTCTCTCTCACTTTTCTCCTATTCCTCCAATAAGAAGGTGAAAATGACTTGTTTGGGTCCCCCCTGGGCCTATTTATAGGCCCCTAACTAACCCTAAATTTCCCTATAAGTTCTTCCCACCTAGTTCTAGTCACTTCTTTCCCTTCCCAACTCTCCATTTCTTTTACCTTTCCTCTTATTCCTCTTTTTTGACACACAACTACTTCTTCTAACCCACCTTTTCAAGATACTACTTGAAATTATTATTTTTCTTTCGATCGATCTCTCAAGGGGGCAACACCTTCCATTCCATCTATTCCATTAGGTGGTTTTAACATTCTTTGACACAACATCACATTGAATGCTACATCAAAGAGGGACGAGATGTATACACCCTAAATTATACTACACTTTTAGATTTTTTAATAAAAGAGAGTAAAAACTTTATTCCATCAAAAGAATAATACAAGGAGAGAATACATCCAAAGTAAACTAGGCCCAAGGCCAATAAAACCCATCACATAACCCCAAGATACAATCTCATATCAGAAATAATAAGCTCCTCTAACTCCTGAGACAAAAACTCGGATAAACCTCCCCAATCATCCACCTTCCAATCACCACCCTGATCAGACACCCACTTGGCCAAACCATTAGCAACCTCATTCCACTCCTGAGGGATATGGAAAAAGGTAATAGAATCCATTTCTCTCCCCAAAGAAATGATCTGCATAATCACCACAACCAACTGCCAACTCACCCCCTCCAGTTGGTTGTAATTCAACAAATCAACCACCACTTGGGAATCAGACTCACAAATAACTCTTCTCCACACAAGAGCATAGGCCCTTTTGATATCCACAAGTATAGCCAAAGCCTCCATGAGATTGTTAGACTATTGTCCAAATAATTCTAAAAAAAGAACTCGACAATCCCATCACTATCTCTTCCTATACCCCCCACACTAGCAGGACCAGGGTTACCTCTAGAAGACCCACCAGTCTTAATCTTTAAAAACCTGTAGGGAGGGAGCATCCAATGCCCCTCACACATGGTCTTCCCTCTAAAATTCTATCTCCCACTACCACCCAACCCACTCTTATCACATCCAAAAAGCCTCAAATTTTGAAAAATTCCCATATCTCCCAGAGAAATAGGACCCAAAAGATCACACTTAGCCCCAATAGTCTCTTGAAGAACACCCAGGATTCTCAACCACACCTAGCCCACTTGCAACCTCTTACCTAGAAAAATCCTATAGTTACGTTCTAGCCAAACCTTCCAGATAATTAGGGTAGGTCCAATAGGCCACACAATATGGAGAGAAGAATCCTTAGTAGAAGGGCCTCCCAACTGTAGCCAAAATTCCTCCAAAGAAGAGACATGCCTACGTGGATGATTCCAGGAATTCCACCAGTAATGCCAAATCTCTCTAACAAAAGAGCATTGAAAAAAAAGGTGAGGTACATTCTCATCACTGTTAGAGCACGACACATACATGGAGGGGCCTTGAAACCCTTGCTTCTAAAGGTTCTCCTAGGTCAAACATTTACCATGCATCACAAGCTAAGAGAAAAAGTTACTCTTGGGCCAAGAGAAATTATTCCAAATTTCTTCCACTAAGTAACCCTCAAACTTCCATACAACTGCTTGTCGAGCACCTGATACCCAACAACATAGAAATTACCTTTCTTATCCGGACCCCATGCAAGAACATCCTTATCCGAGAGAGAGTTATAAAATCTACTCTCAAGAATCCTAGCAAGCTCTTGATGATCCTCTCTCAATCCCCCAAGAGGCCATTCCTGCAAGTTCTTCCACCTAAAAATAGTAACATGGTCCAGAAGCTAAGGGCAGTTATAATCCATCACATACCTCGAACCAGCCTCTAGAATTGCTTTACTTAAATCCTGAAGATGATGAGTGACCAAAATTGGGGGATGTCCATCCCAAGAATCTATCCAAAAAAGCCTCTGAACCTTTATTGCAAATCCAAAATAGCCCTTTCTTAATCAACTCCACACCCCTTTTTAGTGTGCTCCAAACCATAGAGCCCTTGCCCAAAATACTAAATTGAGGAACCTCACGACCATCCACCCCACCCAGATATTTAAAAGTGAGGATCCTAGCCCAAGTATGTTGTTGTTGAGTACACCATCACCAATAGACTTTCACAACCAAAGACTACCCATTTAGATAAGCCTATCACAACCCAAGACCCCCTTCCTATTTCATACGAAAAACATCCTCCCACTTCACCAGGCTCCATTTCCACGAAAGGAGATTACTAGACCAAAGAAATTTTTGAAAAAGACAATCAGAGTATCTAATGAAGCTAGCTAGAGCCGACACCACTAAACACTTGTATATCGAAAGTTGTTGGACCACCGACTTAAGAAGAGTAACTCTGCCAGTAGTAGATAACCATCTACATGTGCAATGACTAACCTTATGAAATTTCTCAATAACATCCTACCAAAACCCACTCGGAAGTGAGTGCACCATAATAGGAATACCAACATAAACAAAGGGAAGTGAACCAATATGAAATCTAAGAATCTTGGAAATTATTTGCTGGATAACCTTAGGAGTATTGAAGAAATAAATAGAGAACTTACTCTCATTAATGCTCTACCCCGAAGCTTTTAAGTGGTAGTCCAGAGCAACCCTCAAATTAATAGCTTCCTCTAATTTAGTAACCCCCATCAGGGTAGTGTCATCAATGAACTGTAACTGAGTTTGAGCCGAAATCCCATTACCCCAACACCACTCCTGGATCAAGCCACACTCCACACGAGACCTTAAAAATATCCCAAGCCCCTCAGCCATCAAGATAAACAAATAAGGAGACAATTGATCCCCTTTCCACAAACATATGGAAGCCCCAAAAAGCTCTGAAGGCTCCCCATTGATTAGCATTGAGTGACAACTCCCAACCCATTCAATCCAATCGCTACCAAACCCAAAAGCCTTCAGAATATTGAAAAGGAAATCCCATTTGACATGATCATAAGCTTTTGCCATATCCAGCTTAATGAGCATAGCCTTTTCCTTGGAGGAATTCATAGAGTGCACAGTCTCAACCGCAATAACAATCCCATCAAGAATTTGTCTCCCAGCCACAAACCCTCCCTGCTCCTCAGAAATCAACTTGTCTATCCATGGCTTCAGGCACTCAGTAATCAGCTTAGTAATAATTTTGTAGACCCCATTACATAAGGAAATTGGTATAAAAAGATCCAACGCATTAGCACCCTCCCATTTTAGGATAAGTGCTAAGAAAGTAGAATTCATGGCTTTAAGAATTTACTTGTTCCTTTGGGACTCTTGAACAACTTCAAGAAGGTCAAGCTTGATAATCTCCCAAAACTCTTGGAAGAACTCAATTGGGAACCCATCAAGTCCCAGAGCTTTTCTTTTCTTCATTTGAAGCACAATAACCTCCAACTCCTCTAGAGAGATAAGTCTAATAAGAGAATCATTCATATCCCCTGTCATTAAAGTAGGAATGCACTCTAAGATATACTCCTCTTCCATGCTGGTTGGAGGGGGGTCCTCAGAAAATAGGGAAGAAAAATATCTAACAACTTCTTTTGCAATCTCAGTAGAAGAGCAAAGAAGATTCACATCCTATGACTGAATAGAAGAAATGACATTGCCTTGTCTTCTATCTTTGATCAAATTATGAAAGAAAGAGGTGTTCTTATCTCCCTCTTGAATCCATTCAATACGTGACTTCTGCTTCCAAAATATCTCCTCCCGAAGCTCCCATTCCTCCACAACTTTCACAGCCTCGGCCTCAGCCCTACACAACTCCTCTAAGAGCCCCTGATCTCAAATATGATGCGTTATGGAATCCAATTGATCTTGAGCATCCCTTTTAGCCTAAAACACATTACCAAAGTGATACCTATTCCAAAATTTCAACATATATTTAATGAACTAAATAATTTTAGTGAAGGAGTACATAACAGTGTTGAAAGTTGGTTTTCCAACACTCCACCAGCCTCGAACAAAATCATGAAGAGACCCATCTCAAAGCCACATGAGTTGGAATCTAAAGGACTACTTCTTCTTAGAAAATATATACAAAAAAAGCTGAGAATTTGATTGGCCAATGATCAAAACCCCTCCAATCTAGGATCTTAGAGCTAGTCACCCACCTATCACCAACCCAAAAACTGGAAACCAGAAACCTATCCAACCTTTCAGAGATAGCATCCTTCCCAACCCTCCTATTATTCTAGGTAAACAACCCATTCCCAAGCTTGATGTCCACCAAGTTCAAACATGCCATATATCTCTAAGGAGCTCAAAGGAAGGATCTAAACGACCAGTACCACCCCTTTTCTCCTCCAAAGAACATAAAGCATTAAAGTCCCTAGCCAAAACCCAAGGGAGAAAAGGCTCCAGAGACCAAACATACTTAACTTGCAACAAAAAAATAGCCTTACCCAGGAAATCCGTAGGAGCATATATGTTAGAGAAGAGGATCTTCTCACCAAACTCAAGACCAACAACAAAAAAAGAGATAGAGTGTCGATCAACAATCCACCAATAAGGCATAATTTTGCATGGATCCCATAGACAAGCGAGGCCCCAAGAGCTACCCATAGCTCCCACGCACTGACATAGCCCGCAACACCAAATTTTGTTTGCTAGGTCCAACATACTAGCAATTGACAGCTTGGTCTCTTACAAAAAAAATAAGTCAGAAGACTACGCCCAAATTAAATCTCGAATAGCCTTTTGTTGAGGGATGCTATTCATACCCTTATATTCCAAGAAAGCACAATCATTAAAGATTCTAGGAGAAGTGGGAATCAATAGTCCTCACCAAACTCGATTCCACCAAAGATTCCCTCGCTAACTTAACTTTTTCCTAATCCTTCTTCCTTCCGGATTTTAAAGGCTTCTTTGGAATGCTCTTTTTAAGAGGTTTCTGTTGCAAGCCTAAAGGGATAGAAGAAGCCTTACTCTTCCCAGTATCCTCACCACCTTTCTCTATTCCCGAACCCAAATTAGGGAGACCAAATCCCAAAGAAATTTCCTATACCAACGAGGATTCCTTCATCATAGCATCTAAGGTAGGAATACTCATGACCAACTAAGCTGTAGGGCTTGCTCACAGTGATTGATTTCCTAGAGAGTCATGTTGATCCTCTAAGAGATGATCCACAGTAGACCCATCTACAACCTGCATATCTATAGGAACACCTTCCTCCTGAACCAATTCCTCTAGAGCATCAAATTTGTTAAATGTTTCATCCTCTTGTCTATCTTTGAGATTCCTTTTCTAACCCCTATTTCTATTATGGGGCTTAACTGGGACAAAACCATCCTTATCCATCACCACCCCTTGTACAGGGGCTTTACCTTTATCTAGATTCTGAGTTGATTGCGAAGAGGCATTACCCATACCCAATTGTTAACAACTCTAGGGAACTTTTGCTGAAGATGGCCATACTCATGAAAGATATGGCAACGAAAGGGCAAGATCTCATAATCCAGCTGTTGAGTCCAAGAGATGGATCCAACACTCATATCAATAGAGTATGAAAATGGCTTGTTCAGATCAATTTCCACAAAAAACATGAGCATAATAGAAAATCTTCTTAGACAAGGTTTGTTGCGAGGGTCCAATGGGTTTTCCAAGCATTAAAGCTTGATCATCTATAAAATATCATTTCTCTAGCATTCCAAAGGCAAATGAGGAAGACAAACCCAAATTAGAACCCTAGAAAGAAGTTCCTCAGTAGAATTGAAGCCCATATGCCAGGGTTTAATGAAAATTCCCACCTAATTGTAGAAATATGGCCCTCCGTCAAACACACAATTTTGATCAACAATGCATGAAAAATCTACTAGAAAGAAATTATTAGCAGCCAACAAAATCTCAAAATCACTCTCCAAATTCCAACTCTTTTGAACCCAAGAGTCCAAGAAGGGAAGCGACACCCTCAATCCCATAAAATTACAAATCAATACATGATTACAATAGTACTCGACATCATCCACTACAAACTCTAGTTGAATGACCAGCCTGGGATAATTTGATGATATTTCTAAACAACCATTAACCTTATGAAGATGAATTCCACCGTTATGAGACAGACCAATGCCTGGGTTTTCCATTTAAAACAAGGCACCCCCTTCAGGTAACACCCACAACCCTCTCCTCTCCACACCAAATACACTGCTCACCAAAGGCTAAATGAACGTATAGGCAAGACCCAACCATCCACTGACCCAAAGCCTCCCCCTTGCAGCCAAAGGAAGGACCACAACATAAAACCAACAATGCACATCGATCTACTATAGAAAGCTAGCCCAACACCACCAAAGACCATGAAAACAAAGAGATCACACACCGCTAACATGAGGTCTCCACACAAACAAAACTCTCCCTGCCATACACGTAGCAAAAGACACCCCCCCACACACAACAACTAGTCAAAAAAAGAGCGATCCAAAAGATACAAAGTGCTTGCACAACCATGCATCAACATGCAGCCCGAGCCAAGGAGGCCACAGGGTAGCATGCGCAGGTTGTAGAGCGCTCCATCAATCCCCACACTTCTACTAACTTATCTTCAACCACACTTTTAGATTAATTAAAATTCCAAATTTTAATTAATCCCTATTGATATCCCATAATTAATTAAATATTTCATTATTTAATTAATTATTTTATCTTTCTTCTAAATTAATTAAATATTTATTTAATTAATTTTCCCTATTGTGCTATTCTTCTAAAAGGTTAAATTATTTATTTAATATAACCTTAGTCATCACCACCTATTTCCTCTAAAATACCATTAATTAATTAATCTTGGATAATTAATTAAATTATCCTTTACTAACATCCACTTAACCTTTTTCTTCAATTTGAAATTCCTCACTTGCCATGTGTCATTCCTCCTCATATGTCTACCACCACATTCACCCAATAAATTTTCACCTTTTTCTCATTAAATACACTAGAGACAAATGCAACTTTTTAAGTTGAGTTTGTATGGGGCCATCTCTCTCCTCTCCATAAAATATAATTTTAAATTCCATCTTTCTTGAGATAAGAAAAAATTCAAAGATCTTCCTCTCTTGAGATTCTATCACATTCTTCCAAAATCCTATCCAATTATTCTTATCCAATCCTCCATTCTCCTTTAACCCTCACATGACACTTGTCCTCTTCCTCTTGCTTGAGAGCACCTCTCAACATGAGCTATTGATCTTGTGGCAAGATCTTAGCCCTCCATCCATTTGATTCTCCTATAAATAGAAGCTCTCCCTAGCCATTTTCATCAACTACATTTGCTATAGCATGATTATGTTGGAATATCTTTAGAGTAATCCAAATTTCTACAAAAAATTGTGAACATATCAATAGGCTTTTTGGGTGCATTCCTATTTAGCTCAATCATGGAGTTGAAGGTTTTTGAGGTAAAAGATTTGCGTGTTTATGCACCTATCTTACTTATTATACTTCATTTCATCTTCTTGTCTTCACTTTGATTCTTCATACTACAAAAGAATAGTATTTGTGTGATGAGAGTTTCTTATACAAATAATTAAATTGAAATATCCAATCCTTTGAACTATAATAATATTTGATATAGTATTAATTTAAGATACACTTAGGCTTATTATCAAAGTAAAATATATTAGTAAGAAATAAATCATTACAGGGATGGAAGATAAAAAAATTGACTAAAGATTAATTAGAGTGTTCCATCGGCACTATTAGGGTCAAATGTTCCCTTAGCATTCCAAGAAACCTTAGTTATATAAAAAATACATTACCTACATAGGGTTCAACCTCCAACCAAACTCTATGTTGGCAACTACTTGTAATGTCAAGATTCTTGATAATTTAAAAGACTAATAGTCTTCCTCTTATATTCCATTACTCTTTTATGAGCTATAATAGGAATATGTATTGTTATAAAGGTGTGAAGTGCTGGGCTTACCTAGAACCCTAGCTAGAACCATACTAGCCTAGACAAGGTATTTATTCTAGTTCAGGTCTGGTTTCGACTTAATATGGAGGGCCAAGCCAAACCTTGCTAAATTTAGAGAGGATTAGTGAGATTTTTAAAATTTATTATTTTAATTAGAAAAATCAATCCACTTTATAAGTCACTGACAACAAAAAAAACATAATTTCAAATTTTTTGTTTTGATTATATGGGAAAAACAAGTTTTGAAGGGACCCAAAACCCTTTACATCACAATGTTACATCAAAATGCTGCTACGAAAGAGAATACTCAATAAGGAAAAAGCAGCAACCAACAACCAAAAAACAACAAACTAACAACATGAAAGTAGAGACATAACAGGCTAAAAATAGGCACATAAATCACTTTAGATTCTTCAAGGCATTGGCCGCCTCAATCCCCTGATTGTAGTGCAAGTTAACCATATCCATCAATTCTTATTTTTCTTCTTCAAAAGTCTTCCTTAGGCTCCCCCTCATTCTAGTACTCAAGCCTTTAGCCTCCTCTTTGACATTCCTTTTACCCTTCCCCTTGGAAGTCTGATCCTTCTCAAACATGTCTACAAAATATATTTGATCCTCACAGAGCTGGCTGGTTTTGTCAAAGAGTACCTTGAGAGAGTCTGCACTATTTTTGACAGAGTTATGACTAATCTGCAGGAGCTTTTTGATATCCTCATTTGTTTCCTTGATCTTTTCCTCTAATACACAAGGCGACTTTCACACTAGGCTTTGAAATTAGAAAATGAGCACTCCAAATCCACCAACCTCTCAATGAGTAGGTCCAAGGAAGACCCCTTCAATTGGTTAGTCATGTTCTCCTTCAAGCTCCTAATTTTAATGTTGACCTTGGTGACCTCCTTCAACACCCATTTAGCAAGTTTAAAGGTACATGTAGCACTAGACCTTGCCATGTCCCACAACTCATAAATAGAAGTGTTATCATCATCAAGATAGGAAAAATCCTCAGACAAAGGATTAACATTTATTATCTTCAGTTTTCCAAGGGTCCGGTTCTCACCCACAACCTCCCACACATCCCTTTCACCCAAAGCATCCTCACTACCCTTATCCCCATCAACATCCACATGGGGAGGAGTCTGTTGAGTAGGGGAATCCTCAACATCAACGACATAGTTAGCAACAACCTTTACCTATTCCAGTACCACTTTCTCACCCTTCCCACCACCTTTAGACCCCAACCTATGTAGTTTAGCAAGTCTTTTTTAGGCCCTCCGAGGAAGCCCCTCATCCACATTGTTACTCTTCAATTCTCATGCACATAAAACTCCATTTTTGTCAATGTTGAAAGTTTTTTGTGTGTCCAAATATCATATCTCTCAAAGGGCTTGTATTAAAGAGAATATTCATTTAAGATAACAAAATTATTCTTTTAAAGGGGTAAACCACGTAGGGTCATATCAAAACAATATGTTAAGGACCATTATATTTCCATCATAAAAAAAAAACATATAGTACATACATGTCTATATACTAACTTGTATTTTGCTATGAACTATGTGCATATAAAGATTATGAGTAGATACAATCACAAAACCATGATACAAATAGATTCCTATAAGTTAACATCCTATCAAAGTCTGGTCATAAGTTCCTACTCTCACTGATAGAATCATTGTCTTTCCATGGTGGTTCAACATATGAGATGTCTTTGTTGGATCTATCCACTTTGATAGTGAAGTCCTCCCCATGATTTACATGAAACCTTGGTCCTTTATGGAAGTTAAGGTCTTTCTCCAATTATCAGTTGTAGACTTCTTGTTATACCTCTTTTGAAATTCTAGGTAACTTTTCATATAAGGAATATTATCATCTTTATTGAAAGGCCGGTGTCTTCCATATTTAACTTTTATCTTGTTGATATCCACCATTCATTCCTTTAGTAGATTCAAAAAAATCTTTTGAAATCTTTATTGCGATTGTCACCTACACAAAAATATTATAAAATACACAAGTCTTCTCAAAGACTCAGTAAGTACTCTCCTAGTTCCTTGAAAAATAACACCATTTCTAGCCTTCCAAATTGCCCATAAAGTATTAGATGACAAAATAAGCCAAAACAATATAATAACATACTTAAAACTTCTACAGAACCAAAGAGATTCTTTCCAATTGACCTTACCTTTATCCCCCACCCCACAAGATCAGAAAAAAATATGTTCTAAATCTCTTTTGTAAACAAACATTCAAAAAAGATGTATCTAATTCTCTCAGGTTTCTTACAAACAATAAATAGGTTCAAAATAGAAGAATACATAGCATAGGGGAGTTTCTGCAACATGAACAATCATTTAAAGCAAGCAATTTTTGGTTCTAGAATATTAGGCCACAAAATCTTGAAGTTTTTTTACCATTGTAGACCAAAGAGATCAAGATTCCAACATTTGTTTACATGATTGAGGAGTCTTGGGAGTAAATTAAGATTTTATAAATTATTTTAGGTTTAAGTTTGGAATCTTGGAACCTTAAATCCAATTGAGATTCTCAAGAAACACATTGCCACTTACTTTAAAAACTAGGAATTGAATGATCCTACAAGCCTCCCTAAGAATAGAATAAGTCCTCCAATGTGATAGAGGGAGTTTGAATTCAATTTGAATTCAATACTTAGATCAACCATGTATTTAGTTGGTTATTACATAATATATCATTAAAGCACTTGATGCCTTTTAAATGCCAAGTTTTTGTTGAGCAACCTTGCAATAAAGAAAGGGGTTAGTCTTTTTTAGTAATTTTCCACCAAATTGATCCATCAGGGCTCAATGTACCCCTGTTATGATTCAAAAACTCACAGTTTCTAATTTGACTTCTAGTGGTCTCCCAAATTTTTATTTTATATTTTATTTTATTTGTTTTTGTAATTTTTATGAGAGTTTATAAAAGATTAGTGTTATTTTTAATTTCTTGATAGCTTTTTAACAAGTTATAGTCTAGGGATACATTATTGCTTTCCTTTATTTCATAATTATTAAAAAAAATAGGGATTAGTTTTGGTATGGAAGATATGGATGAGTATTTGGAGACAACAAAAATAAAAATATACTTTTATATAAGAAAAAAAAAATCATAAAGGGCTCTTCCGAAAATGTCGAAATCTGCAATATTGCCAAATGTCCATTGCCCTACTGCCGAGGATGTGAAGCATGGTGCGAGCCCCCCTGTGGTTTCCATGGTCGGGGATGGTAAGGCATCAGCTGTATGCGGTGTGGGTTCACGAGGCTACACCGGTTTTTAGGGAAATTTGGGTGTTTCGCTAGGTGCGTTGGCCTCCACCAAGACTTCTACTAAGAACCTTGATGCTCCTTCTGGTGATACAAAGTTTAGGGAATCATATAATTTGCATGACTGTGATGGGATATTGCGTGGCCAATCGGGGTTGGACATACCAACTCCCAGGGATCCTTTGTGTTCTGCTCCAACATTTAGAGATCTGCCTCCTAGACAGGGGTCGATGGCTCCCAAATCATCCTTTTTGGATGCGGCCAAGTCTAGCTCTTCTTCCCCTCTTGGCTCAATGAATAACCCAACGAATAACACATGTAATCAGCAAATTATTCAGTGCTCAGCCAAACCCTTGACACTGGATTTTGATGACAATTTGACGAAGGAGCTGCAGGCAAATCAAGATTTCTTTTTGGAGAATGGTTTAATTGGAAGATTATGCCATGTCTGGCCCAGTCTCCTTGATTTACATGACTAGATTTCAAAACACTGGCTTCTACTGATGGATGGTGGTTTGGAAATTTACCCCAGTGGAAGGGGTTTTTTCACAGTGGTGTTCGACTGTAAGAAAGACAAAATATCATTCTTAACTATGTCTGGCTGTGGGAAGAAAATTTGTTGCAACTGAAATATTGACATCCAGAATTTGATCCGTCAACTGAAACATTTTCAATTCTGCCGATCTTGGTTCGTCTCCCAAATCTCCCCCTCCACTACTAGTTCGACTCATGTTTTGGAGCGATTGGTAATTCCATGGGCAATTTTTTATATTTGGATGACAACTCAAAAAAATTTATCCACACAACTTATGCCAAGATTCTGGTAGAACTGGATATCTCCAAGGATCTTCTGGCGAAAATTATCCTGAAGGCCAATGGTCAAAGTTGGAAACAATCTTTGGATTATAAAGGTTTAATTTTTAGATACAGGAGATGTTATCAAATTGGGCACATTGTTGCTGAAGCATATTGTGGAGGAGGTCAACACGTCTTCTCCAGAGCAAAATTCACTTCCAAATTTGCCCCATGATGGTGATAATGTTGCTACTTCTCAAGGTTCTAGTGCATTAGGCAAGGGTTCTATCACCACAACATCCTTCTCTTAGGCTTCACCGCGTGATCTAAAGGATACAAATGGTGGGAATGGGGACAATGAATGGAAAATAATAAGGAAAAGGAAGAGGTATACCAGTCAAAATGGGGTTGTTTGTAACAAATTGCAGCGTCAGATTCACACCAAATCAGTTTCAGTGGAACCGAAGAATGGGGGGAGAACATAAAAACTCAAAGAACAGAAAATGGAAAATATTATCCACAAATTAGAGGAAATTAGAAATAAGCTAGGTCCTCATGCTAAAACAAGTGACAACTCGCAATAGGCAACATTTGCCTAGTTGTGTCTCATAAAATGGCTTGTTTGGGTCACTTGTGTAGATGGGTTGGAAATTCTAGCTATTTGTGTTTCTAGCTTTTATTTTAGGTAGAGTTGGTTCTTGGATGTGGCACTAGGAATATGTAGGTAGAATTTTGATGGATTCAACACAAATATGGTTGAACAAAATAGATGTAATTTCAAATATGTGGGGATGAGATCCCTCTTCTGTGATCTCACCTAGTGCTAGCCAGGCCAAATTCCAACATCTTAATTAAACTGTCCTCTTACGAAACAAAAAAGAAAAGAAAAAAATAATCATAAATATATATGAAACTTTAAAGTATAAAATACTAAAACACTTTAAATTTTCAAAAATAAAATATTTTAAAATGTCATCATAATATTAAAAAAATATTTTAAACTATGATTACTATATAAAATTTTGTAATTTATTATGCCAAATATAGAAAATTAAAACATTTGAGTAGTTTTATTAATTCTTTCAACTTTAATGACCTACATATCAATGGTTTAGAAAAATCCATTATAATTTGCATTATTTATCTAAGAAAATTCTATATGATTTTTTCAATGTTCAAGGGGTGCTTCTAGGAGATTTATAAAAATACAAAAAGAAAATCCATCTAGAGTCTCCAAATGAATAGAAAGATAGGGAAGTGTTTTCAATATGAAAGGTGAGTAGAAAGGGTCAGGGTATGGCTCTCCTAATAACTATGCATTTAAAATGTTGGATATAGGTATAAACTAGAATGGTTAGGATTTTTAGCTCTATGGGCCAAGCGTCAACTAGGGCTTTCCAATTTAACCAGTTGCATTAATTTGGAAACAATTTATGATGATTGAGTACTTAGTTTGACGTAAGGATTATCTTTGGCACTATGTTATACTGCCAAAACAAGTATGGTAGCCTAAATAGCTAGGTGAAACTCCACTTGAGTGCAAATGTTTTTCAAGGAATCAAAGCTTGTTGTAGGAAAATCAAACATAAGGTGTTAACGGGATAAATTATTGCTTATATCAAATAACAAGAGGGAGAAAATAACGTGGTTAATAAATATCAATCGAAATCTCATCCTATTTATATCAATAAAAGATCTCATATGCACCTTACAAGGCCATCCTCAAGTACTCCAATAATATATATCACGAATGTTTCATGTAACACCATCTTTAGAAGAAAATGATAACCCCTCTTTTCCACAAAAGAACCAAAGAAATGTGCAATGAGGCAAGATACAATGACAATGAGCACACCATGCATTGTATTTATATCAATGGATTTCTTTTCAACCTTAGAAGATCACCATACTATCAGGAAGTTGTGAGGGAGATAAATGAGACACTTACATGGTATGCATGTTCTTTGTTTGAGAGGTATGTGCCACCTTATTGGACAAGGAAAGAAATTATGTACATACTTCATTGCAGCCCATTAAGGATTCATGTGAAGAAATGAGGGTGTCCATCATTTACAATAGATGAAAAGACAAAAATAGGCCCCTAATTAATCTCATTGCAATGTGCCCTAAAGGAGTAATATTTTTTAAGGAAATTGAATGTGAGGGGAAAGTGAAGGATGTATACTTCATCATAAAAGATAAGGAGCTCAATAGATAGTAATGAGAAAAAACCTTTTAAAATTAATTTTTAGTAGATACATTTATACCATAGTTGAATGGTAGAACAAAATAAACACCCCACTACATCTCCTAGGATTTTTTTTGTATTAAGTATAGAGAATTCATACAATTATAGCAGTATTACATATCATGTATATGTCTCAGATATACCTATCAGCCTATCCTGTCAGATTAATATTATGTACATATTTACATATATTCCCAGTTATGTATATACCCTACAAATTTCTATTACACCAAAATGCATATCATTCACCTATATGCATATACAAAAAAGTATTACAACATCAAAATTATCACTTCCTGAGCTTGTTTTTTCTTGTAGCAACATTCCAACCAGCCAGGGTCTCTATTACCATTTGTTTAGATCTATTGAAAGGTCCTCCATTGTTATGTTGCTTTTGTGTGTTCCAAGTGCCTAAGAGTTTGTCCTTTTCTTATTTCCCTCTGATTTTTCCTTTAGTTATTTTTTAAAATTCATTTAATGCTTTTATGAATATTTTAATGTTGGGGATATCCCCTGCCATGTGTGTCCATATCTAGCCTCTTGCAAACTAATATTGATATTCCAGTCTTCCAAAAACTTCCAAAATTTATCCTTGGAAATCTCTATGGTAATGACCACCTGTATAGCATGTTCACTATGAAATATGAGTCTCTTAAAAGACTCTATAAGAATCCTTTTATTCCCTTTGTAAATGTCTTTATTCCTAGCCTTCTAAATGACCCAAAGAATTTCAAAGGATAAAAAAATCTAGAAGAGAGAGATTTTTTTCATTTTACAATCAACTTCTAGTAAGATTTTTTTAGGGCTGGGTTCATTATTACTCCCCCATATGTTTTGATTATCATGGAATAGTTTCCAAGCCTCTTTAGCAAACAAACATTCAAAGAAAATATGCTTAATTGTTTCAAGCACCTTACAAATATTACAAATATCAATGTCATTGGATTTAGTAACAACCACCTAAAACAGGCTTTTTTAGGCTCCATCACCTTTGAATAGATCTTACTGAAGATTTTTTACCATTGATTCTTAGTTATATTAATAACCCTTGTTGTATTAACATGTTCTATGATGTCATATTGTTTAGATAAGCAACTATATATAGATTTGGCATTTAGTTTCATTAGTGAGTTACCATCATTCCATTAAAAATCTTGAAATTGCAATTCATTATTTTGTACTTCTACTGGAAACTGAAAGGCTTTGCAAGCCTCTCTTAGAATTGTATAGGTTCTCTAATTACTTTATGGTAGATTGAACTCTGTGCTTAGCTCAACCCAAATGTTAAGGTTGTCATTTACCAGGATCTCACTAATGATTTTGACACCTTTTTGAGCCTAACCCTTGGCTGAACATCCTTGGATTAGGGCCAGGGCCTGCCCCTATGTTCAAGGTTCCACCAAATGCACCTGTGAGCCATAATAGTGCTATTATTACACTTGGTGAAGTGAAAATTGGTGATGGTCTTCTTCACATGCTCCCATGCCTTCTAGATGGTTCTAAACACATTTGAGCCTACAAGGGATATCTAGGTAGAGGGCTATTGAGGAGATCACCTAAGGGGAGAAATTTCTAGGATTTAGCCTACTTAGGAACCGAGCTTTGAATATTCTGCCTAATGAGGACCTTACAAGGCTCTCCTCCATCCAAGGCTTTAATTATCCACTTTGATGCTAAAGCAATACCTTGTAGTTTCAATTCTTTTAAGCGAAGCCCTCCTTTTGCTTTGTCAATGGAGCACCATTTCCACCTTACAACATGTTTTTATTTCATTTTCCATCAAACCATAGGAATTTTGTGATCCTTTTTTGAATTTCATTTATTTGATAAGAGCTAAAAAACCAAACTAATGCAAAGTAGATGTTGTAGGAAGACAATACTTTTTGACATACTTGCATTCTTCTTGCTAGGGACATATATTGTTTGTTCCACTTGTCAATATTTCTCTCAATTTTTTCTTTGATCCAAAGCCACATATCTTTCAAGCTAGGTTCAACAACAAATGGTATGCTAAGATATCTTACCTATTTATGTGGCCCCCCATTGAAGTTTGAACCTTCCCAACTAGTTGGGAGGAGTTTCATTCCATCCTAGTATGCAAGATTTATCAAGAGCAATCCTTGCCCCTGATCTTCTACATAAGGTGTTAAGCTTGGGCATTAAATTATTCATATTATCCTCCTCTAATTAGACAAACATTGCAGTGTCATCTAAAAAATAAATAATGATTTAAGTTCATTGTTATCCAGTAGGGTGATGCATCTTACTTGAAGAAAAACTTGGCGCCCTTGTCACCATTATTTAACCAGTTCAACTTGGTCCTTATTCTTAAGCTCTGAATCTTATTTTCTTGGATCTTCCTTAGGGAGTTCTTGGCTAAAGCCAACTTATTGAGTAGAGCCTCATTCTCAAGCTCATTTTGGAGGTTAGACTCAACTTCAAACAATCTTTATTGCAAAAGGTTCTCCTCTCTCCTCCTATCCATGGCTTTTTTTTCCCAATTATCTAGAAGAGGGTCTTCCACCCTTCCACATTCAAGTTCCACCTATCTATAGAAATTTTTCCTTTATGCATCCATTTATTAATCTATTTTAGGGACACAATAGCATCCCTACAATCCCTATCATTTTACAACTAAGTGTTGAGAAGAAAACCCACACCATTCCCCCTTCTCTTGGCCATGTCGATTTCAAGGAATTTTTTTTCCGTAATTGGGTCCAGTGGTCAGAAAGTGTAAATGGAACCACATCTACTTTGCAACCATCCCTTACTGGCTCAATTGAGAAATTTTTTTTGTTCATGTGTAAAACCTATCCAACCTGTAGTAGATTCTCCTCCCCCCTTTTGAGCATTGCACCAAGTGAACTAGATGAACTGGTGCAATCATTATTTTGGCCTTCAATAAGATTGAAAAGGTTTGGTTTTGATTTCATCCTTTGCCAAAATACCTCTCATTACCTTTCCAATCCAAGTTAATACCACAAAATTTATCCTCATTCTTTCAACCAGATTGAAATCACCCCCAAAAGCCATGGTATGTCTTGAAGATCGAGAAGCCAATTCCACAACATAATTCTATCCCTATATTCATTTGGGGCATATAGAAAACAAATTACAAAGCTAGTTTCCTTTCTTTTGATAGTTAGCCAAACTACCCTATTACATGGGGATATACCAGAGGCAGTAACATACTGCTCCCATTCTTTGGCCAAAAAAATAGCAACCCCCCTTCCTTTCTCATGATTGGTGGAAAACTATGTTTCCCCCCAAATAAACTTTAAGGTGGTCTCTAGGGTGAACCCTATTCCTTTAACCTCCTAGAGAAAACCCACATCCTTTTGTTTTCTCTAATTAAGGAACCTCCTTAATATGCATTTTCTGTCAAGGGACTCAAGGCGTCTGACATTCCATGATATGTAGTTAATGTTCATCAAATTTTATTTTTGGAATGGTCTCATTTCCATTTCTAAAGTTGTAAAAAAATTTAAGCAATTTACTCTCAAATTCAACTATTTTAAATAGCTATGGGCACAAGGATGATCCCACTCTTCCTCTTCTCGTTCACAGTGTGAAGGCTCACCCTTTCCATTGGTATAGTAGTTCCATTGTTTTTTTCTTGGATTTCCTGGTCTTTTAATCTGGCATAGCCTTGAGGGCCTCCTCTTCTGTGGTCTCCTTAGCAACCAAATCTCCTACATCCACTAAAGGATCCATACTAGCATGTGTTTCAAAATCATCTAGGGTTACCACTTCACCAAGTTTAGAAACTAATTCATTTTCCCATACTTTTGGCTCCAAGTTGGAATTATTAATTATTGTCTTCTCTGCATTATCCTCTTGGGTTTTATGTTCTTCACCCCTTGCACCCCCATCCACCAGCTTTCCAATAGGGGATGCCTCTAGTGGCCTTACCCCCTCATTAGTGTTAGAGGAGTTCCCCACTACCATACAATTTTTCTTTTTTGTATCCCTACTAGTGACCTATTGGATGGTAGCGCCCCGAGTTTGAACTTCAAAATCATTCACCAATTTCTTTACCCAAGATGGTGATTCGGATTCATCTGCTTTTTTCCAACCATTTTCTTTTCCTTGATTACCAACAACCCTATCGAGTGCCCCTTGAGCACATAATTTAATTACAAATTCCTCACTTTTTGCAATCACTTTATTCTTGTATAAAATTTTCTCAAGTTCATTTTTCTTAATGTTTTATCTAATTTTTTTCATTACCAATTATTGTGCATTCATTTTATCATCATTTTTATTTCCTCCCTCGTCCATTGTAGTGGATTGATTATTACATGTGGCTAATTCATTGTTGTTTTCTTTATGCATATCTTCATTTTCTGAGGCATGCCTTAGTTCTATGTTTTCCAATTCTTGAATTAGGGTTTCAAATTGATTAGTAATTTGAATTGCATTCTTCTCTAGACTTGTGTGTTCAATTGCCAAGGATTGCTCCCGATGCCTATTTTCCATTTCTAGGGATAACCCGACTGTTCTATTTCCATGCTTTCAATTCTTCGAGGAGAATCATGAATTCTAGAATCAAGAATTGAATTATTAATATTTTTTCCCATATTCCTACATTCCATTTCCTTATCCCCATGAGCAATTTCCTCTGAAGGCTCAGTAATAACCCTACCCATTAGGGGACAATTTCTCCTTATGCTCCCTTCTTTTCAATAGAGGTAACATGCATTGAGACCCCCTAGAATTTCTAGGGCACAACATATTATTCCATCTTTCAAATGCACTTCCAAAATTTCAGGTATGTGAAACTCCTGGATAGAGGGATACCAGGGCCCAAGCATCCGAGGGTGGGAATGAGGCCTTTGTTACTCCTCTACCCTAATAATATTCCAATAGGCTTCTAGTAGAAGCCAGATGAACTTCCAAACCCTAAGTGGAACCTATTTGACAACCACCCATCTAGGGCTTGATAGTGCCAAGACTTCGTCATTTTCTAATATCCATGTCAGAGCATGAAATATTGCCTTACCCATATGCCAAAATTATTTTTTAACACTGTCTCCTTAAATTTATAAAGAAGATTACAAATAACCCTTGTTGTACCATTCTATAGAATAAAACTCTAATTTCTTTTCCCAAACTCTAATTTCTTTTCCCAAATGTTATTCATCCATTCATCCATATATTTTCTACCGGTATCTTAGAGATATCCATGGCTACAAAGAAAACAACATTTTTTTTAACCTATTATCTTCTTCTACGATTGCATTTTATAATTCCTCATTTGGAATCAAGATATATTTTTTGAGGGAGGTCGAAAGGAGCTTACCTTGTCCTCAATAGCCTCTCCCTTCGGCATCTTCAAGTTCTTCCACAACAAACTTTGCACCTGACAATAGACAATTTTTTTCCTCTGCAACGTCGTCTCTGAAAGTTTTGTTCTATAATTTATTCTCATTACCCTCTTCTAGGTTATTTGAAAGGCCATCTGGGGGATCCGTATCCCCTTCCATCATTGAACTATCCCCTAACAATTAACCCACACATGTAGGTAGAGAACAGACCAAGAACAAAATCCAATCACTCATGCAAAACCCAAATTGAAAGGCGGAATGAAGGCAACACCAAAGGCAATAATGGATCCTTACCAAAGAGAATATTGTCTTAGGTGGAGGAGGGTCAAGCCTCCTCCATGGATTTGTGTGAATCCCAATCAGACCAAGATGCAGTCTCTTCCACATGCTTCACTGTCCTTTCAGGGCAATAGCGTTTCAAATCTATACGATTGGAATTTACAAAAATAAATAAATAAATAAAGTCTTTCACGTCTCCTAGGATTTGTTCTTACCCCTAAATATTATAGCACAAAGATACTTTGTTTTGCCTAAAAGAGTGACACCATACAAAGATGTTGAAGGCACAAATGTCTCACAAATCAATATCATTCATTGATTCATGTCATTCCAATTTAACAATATATCAATCACAATATATGCCTAATCCATCATCAATTCATAATTAATCTAAAATTGAAATAATAATTGTATGAGTTTTATTATTGTACTATAAAATGTGAATTTATAATTTTTTAAATATACTTTAATTATCATGAATATATATTGCATAAAACATGTTCCAATTATAATAGAGTAACCAAGAGAAAATTAAGAACATTATTACATACCAATTAAGTGTGGTGTGATTCATACTCATTAGACTATTAAATTAAGTGTCTAATAATTGTAAGAAAAAAAATCCTTAAAATATATTTCAAATAAATATACATATTTCAAAATATTATTGTACACGTAGATCTAAATACAAAAATCATAATAATTGTTATCCTCAAAATATATGTATGCATATGTTGCATAATAAATCATAATAATAACTAATTGCAATAAATTAATTATTAAATCCATATCTCACTATTAGAAATAACACTTGTAAATGAAACTGAATAAGTGGTAAACTAATATTTATAAATATTACATAAAAATACCCCTTCAATATACACTAGCAAGCTAATAAGTCAATTAAATTTGATACTATCAACCATTCAATTACGCTGAGTAGTATTTCTAATTGTTAACATCAAATCAAAATATAAAATAATAATAATAATAACAAACTGTGTTGCCATATTCTACATTATTATTTTTAAATAGAATTACTAAACATAGTGAATGACTAAGAAAGACAACGTAGTATAGTCTTTAGCACCGAAAAAAAGAACACAAGAAAAAATTGCTTATTTTGAATAACTTTAAGATCATATTGCAGTCTTCACCTACCCACGTAGATCATGTTAATTTGAATAAACTAACTGTGCTGTCTACGACTGCCATCACCAGGCAACGGTGAGCTAAGACAACAAAAATTAAATACAAAGAAAGAAAACCATTTTGAAAAGTACTTAAAACATTGTTAGCACGCCCTCCCATAGAATTAGAAGGTTAATTGCTTTATCATCAATCAATTTTTAATTGAATATGATTGCACTTTGAAACAAACCCACATATTATATTCATCAATCAAGTAAAACTATACTCTCACATTTAATTATTGAATTTGGACCTGCAATGTGCTAACTACACAGTCGGCAGGTTGGCCATAGTGAGGCAGTGCTTCTTCAACAATCAATAACATCATTTCTCAACTACCCACGTACAATTCATCTCTTATTTATCTGCGAAGAATTCAACAGCTTATTCTTATCTCAAGGCGGAATTCAAAACAAGTCTGCATTTTAGTTCATAACCTGTATGTTGTCTAACTTTTATCTTAGTCTCTCACATTAATCAGTAGTTATGGTGTGCCAATCTTGTTGTAAAGAAGACAGAAAGAAGAAATTCAAGAGGGGGTTATGGACACCTGAAGAAGACCGTATATTGAAAGCCTATGTTCTCAAATATGGCCATGGGTTTTGGAGTCATGTTTCTAAATTAACTGGGTAGTTCTGAGCTTAATTGGGTTTAATTTTTCTATTTTTTCAAATCAGACCTCATTTTTTTATGGTGTGGAAACTTTATATTCTATAAATCAAACATTCTCATTAATAAACCAATAGCCACTTACTACTATTGTATTTCCACTTTGTGTATCTCCTTTACTGCAAAATTTGTAATCTAAAATTTTGTTGGGGTCTTGAAATTTACAGGTCTACAAAGATGTGGTAAGAGTTGCAGACTTCGGTGGGTCAACTACTTGAGGCCCGGCCTAAAACGAGGAGGTTTTTCCCATGAAGAACAAATTATTATCATCAATGCACATGAAATTATGGGCAACAAGTAATTGCCCCTGAAACTAATTAGACAGACTTACATGTCATTTTTTTGGTTAAGAAACTAATTCTTTCACAATATTACAGGTGATCTCTGATTGCTTCGATGCTTCCTGGGCGTACTGATAACGAGGTAAAGAATTTCTGGAATACCCATTTGAAGAAGAAGCTCAACATATTGGGAACAGATGGCAGTACCCACAAAACTCTTGGAAACTGCACTAAAAAGGAGATTTTAGTGTGTAGCAGCACAAACACTATAACAGATGCAAATGTATTGTCCAGGGATATTTTTGTTTCAAAAGACAAGCGTAACTTGCAGAGCTCAACATATGGATTTCTTGTGGAGTTTACAATGCCATTAGCTGCTGAATGTTCAACGATGCATTCAGAAGCTGGGCTTCAAGATGTTAAGCCTAATTCTGAATCAAAATCCTTGCTGGAAGATAGCTCTTTTCTGGGTAGTTTTTTCAATGAATGGTTGTATTCAGACCAGAACGAAAAGCCCACCATTAATATGGCTTCCAATGAATTTAATGTGTGGCCACACTTGAGGTCCCACTCAGAAAGTTCTACCTGCATAAGTTACCAGTCAAACGAGTACCCACTTCCAGAAGAAATGAAGCAGATTTCTGTAAGTTCAGAACTAGTCAGCGTAGGACATCAAATGCTAAACTTGTCTAACGATGTGTCAGACAATAATATCTCGTGGGGTTCTTTTGGCGAGAGCTCTGAGCAGTCTCTGCCATGTGAAGAATCCATTCTGTGCAACGACTTGTCAATAACAAGTCCAAGTAGTGTGAGCATTGCTGAATATTGGGATAACATGAGCTACAAAGAGGTTGATTTGGGATTTCATGGGGAATATAGTTTGATAGAAAATTTGGATTTCAGGTAAATGGCTCAACCTGCAAATTTGTTACATGTACAAAATTGACAACTGTAAAGCTGCCGTAGAGCAGAGAATTCCCAACACTGGACTAAATAACGGCTGATTGGTTTTATATCTGATTAACAATATTTTAATCCCACAACAATGACATCACTGAATTTTAAACCAAAGATGCTTTTCAGTTTTAAAATCAATGTTTCTTTATTTTAATTTTCCTAGCTTTTTTTTGTTTTATCAAGAAAATCCAGGGCTATATATCTGAAAAGGAAATAAGTAGTTTTTAAGGGGTAATTTAGGTCTATGTTTTTTTTTTTAAAGTTAATACATATGATTTTATAATCTTATTATCAAAAATTAAAATATATATTAGTTTAGAATATTTTTTTATCTCATGTCTTTATGTGGTTATTCAATGTATTTTTTCTTTAAATTTAAGTAGCCGAAGTGTTAAATTTTGAATTATGAGAAAAAATTATTTGGAATCTTAGTTAGTGTTTCAAATTGAAAATAAGATTTGAAATAGAGGACTGAAAATAAGCACCCACTTATTGAAAAAAATGTCGGATGGTTTCATAAAAAAAAAATTCCCTCCTTTTAATTTGCCTCCAATTTTTCCCTTCAAATTTTACTTACAAAATTTATTATTAATACTTTCATTCATACATGTAAATAAAACAAACAAGAAAAAATGAAAGATTACAACTAAATACAAATTTTCATAAAAAACATTAAATATTTCAATTAAATTATGATTACATTTCTTGTTTGAAATATTGATCCATATTTTATATTCAGTGTATTTATTTACATTCACATTCATATTTATTTACATTCACATTCAATTTTATGGGACAGAGATGAAATGTTGCTCATCAGTACAACTTTCCCTATCTTTGAAGACAATTTCAAAGGTAAGGTTTTTCAAATTCTTTGTTAATAGATAATTCAATGAATAAATATAGGAATATATAGATTAATATGTTCAGAATTTAATAGAGAAAAAAATCATAATTTAAAAAATATACATTTCAAAAAATAAAATTTAAACTGTCTGTTTAAAGAGTTGAACAGTGGTTTGCTAGATAAAATAAGTTAAGCAGCATAGGAACTTGTAGTTAGAAATTGAATATAATTATTTTTAATTTTTAAAATATTTTTAACAAGATTATCTTGAATTTTTTTACATGAATTTAATAGTTTATTGTGAATTGTAAGAATAGTTTTAAGATTTTTACATTTATCACTCATATATATATATGATAAAGAAAAAGATAGAAATATATATTTTTAATATTTAATATGCATGATTAAAATTTGAATAAAAAATATTTTAATACAAAAAATTTACATAAATTTTTTTTTTTGACAATTTAATTTTCTATTAAAATGTCAACTAAAAGACATTTAAATGACTCAACTGTGACCTAATTAATGATGACCATCGATTTCTAGACCTAATTAATGAAACAATTAAATTAAAATATAAGTTTTAAAGTTGGATTTGTTGGAAATAATGGAGAAATCCAGAGTCTTCTAGATTGGTAGAGTTCCTAGGTTTAGGTTGTCATTGGCTGGATTGTGTAAGATCCCATGTTGGATCAGTTGTTATGAGTTATCATAACTAGCAAATATATCATTATTGGTGAGCTATATATGTAATGGTTTGGTTGATTAATATTCATTCAGTTTTGTGTGGAGATGTTTAGTCTCATATGTGTTTTCTTTCATGTCTAATGTTCTTATTAATTCTGAGTTGGTATCAGACCCGAGGAAAGGAGATCATAGATTTGTGGTGATCTGTGGAAAGCTTGAGATCACCTCTATGAGAAATCGAGCTTCATTGGTGTTGCATGAGTGTGAGACCTACTTGCATCAGCCAAAGGAGATCGTTGAGCTGCCTGGTGGTGACAACAACTGGAAAAGTGAAGAGCTGAAGGTAATTTGTTTGCAGAATTTTTTTTGTTATGGAATCCTCTAGCTGATTCTTATTTGAATGAATCTACTAAGCTTGATGGTGAAAATTATGTTAACTGGAAATTTAAGTTGATGACAATATTGGAAGCTTATAATTTGTGGTCAATTGTGAGTTGGGGTGAGTCCAAACCCACTAATCCTGCCTTGGTTCCAAATTGGGATAAACGAGAAATGAAAGCAAAGGTGCTGCTACGAATGTCTGTAAAGGACAATATAATTTCACACATTAGAGATTGTAAGATATCTAGAGAAACATGGGATGTGCTAAAAGGTTTGTATAAAACAACAAACTCAAACGTGATCTTATTTTTGAAAAGCAAGCTTTTATATATAAAAATGGAAAGACATGAAAATATAAGCAGCTTCATGTCCCATGTAAAAGATCTAAGTGATAAGTTAGGGGATATTGGTAAAAAAGTATCTAGTACTGACATGGTAACCATCACATTAAAAGGTTTAGTGGAAGATTATCGAGTCTTTATTTCAAGTCTTTCAGCTAGAGAAAAGCCCCCTATGTTTGATGAATTGACATGAATTCTTCTACAAGAAGAAGAGAGGATGAAGAACTTTGATCCAGGTGCTCATAGTTTAGATTTGGCATTAGTAGCCAAAGGTAAACAACCATATAGAGGTAAACCATGGGACAAGAACAAAGGAAGCAAGTTTCAAGCAGTACAGAAAGGTATGACACAATCCAAATTTGATACTCATGATAAGAGAAATGATGAATGTTATTATTGTGGAAAACCTGGCCATCACTCTAAAAATTGTTATAAAAGAAAATATCATGAGTCCCAACAAAGAAACATAAAGCATATACAAAAATTTTGTGGACCAAGACTCCTCAATCAGTGATGGATTTAAAAATATTAAGTTGTTTGTTTCTGATGCTGCATTGTCTGCTGAAACTGATGATATGAATGCTTGGTTTATTGATTCTGGTGCTTCAATTCACATGCCTTGTAACAAGGATTGGTTTGATTCATATTGTGAGAACATTGATGATACCCACATCTATCTAGGTGATAACAAATCACATAAAGTTCAAGGTTATGGAGTAGTAGGTGTGAATTTGCCTGATGGACAAGTAAAACAGATCCATAATGTGATGTATATTCCTAACATAAAAAAAAATCTAATATCTATTTCTACTATTGTTGATCAAGACCTAAAGGTGGAATTTGTTAACTCATAGTGTTTTGTTAAGGACACTCAAGATCACTACAAGGTCATTGCAATAGGTACCAGAGTTGGAGGTCTATATAAGCTTGATGTGACTAGGAAAGGACATCAGGAATTGGCATCAAAGGTATGGACATTTGAATCTTACTAATTTAATGTTGCTTCAAAGGAAACCAATGGTTGAAGGTCTTCCAGTTATGAAGGATAGTCATATTGAATGTGAAGCATGTGCTTTGGGTAAACAACATAGAGAGGAGTTTCCTATTCATAAAGAGAAAAGACCAAAGGAAATACTTGAATTAATTCATTTGGATGTATGTGGACCTATGCAAACTCGATCACTTGGTGGTGCATGTTACTTTCTTATATTTGTTGATGATAGATCTAGGTATACTTGGGTCTATTTTATAAGAAAGAAAAGTGATGTTTTTGAGTACTTTAAAGATTTTAAAACTATGGTTGAAAAACAAAAAGGAAAATGCATAAAAATACTTAGATCTAATCAGGGTGGAGAATATGCATTAGGAGCATTTAGTCAATATTGTAAAAGCAATGGGATCCTTCAGCAATTCACAGTGCCACAGACACCTCAGCAAAATGGAGTTGCTGAGAGAAAGAACAAAACACTGGTGGAATGTGCTCGTAGCATGCTTCAAGGTAAAAACATTTCTAATGGTTTTTGGGCTGAAGCCATTAATACTGATGTTTATTTAAAGAATAGGATTCCAACCAAAAGTTTATATTTTAAAACTCCTTTTGAAGCATTTCATGGTTACAAACCAAAATTTAGTCATTTAAGAATATTTGGATGCAAGGCATTTTCTCATGTTCCAAAGGATGAGAGAAGAAAATTTGATGTAAAATCAATTAAGTGCATATTTATTAGTTATTGTGATTATCAAAAAGCATACAAGTTGTTTGATCCCAATTCACATAAATTGCTTGCAAACTGTAGAGATGTGGTGTTTCATGAGAATGCAAAGATGAAGGTAATAATACTGGTAAATGGCATGTTTCTTTTGATAATGATGATCATGTCAAAATAGATACAACTGTTGAATAAGAATAGGAACAAGAATAGGTACAGGTTCAAGAGCAGGGTGAAATTAGCATGGACACTTCAAGTAGTCATGGCACACCAAGAAGAGAAGAAGATACTCTACAAAGCAATAAAACACTAAGGAGGTCATCACGTCAAATTCAACCACCTATAAGGTATAAATATAATGCATTGATGACTCATGTAATGAATGTTGCAGAACCTTCAAATTATGAAGAAGCTAAAGAATATAAAGAATGGAGAGATGTAATGAATGAAGAATATAACTCTATAATGAAGAACGAAACCTAGGAATTAACAGAACTGTCTGAAAATAAAGTTCCCATAGGATGCAAATGGTTGTACAAATCCAAGTTTAATGCAGATGGCAATATTGATAAGTATAAAGCTAGATTGGTTGCTAAAGTCTATTCACAAAAAGAGGGAATAGGTTATGAAGAAAATTTTTCCCCTGTAGCCAAATTGAATACCATTAGATTGATGGTTGCATTAGCAACTAAACATGATTGGAAACTTCATTAGCTAGATGTGAAATCTGCTTTTCTAAATGGCGAGTTGAAAGAAGAAGTTTATTGGTGCAGCCTGAAGGATTTGTACAATAAGGTAAGGAGCATCTTGTTTGTAAAGTGAAGAAAGCCTTATATGGTTTGAAACAAGCTTGCACCGAGGTCATGGTATGAAAAAATTGATTCTTTATTTTGTCAAGAAGGTTTTGTGAAAAAAAAAGTGATCCTAATCTATATATAAAGAAAGATGAAACAAAGAATGTTGCTTTGATATCTTTATATGTGTATGATCTCATTGTAACAAGGAGTGCATTCAAGTTGATTGATGAAATCAAGAGCCAATTATCATAGGTATTTGAGATGAAGGACCTTGGTGAATTGCATTATTTTTTGGGTCTTGAAATTTGGAGGGAGTCAGGTAAGAAACTAATCACGCAAAGAAAATACACAAGCAAAATTCTTAAAAAGTTTAATATGAGTGAATGCAAACCAATGTCTACTCCTTTAGATCAGAATGCTAAGTTGTATAATGATGATGGAACTAAAGAGGTGGATGGTACTTTGTATCATCAGTTGGTGGGAAGTTTGAACTACCTCACCACTACCCGACCAAACATTGGATGTACAATCAACATCCTTATTCAGTTTATGGCTAAGCCTTGTGAAAGTCACTAGAAAGTAGTGAAGAAGGTTCTACGATATCTAAAAGGAACCATTGATTTTGGTATTATGTATACTGATGAATGTGATGTTGAGTTGGCAGGGTTTTCCAATTTAGACTGGGCTGGAAATCCTGATGATAGAAAGTCAACATCAGGATATTCATTCAATATTGGATCATGGGTCATGTCATGGAGGAGCAAGAAACAACCAACTATTTCTTTGTCATCAACAAAAGATAAATACAAAGCCTTGACTAGTGCAACCTATGAAGCCATTTGGTTGAGACAAATTCTTGAAGATGTAGGAGAAGAAAAAATAAAGCCAACTATCCTCAAGTGTGATAATCAAAGCTCTATTAAATTGGCACACAACCCAATTTATCATGCCAGAACAAAACATATTCAAATTTAGCATCACTTTGTAAGAGAAAAGATACTATCAAAGGAAATTGACTTGGTATATTGTAATACAAGTAAAAATGTGGCTGGCATCTTTACCAAGCCTCTTGGAAAGATGAACTTTGAAGAATGTAGGAAGCAGTTAGGTGTGGTAGATAATCCATTTCTCCATTAAGGGGGAGTGTTGGAAATAATGGAGAAATCCAGAGTCTTCTAGATTGGTAAAGTTCCTAGGTTTAGGTTTTCATTGGCTGGATTGTGTAAGATCCCATGTTGGATCAGTTGTTATGAGTTGTGTGTGATCTCGTAACTAGAAAATATATCATTATTGGTGAGCTATATACATGTAATGGTTTGGTTGATTAATATTCATTTAGTTTTGTGTGGAGACATTTAGTCTCATATGTGTTTTCTTTCCGGTCTAATGTTCTTATTAATTTTGAGTGGATTGGCATGGATTAGATATTTAGTTTAATATAATCCATAATGTTCTTTCTTTCAAGTTTTTGTTTTCTTTTTAAATGGAAAAAAAATATTGTTGAAGAATGTATAATGGCCATCAAAGTCCTTTTGTATGGGATTTAAGGCTAATACATCTGTGACCACCTTTTCTAGTGGATTGAATCTACCAAAATTGGACACCAGCTTTTGCACATAATTGATAATGTGCATTCTCTACGTATCTTTCAAATTATCATTCAACAATTTAAATTATGTAAGCATTTTGATTCTCATATTGCAAAAGAATAGTATTTGGGCGATGAGAATTTCTTATACTAGATAATTAAATTTAAATATTCAATCTTTCAAATTAGAATAATGTTTGATACAACCAAGTTAATTGTCAAAGTAAAATATAAAAAAACCCTTATAGTGATAAAAGATAAAAAATTGTGATAAAAAATTAATCATAGTCGTGTATTAGTAGTACTCTCTTTTTGATTTAAAATGAAGAATGTTATTTTGTAAATTATATGGTAAACTAATCCTATTGAAATCCAAAACAAATTTGGAACTTCTCAAGTTATATAGCAATCCAAAACCTTACTATTTAAAAGACTATGACAATGGGCTTAATAGGAATTTTTATTGTTATAATAGGAATATGTATTGTTATAAAAATGTGAAGTGAAGGGTTTTGTCCAAAACCCTAGCTTGAGCCAAACCAGTTCACACAAGGTATTTTTGTTTGGGTTTGGTTTAAGTTTGGTGAGGGATTGGTCCAGACTAAATTTGGAAATCCAAGCCAAACATTGGTTAAATCCAAAGAGAATTAATCATTTTTTAAAAATTATTATTTTTAATTAAAAAATGTAATTTGTTTTAAAAATAACTTCAATTTATTAACAATACATTAATATTTTGTTATTTTTCAATTTTTATTCACATAAAATTTAATTTTTGTAAGGTTGTAAGTTTTATGTGTGTCCAAACATCATATTGAAAGGAAGCAAGGTACGTGGAAACACTTCCTACATCAATCTAAAGAGGAGAGAGTTTTAAAAATTTTAATCTTTAACCACCTTAAATAGCTACTATGAAGAAGACACACATATCAAGAAATAAAATAAAAATCACCACAGATAGATAAATGCAATAGACAATATACGATGTACATGGGGAAAACCCTTTTAGGAGAAAAACCTCACACTCCAAAAGTTTGTTCAATGTATTATAGTAAAATATCTAGTTGCATCCACTTGCAAAGAAAGTTTCTTCCAAGAGTACGCAAATGTTGAATTTTGAAATAATTCTAAGACCTATATGTCTAATACCTCATTGTATACAACATGCAAAGCACATTCACAACTTACATTTGTCATAGAAACTTTCCATTGTCCACTCTGTCACTGACTTGAGTTAACATAAACAAATGGGGCCCACATGCCAACCATGCCACTTTTCATGCAAGTCTAACACCTCTCTGATTCAACTCTCACATAGTGACATCATCAGTTGCACATAATTAATTAAATAGGAAAATAAATAAATATTAAATAAATAATTAATGATGAATTATTAAAGGTTGAAACAACTTATTCCTAAAATTCTACCAAGTTTGTCAAACACCTTTGAAGATCCAATGGAAACAATAGGATTTTAACTGATAGGGACCATGAGGCCCACAGACTTCAAACACCATTTGAATTTTTGTGTGCTCACATGGTTTTCCAATACATTTACAAAAATTGCTAAAGTGTCAAATTTCTCACGCTTCACCTTCCCATCCTCTACCATGTCACAAACAAAATGAAACTAGACATCAGTGTACTTTTTCCTTGCATAGAATGTTAGATTCTTCAATAAACATATAGCACTCTAACTGTTACAACATATAGTAATCAACCCTACATCAAACCCAATATCTTAGCACAAATAATTAAGCCAAATGGATTCTGTACAAGCATGATTAGTTTTCATATACTCTACTTCTATAGTGGAAAAAGGGACTATAGCTTTCCACTTACTCATCTAGCTAATTGCACCACCAAGCATCATGAACAAATATCCACTAGTGGATCTTATATTTTCAATGTCAACTACCCAATCTAAGTCTACATATCCATGAATACTAACTAAATATCGAGGTAATGTAGAATAACCATGAAAATAAAGGGAATACTCAAAATTACCACACAAATATTTGAACGCCCTCTTAAATGCATCTCAATATACATGTCCAAGATTATCCATAAACTGACTCAAAACTCCCATCACTTGGGTAATGTCCGGTCTTGTACAAACCATGACATAAATCAAACTAGCATCAACACTTGCATAAGATACTTTGGTCATGTCATCCATCTTAGTAGGATATTTTTGGCAACCCTCCACTGATATCTCTATTCGCTACATGATAGGAACAACTAATGCAATCAGGAATCAAAGGTCTTATGAGGCTGCCAATTCCAATAGCAAATAGTTTAATAATTCAATTTGCAATACTTGTAAAAATAGTGATTATTTAATCCAATTTACAAACTTGAATTTCATAGGAAAATTCCATACTATTCAATTCATAAATTATCCTTTTGAGCAGCAATTTATATATCAATTGTGTGCTACAAACAACACCATATTTGGAACTATTTAATCCCTTCCATGTTATCTTCTATTCACAAGTTCAGGCATATGATAATTAATTGCGAACCTCCCACACAAAAACTCACCTATCTGGCTGGACAACCATGCAACAACAATGATTTCCACTTTTATAAGTGCCCAAGAGCATGGAATTTGAATAGCTATCCAAATTAGAAATTGAATCAGCACTTCCAAATAGGTTGTGTAGGAATGTGATTAGTCACATTATTAAATTGTAGCAGCCACAATAAATCCACACCCCCTCACTAACTTGACTCCCTTTGCAAGAGATACCATACACCAAACTAAAGGAATATAAAGGATTTTATTTTTTTTAAACTCCAAAATGTGAACAGCCACTCATTATTTGGGTCCACACCAAGACCATGTCCCACACCAGCCACAATACATATTCCATTGTCCAATTGTGGATTTTAATGTTTCAAAAAAAATTATAATTTTGTAGTCAATTGCTTGGAATTGCTCTTGCCTATCTTTCTTCGATAATTATGACCATTGATTCTAGGAATACAAAAATAAAGCAAGCCTTTGACAAAAGGAATAAAATGAGCTTTAAATGAACTTCAGATAGGAGCCCTAACTCAAAATCACTAGATAATCAAATGAAGCATAATAACAATTTTGTTAAATGCTTTTCCTACACACTCTACCAAAACATAACAAAAGAAACAAAAAAAAATTAAATTAAACATTTTTCTTGGGCGATGCAGGATCGCTTATAGACCTGAATGCTCCTACATCAAACATGCCGCCTGTAAGAAGTTTGTGAGCTTGGCTCTCAAATTAGAGTTGAGTAGTAGAACTACTCTTCCAAGTTGCAACAACTTGTAGCACACTCTGATGCTATGTCAAGTACCTTGCATAATTTTTTTTTTCCTTTTCCAACATATGGCTGGAACATTCACCATACTCCTCTGACAAATCTACCTTTCACTAACATATCCCTTTGTGGAACTTCTTCCACCATGAACTAACTTATTTTTCCAATTATCTCTTCCTCTCACTCTTCCTCTTGTGGGATTCAACACACCACAAACCGTCCACCTCCACCAAATTCCATGTTCACCCCAGGCTCTTTTGTGGGAATTAACCCACCATAATCCATCCTCCTGCACCAAAAAAAATTGTCCTCTTCAACCTATCTTCTTACCATACCAATGTAATGGCTTCTTCCAGGCTGCACCTCAAGCCTTAACACGTTCATGCTTTACTTATCCATATTTCCAAATTTAAATTGATGCCATCCAACAAAGATTTCATAATTACAAAAATCAAACTTTACCTCTATTGATACAATCTTGCCTCTTTCACTTTCAGCTGCAACATCTCCATCTTCACCATTCATCACCACCATGTTCTTTGTGTCCTCCAAAGGACTCACCACTGCTGCAACTCATTTGGCCTCTTCAAGGGATATACTTTCACCTTGCTTCTCAACATCTACTGCAAATTTTATTGGAGGAATATCCATACCCACAAAGCCTCTTTGGTTGTTGTGTCCTCAACTTAGAGCATTATTTCCTTACAACTTCTATATTTTTTAACACATAGTGTCACAGTGTGTCCCATTTCATTTTGGAACCTCTAAACATATGTTGGTTTTTGTTGAAACATTGGTGAGTTCCATTTATATTGCAACCAATCTATGTACTAACCAAACCTTTGTCAAATCAATACATTTTACCTTTTCAAGCTTCTTTCTCACATTCACCTTTCCAAGTGACTTTGTCCAAATACTTGGTGACTTCATAACCTTAAGCACTCTAAAGTTGTTTGGTTTCTTTTCCTCATCTCAATCAAAACTCCAAATTGATCTCATCAATTTTGGATGGTGGAACCATGTCCACTTCGTTGATTACTTCTTTCTGACCATTCCGATCGTTTCCCTTATTCCTAAGGTATTGTCTCCTTTCTTACAAGTTCCTAGCCTTGCACAGAAATTAGATTCAAGTCAAGAGTTCTCCAATCTCTTGGATACCTCCTTCGTTGACTTTCTACTTCGATTGAAGTTTCCAATTTATGCCAATAATGCATATTCACATATTTGTAGTATTCTTACTAAATCCAAGAATTCTTCACTCCTTGCAACTATAGATTGCTATCAATAAGGGATATTATTTTAATCTTCTCTATTCCTCAG
This sequence comes from Sequoia sempervirens, assembly GCA_007258455.2. Classification (NCBI taxonomy): domain Eukaryota; kingdom Viridiplantae; phylum Streptophyta; class Pinopsida; order Cupressales; family Cupressaceae; genus Sequoia; species Sequoia sempervirens. Next base: position 549,205,817 of record VDFB02000003.1, on the reverse strand, counting down.
AGTCATTCTAAATTTTTAGTAGGGTGAAGGTACATACTGGTTATTCTTTGTAACCTTCCTACATAACCCGATTGCATAATCTTCTACGATCCAAGGCGAATATCATAATGAGTTGTTGGTTTAGGAGTTTTCAACCCCTAAGATGACTCTTATCTAGTCCCCAAGCTTAAAAAAGTTTTCAAGAATATTTCCTTCCTTTTGTTCTTTTCTCTTGCCATCTTGGCACAAGGAATTTTTTTACCATTATCTTCCAATAAGGTTTACAAAGCACTCAAGTAATGAGCTCATAGGCTCCAGAGTTGAACCTGGTAGCTCTGATACCACATGTAACTGTTGATCATCAAAGCTTGCACCTCTTTGATAGCCTTATGGGAAATTCAGTGAGTGGGGGACCGATTTGCACCTCACTGAATACCTCCAAGATTTTAATAGAAAGTAGGCTCTTCTCTGAGTTTTGGAGAAAAAGGGTAGAAGGAAATGTAAATATAAAACATAAAAATGGTGATGTGCCAAAGATTTTATAGCATTTCAAGCCTGATTCTCTTCTATGAATGATATATTATACACAGAATGCCACAACCCTTCATTTTTGTTAAGAGAATGACCAGCAAAGGCTAAATAAAAGCATAGTGCAGTCTTTCAAATCTCCCTATAGATAGTGTTCATTAAGGTCCAATCAAGCATAAAGATTCTCAAGCTTAACAGAAAAACATTCAAAAATTGCATAGACCCTTCCTCTTGTTATAGCATAATATGAAGAGACAATAACCCTTAAAGAAGCTGAAAAAGTTCAACAGACATAATCTAGTTTCAAAAATTTATTTCTATATCACATAATCCTACAACATGGAAATCAACTACTCAAACTATTTGAATTAAGCTTATCATAGTGTTTCATTCTAAACGAAATCATAAAGAAGGAACTTGAAAAAGGCCATAACATGCACCGTTTCAAAGATTTCTTCCAAACAATTCATGCTTAAATATCAAATGAAATTTAAAACAAAGGTCAGATGCCAATCCGATAATAGTTTGAGTAAAAACAATATAACACGCTAGAGAGAAATAGTGTTCTGCAAGCTTTTAGCTTTTGAAAATATCTCTATATCTAAAGAAAAACTAAAAGAACTTCTTTGTCTTGAAAAAAGAAACTAGAACCCCTTTCTTTGGTCATCGCCTCTCATTTAGAGTTGAGAAGAGAGAGAACCGCCACTACATTCCAAAAGTAAATACTCCCAGATGCTAGCATCCGATAGCTCACGATCTGATTGTAGATCTCTTGTTAGGTCACGAAAATATTTGCTCATTAGTTCCCAACTGCTGCATTAATGCCATTTAGATATTTAGCAAAGATTATTATTTGAAAACAATTAGATCTTAGAAAACAACATGGAAAGAAATTGGTTGACCAATCACGTAGCTCGAAGATGTCGACTCAAAGTTTCCATCCTGAAAAACAAGGAAGACCCAGCATGCTTTGACAAACTCAAAAAGAGAGAGCTTCTAAAAGCACAAACTTCCTGGCAGCGAAGAGATGACGTGTTGACCAAGCAGGGATTCTCAAGTTTAATAAAATTTCCACTGAGAAAATCTTTGCTGAGCTAACACATGTCCTGACTTTCTTCCAAAAGGAAGACGGTAATCAAAATCTGCACAATCACCATGTGGCACATTGTGCGCCTTTCAGAACCACTTTTGCTTTGAGCGCGGATTCATCCCGATGCCAAAAACATGTATAAAATATGAAAATAAAAAAAAACAATTAAGGAAAAATTGCTTCATAGTTTTGGTGACTCACAGGGGACCTTCGCTTGTGGAGGCACAAACCTAAGGCTCTGGAAATTCTAGGAGTTTGAGGAAGGTGAAATGTTGTACCTCCCACTCCAAATCAGTCCGTCGGAAAAGAGCATGGATGAGCTTGTATGCTTGGTCTAGCTCAAAGTCTTCCTTAAAGAAAACAACTCCCCATCTTGTTGAAACCACCCCAAGGTGATAATAGAGATGAGAAAGAGGAAAGATCTTGCACTCGATTTCATCAACAATGGGAATCGTACTTGAACCCAAGAGTTCCGTAGAAGTCTGGAACTTATGTCTGATTGCATTTGTGACTTTCTCAACTGATAGCACATCTCCATCTGGTGAGAAAAAGGGGAGGCAAGCTATAGCTAATCAGAACACTAAAGTCTTTCCAGATTTCATTGACCCTTTTCTTCAACACTATCTAACATTCCTTACATCTTGTTGTGATCTTGTGGCAGTTAACAATCTCATTTGCTTTGCTGGAGGTAGTCCTTCGATCTAGAATCCCTGCACCTTTTAGAGCCTCATCAGTGGCCACTCACAATCTAGAAAATAATTTTGTAATTCTGCCACTCGGGGAGCATATATCTGTAGAATCTAGTTAGCCATCGGGCCAACCTTTCTATTTAATTCCCAAACATCCCTTAAAAACTATAGGGCTGGCCTGAGAATGGCAACCATAACTATGATCCTTTCCCAGTGTGTAGCTATTAAATTCTTTAATATCAAGAGGTTCCTAGACCCTTGTGCAATAGTTAACTCCTGATGAAATTGAGCCTCTCTTGCTCTTGCCTTCTCCTCCATTTAATTCTTCTCTCAGAGGTCATTCGCCAGTTTGGAGCTTAATCTTCAAATCTCTTGATCACGAGCCTACAGAGCGGACATGACCTCTTGTCGTGACTTTTTTGCTTCCGCCTGGGCCTTCTATAGATCATCAGAAGCTTGAGATCGGATGCCATCTATCTCTCTCTTTATTTTTTCCCAAGTACATTGGTACTCTACGTTTTCCTGGCACTCAGTAGCAAGCTCAACTCTCAACTGAACCTGTTCACCTTGGGCCTCTTTGAGCAACTTGGTTGCTTCTCCTTTTTGAGTTTGTATCTGTCTTATGTGGGCCATCTCAACATCTCTAGCCTTGATTTCTGTCTACACCCTGCTCACTGTTTCCTATACATTTATCAACTTTGCCTCATGCTTCTTTAATTTCCTGTCTAGCCTTTCATAATTCACATAAACCACCTTTTGGGTGGCCTTAGCTAAGACCACTTTGTTGCGCAAGCGAGTTTCACTTAAATCCAAACCCATGGCTTTGATGTCATAATCCTCCATTTGCATTTTTCCCTCGGGCTTGGACACAAGCAACTTCATGGTAGTGATCAGTAGAGAATTACACTCTTCATTGAAGCAAGTTTCAATCTTCTTGGTAGCTGGCAACGCGACGTTCTTTAACAACCATTTTAACTTTTTGACATGTTGGGCCTACTTGGTTGCATCAAAATTATCTTGGAGACTCTGAGGGGTATCAATGCTTTGTGCGGAAATGGAATTACTTGGAGGGAGACCAAAAAGGGTAACAAAAGGAGAGACCTCAGATGTATGAGCATGCGGGGAGGCAAATGGGAGCGTTATCATAGAAAATGGTGGGATACCAAATTGAGATTGGGAAAGGGACAAACCAGTCGAAGTGGAAAAATACATAGGTGTAAGGAGAGATGTTTTCCTAGGAGCGGATGGATTGGGAGTAATGGACAACATGGATGTTTCAGCTCTTTCAATGGGGGCCCTTGATAGGGGGATTAAAGAATCAATAGTGGCCAAAGTGGATGCTACTCGCTCGACACGTGGGGTTGCTTCACAAGGTTCATTAAAAATGGTAGGGGGTGTATTAAGGACCAAAATATTGGGGTTCATGGATGGAGGACTCTTATCCATAGATGGGGGTAGATGAGTAACCATAGATGTAGAGGCAGGAAGAAGAGAGGGAGTAAAACTTACCTAGGCCGCGGGGCTCAAAACACTTTGGAAAATAGACTCCACTTCTTCTTCTCCTCGGGCTGATGCACCGGGTCTACCTAGATCTTGGACTCATCTCCTCTTCCTATGATCAAAACTAGTACATTCCAATCCTTTGGCAGTAGATCCCGCTGAAACTTGGCCTTCAATAACCATAGCGGACCTTCTTGGGGATCGTCGGGCTCTTTTCCCTTTACTTCAGCCACTGGCAGAGGATGTGACTTGTGATTCCTTTTGCTTTGACCCTTTTCTTTTGTCTGATTCTTGGGGTCGAGAAGCATGGCATGGAAGCTGCTCTTTTTTAAACTCATGACTTGTCTCTAGATTGCTATTGTCGGTATCAGCCTCTTCATTGTAAGTCTCTTCGAACCTTTCATCATGTGGCTGAAAAATATCTGAATAGGGCATTAAGGCATCTCGTCTCTTGTCGGAACCTCCAAAACTCTTCCTTCTTCCTTTCTGACCATCCCTTGCACTTCAATTGTGTGTTGAGGGATTTACCCATGGGAGGTTCCTCTGATGCTCCACCTGCACTACATAGAAATTTAGACATATTGGTTGTTTGAATGGTATGCGGGCCACGTCAATGTATACTTCTAGCCTTTCCTGAGTTAGATTCTTCCTCGACTCGAAATATTCCTGATTCTCATGTTTCAAAGTCTAGAGCTGCTTAGCTGGATTGTAGTCCCACATGTCACAAATTAGAATCAATCCTAAGGCCGCTAGTTTATTTGTAAGCTCGCCCTTCGCCTTCTACCTTCCCACTGTTACCTCATTATTGGCAATGTTGAGGGGGATCGGGTATAACCTTTTCTTATTCCTTCCAGTGCCATAGGTATTGTTGGCAAGGGTTACCTGTCGACATGCCTCCAAAGTGAAAATTCTATTTGTTACATATTTTGGGAGTGTGAAAGGCTCCTCGGTGAAACCATGGAATCAAAGAAAAGTAAAATCTTCACCTAGGAAATAATCCACCGGGGTTAGTGGATTTTTTATTCATTGCAAGACCTCGGGAGTGAAACGGTCCATAGGGCATGGAAGAAAATCTTGAAGTATCGGCCTCATGAAATAATCCACAAACCAATAGTAATTGCATGTTCTTGATAGTACATAAGTCCACATAGAAAATTGTTGATAGAAGCCATTTACATCGATCCTAGACACTGGAAAATTTCTCTCCAACAACTCAAAATTTTGATGCAAAATTAAGTGAACCAAGAAAGAAGAATACCTGAATTTATACTTAGTATCATAGGTCTTCAACTGCTCTAGCATCCCTTCGGCTACTGCATCAACAAAGTCATAATACTTCTAACTTTTCTCCCTTTTAATCATGAAAGCTAGCCCCATCTAGAAGGGATGAACATCCCCATCATCATCAAGGCTGTAAATCTAGGCCAACATTGAGAAGATAGACTGTGTGTCTTTCTTGAACTTTTTGCATGCAAGAGGAAAAGAAAAGTGATTTCTCTCTGATCTTTCCTTCATTTCTTCCTCATAAAATTTTCCTTTCTTGGTTCTGTCCTCCCATAAATTTTCCATCGTTTCCACATCAACGCATTCGGTGCCCCAAGTTTGAGGGATACACAACATATCCCATATGGCCACTGCAGAAATTGTAACTTTGATTTTGTTACCAGCAATAACTCATGTCTCCCTATTGAGTCTCCTGGTTCATGCATCAACCAACTCTAAACATGGGTGTACAGTAGGTAACATGAACTATGGAAAACCACAATTCTAGAGCCGAGATGCGAAACCTTCAAATGACCCATGATCTATCATTCTTTGGAGTGCCCCAAGATCCCTAAGGTTTTTAGGGTTAGCCACCAATTTTGGGTCAAAAATATTGTCGAAAAAGTCTTGCATCGCCTCTCTTCTGATTTGATTATCCAGTTGCATTGATTTACAAAACTAAAATGAACATTCTTCTGGCACTGGGGCATTGGCAAATAAATTCCTCCCAAGGATATCAACATAACCTGGCCTTTTACACGAGGCTCCATCCTTTCTACTAGACATTGATGGCTCTATCATGGCTATGTCGAGAAGTTGCAGAGATTTTCTTCAACGAAACAACCACTTGCTTTTTTGCTACTTAGAAAAATATGCCTTTTGGGTGTGGTTAATTCCTTTGCACGTACATGCAGTTAAGGCTCTAACGTTACTGTTGGTCTATTAAATGCTTCCACCGAGGTGATACATGTGGATTTGGGATCCATATCCCTCGGGAATACCGAAAACGTTGCAAGAATAGAAATAGTACATTCTCCCCGCTGCCTCTTTCACAAATAAGCTCATTGCATTGGGAGGTGTGCTTTTAGCTATGAGAAACGTGCTTTAGTAGTGCAAAGGTACCTTTGAAAAGATGTGCCCATTTAATTTGTTAGAACTTAGCACATTAATCCATGTCTTTTCACATAAGCAAGCTAGATGGTGTTGATGATGGCAAAGGACACATATCGAGAATCGACATACGAGAGCATTTACTCCCAACACTCAAATTTATTTCTGAGGACCTCTTGTCAGATTTTTTGTATGATTCATCTCCTGCCCTTTGGCTACTTTGGTATTTTCTTCATTGTCATCTGACCAAAAATGGACTTCCTATTGGTTGGGTTTTCTAACACATCTTTTCTCTACATAGTTATGCCACCTTATTGCAATATTCATTCAAAATTTTTTTTTTTTCAAGTTTAGCAAGCTTTTTCAACTATCTCCCATTGCACTACAATCTGCTTCTTTATTAGAATGTTGGTTGGCCTAGGCACTCCTATTTGACTTCTACCACAGAGGCCATAATACTGCTTTGTGGAAGAGGTCACCAGTGATAGAATTAAGCACTTGGTGAAGAGGTGTGACCGCCTTGGCTTGGTTACGTTCAAATGGGTAGTTGACCTGGACTACATTGATGATGAGAGCTAGTAGAGAAGCAACTACAATGTTCTTTCTTGCTTCATCACCTCTATGCTCGACCTGAACATTGCCAAGCCCATGATAATTGAATTGTTCCACCAGATGTTTGACTCTGCATTGATGGAAGGGCTCGGTAAAATCATGCAGGTAGCTATCCTTGGTGTCAACATTTTGAGCGCCATGGATATCTGTAGGCATGTGGATTATGGGATAGAAATACCCTAGTTTCCATTCCTTATTGACTTCCACACCATGGACCTTGAAGGGCATCGTTCATCGGCTTAGCCAGTGGCCACCTACTTGCTACAAGAGTACAGTTTGGAGCATGTTATGTGGCTTGAATTGAGAAAGCACTATGATTTTCTGGTGTATAGTCATGGTGACTAGGCCTACGGTCTGTGTTGTGACAAGCCCACGTGTGTTGTGTGTTCACCCCCCTTTTGCATCTTGACAAAGAAGAAGAAGAAGAAGAAGAAGAAGAAGAAACTAATGAAGAAGAAGAAGAACCCGACGATGAGCCACTTCAACTACCTTGAGGGCTGGAGGCTTAGCCTTACTATTTTTTGCAAGTTTCCTCCTTGTTGCTTCTTTTTGCTCTGTGACTCTTTTTGGGTTTGCTTGAGATAGCTTCATGTTTAAATCTGAGCCTCAGGCTTGTATTACATTGTAAATTTTTGATACATATAATATAATACAATACTTTCTACTTCCTCAGTGTTTTTCTCATGGCTTATTCTCAAAACTAAAACGTATTTACAAAAAAATTTACATATGGTACATAATTGTGAAATTTTTTAAAGAACTGTGTATTTAATGGAACAATTTTAGATAAATATTGTTCATCGGTATATCCAAAATGTTACCTTCCATATCTTCAAGCTCATACGTATTCTTTTCTTTAAACGCGCTAATTCAGAAGGGTCACTTCCATAGCGCTTCAAATTTTGTGTGTTGCCCTGGTTTCAGAGTGTGCTCATCGTAATTTAGTACTAGGCTCTCTCCCTTGAAATATGGGTTAGAGGTCTTTTTATCGAACCACCACTTCATTGTCTGTTGGCGACTGATCATGGCTCCATAAGATTTTTCTCTGTCTTCCTTGAGTTTGAGGAGTTTTGCTAACCTTACTTCGATCCCACTGCTTTCTTCAACCTCCAAGGCTTTCAATAGTTGCAAGGAAGGGATTTCTATGGAAATAGGTAAAACTATCTCTTTTTCATATACTAGTTCATAAGGAGAGGCCTTCAAGATCTTCTTGGGCATAATATGGTCTGCCCACAGAGTAGCTTGCAGGTGCTTGTTCCAATCCCTTTGTCGCTTTGACCCAATGTGCTTGATTAACCTAATTAGGTTTTTGTTGGTCAACTCCGCTAACCCATTTCCTTGTGGGTAGTAGTTTGATGAAGTTTTAAGGTAAACCCCATGTTTGATAGTGAAATATGACATCCCTGATACTATAAAAGCCTGAGCGTTGTCGGATATGATGATTTTTTGCAAACCAAATCTAGTTACCAGCTCTTCAAAAAAATTGACGATCTTGCCCTTTGTAGCATTTTTTAGGGCAATGGCCTCTATCCACCTTGTGAAGTAATCGGTCGCCATAAGGATCCACTTATGGCCAGCACTAGAAATAGGGTTTATCATTGTAAGGAAAGCTAAGGTGCGGAAACAACTCTCCTAATGTCAAAACCTTAGAGAAGAATGCAGAGGTGCATTTAAATTTTCAATTACAGTCCAATTAAGATACACTTGAAAGCAATAACAGAAACAGAGAAATGAACATACACACATGAACACCAGATTTATGTGGGAAAACCCTTATGGGAGAAAAACCCACCACACCAAGAAAAGCCCCTTTGTATTACAGTAATGAAAATTACATACAGAGATTAGACTTATCTATCTAATGTCAATTTACAGCAGCAGATTCAATGATCAACCTTGTACAAAACATTCAAGTTACAATACTCTCATAATAGAATTCACATTGATCACTCATCAAACTGTTCATCCAACCATTCATCCAACAGTAGATCGAATATCCATCGAACCCAACATAAACTTCAATTCCTGAGTATATCCATGTCGTCCCTATCTGTTGAACTTCCTCACAGAACAGCCACAACATTCTAACTTCCAACGGTTCCCATTCGGCTTCTCTGATTGGTCGAAGTCACACCACATAGGATAGTCATCTGGTCAAAGGCATTCAAAATGTATTCACATGTCGATGAGACACTAACCGTGTCTCCCCGATGCCACAAAGCCAGATCGTAGTTATCGCCAAGTGTTGTCTCCATCGACAAGAGGTTATACCGAGTTCAAAAAGTCACATAGATGTTAGCATTCCCATCAGCGAGACTATCGCTATTCGCCAAGAGATCATACCGAAGTCCTCAAGTCACTTAGACATCAGTATTCCATTCGCTGAAACAATCGCTATTCGCCAGGAGATCATACCGAGCCCTTCAAGTCATACCGAAACAAACAACCATCAGCAAGATTTACTGCTATCGCTGAGAGTTCTTATCAAAGTCTTCAAGTCACCCCAAGAACTGCTTTCGACATGAGTTATACCGAGGACACCCCACAGCATCAGTGAGACCAACACCCGTCGCCAAGAGTTCACACCGAAGCCTTTGTGTTACCGCGAAGACTCCAAGTGTAAAGCTGTCGGTGAGACTTCTCTTGTCAGTATGAGACATACTGAACATCCAAGTCTCTCCTCGAAGACTTCTTTCACCACAAGTCTCCCCAATCACCTTTAGACATCAACTCGTCGATAAGAGATCAACTCGGTTGGGAAGAGTTGGAGACTTTCACACCGATCAACATGTCACAGTGATAGGTCCATTCAGAAAGACTGAAACAAGGTCTCAGCGACCAGAACATTTCACAAGGTTGCACAACTGCTAGTCGGCCAGACAAAAAGAATGTCACATCAACTTGGCCCTTTTAGAGGTTTCATCCTGTGAGATTGAGACACAATATTCCAACAATCTCCCACTTGATGAAGATCACACAGGCACCTCCAGAGCACAACAAAACTACTAAAATTCATGGGCACTGAGGCCCATCGAATTGGAACACCACCTGAACATGTATGTGCTCACTGGCTTCGTCAATGCATCTACAACATTCTCTAGAGTATCCACTTTTTCTAACGAGACCTTTCCATCCTCCACCATATCTCATACAAAATGATACTGTACATCTATATGTTTCATCCTGGCATGAAAAGTAGGATTCTTTGCCAAACAAATAGCACTCTGACTGTCACAGTAAATTGTTATTTTCCCTGCATCAAAACCAATGTTAGAATACAAACGTTTTAACCAAATTGATTCTTTACATGCATGTGTAGATGCCATGTATTCTGCCTTCATAGTGGACAAAGCGACTACAGCCTTCCGCTTACTCATCCAACTTACTGCACCACCATTCATCATGAAGATATATCCACTAGTGGATCTTCTGCTGTCAATGTCCCTTGCCCAATCAGAATCCACATAGCCTCGAATGCTGAGAGTCCTCTGTGATTCAACCAAGTTCCCATGGCAACACAAAGCATATTCTGAAGTTCCCTTCAAATATCTGAATACTCTTTTCACAGCATCCCAATGTGTCCTTCCAGGATTAGCCATAAACCAACTAAGTACTCCCACTGCTTGAGTAATGTCTGGCCTTGTACAGACCATTGCATACATTAGATTGCCAACCGCACTAGCATAAGGTACACTGGTCATGTCCTCCATCTCAGTAGAAGATTTTGGACAATCTTCAACAGATAGCTTCGTTCCCTGCAAAACTGGAACAACTAGCTGCTTGCAATCATTCATACAAAATCTCTCTAGAACAGTCTTGATATACTTACTCTGACTAAGACAAAGTTTTCTACTATTCCTATCCTTGGTTATTTCCATTCCCAGAATATACCTAGCTGCACCAAGATCTTTCATTTCAAACTTTGTAGACAATTGAGACTTAAGATCAGAAATCATTAACTTACTATTGCCTATGAATAGCATATCATCAACATAGAGAGCAATAATAAGAAATCGATCACTTTTAGCTTTGTAATAGACACAATGATCAGATTTTTATCTTACAAATCCCAATGACAAAAAAAAGGTGTCAAAATTCTGGTACCACATTCTAGGAGACTGCTTTAAACCATATAGAGATTTTTTCAACTTGCAAACCAGTTTTTCTTTACCTTTCTCCACAAAGTGCTCAGGCCGAGACATATAAATTTCTTCTTCAAGATCACCATGAAGAAATGTTGTCTTCACATCCATTTATTCAACCTCTAAGTCATACGCTGCTGCAAGTGATAAAAGAAATCGGATAGATGTCAGCTTAGCTACAGGAGAAAAAATCTCCCCATAATCAATTCCCTCTACCTGGGAATAACCCTTCGCAACCAACCTCGCCTTGTACTTTTCCACACTGCCATCTAGACCTATTTTCTTTTTAAACACCCATTTTCAGCCCACGGCTTTTCTACCTTCAAGCAAGGGCACCAAAATCCAAGTATCATTCTTTTCTAATGATGCCATTTCTTCATTCATGGCTTCCAACCAAGAGTTTGAATTGGACATTTTGAATGACTCTTTCACAGTCCTAGGCTCATCAGTGCTAGAAATTAAAGCATAGGCACAAGTAGAATCTATCAAAGAGAACCCATACCTATCAAGTTGCTTTCTTTCATGAGTTGACCTCCTCACTTGCTGACGCTGAGGTTGTTCTTCTTCTTCAGAACTCTCAGAACTACTTGAGCTCTCCTCAGTTTCATGTACATTTTGAATTTTCAATTCCCCTTTATCTGGTGTCAGAGGAATTTCAACTACATCCTTTTTGTTTTCTGACTTTGTTTCTGATTGTAGATCCAAGGTAGAAGGTTGAAGCTCACGAAAGATAACACTTCTGTTGTATAGAACCTTCTCTGTATTAGGATTCCAAAGCTTGTATCCTTTTATGCCAGCACTATAGCCAATAAAAATACATTTAACAGCCTTGTTCTCCAATTTAGATCTTTTCAAATTCGACACATATGCATATGCCTCACAGCCAAAAACACGAATATGTCTCAGAGAGGGCTTCTTACCACACGCTTCCAAAGGTGTTTTCTCAACAAGAGTAGAATTAGGAGAACAATTTATCAAGTAACATGCTATAGTAACTACCTCAAATTTTAACTTCTCCCTCCAAGCCAAGACTGCCAACATAATTTCTATGCTCTTTCCATCATCGTTCCATAAACCTTCAGAATCATTTTGTTGCTAAGTGTAAGGTGTAGTTTGCCTTTAATCCCATGATCTTTACAGTACCTCTCGAAATCGTCAAAACAAAATTCACCGCCATTATCAGTCCTTAAACATTTTATTTTTCTTCCAATCTAATTTTCTACAAGGTTCTTAAATTCCTTAAACTAACTGAACACTTCTGATTTACTTTTCAAAAAATAGACAAATGCCCTTCTTGAATAATCATCAATAAATGATACATAGTACCTTGACTTAGACAAAGAAGGAACATTCATTGGACCAAAAACATCAGAATGTATGTAATCACAAACTTAAGACGGTGAGGAGGAATAAAATGAAACACTCTGTTGCTTTCCATATATACAATGTTCAAGTAGACCCAAATTCAAGGTTACAATCATCAAGCCCTTCAACCAGGTTTTTATTCTTTCAAGGTTTTTAAACCTTTCTCACCAATGTGGCCTAGCCTATGATGCTAGAGCATAATTCCTTTTCTAATCGGAAGTTTAACATAGAGTTTATACCATCAAACTTTTTCCTATTTTTCTCCATGAGTAGCCTTCTGTGACTTTACAGAGACACTATTGCATTGCACAACATGTGCATCCAGCTTATACAAGGTACCAATACGGGCAACCCTTGCTAGCACCATTGAGCTTCTAGTCATCTTGCAGCCATTTCCAGAGAATGTGACTTGCACTCCAATATCGTTCAGCTTACTAACAAAAAGTAGATTTCGAGCTAGACCTGGTATATACATTACATCATTGATTCCCTTCACTCTTCCATCAGGGAATTAGCCTCCTAATTTTCCAATGCACTGTAACTATTTCCAAAGATGAATCACTTGCCAAATACACCTTCCACCATCAGATTCTTCATACTTCAGGAACCAGCCCTATGAGATGTCAGTGTGGGAAAGATGTTCCAGAATCAATCAAATGCATCATCTCGATGCCTATGTAGCCAAGGCTGCAATGAGATACAAAGCATCACTCGAGAAGAATCATTGTCGTAAGAATTTCTTCTTCTTTTTCCTCTCTTTACAATCCTTTCTGACATGACCAGTTTCACAATTCCAACACTTCACCTTGGACTTTCTAAGAGACTTTGATCTCTCTCTTTGATTTTGATTTCTAGACTTGTCCTTCTCTTTCCTTTTCTTCGATCCGCTTCTAATAGCAAGAGCCTCTTCGCCATCTCAAGATTTCTCTCATCTCTTCCGATAACAAAGAAGCAACAACATCTTCCATCTTAAAAGTGGATGTCATACTCCCAATAGCCATCACCAGTGATCCCAAGAATCTGGCAAAGAACATAATAACAACATACAACGATCCTCTTCATCAATCTTCACGCCCACAGATGTTAACTGTGCAATCAGCATGTTGAAAGCATTCAAATGATCAACAACAGATCCTCCCTCCTGCATTCTCAAAGAGTACAACTTCTTCCTCAAGAACAATTTATTCACCAAGGACTTGCCCTGATAAATAGCTGCCAGTCTTTTCCACAAGGAAGATGCAGTCTTTTATTCATGAACATTCAAAAGAACAGAGTCTGCTAAACAGAGCCTTATCAGCCCCTTTAATTTTCTATCTGCAAGGTCTCAATCCTCTTTCTTCATGCCTGTAGGCTTTGTTCCAGACACAACAAGCCACATATCACGATCAACCAATAGATCTTCCATTTTGAGTTTCCACAACTCAAAATTGCTGCCATTGAATTTCTCAATTTCAATCTTTCCTGACGTGCTTGCCATCTTAACCTATAATTCGAATTACCAAATTTCTACAAGACTCCCACTGAACAGAAATTGACTCAAAAAACCCAACGTACCCACAAGGATAACACAACTAGTTAGGCTCTGATACCACTTGTAAGGAAAGCTAAGGTGCAGAAACAACTCTCCTAACGTTAAAACCTCAGAGAAGAATGCAGAGGTGCATTTAAATTTTCAATTACAGTCCAATTAAGATACACTTGAAAGCAATAACAGAAACAGAGAAATGAGCATACACACATGAACACCAGATTTACGTGGGAAAACCCTTATGGGAGAAAAACCCACCACACCAAGAAAATCCCTTTTGTATTACACTAGTGAAAATTACATACAGAGATCAGACTTATCTTTTTGATGTCAATTTACAACAACAAATTCAATGATCAACCTTGTATAGAACATTCAAGTTACAATACTCTCAAAATATAATTCACATTGATCACTCATCGAACTGTTCATCCAACCATTCGTCCATCTATAGATCGAACATCCATCGAACCCAACATAAAATTCAATTCTCGAGTATATCCATGTCGTCCCTATCTGTTGAACTTCCTCACAGAACGGCCACAACATTCTAACATCCAACGGTTCCCATTCGGCTTCTCTGATTGGTCGAAGTCACACCACGTAGGACAGTCATCTGGTCAAAGGCATTCAAAATGTATTCGCATGTCGATGAGACACTAACCGTGTCTCCCCGATGCCATAAAGCCAGATCGTAGTTATCGCCAAGAGTTGTCTCCATCGACAAGAGGTTATACCGAGTTCAAAAAGTCACATAGATGTCAGTATTCCCATCGGCGAGACTATCGCTATTCGCCAAGAGATCATACCAAAGTCCTCAAGTCACTTAGACATCAGTATTCCATTCACTGAAACAATCACTATTTGCTGGGAGATCATAATGAGCCCTTCAAGTCATACTGAAACAAACAACCGTCGGCAAGACTTACCGCTATCGCTGAGAGTTCTTACCAAAGTCTTCAAGTCACCCCGAGAACTGCTTTCGATAGGAGTTATACCGAGGACACCCCACAGCATCAGTGAGACCAACACCCATCGCCAAGAGTTCACACCGAAGCCTTTGTGTTACCGTGAAGACTCCAAGTGTAAAGATGTCGGCGAGACTTCTCTTGTCGGTATGAGACATACCGAATGTCCAAGTCTCTCTTCGAAGACTTCTTTCACCACAAGTCTCCCCGATCACCTTTAGACATCAACCCATCGGTAAGAGATCAGCTCGGTTGGGAAGAGTTGGAGACTTTCACACCGATCAACATGTCACAACGATAGGTCCATTCGGCAAGACTGAAACAAGGTCTCAACGACCAGAACATTTCACAAGGTTGCACAACTGCTAGTCGGCCACACAGAAAGAATTTCACACCGACTTGGCCCTTTCAGAGGTTTCAGCCTATGAGATTGAGACACAATATTCCAACAATCATTAAGACAAAATCCAAACCCCATTGAGTGAAGGGTTCCTTAATTACAATTGGGCTCAAAGGGAGGGCATAATTCTTTCTTTTTCCAACAAGATATTGGCACTAAGTACACTTTTGCACCAGATGATGCGATTCATAAAACATAGAGGACCAATAATATCTCGCTCACACTATCTTTAAGGTGGTAGTCTTGGCAGAGAAATGTCCACCCTCAGGACTGTTATGAAATTCATTAAGAACTCTTTCTTACCGTGGCTTATCCAAACACCAGAGCAGGACACCGTCATAATTCCTCTGAAATAATATGCATTCAATTAATACATACCTAGTGCCTTGAATTTGGTAGTATCACCTCTTGTGAGGTAGAAGGTTGGTTGAGTACAACCCCTTTTGCATATAATGTGTTTGATCCACCACCCAGGACTTGAACTAGTTTGTGTAGACTTGATCAATCTCCTTTTTAGCTACAAAGCCTAATTCTTGTGCAAGGTATTCACACAGACCTCTTCCCTGAACCAGCTTGGTTGGTCTGATGTCCACATCATACTCTAGGATCTTGGTGATCCAGCTTTCCCTCTTCTCGGTTATCTCACCTTCAGTGATGTACTTCCGCACATTGGGATGTGCAACGAGAATAGTGATTTTATTAGCCGCCGACACCAAGTGTCAGAACTTATTTAGGCTTTTAACAATGGAAAAAAAAATATTTCCAAAAAAATTATACCTGGCCTCATATCCTTTAAGAGTCCTTGAGTGAAATGTGATAGGATGCTCTCCATTATTTCCCTCATCCTTCTGAGTGGGTACCAAAGATATGCTATGTTGGCCACTATATACATAGACTAGAAAATCTTTGGAAAAGTATGGGTTAGCCAACACCAGGGTGACAGAGATAGCTACCTTATCTACTCAAAAGATACTTTTCCCTCAGGGGTCCATTTAAACATCAGGTTCTTTTTTAGCATGAGCATGATAGGTCTCGTGATGCCTACAAAGTTTGAAATGAATCTACTGACAAAGTTGATTTTCCCTAGAAAAGATTGCAACCCTTTCTGATTCACCGGTAGGGGTAACTCCATTACAGACCTTACCCTTTCAAG
Source organism: Sequoia sempervirens (assembly GCA_007258455.2). Taxonomy (NCBI): domain Eukaryota; kingdom Viridiplantae; phylum Streptophyta; class Pinopsida; order Cupressales; family Cupressaceae; genus Sequoia; species Sequoia sempervirens. Next base: position 549,189,490 of record VDFB02000003.1, on the reverse strand, counting down.
GTCTATTGCTATTCCATCCTTTGACACCAAAAAACCAAGTAGCTTTCCTTGGGGCACCCCGAAGACACATTTTTTGGGATTCAAAGAAATCTGAAACTGTTGACATTTCTGGAAAACCTGCTCCAAATGATCGAAGTGATTATTTTTTGAATTTGAAAAGACCGTTAAGTCATCCAGATATATTAGAATAATCACATTAATTAATACTCTAAAATTAATATCCATTGCTCGTTGAAAAGTTGCACCAGCATTTGAAATTCCAAAAGGAATTTTTGAGTATGCAAACATTCCCTACTTAGTGGTAAACGTTGTTTTATGTTGGTCAACTTCTTTTACATATAACTAGTTATAACCCGAGAAACCATCAAGCAATGAATACATCTTCGATCCAGTCACTGTCTGGAGGATTTGCTCCATGGATGGAAAAGGATGATGGTCCTTTAGTGAGGCTTTATTCAAATATCTGAAATCAAAAAAGAGTCTAATATCACCATTCTTTTTCTGAACTGGTACTAGATTAGACACCCAAGTGGAATGTTTAATTGGATATATGATCCTTGATTCAATCAATTTGGTGAGCTCTTGCACCATCAACACTTCGACCTTCAAATTGACTGGCCTTTATTTTTATTAGATGGGCTCTGATCCTTTCACCAAGTCAATGGTATGCTATATGCCCGGGTCATATTACCCTCTGAGATCATCATAGGTCCAAGCTATAACCCCTTCATATCTGGAACATAGATCTTTTAGTCTTTCCTTGTCCTTTCGTGGAACGTCCCTTTCGAATTTTAGCTTTCTTCCACTTCCGACATCGAGCTCTTCATAATCCCTCATGTCTGTTGTGAACCTTTGTTTGCTATTTCTCGTATCCTCATAGTTAATTTTTTTTTTAAGGGAGATTAAACCTCGAGGAAGCTTATTTCCTTTTAACTGGATAACTTGCTCTTCGGGGGATTCTGCTCCTGGCTATGAATAGTCAGAAGCTCTTCCTGATTTCTATAGAAAGGTAGTGCTTTGAATATCATCTTTGAATACCTACTAGTTTTCATCATTGTCAGGGATTGTTGGTTGGACAATGATCTATACTACACTCTGCTTTGTTGTTGAATCACAAACTGGTTCGAATTGTGAACTGATTGAAGCCATCCGATCAGCGACACTGTTTTGAGACTGGGGAATGACTTGTATATTGAAAGCTTCAAAACTCTCAATTAGATCCCATATTTGATGTCTGTATGACTTCATTCTTATATTCTTCCCAACCGCTTGCCCACAGACCTGGCTCACAACTAACTCTGAGTCTCTGAATGTTTTCATTCTCTTTACGCCCATTAGTTCTACAAGAATCAGACCATGAACCGAGGCTTCATATTTTGCATCATTATTCAAGCAAGAGAACTAAAAATGAAAATCCTTGAGGGTCTCTAATCCTGTCGGTGACACTAATCAGATGCCCACTTCAGAAATGGCTTTTCATTTGGCGCCATCAAATTATAACGTCCATAGATGGTTGTCACTTGGATCATCATATTCCTCCCGATCCCTTAACAATTTCAGAAAGACTTGATCATCATAAAAAATCACATATGTTCATATCCCTATTGCATGATTGTTTTTGAATGGGTCAGAGTCAATGAATTGGTTGAGGAGCACCTCTTCTTCGAGAGTTTGATCACTCGTGTCTTCTTGTCTTCCAACATCTCTCTCCATTTGCAAAAAGGAGGTATGTGTTGCTTCAAAGCATAGGACTGTATTGTCTGCTATGTGTTATGGATGTAAAGATTCGGACATGATTTTCATCTTTGCCATATGCTTGGTTCTCAATATCAGGTGGGACCAATTGAGCACCAAATACTCGTCAAGCTTTGAGGTGAAATCTCTTGAGAGACACATCCCGAAGACTGGGGGAATGTCTATCACCACTACTTCTTGTGAGACCGTTTGGCTTGGACATGAGAAGAGGATTAAAGATAGATCTTTAATGCGACTGATGGTCAAAACCTTCTTCCCATCTAATTGCATGATTCCCTTCTCAAGGGGCTCATACTTAAGTTTTAGGGAATCAACCACTTGCTTTGGCATGACTATTGTACTAGCTCTCGAATCAATCATGTTATTATGCAAAATTTTATCTCCCACAATCAGTGTTAAAAGGAAGGGTGTGTGCTTCAGCTTGCTTACCTCTCTCTTTTGAATTATCCACGTCCTTCACAAAAGTTGTGGCTTTCGGAGCTTGAGGTTCTGATGCGGGTTCTTTATTTTTACTTTGATCGCATGGCAGAGTCACATCCGTCTACGATATTTGTTCTTCTTTCTTTAATGCTTCCCGAAGCAACATCTTTTGTTCAAGAATGGATATGACAACCCACAAAGATATGTTAGTAGGCACCTTCTCCATTTGTTCCACCACATTAAGTGTTCCGACTAGTTGGACGTTGGGCTTAAATGGTGGTATCTCTCTCATCTTTGGAGGAAAGTGATCCGTCATGAATGGGCTCAGCATCTTATCCGAGATTTTATCCAACTCCTTCTCTGGTAATGAAAAAGTTCACAGCTACTGAGTAGGTTGGCTAGTGGCCTGTGGAGTCTATTTTTCTTGCAGCGATGGTTGTCGTGGCTGAGGACGTGACAGAGCTTGTTGTACGTATTCTCCTGTGAGCTTTCTTCTGGATCTTATGTTGTAGTTCAACTATACTTGTGGGGCACTAGTCGTCGGATCTTCATTCGTGAATACATCTTCTTCTTTCATCCATGAAAATAGCGCTTGGTTGGGTGCAATATCCAACTCTTGCTCTAAAGACATTCCTTGCATTTGTACTCTAAAGCAGACATTTTTAATGTTTAGGGGACTCATATTCTTCCACATTCGGGAGCGCACCCTTGCTTCTTTATTTCACTATCTTTTGTTGCATATTTCCCCTCAGACAATTTCAGGGCATGTGACTATCACTTGCATGGGAAGCACCATACAATCTCATCTTCTGCTAGGTTGTTCTAACCTGGGATTAACTCTTTACTCTAGCTATCCTTGAATGCTTGTAGCGGCATAGTGACCGAGACTATTTGGTTTGTAGATGCCATTTGTTGACTTCCTCCTCTTGAGGGTCCTTGGTATGTGTTATGTTGATAGGATGGCCTTCCTCCCTAATAGGTCTAAGTGGTTTTCTTCAGAGGTTCCGCTTGTTGTCATTTGATGAGAACCAACTCATTAGCGAAAGACCACATGAGACTTTTCATATCATTGATGTCCACTACTATAAAGGAAGAGCCCAATGTTCTTGGCTATGCAGATGGGTACACATACATGGATTGTAGCGTGGCCGATGTCACCACTTGTGTAGCTAAAGTGCTTGGAGTAGCTTCTTCCTGAAGACCACCAAATATTTCTATGAATACATGCATCGAAGGTCATGATGAAAGTTTTCCAGCATCAATCAAACTATTTTTTGCATGCACAACCAACTCGTATGCATCGAGTAGGATATCCCCTCCCATAGAGGTTATCATAACCATGATGCCCGAATTGAGAGCCTTCAGGTAGAACATAAATTCCATCGCAGCTGGGGGTTGGATAGTCACATGGATTCTTTGCCAGATTTTGTGAAACCTAGTGTTGAAATCACACATGGCCTCTTATGGGGCTCTTTTGATAGTGATTAGTTGATGGAGTAACGAAGAGTGATCTCCCTTCTTTGAGAAGCATTCAAACAACCTTTCTTTGAGATGATCCCAGGAATAGATAGAATCAAAGGCCAAAGATCGATACCAATCTTGAGCTTTTCCTTTGAACAAAGTGGCCAACAACCTAAGAGATATTTTTTCATCCGCTATGTTATGTACCCTGCATACCTCTGCTATGTCTTGGAGGTGTTCGGAGGGGGTTTTGAAGTCTTCTCCTAAAAATTTTAGAATAGCATTGAGGGCATTAGCAGGTATGGCAAGCCACACATCTAGGGGCGTGGGTGGTTGTAGTGGACTACCACTATCCCAGGTTATGAAATTTCTAGGAGTAGGGGCAGCTATGTGAGCCATGGAAAATAGATTCCTATGAATTGGGTACACATGTATTCTGATTTGGAAAGTTCAGCCTCTAGGTGGAGTAGATAATTCTTTGGATATTGGGCTCTTACTTCTCGCTCTATTACTCCTTACAGGTGATACAAAACCTATAAGTCTTCTTCTCCTAGATACTAAGGTGGGTAACTGGGAGTACTAGAAATGACCTCTTAAAGATGCTCTTATTTGGATTCTGGGTATGAAACTTCAAGCTTCTTTCCTTGGCCTAATTTAAGAAATATTTCAGACTTCTAATCAGACATATGGAAAACTTCGGGTCCCACCGGGTGTCCCATAAAAAGAACTGTTGATCATCAAAGCTTGTGCCTCTCTGATAGCCTTATGGTAAATTTAGCGAGTGGGGGACCGATTTGCACCTCACTGAATACCTCTAAGATTTTTTATAGAAAGCCATCTCTTCTCTAAGTTTTTGAGAAAAAGGGTAGAAGGAAATGTAAATATAAAACATAAAAATGGCGATGCGCCAAATATTTCACAACATTTCAAGCTCGATTCTCTTCTATGAATGATATATTAGACACAGAATGCCACAACCCTTCATTGTTGGGAAGAGAAGGAGCAACAAATGTTAAATATAAGCACAACGCAGTCTTTCAAATCTCCTCGCAGGTAGTGTTCATTAAGGTTCGATCAAGCATAAAGATTCCCAAGGTTAACAAAAAACCATTCAAAAATTGCATAGACCCTTCCTCTTGTTATAGCATAATATGAAGAGACAATAACTCTTAAATAAACTGAAAAAGTTCAACAGACATAATCCAATTTCAACAAATTATTCCTATATCACATAAGCCTACGAAATGGAAATCAACTACTCAAACTATTTGAATTAAGCTTAACACAGTGTTTCATTATGAATGAAAGAATAAAGAATGAACTTGACAAAGGCTATAACATGCACAGTTTCAAATATTTCTTCCAAATAGTTTGTGCTTAAATATCAAATGAACTTTAAAACAAAGGTCGGATGTCAATCCGATAATAGTTTGAGTAAAACAATATAACATGTTAGAGAGAAGCAGTGTTCTCCAAGCTTTTAGCTTCTAAAAATTTCTCTATATCTAAAGAAAAACTAAAAGAACTTCTTTGTCATGAAAAAAGAAACTGGAACCCCTTTCTTTGGTTGTCGCCTCTCATTTACAGTTTCAAGAAGAGAGAGAACTGCTGCCACATTCCAGAAGTAAATACTACCAGATGTTGGCATTTGATAGCTCATGATCTGATTGCAGATCTCTTGTTAGGTCACGACAATCTTTGCTCATTAATTCCCAACTGTCGCATTAATGCCCTTTAGATATTTAGAAAAAATTGTTATCTAAAAATAATCAGATCCTAGAAAACAGCTGGCAAAAATTAGGTTGACCAATCACGTAGCTCGACGACGTTGACTCAAAGTTTCCATCTTGAAAACAAGGAAGATCCAGCATGCTCTAACAAACTCCAAAAGAGATTGCTTCTAAAAGCATAAATTTCTTGTAGTGAAGAGATGACGTATCGAGCGGGAGGGGATTCTCAAGTTTAAGAAAATTTCCCCTAAGAAAATCTTCACCAAGCTGACACATGTCTCAGCTTTCTTCCAAAAGGAAGACAATAATCAGAAGTCTCACAGCCACCACATGGCACATTGTCCGCCTTTCAGAACCACTTTTTCTTTGAGTACAGATTCCTCTGGAAGCCCAAAACATATAAAAGCTAAAATCAAAAAATGATTAAGGAAAAATTGCTTCATAGTAACAACTCAGTGTTCTAGTCAGTAAAATTTCCAATGTTTTCACCTCAAGTGAATAAACCATGATGTCATAACATAGCAACAAAAAAATTTCTTTCCATAATGTAAATTACATGCACATTTGAAATAACACCATTTCCAAACTTCCATTGCATTCCATTGTAAATTCACAAATCTTTTCAAAATATAGATGTCATACTGAATTATCTCAAGTTAATCATTCATGATTACATCCCTCCACATAAATGGGTACATGATACACACATAGCTCTTCTGAGCTTCATATGGCAAAAGATATACAAACTGGTCTTGATGTCACTGCAATGGCACATACATTCTAGATGTCCCCACTCCTTGGTGCATACACTCCAGCTATCCCCAATACTAGCGCAAACATCTGCAAAGCTCGACCACTAAATGATGTGGAGAAACATCACTCAAGCATTTTTCCACCAACCATGGACTCAAATGTGATCCCCTACACATCTTTCACACATGAAAAGATGGCCCTACCCTTTGACGAAGAGGTTGGTTGGTAAACCCCATAACAATAGCCTATTAGAGCTTAGTGTTGTGTCCTACAAACCATAACCTAATAATATGGTAGCTACACCTACAAGTATGAAAATCCTGAACTAGAATGCATATAAGGAACACAATGAATTGACAATGTAAACAGTGGCTACCTACACTACTTTGGCCAAAATATTGTCACCCAGTACTTCAAGTGACAGTTATCCCATTCACATACACTACCATAGCTCAATTTGGATTATGACCATTCATATACTATGCTTAGGTAATGGGTTGATGCAAGAAGTTGGGTCCACAAAAGGCTCAAAAAGTGGAAGTGTTTTTGTTGTTTTTCAAAATTTGTCACACTTAGACTAAAAATTTAAGGCACTTACATAATGAATCTTAAAAAAAGTTAAGAATATGAAATTTACAATTTTGAATCTAATTTCCAAGTATGTAATTTATCCAAATACCCAGATGATATAAATTGAATTTTGATAGGGATGTATAAAAACCACTTTTAAAAGTCTTTTTTTTTTACCATACCATGCATGTGTACGTAAACCATTTTTTGACCCAAATAAAATTATTTTTCTAATTCCTTTTGGGGAAAGATAGCTAATAACATGAAGATTGATGAGGATATTTTTTGTAATTTTTTTCTGAATATTTTTTTTATTGACCTTAATTGTTGTTTTTAAAAATCAACGTGTACGGACAACATAATTGAACCTAAACTAAACATTTTTTGAATCATTTTTTTCATTGTGTAGAGAATTTTCTGAAGATTGATGCCATCTATTTTTTTTTACAAGAAAATTAACCAAAAAAGTTATTAAAAAACAAAAAAGTCTGATATTTCAAGTTTATGGACTAGTTTGCTTAGAAATTAATTAAAAAATAAAAACTATAATCCAATATTTAAAAATATATATATATGGAAACTAGACATCGTTTTCTCTAATGGGTTATAATCTAATAGATTGATTCACAAAAAAAATTCATTACCCATATTGCCAAAGTTGGACATTTCTCTTGAACCTGCCTTAGTTTTCTAGTTGCAAATCAAAGGCTAAGGGTCAGGTTGCCAAGCATTTCCTGAGCCTAAAACTGAGGCAACATGTGGGTTGGGGATTCAAAATTTTAAAAACACCTACGTGTTATAAAATGCATACGAGTTTTTTAATTTCTTGATTATTTAAAAAATTAAAAACATTTTAGAAATATGTACGTGTGCATACATGTTCTTTATTTTCTTGATTATTTAAAAAATTAAATACTTTTTAGAAATTCTTACGTGTTTTGCATTACAAAACACGTACGCATTTTAAAACGTGTATGTGTTTCTAAAAGTTATTTAATTTTTTAAATAAATGACTCGTACGTGTTATAAAACACGTACGCGTTATAACACATGCGTGTTTTTTAGTACATACACATTTTTTTAGGCTCGGGTACCCGAAGCATAACGCATACACATATTTTTAGTAACAAATACACGGTTTCTACAAGATCTTTTTTGCCAAAACTTCCCATCTTCGTGGACCCAACATATTGCTTTTACCCTAATTCCCTCCAATGCATAATCTTTAACCCCAAAAATAACCTACTCCCCTTCTTCACAAAATACTATAGTATCTCTACCAATAACTAAAGCACTAGTTGCCACTCCAATGGATATTCCTATCCCAGGTATAACATATGAGCTTATCTTTACATAAACAATCTATTATCTTCAAAAGACAATCTAATCCCAAGTATAACTTTATAATCTAGAGTATAGCTACATAAGCCTCATCATAATCATAGATTAAATAACCTACTCCATTCAGTAAACTATCACATAATAAGTGATACTCATCAAGAGTATAACCTTATCAATGAATGACCTCAATCGAAGAACAATCATATCAATATCTATGATTCCATTCGAGAGTGTAATCTCCTTAATTAAAAGGGTTTAAACAAAGAGTCTACTCTTGTCAATACTATAACTTTGTATTTAAGAGTGTAATGTGACTAATTAAGTGGTATCTCTTACTCACTAGGTATTTCCCACCTATGTTCTAAACATATAAAATTTCACAAACTCAAGTGATTTGGCTTAAGCACAAAGTGAGTTCTAACCTTGATACATCCTAATCTTAGGATATGTTGATGGTGTTTTCTCCACAACAACAACTCAGACAAGATATAAGTATCTTATCTCTCTTGAAAGGTAAATCTATATCAACAAGCCTCAAAAGATAACCCCAAGGTCTCTAATGTCAGGTCTTGACAATGTAAAAATAACTCAGTGATAATGTGAAAATGTTGGTAATCACAAGGGACCTTACAAATGAACAATGTTGGAAGCGTACTTTCATCAGATGCAACAATATGGTGATGTTTTTAATCCTAAAAATAACCCAGATTCAAAAAAATAGAAAAAGAGAAAAGGTTGAGAAAGATTCTATTCTAAACTAACTCCTAAGATCAATCACAACAATGATGAAAGCTGCAAATGGACAAATCCACAATAAAACCAATCTCTGCTTTATCAAGGACAAACCTACAACCTCACAAAAATGGTGTAGTCTTCAAAGGAAACTTAGACTTTGAATATTCATTCACATACCCACTAACTGACGCAATGTAAACAAGCATCCACAGTTGAACTTTAGCACAAAATAAGGCCCAGACTAACTTTTCACATCAACTTACAATCAACAAATTGCTAAAAGTATGGACCAGAGATCAATCAACATCATTAACATTTTACCATCATTGCAAAAGAACTGAAATCTAACATCTAACATTTGAGAATCAAGAACAAGAAACCATGAGCTATCAAAGTGTAACAGGAAGCTTGCCAAATCAACAATCCAATTGCATTAACTTCTCCAGCATTATATAACAATTTTCAGTCTCTCTCCTCTCCTACAACTACTATCTTGCAGAATCTAACTCCAAACTTAGCCAATTCTAGCTTTTTACAGCTTCTAAAAAGCTATTCTAACCTAGTCTAACCTCTTACAAATGAGAAGGCACTGGCCTTTTATATAAAATAATGTTTGAATCAATGGCCAGGATTTAATTCATCCAATGGCTGCAATTGCACTTCTAGAAGCATCAAGTTGTTACATTTAATTTGGGAGCTCATGGTACATCATCATCCAATTGCATAAAAGAAGTTACATTATGGAACAATGAAAAAACAATATTATGCCAACTTGTCATTAATGAAAATTCTGACTGGACGATGAAATCAGCTTCACATGTCTTCTAGAAACTCCTTCCAGTTGTAGATAGTTTGGGCACAGATTCTTATGCAGGCCCCACTTTTAATATTTGAATTGAACTCTTCCAAATTTCCCTTTTGGCACAAATCCATATGCAAGTCCCCCTTTTGATTTATTTAATCCTGAAAAATAGATATATCATCATTAGTAGCTCACATGTTAAAAAATCCAATCCAAATTTCCATTTTAAAATTAGTAGCTCAGGAACATTTTAAAATTTCAAAAAAAAATTCCATTTTGGAAAAAATTACATTTCGGGAAAAAAAAAATCATTTTAAAAATTTTTTTGGAAAAAATTCCATTTTTGGAAAATTACATTTTCCATTTTCGGAAAATTTTGGGATTTTGAGAGGGTCTTGGAAATTTCAAAATGGAATTTCGGGGATTTCCATCAGGGATGGAAATACCCGAATTCCCTACAAGGTCAAAATCCCCTAAACCTCATAACTTTTTTTCTAGAAGGAATTTTCAAAAAGTTCAAAAAGCAACCCGGCCTAATTTTTCGTCCTTTATCCATGGGTGCAAAAAAAATTACATATAACATTGAAAATTCACTTCAAAATCCCCATTTTCAAATTCCAAGACAGGCGAATTTCCCCTAGAGCCTCAAAATATTGTCCTCATCAAACGTAATCTAGACTTAATCCCAAAATAACCTCCCAAGAAGAGCAAAACCAAAATTTGACCAACCCAAGAAGTAGAGATGCAAAAGAAAAAAGAGGGTCCCCGCCTCCGGTGGGGCATGTGTGCAAAAAATTGCACAACAGGATATACTCATCAACTAATGACTAGTTCGATTATATAGGTTACTCTAACCCTATATGTTCCAATAAAGACCAATTGAACAACTCAACCAAGTAGGCTATTCCCAACCATAGATTTCAATGAGTAGTCAAGTATAAATCCCAACCTAGTAGGTAAAACTCTACCCAAGTTCTTAATTCAAGTATGATCAAGTGATCATGCAGGTATAGGGTAGCAATGACTCATCCTATCATTACTACCAAATTGTTGATGTACAACTAACATCATAATCAAATAGTATCAAGTCACTTCATGACATTGTTATGTTTCACACTATGAATAGCCCTTGAGCTATTCTTGTTTAATCATATCTAGTACAACAATACCTATGACAAACAATCCTTCTTATTATGGATCAATTACAAGCACTTTCACAAAACAACATAAACAACTTTATTTTTCCTTTCCAAAGAAAATGCTATGTTTTCCCAATGAAAGCAATCTCAAGTAGATCAAATAAAGCATTTAAGAATCAATCTTCCATACACAAAGACAAGTAAAGGTAGATTATATACTTATTCCTATAATATGCTTATCCAATTGACTAATTTAATGCTTATCTTTCCAACAACAACTTACTAGCTTCACTTTGACCTCTCAAACAATACCTCAATAAGGCCTCTCTCACAAGTTGATAATATGATCTCACAAAATATTCATGGCTCATACGAATTACAACAAAATGCAATTACAAAATACTAGTGCAAATTAGAAGTGTGTCCTGTTAGGTCTCAAAAATGTAGGTTTTAGACCACAAGAGGGTACCAGTCTCTTGATACGTTTTTGGCCCACGAACAAGGTAGCAAAGATTTTGATTACCTCCTACTCTTCAGGCTCTGCCAAACCTAGGCGGGTGTACCTGAATGATAAGCATATTTTGAAGGCTATGACCTCTAGATTAAGCAATCTACTCACAATGGCACATGAGGTGAAGTAGATGCAAGGCTAATTATAGCTTCCTACTAAAATGTTTTAAAAATAAAGTATATAGATGAGATTTATATGAGATTATTCTAAAATGAACAGTGCCTACACTATTGGGTGAATGGAGTCGAGAGGTGAATGATGATTTTGTAGACTGGCTTTTGTAAGATGGGTAGACTTACTCTTCAGCTTAACTCGAATAGTTGGGCACTTTTAAAAGTTTTTACCTTGTGCAAACATGCAAGTATATCAGTTATTTGGACTCTTCTTAGTGATCCTAGTGATATCCCCTTATGCTACTATGAAGTTGTGAAAGGATTTAATTCAAATGTGAAAATAAACCAATTAAGACAACCTATTCAAAAGGACTTTAATCCAAACAGGAACCTATTAAATTTGATCTCTTAAAAGGAAATTTAATTCTTCTGCACACAGAAAACAGTCAACAACATCACACAACTAAAACAAATGTGTATTGAAAAATTAAGTGTATTTCCACACATTCAATAATAACATAAACATTCACTTCGAAGACAGGCAAATAACATATAAGCATACGAATCCACACAATAGTTGAACACTTGAAAGCAAGTCAATAATTATGCATAACCTTCTCCATTGTATTTATCTTTAAATAATATGCATTATAACAATAGTTTTTGACATGAGATGGATGGATGAATGGGTGCAATCTATCTTCTTACTAATGCCTACCCTAAACGGAAAGATGATATGATGATGCTTTTTGGGTCTTGGTCTCTCATATAAATGAGAGGCAACAAAATTCAGACCCATTACAAAAATTTATGTCATTTGATAACTAAACATAATTAAAAAAAAATACTATCGCAGGTGAATGCGCATATCTGTTAATCTCCAAGCAGAATCCTATGACCACCTAAGATCTGTTCAAAGCTTCTACTCTATGATAGGGCACTCATCATGCTATCGGTTGACTCTCCCATTTCTGATGGTTGTCCCGTCGTATCTGGTACATCTACGGTTTGGTTGATAAACAAATTGATTGAGGAGAGGTGATGGATGTACTCTTGTTCAGCATAGGTGTCTGCATTGGAGATCACCTCTTTCATATCATATTCCATATACATCATTTTCTCGAGCTGCTTAAGAGTATTTTGTAAAACCATATCCTCATCATTGATTTCTTGTAATGCAACAGTTAGAAGTACAAAAAAATCTTCCTTTCAATCATCATATCAAGGATTCCCATTGTCATCATGAACTGTCAGAGTTGAACTAAAGTATTCGAGATCTTCTTGAAGCATGTTATGATATCCATTGTGTGATCCTACCAATTTGTTATATGTCTGCAATATTTTTCCTTTCAAGATTTTCTTGTCTAGGAAATCCTCTTTCTTTTCAATCATTCTCCCTTGTATCGTTCATTCTCCACCACTACTGAGTGTGTCTACTTGAATAGTTTCCAGTATTCATCAACACATTTCATAATTTTATTGAATCTTTCCTTGATCATTTCAGATATAGTATTATAATTGATGGTTTTCATTTCTTTCTCCAGTTCTTTAAACTTCCCTTGAGATTGCAAGTGGTAATTCTTCCAATAAGTTGCTTCGGCCATTGAATCCAATACTCTTTTATCTTTTTCAAGCCATTGGGAATACAACTTTGACGTGCTAGCTCCTTCTTCAATCTATCATTTTCTTTGACCAGTTTTTCAATCTGTGCTTTGGTGAATTTTGCCACATTGATGTTCAATTTTGTTGTCTCCATGGGGTTGGTATCCCCTACTCTTTGGACCAAGAGATTTCTAAACACTTCATTTGGATTATCAATCATAATTGGTCTTTTTTCATGAGGGTACAGTGACCAAATAAGTAAGGTGGCCTCGTATGGGTTGTACCCAAATCATGAATACATTTTGTCACTTGCTTCCTCTGTTAGGTTCATTGTTTTTTCCCCTCTTTTTTTGAAGCTATCAAAGACAATTGCAGAACTAATATCCCACCCGGGTAGAAGCAACACTCCAGCTTCTTGAAGTAACTCTCTTCCTCTCTTAGGAATAATGGATTCCATCTCTTTATCTACCTCTTTTTTCAGTAGTAATATCCTGCATCTTTTCTCTCATTTTCCTGCCTTTATATTCATAAACAAATGATTTAAATTCAGAAGATTTAAAAAAGTCATAATAAAAAATGAACTCTTGCCTAGCTTTGACCCTAACATCATCAGATACTTCATCTGATGCCTCAAATATTATAGTATTATGCTCTTGAGGGGGCTCATACTATGCAATTACACGAGCACTTATTTGTTCTACTTGTTCACTCTCCTCATCACTACCCTCTTCTTCACTTATATTAGTTTCTACAGAAAAAAACACCTAAGGAGTAGGTTGTGAAGGTATGTAATCTAGGGGCTCTATGTCATTAGCCTGTACTCCTGGATAGGTTGCATGAGGTGCATCAAAAACAAATGGGGGAACATCCTTTACCAATTCATTCACATGAGCAATTAGTTGCTCAATTCTTGTTAGAGGATCATGTATTTCACCAAATGCCTTTGAATAAGATGGGACATTTTTTATTTTCCATTCTTCTGTGAGCATAATCTTGTTATATGCATCTATTCAATCAATGGTAGAAGCTTCATCATGGTTTTTGATCACATCTTTAACTGAGAACAAATTCTCATACCCTGATAGCCCCTATGATAGTCTTGCTTTATGAATAAATCCTTTTGCATCAAAATTTTCCCTTTCATTACCTAGAGGAAGGTTGTATTGTGCTAATTTAGTCAGGAACTACTTGTGGCAACAAGTGTGGAGTTCCTTCGAACCCATAGACCCTAATCAAGTTGTACAATCAGAGAAAGCGTAACAGTCTCCCCAGTTATAATTCACTTTATTTCTTGGATCATTTTCCTTTGGTCTTAGAAATATTTGTGCTTCTGGGGATAAGTTATAATTACACGGATATCCCAGTAACTTCATCAATGGTTTTACAAAAAATTCTTCAAAATAAAGGTAATGAGACCTGCCAAATCGGCTATCCCACAATGAGGTCCACATTTGTATAGGTTTGAAATCTCCATTTTTATCTGTATCTCTCATCTTTAATTCTTCACTCCATACCCCTCTAACATGTCCCTCATACAAAAGAAAATTCATAAGCAAAGGATAGTGTTTGAAATGAATATTATGGTGCAAGGGCACCTACAACCATGTTACAAAGTTCTTTTTGGTAGCAGTCTGTCCTGAGGGACTCTAGGTGAATCTTGAAGTTTCAAAATGTTTTATCTTTGTAGGTATTGAAAATAAGGTCTAAAAAAAGACCACTCTTTCATGTATTTAGGGGTTTTAGAGTTTTGATGGTCAAATGTGCACATGTGCACTCATATATTAAATTTGAAATTATAAGTCTTGGAGGAAAAAATATTAGAATTTGTAGGTAGGTTGGAAATAGTGAGGTTTTTTTGGTGTCATGGGATTGAATTCAAGGTGATTGGGAGTCATAAAGGCCAAAATGTCAATAATTGCACAATAAAGCTATTAAGTGCACATTTAAGTTGTCAAAACATAGTTTTACGGGTAATTAGGAGTTAGGATTTTAAAATTCATTTAAAAGGAGTTAGGTAGTTGGATGATAATGTAAAAATTTACTTAAAGCCATAAAAGGCTCGAACCAAGGGTTGTTCAATAAATTTTGAAGGATTTCATAAGGGAAAAAACGTGCATTTGCTGATATATCACAGTTTTTTTTTTTTCCAGAACTTTTTCTCTTCTATACGGCCCGTACAGTCAAGGTGATGAATTAGAATTTCTTCTATTTGTATAGAATCATGTGTTAAGTTTCATTTGGAACAGGTTTGAGTGTTTTCCATTGGGTTTTGGGGAAGAAATCTCAATTTTTCTGAAAACTGCCTGTTGGGTAGTAAAAACACAGTTTGAGGAAGTAAATATAAACCCAGTCATCCCACCTACTATAAGGCTCTGTGTTTCGGTGGGATGACTTATTTAACGTTCTTTTTGTGTGTTATAATGATTGGGTAGGCTGTGGAGTCATGGTTTTGTCATGGAGTAGTGTTCTAAGGACTAGTAAAAGGGTTTCTTTTATGTAAATGATGGAACCAAAATGGAGTTTTGATAAATGTGTGGAGTTGACCTCCTGATGAATTTGTGAGTTAATGCAAGCAAAATGTAAGAGGTTAGTTGCAATTGTGAGGTTCTACAATCCCTAGGGTTGTGTGTTTGAATAAAACCCTAGTTTATGTAAGGAAAAGGAGGGTTTGGTTGTACATCGATCTAGAGGCCCCTAATTTGAGTAAAGACCATGAAATCTGAGGTTAGGTATGATAATACAACTCTTTCCAAGGAGGTTTTGTGAAAACAAAAAGTTCTAAGAGTACTTTGTTTGTAAAACAGGCCTAATCTTGTAGCCTTTTGAGCAGGGCGGTCTAGTGAAACTAGGTGTTGGCCTAGTGAACCTTGAAGAATCTGATTGGAATGTTGTATTGGGTATGAGTAGATGCCTAAATTATGTTGAGATAAGTCTTGGTGTGATCAGGTTGTGATGGGTAGTTGAGTTGCCATGTGTGTTTTGGGATTGATGTCAAAGTGGCATATTTGAGAGAAATTGTGTCAATTTGTTTCTTGCGTTTCCACCACCTTTGCATCATAGTGGTATCAGAGCAAGGAGTAGATTTTGGTTTTCATTTTGTAGGTTGAAGAAGAGGCAAGGTTGACAAGATGCCTCCAAAGAATAAAGATATGGCTAAAGAGATGAAGGAGATGAAGGAAACGCATGCAAGAGAACTCAAAGAGTTGGAAGAGAGAATCATAGCCCTGGAGAGAAACAAGAGAAGAGATGCTGAAGACAGTGAGACAGATGAAGAGGAAGAAGATGAATTTGAAGATATGGAAGCATAACTTGATCCAGAGGACCAGAGAATTGCAAAGTTGTTGAAGGCAGTGAAAGGTGACAAGCCTAAGGTAAAACTTGATGTTCCTAAATATGGTGGTAGTCTAAATGATGAAGAACTACTTGACTGGATTGCTGCATTAGATAATCATTTTGAATGTGAAGAAGTTCTTGAGGAGCAAAGAGTAAGGATTGCAAAGACTAAGTTGCATGGTCATGCTTTGGTATAGTGGGATTACTTTCAGTCCGAGAGGAGGAAACAAGGAAAGTCTAAGATCACATCATGGGACAAGATGATATCTAAAATCAAAGGTAAATTCTTACCCAAAGATCACCAAGTTCAAATGTTTAAGAGATTACAAAATTTAAGACAAAGGGAAATGCATATTAAGTCTTATACTGAGGAGTTTTATAAATTGACTCTAAGGTTTGGACATCATGAGAACGAAGATGAAAAAATTGCTAGATATATTGGTGGTTTAAGGCTTAATATACAAAAATGAATTGGTTTTGGCTAACCCTATGAGTGTAGAGGATTGTTGTCAAATGGCTATCAGGGTGGTAGAGAAATTGAAGAGAAGGAAAGACAAAGCAGTTAGAGGAAGAGGTGGTGCATCAAGAGGAAAAGGATTCATGTCTAGTTCAAATCGAACCAATGATAATCAAGAGGATGCCATGAAAGGCCAAGAGCAATCTGATTCTAGAGGTGGATGGAGAGGCACAAGAGGTAGATTTGGAGGAGGTAGGAATTCCAACAATGCACTTTCAGGAAGATGCTACACTTGCAACCAGCCTGGACATCCATCCTTCAAGTGTCCTGAAAGGCAAGGTTCAAGCTCTCATGGTGGAGAAAGGAGGAATCAATTAGTGCATGAAGATGAAGAGAGTGTGGCTTCACCTGTTATTAATCTCACATCAGAAGTTGGAGAGAGTTTGATGATTAGAAGAACATTGCTTAAGGTTTCAAATCCAGAAGAACCCCTACAAAGGAAAGCACTCCTCAGAATCAATTGCAAGGTACAAGGTAAGGTATGTAGGATGGTAGTGAACTCAGGTTCAACTGAAAACATGGTTTCTTGTGATATCGTGAATAAACTCAATTTGAAAAGAATCCCTCATGATTTTCCTTACAAGGTCTCTTGGTTAAGCAATGGTCAATCATTAATAGTGAATGAGAAAGCTATGGTAGATTTTCAAATAGGTGAGTATAAGGACAATGTTCTTTGTGATATTTTTCCAATGGACTGCTGTCACATCCTCCTTGGAAGGCCATGGCAGTATGATAGGAGTACCATCTATGATGGGAAGGCAAACAAATACACAATCATGAAAGGTGGACAAAGGTTTGTTTTGACTCCTTGGATAGGGGATGAGAAAGGAAAAGAAAAAGTCATCATGTGTGGGATGAAAGAGCCTATAAAGGTTGTGAAAGAAAGCATCATGGTAGATCCTAGTGTTGTTTTGAAGACTGACAATGTAGGAGCAGTAGGTCTAAAGGAAAATGCAGGGGTAAAGAAGGTATTTGAAAAGAACATGAAGTACAGTGTGATGATAGGCAGTATTAAATGCCTTGTAGTTGAGAGCAGGGGTGAGAGGCAATCAAATTTTGTAGGTACAGTCAATAAAAAGTCTGATTTGATAGCAGTGAAGCATGGGACAATGCATGACAATCAAGAGGAACAAGGACTGTGTTGAAAGAGTACACAACAGAGCAGTGAGGGCAGTAACAGACCTACCTGTGCAAAGCAAGTAAAAACAAACCCAAGCACTCCTAACACAAGTTTGGTTGCAGATGTTGAACATGGTAAACACCCAAGGGATGGACAAAGAAGACTGATGACTAGTCTAAGAACAGAGGCAAGGCAGAATGCTTATATGCACACATTGCAAAATGATGGAGTTTTAGGACAGTTTGCAGGTCCTATGTACATGAACCAGTGGAGTGGGTTGATGAATCCATGGAACCCGCATGAAGCATGGATACATTGGAATCAAGGCCAACTCATGGGGCCTGAGTTTCTTTTAGGGGGGTTGTATGGTGTAGGGGTACCTACAACCATGTTACAAAGTTCTTTTTGGTAGCAGTCTATCCTGAGGGACTCTAGGTGAATCTTGAAGTTTCAAAATGTTTTATCTTTGTAGGTATTGAAAATAAGGTCTAAAAAAATACCACTTTTTCATGTATTTAGGGGTTTTGGAGTTTTGATGGTCAAATGTGCACATGTGCACTCATGTATTAAATTTGAAATTATAAGTCTTGGAGGAAAAAAAATTAGAATTTGTAGGTAGGTGGGCAAGAGTGAGGTTTTTTTGGTGTCATGGGATTGAATTCAAGGTGATTGGGAGTCATAAAGGCCAAAATGTCAATAATTGCACAATAAAGCTATTAAGTGCACATTTAAGTTGTCAAAACATAGTTTTAGGGGTAATTAGGAGTTAGGATTTTAAAAGTCAATTAAAAGGAGTTAGGCAGTTGGATGATAATGCAAAAATGTACTTAAAGCCATAAAAGGCTCAAACCAAGGGTTGTTCAATAAATTTTGAAGGATTTCATAAGGGAAAAAACGTGCATTTGCTGATATATCATAGTTTTTTTCTGTTTTCCATATCTTTTTCTCTTCTATGTGGCCCGTACAGTCAAGGTGATGAATTAGAATTTATTATATTTGTATAGAATCATGTGTTAAGTTTCATTTGGAACAGGTTTGAGTGTTTTCCATTGGGTTTTGGGGAAGAAATCTCAGTTTTTTCTGAAAACTGCCTGTTGGGCAGTAAACACACAGTTTGAGGAAGTAAATGTAAACCCAGTCATCCCACCTACTATAAGGCTCTATGTTTCCATGGGATGTATTATTTAATGTTATTTTTGTGTGTTCTAATGATTGGGAAGGCCGTGGAGTCGTGGTTTTTTCATGGAGTAGTGTTCTAAGGACTGGTAAAAGGGTTTCTTTTATGTAAATGATGGCACTAAAGTAGAGTTTTGATAAATGTGTGAAGGAGTTGACCTCTTGATGAATTTTTGAGTTAATGCAGGGAAAATGTAAGAGATTAGTTGCAATTGTGAGGTTCTACAAGCCCTAGGGTTGTGTGTTTGAATAAAACCCTAGTTTATGTAAGGAAAAGGAGGATTTGGTTGTATAATGATCTAGAGGCCCCTAATTTGAGTAAAGACCATGAAATATGAGGTTAGGTATGATAATACAACTCTTTCCAAGGAGGTTTTGTGAAAAAAAAATGGTCTAAGGGTACTTTGTTTGTTAAATAGACCTAATCTTGTAGCCTTTTGAGCAGGGCAGTCTAGTGAAACTAGGTGTTGGCCTAGTGAACCTTGAAGAATCTGATTGGAATGTTGTATTGGGTCTGAGTAGATGCCTAAATGACATTGAGATAAGTCTTGGTGTGATCAAGTTGTGATGGGTAGTTGAGTTTCCCTGTTGAGTGTTTGGGGATTGATGTCAAAGTGGCATATTTGAGAGTTGTGTCAATTTGTTTCTTGGGTTTCCACCACCTCTGCATCATATCATCACTGCTTTTTTAATCTTTTCAAGTCCTTGATTTAGGGTGTTGGCCAAGTAACTAACGTAATCAAATGGCGTGGTATCCTTGCTTTGTATGCTTGCAGCTAAGACCATTGGGGCAATAGACATGAGAGGCAGAACCTCTACCCCCAAAACCTTACCAGCTAAATGATAAGTGTATCGAAAATACTCCTCAAATAAATCCTCGTGAAAAGGAGGGTTTTCACTACTAGAGAACCTCCTAAGTTGGCCTCCTTCATTCTTAGGCCTATGTAGGGGCAATTTACATTGTTTGTAGCTGGTATCCATATGATGATACTCTGTCAAGAGATCTCTGACCGTGAATGGAAAATTCAATGAACACTCCAACTAAAACACATTATAAATGAGACCCTTAGAAATAACAAGCATGTTAGCCCCACTGTGTGATTGAATAGTTCTCTTCTTGGCGTTGTATCTGCTAGCAAGAGCTTTAATTAGTTTTGCATTCATGAACACATTGGGCACCATGATTCTCTATAGGTTCAACCTCCACGGGTTGGAGATTGGTTGAAACCTAAATTGTTTTCTGAAATGGTACATGAAAAACTCATATCCGCGTTGTAGTGTCCAAACATCTCCCAAGACCTTATGTTTATCCCATATTCAATCAATTGAAGCATTCATTTGAGCACTTCTCTTGGGTCTCGGCCCCGACCAAGGGCATTGATCTATGAAGTCTTGATTTAGGAGTCTCTTTTTAGTTTTTAGTTTTTTGGCTTTGGTTTTTTTTGTACTCTCCTCCATTGTTTGATTTCTTAAGCCTTTGAAAAATATAATTTCTTAGTTGGGATCGATGTACTTACTTGAGTCTCACCTCCATTATTTTTTTCTACGTATGAACTCCAATCCTTTCTTTTCTGCTTCTGGTCCTAGCGAAATCTTCTAGATTTTGCAACAGTTATGTGATCAACTTGTGGTATAATTCACTTTAATTCGATGATGCCTTGGGATGTCACATCAGTTAGTAATAATCATTCTTGCCATATCGGCGAGATTATGTTTCTTCTTCAACTGATATCCACCTTCTCCACCGATGA
Source organism: Sequoia sempervirens (assembly GCA_007258455.2). Taxonomy (NCBI): domain Eukaryota; kingdom Viridiplantae; phylum Streptophyta; class Pinopsida; order Cupressales; family Cupressaceae; genus Sequoia; species Sequoia sempervirens. Next base: position 549,168,661 of record VDFB02000003.1, on the reverse strand, counting down.
ACAACTTTCCTTAGGTCTATCGATGGGACGCTAGATAACATCACCCCACTGCACCCCAATTCCCCCAATACACATTATGCACTAGGTAAACCAAGGTTATATCGGGGCATCGGGGGAATGCAAATATTTGTTCCACCAATGTACATGTGTTACAATGATGTGCTTACTTTTGTTGACTCTATCGGTCTATCGGGGAGAGTGCCTTAGGAGTCAGCCCAATAGGGTATTATTACACTGATATTAGGTAGTGAGCTACTTTCATCAGGCCATCGGTGGGGAAATGATGGGGATTCTACCAATGAAGAATTGCTAGGCCAATGGTGCTAATTTTGTTTAGGAATGGGGGAAAGACTATGGAGTCTCAAATTTATTTATTGATGTAATCATTTGGCAATGCAGGCTACAAAATGGATCTTGTCACACAAATTTCAACAATTTGAATTGATCATAAAAAGAAAGTGTGGCGAATTTGTGTGGTATGTGGAAGAAATATGGGTGGAGGCTACTAAAAAATGTGAGATTTTTCTAGTCCTAATAGTGGCTCCGATTGGGGATGAATGAGCATGAGATCATTGCAAGAATCCAAAATAATCTTTGGGAGGTAGACTAGGAATGAAAGATGGAATGATATGAGTACCTAAAACTACTGTGCATGGAAGATTAAGAAAAGAAATGTTTTAGGAATTGTCCATGCACTAGAAATTCCTGATCCTCTCCTGACATATTTTGCAAATAATAAGAATTTTCTCCTCCTTTTCCAGTGATGAAAAAAGGTCTGATCCAATGAGCTTCGAATATCCCATGTTTTACTTTATCCTGGCACCCCGCATTCTACACTAGGAACATATCATTTTCATTAATTTTTATTTCTTTTTCCCTCTTGTCAAATAAATACTTTACTTGTGATTGTATTTTTGTATTATATTCTTGAGCTAGCCTCCTTATCTCATCTAATTATGCCAATGGTTCCAGTATGTCTTCCATGGGCTCAGGGGTATCTAGATCTTCTTGAAGTATAAAATTATATGCAGGTAATAGGTTCTGCATAGGCATCCTAACCTATGCTCCATAAACTAGTTCAAAGGGTGACCTACTAGTTGATTTCTTCACAATGATTCTATCTACCCAAACTGCCAATCTCAATTTAGAATCCCATTCCTTCTTTTTTTTGTCCAACATCCTTTTAATAATCTTCAAGATACTTTTGTTACTTGACTCATCCTATCCATTCGCTTGTGGATGATATGGCGAGACATATATATGAAATTTCAATGTCATATGATTCACAAAATTCCTTGAAATCTTCTAATCTAAAACACATACCATTGTCTGTGACTATCCTCACAGGTGTCCCAAACCTTGTAATGATATTCTCCATCAAGAAGTTAATTACAACCCTACTAGTGGCTTGTTTAGCTGGGATGACCTCTACCCATTTTGTAAAATAATTAATCACCACCAATATCCATTTATGACCTCCACTAGTTTTTTTAATATTTCCCCAATAAAATCAATTCCCCACTGGTAAAAAGGTGCCTCAACTTGCATTGGTTTGAGTGGAAATGCTCCTTGATATTTCATTTTTCCAGAGAACTTCTGGCAAGCATCTCACTTCCTTACATAATTGAAAGAATCATTAAAAACTCTAGGCCATAAATATCCAACCCTTAAAATTTTATGGGAAGTGGTTTTTCTTGAAAAGTGCCCGCCATAGACTCCTTCGTGCATTTCTTTCAATACTCTTTTTTCCTGGAATTCATCCAAACATAACTGCAGTAACACATCTCTATTCTTCCAATATAAATCACCACCCATGAAAACATATTTAGAGGCATGTAGCTTCAAATTACTCTTCTAGTTTTCATTCAAATGTTTGGGACATTTCTGATTTTTCAAATAATACATTATATCAGTATACCATGTTGTCTTTTCAATGCTTACAATCATAGTCTATTCTTTTCCTACATTGCAGATCTGAGAAGCCTCTAGATTTGATTCGGACATTAATTTGGAAAGACCCTATCCTCTTACTAACTTAGTGATTTGGATCTCTATTTCAAACTCGTGAATTCTATTGATCCATCTACATTTCCTCCCAGTGACCTCAGTTTGTATAAACAAATCTTTTACTGCAACATTGGGGACATATGCAATTATTTTTGCTCCTAATAGGTAGGGTCTGAAAGCTTTCACTACTTTTACCAAAGCATATGCCTATTTTTCTGTAATATCATAGTTTAATTCTACTCCTTGGAGGGGTTTTCTAAAAAATGATATAGGTTGTTCACGCCCCTCATCATTCTTTTGTAACATTACTACAACAAGGGTGTGGTATGATGCAAATGAGAAGATTTGAAAGGGTTTACTGAAATTGGGGTATTTTAGCACTGGAGCCTCCTTAATTTCTCTCCTTATAGCTACAAACACATCTAGTGCTTTTGTAGTCCAATCTATTTTAGTCCCATTTTTCAACATTTTTGAAATGGGCTTGATAATTTCAGCAAAATTTGAGATAAATCTTCTTACAAAATTTATTTATCCAAAGAAGAATTGGATGGCTTTAACTGTCTTAGGAATAGGAATCTTATGTATGGCTTCCACTCTTTCTGGATCAATTCTAACTCCATCCTTGGACACTATATGTCCTAGTAACTTTCCCTCTGTTACTACAAAATGACACTTTTTAGAATTCAAGGAAATGCCATATTCCAATGCTTTAACAAATATCTTTTAAAGGTGTGCAACATGGTCTTCTGCTTTCTTGGAATATGCAGTGAGATTGTCCTGGTACACCACCATTATTATGTTAATTATATTATCAAAAGCGACATCCATGGCTCGTTGGAATGTGGCTCTAGCATTTGTTAGCCCAAATGGCATTCTTACGTATACATATGTGCCCCAAGGAGTGGTAAATGCAGTTTTGTATTGCTCAGATTCCTTCACCTTCAACTAGTTATACCCTGAAAATCCATCCATCATGGATAATAATTCACACTTTGTGACCCTTTGCAGCATAGCCTCCATGTTTGGGAGTGGGTAGTTGTCTTCAAGGGACGATATATTTAGATTTCTAAAATCTACACACAACCTTATTTCACCATTTTTATTTTTGACTAGCACCAAGTTGGAGACCCAAGTGGAATTTCTAATAGGTTTGATGATACCTCCTTCCCTGAGCTTCATAAGTTCATGCATCTTGGGCTGCAAAGTTGGGTTTATTGGTCTCTGTTTCTACCTAAACAGTTTTGCATCAGGCTTGAGTGGAGTTTCATGTTGGAACAAATCTTCCATCTATTCCTTGAGATCATCATAAGACCATGCAAATAAATTCTTATACTTCCTTAATAATTCAATCAACATCTTTCTGATTGTTGGGATTATCTTTTTCCCAATGTACACCTTTTTTGGTGCCAATTCAGTGCCCAAGTTAATTTCTTCAATGTCTTCCCTTTTTACTAGTGTTTGTTTCATAAGGGCTCGATCATTTCCATCAAACACCCTCTCCAATGCCACAAGTCCCTTAGGAATCTTGTTATTCTTGAGCTGCACATCTTCCTTGCCAAATACAGTTTGCTTTCCATCTACTTCCTCCACAAATGCATTAAAATCAATTTCTTGAGCCTCATACTGATCAATGCAATGTAAGAATTTAATTAGATTAGTGTCATCATTAAAAACTTGCCAACTATAGATGTTATTCATGATTACAGGTCTTGTTTTAAGCTCAATTTGCAAAATTCCTACTAGAGTAACATCATCTTTCTTCAAAGCTACATTCACCTAGAATTCTTCCATTAAATTCTTGGATCTATCTATCCATTCAATAGAGAAAGCATCGAATAACTCAATAGTGTCTCATACAACATTTCTATACTGCTTTAGCCTTTTGTTTTTTGTAGAATACTTTGATCTCACTTGCGAAATAACCAACTCAGAATCTCCAAAAATAGTTTGTAGTTTAATTCTGTGTTTGGTAGCCATGTTCAATCCTATCAACAGGGCCTCATACTCTATTATATTATTTGTGCACTCAAATGTTAACAAGAATGAATATTTGAATGTTGTGCCCTTAGGTGAAATAAAGAAAACTCCTTCTCCATTACCTCCTTCACTACATGCTCTATCAAAATACATTCGTCATACACCATACTCATTTTTGGAAACATCCCTAGCAATTGGATCAATGTTCTATAATTCAGGCTTTGAATGTTCTATTCTGAAGTTTCCCTAGTCCACATCACAGAAGCAATCCATTTGATTGGGATCAAAGAGATCAATGACATGTTTAGATCTAGGCTTCATATGTAGCATGACCTCTTTTCCATTCACAGGTATAGTAGCATAAGATAATTCCAACTGAACATTCCTTCCTACTGTAGCTATCCACTGCCTTAACAGTATTATCCCATAGTAAGGAGTATCAACCACAGTAATATCTGTTTTATTTGTTGCTTTTGGATATAATGCAAGTTTCAATTCTACATCCCATATTACTCCTACTATAGGAACTGATCTATTATCCATGGCATAACATTTTCCATATGTAGTATTTACCCATAGACCCATCTCCTTCATGACAGCCAGAGGCATAATGTTGATTGTTGCCCCTGAGTCAATCATGCAATTCTTCGCCATTTTATTGTTGATAACCAATGTGGTATAGAATGAATCTACTTGGGATGGATTCTTTGTGAGTGTATCTCCCAAATATACCTATGGTACTTTTGTGACTTCCCTTTCCACAAAATTTTCTTCTTTCTTCTGATCTTCATGTTTTTGAGATGTGTTGGTAATCATTTTGAGAGTCGTATCTTTGAACTCTTCAATTTTCATCAACTCTATTAAAGGAACTATCATTTTCGTTTGTGCCAATGCTTGGGCCATGTCAAATGAAGGGTTAGTGATTCCTTGTTCTCCCTTTTTAGTTTTAGTAACTTTCTTCACTTCATGTTGAGTTTTGTCATTTGTTTGTGTTTTATCTGGATCAACATCAGTTGTCTCCTTTTGGATGTTTTTCTATGGTTTCTTTTCTTCATCCTTCTTTTGTTTAGATGGGACATTCTCCTTATTTTTCTTCTCTTTAATGAACATACTCCTGGGTGTCCCTTGATCTCCCTCTGTGGGCTTGCTCCTCAAATTGTATTTTCTACCTTTTTCCTCAACCACTACTATTGATGTCATGCCCTTTTTCTCTTCTTTTGTTGGTGTTCTGAGCTGAAACTGGGGTGTTGTATTGTATACATATGCTGCCTTGTATGAGTTTTCTTCCACATCATAAAATACCTCTTGTTCCACATTCACATTGCATTTTTTATTATCAATATTATATTCATATCCTTCTTCTAAAGAAGAGTATCCCTCCTCTTTTTGATAAGACCTCCATCTAAGCATATTCATTGTATGTGCATCCCTATCTTGTTCCTGTTGCCATTCATCTTAACAGGCCTGAGCCAGTGCACAATATTTAGGATCATGAGGTCTGTGGAAATGTGAAAACCATAGTGTAGTATCAAGTGCATGCACTCCATGTCTTTTCAATGGGTCATGAGGTTCTTTCCAATTTTGTCTTGTTACTGGCTTTACATCTTTCCAAGTAGTATTGTAGGGCATGTCATGTAATCTTGGTCTTTCATTTTTGTACGAATTCTCCTACCTATTCTGGGGATTGTTAGAATTTTGGGGAACTCTAAGGTTGTCCCTTTTTCCAATCATCCCTGCAGCCTTTCTATTATTCTCAATGGTTAATGTTGTTTTTTGTGCTTCAGTTAAGCTTACAGGGCATATGTTTTTGAGTTCATACCCAATTTTTGGATCAAAGGCCTTTAGATAAATACTTAAGGCTATTGGATCAGTCAGTTTGGATCCATGTAGTATTTTATTGTATAGTTTGGAGAACCTTTGATTGAAATCATGAACTGAATCATTTTGGTATTTTTGAATACTTATCAATTCATGAAGGGTGAATTCAGGGGCACACTGATTCCCATATTGTTCTAGAAATTTATTCTAGAATTTTGCTATAGAATAAATTGAAGCATCAGGTAGACCATTGAACCAATCCCTTGCTTCTTCAGTTAGGGACATCATGTCTCATATTTACGTCCTCATACTCCATACCAATATCCTATATAAGGGAATTGAAATTTCTGATATGTTCTTCGGCTGATATCACATTATACCTAGTGAATTTTGGAACCGTATCTCTCCAATTGCTATCAATTGAGTATGGATATAATTGGTATCTTGCTAAGTAAAATTGTCTACATGTGCTCATAGGGTTTTGCGGATATAGATTCAAAGGTGGTTGATTTGGGTAGTATTGGTATCCATATTGAGGCTGATGATAGAAATTTTTTTGGATGTATTGTTGAGGGTATACAGTCTGATGTGGCACATGTTGCTGATGTTGTGGAGCATACTGTTGACCTAGTGGTGGATAGTACTAGGGAACATTGCCAACATTTGGATGTTGGGATCTTTGTGGTGGCATATTATGTTGGGTGTGTTGTCTGGGGTTACCACCTGCATTATGAGGTACTTTTGAAATACCCGGAGCACCTATATTCTTAGATGTCCCATATGAATTGGAATTACCACCTTGCTTATGTGGAGGGATATATTTTGGTGGTTTTGGTGCCTGGATGCTTAATTGTGCTATTTGTTGATCCAACTCCTAGCTTTCTTGTATCATTTGTTGTCTCCTTCTATGTTGTTTTCTTTTCCATTCTACATGTAGTTTAATCTCTTGGTTAGTCATACTATTAAAATCAATGGCAGTGTGATCAACGAACCCCTCCTGGTTTTCTTCTCCTTGTTGTGATGGGAATCCCCTATCATATTCCTCTTGTCTCCATTTTCTTTCTTCTTCCACCCGTTCCTCAAACTCATTTTCCTTCTGAGGGTCTGATCTCTAATTCAGGATATTATCATTTATATTGCTTCTTTCAGGTGGTGTTGAGGGGTTTCCACCATTAGGGTGAAGTGGAGATTTAAATGTTGTGAAGGTCTACTATGATGTGTTCACATTATCTTCTAGCTGTTTAGATGTTGTTTCACCCTTATTTGTGTTATTTTTTCCATGAGGAGATCCATGCTTATCTATTCACCTAACATTGCTCTTCTTGGGACTCTCCTAGTGCAAAGACCTTCTTCCATTCATTTTGGATGATATAAAATATCTTTGGTATCTATCGTCTATCCTTTCTGATCTTATATTTACTTAATCAGTCATAAAAATCCTTCAGAGTCACCACCTAATTCTCATGAGTAGGAATTTGATTATGTCTCTTCCCATTGGAGTCCATGCACACAGGTTATTTTAGGCTGAAGACATAGAGCCCCTATATTACATACCTTCACAACCTACTCCTGAGGTGTGTTTCTCTGAAGACATTAATATAAGTGAAGAAGAGGGGAGTGATGAGGAGGGTGAACAAGTAGAACAAATAAGTGCTCATGTAATTGCACAGTATGATCCCCCTCAAGAGCATAATACTATAATATTTGAGGCATCAGATGAATTATCTGATGATGTTAGGGTCAAAGTTGGGAAAGAGTTCATTTCTAATTATGATTTTGTTAAATATTTTGAATTTAAATCATTTGTTTATGAATATAAAGGTAGGAAAATGAGATAAAAGATGCAGGATATTTCTCCTGAACAAGAGACTGCCACTTTGGAAGAATTGAAAAAGGAGATAGATAACTTGTGATGGAATCCATCACTCCTAAGAGAGGAAGAGAGTTACTTCAAGAAGTTGGAGTGTTGCTTTTACCTAGATGGGTTAATTCTTCCAATTGTTCCATTTTGTCTTCCATGGACTCGGGGATATCTAGATCTTCTTGAAGTATACATTCATATGCAAGTAACAGGTTCTACATAGGCATCCTAGCCTATACTCCATAAACTAGTTCAAAGGGTGACTTACCAGTTGATTTCTTCACAGTGATTCTATCTACCCAAAATACTAATCTAAATTTAGAATCCCATGCCTTCTTTTTTTTGTCCAACATCCTTTTAATAATCTTCAAGATACTTTTGTTACTTGATTCAACCTATACATTCACTTGTGGATGATATGATGAGGCATATGAAATTATAATGCCTTATGATTCATAGAATTCTCTGAATTCTTCTAATCTAAAACACATACCATTGTCTATGACTATCCTCACAGGTGTCCCAAACCTTGTAATTATATTCTCCATCAAGAATTTAATTACAACCTTACTTATGGCTTGTTTAGTTGGGATGGCCTCTACCCATTTTGTAAAATAATCAGTCGCCAACAATATCCATTTATGACCTCCATTAGATTTTTTCTGATATTTCCCCAATAAAATCAATTCCCCACTGGTAAAAAGGGGCCTCAACCTGCATTGGTTTGAGTGGCAATACTCCTTGATATTTCATTTTTCTAGAGAACTTATGGAAAGCCTCTGACTTCCTTACATAACTGAAAGAATCATTAAAAACTCTAGACCAGTAATATCCAGCCCTTAAAATTTTATGGGCAGTGGTTTTGCTTGAAAAGTGCTCGCCACAAACTCCGTGCATTTCTTTCAATACTCTTTTTGCCTGGGATTCATCCAAACATAACAACAGTAACCCATCTCTATTATTCCAATATAAATCACCACACATGAAAACATATTTAGAGGCATGTGGCTTCAAATTTTTCTTCTAGTTTTCATTCAAATGTTTGGGACATTTATGATTTTTCAAATAATACATTATATCAGTATACCATGCTTTATTTTCAATGCTTGCAATCATAGTCTCTTCTTCTCCTACGTTGCAGATCTGAGAAGCCTCTAGATTTGATTCGGCCATTCATTTGGCAAGACCCTGTCCTCTTACTAGCTTATTGATTTGGATCTCTATGTCAAACTCCTGAATTCTATTGATCCATCTAAATCTCCTCCCAGTGACCTCAGTTTGTATAAATACATATTTGACCACATCATTGGGGACATATTCAATTATTTTTGCCCCTACTAGGTAGCATTTGAAAGCTTTCACTACTCTTACTAGAGCATATGCCTATTTTTTTGTAATATCATCGTTTAATTCTACTCCTTGGAGGCATTTTCTAAAAAATGATATAGGTTGTTCATGCCCCTCATCATTCTTTTGTAACATTACTGCAGCAAGGGTGTGGTATGATGCAAATGAGAAGACCTGAAAGGGCTTACTGAAATCAGGGGATTTCAGCACTGGGTCCTCCTTAATTGCTCTCCTTATAGCTACAAATGCATCTAGTGCTTCTATAGTGCAATATATTTTAGTCCCCTTTTTCAACATTTTTGAAATGGGCTTGACAATTTTTGCAAAGTTTGAGATAAATCTTCTTACAAAATTTATTTGTCCAAAGAAGGACTGGATGACTTTAACTATTTTAGGAATAGGAATCCTATCTATGGCTTCCACTCTTTCTGGATCAATTCTGACTCTGCCCTTGGACACTATATGTCCTAGTAACTTTCCCTTTGTTACTACAAAATGACACTTTTAAGGATTCAAGGAAATTCCATAGTCCAATGCTTTAACAAATACCTTTTCAATGTGTGCAACATGGTCTTCTGCTTTCTTGGAATATGCAGTGAGATCGTCTTGGTATACCACCATTATTATGTTAATTAGATCAGCAAAAGCAACATCCATGGCTTGCTAGAATGTGGCCCCAACATTTGTTAGCCTAAATGGCATTCTTATGTATACATATGTGCCACAAGTAGTGGTAAATGCAGTTTTTTATTGCTCTGATTCCTTCACCTTCACCTGGTTATACATTAAAAATCCATCCATCATGGATAATAATTCACACCTTGTGACCCTTTGTAGCATAGCCTCCATGTTTGATAGTGGGTAATTGTCTTTAAGGGATGAGATATTTAGATTTCTAAAATCTACACACAACCTTATGTCACTATTCTTCTTTCTAACAGGAAACAAGTTGGAGACCCAAGTGGAATGTCTAATAGGTTTGATGATACCTCCTTCCCCGATCTGCATAACTTCTTCATGCATATTTGGCTACAAAGTTGGGTTTATTGGCCTTTGTTTTTGCCTAAACGATTTTGCATCAGGCTTGAGTGAAATTACATGTTGGAACAAATCTTCCCTGTATGCCTTGAGATCATCATAAGACCATGCGAAGACATGCTTATACTTCCTTAATAATGCAATGAACATCTTTCTGATTGTTGGGCTTATCTTTTTCCCAATGTACACATTTTTTGGTGTCAATTTAGTGCCCAAGTTAATTTCTTCAATGTCTTCGCTTTTTACTGGTGTTTGTTTCATAAGAGCTAGATAATTTCCATCAAACACCCTCTCCAATGCCAAAAGTCCCTTAGGAATTTTGTTAGTCTTGAGTTGCACAACTTCCTTTCCAAATGCAGTTTTCTTGCCATCTACTTCCTCCACAAATACATTAAAATCAATTTCTTGAGCCTCATACTGATCAATGCAAAGTAATAATTTAATCAGATCAGTGTCATCATGAAAAAGCTTCCAACTATAGATTTTATTCGGGATTGTAGGTCTTGTTTTGAGCTCAATTTGTGAAATTCCTGCTAGAGTAACATCATCTCTCTTCAAAGCTACATTCTCCAAGAAATCTACCATTAAATTTATGGATCTATCTATCCATTCAATTGAGAAAACATCAAAAAATTCAATGGTGTCCCATACAACACTTCTATACTGCTTTAGCCTTTTTTTTGTAGAATAATTTGATCTCACTTGCCAAATAAACAACACAGAATCTTCAAAACCAATTAATAGTTTAATTTTGTGTTTGGTAGCCATGTTCAATCCTATCAACAGGGCCTCATACTCTGCTATATTATTTGTGGACTCAAATGTTGACAAGAATGAATATTTGAATGTTGTGCCCTCAGGTGAAATAAAGACAACTCCTGCTCCATTACCTTCTTTATTGCATGCTCCATCAAAATACATTCACCGTACACCACGCTCATTCTTGGAAATAGCCCTAGCAATTGGATCAGTGTTCAATATTTTAGGCTTTGAATGTTCTATTCTAAATCTTCCTAAGTCCACATCACAGAAGCAATTAATTTTATTGGGGTCAAATAGATCAATGACATGTTTAGATCTAGGCTCGTTATGTAGCCTGACCTCTTTTCCATTCACCAGGATAGAAGCATAAGGAAAGTCCAACTAAACATTCCCTCCTATTGTTGTCGTCCATTGCCTTGGCAGTAGCATGCCATAGTAAGGAGGATTATCAACCATAGTAATATCTATTTTATATGTTGCTTCTAGATATGATGCAAGTTTCAGTTCTACATCCCATATTACTCCTACTTCAGGAACTGATCTATTATCCATGGCATAACATTTTCCATATGTATTATTTACCCGTAGACCCAACTGCTTCATGATAGCTAAGGGCATGATGTTGATTGTTTCCCCTGAGTCAATCATGCAATTCTTCACCATTTTATTGTTGATAACCAATGTGTTATAGAATGCATCTACTCGATACGGGTTTTTTATGAGTGTATCTCCCAAATATACCTATGGTGCTTTTGTGACTTTGCTTTCCACAACATTTGCTTCTTACTTTCAATCTTCATTTTTTGAGATGTGTTGGTAATCATTTTGAGAGTTGTATCTCTGAACTCTTCAATTTTCATCAACTCCATTAAAGGAACTATCGTTTTCATCTATGTCAATGCTTGGGCCATGCCAAATGAAGGGGTAGTGATTCCTTGTTCTCCCTTTTCATTTTTAGTAGCTTTCTTCACTTCATGTTGAGTTCTATCAATTCTTTGTGTTTTTTTTGGCTCAACATAAGTGGTCCCCTTTTGGATGTTTTTCTATGGTTTCTTTTCTTCATCCTTCTTTTGTTTAGATGGAATGTTCTCCTTATGTTTATGCTCTTTAAAGAACATCCTCCTGGGTGCCCCTTGATCTCCCTTTGTGGGCCTACTTCTCAGATTGTATTTTCTCCCTTTTGCCTCAAGCACTATGTTTGTTTTGATTGCTTTCTTCTCTTCTTTTGTTGGTGTTCTGAGCTAAAACAGGGGTGCTGTATTGTACACATATGTTTCCTTGTATGAGTTGTCTTCCACATTAGAAAATGTAGGTTTTAGACTATAAGAGGGTGCCAGTCTCTTGATATGTTTTTGGTCCACAAATGAGGTAGCAAAGGATTTGATTACCTCCTACTCTATAGGCTCTGCCAAATCTATGTGGGTGTACCTGAATGATAAGAAAATTTTGAAGGGGGTGATCCCACAAAGCTGGTTTACAATTTCTGGGAGGAACTGATTTTTGCTGAAATCACATTTTTTTAGAAAATATAATGATTTAAGCCTTAAAAGGTTCCATTTAAAGAATTCCAATTGAAGAGGATTTGATCAAACTACCTTAAATCAAACCCCCTTGGATAGAACCCCAATAGTTTTAAACCATACCTATAACAGAGTCTCCTTTACACCTATCAAAATGTTGATAAAAAACCACTTTTGATTTACCTTTTGGGGGATCAAATGAATTCATTTAAAATTTATTTTTTGTAAGTATGTAGTCCTTATTAGAAGCCTCCCAAAAATTATAATTTTAAATGAATTTAATTTAATTATTATATTTATTTTTATTTCTACCATTGAATGTAGGTTTTCACCGAAAATCAAGCTCTTTGTTACGCACATGTGGAAAAATAGCGATTATTAAAAAAATTAAAATATTGGTGCATCAAATATTGAAGTCCTTGATCCAACAAAGAAAAAATTGAATTTTGATACATACAAAAAGTTGCGTTATATGGTGGGTGCTATGTGAATTATAATTGGTTTGAATTGAAACTTGATTAAAGAAAAAAATATTCAATAAAAACTATCTAACCAATTGGAAGCACTAGATATCAGAGTTATGAATTTAAATTCAAAATAATTAGAATTTTATCCTTCATGGAAAAAAAATTATCGTTATCGGTGAGCATCACTTTTTAAAAATGTTGTTTTCTGAAAAAAACTAGTTTTCGAAGGAGATGGAAAAAGAAGTGCAATCTAATTCTAAAAATTTTGAAAAAAATATATTTAGAATCTATAGAAAAAATTAAAATGTGTTGCTACAAGATATAGGACACAGATATGACTGATTGTATTGAACTCATTTTCGAAAATTAAATATATTTTCGAAGGAGATGGAAAAAGAAGTGCAATCTAATTCTAAAAATTTTGAAAAAAATATATTTAGAATCTATAGAAAAAAATTCACGAAACTCTAATTTTCATCATCTTCAAATTCCTCACGGTTTAGCTGCTATAGGTGCCCGAAAGTGAAGATTTAGTTAAAAAAAATTATTTCAATGTCCAGTTTGGCCAAAAACTGTAAACCACTATTGTGGGATCACCTGCTATGACCTCTAAATTAAGAAATCTACTCACAATGGCACATGAGGTGAAGTAGATGCAAGGCTAATTACTGCTTCCTACTAAAAATGTTTTGAAAATCAAGTATATAGATGAGGTTTATATGAGATTATTCTAAAATGACCAATGCCTATGGGTGTGCGGATGGGTGTATTCACATTTTTCACTAGCCTCCACCCATCTATCTTCCACATACCACATAAATTTGCCACAATTTTATTTTATGATCAATACAAATTTTTGAAATTTGTGTGACAAGATCCATTTTGTAGCCTACATTGCCAAATGATTACATCCATAAATAAATTTGAGACTACGATGTCTTTCCCCCATTCCTAAACAAAATTATCACCATTGGCCTAACAATGCCTCATCGATAGAACCCCCATCATTGCTCCACTGATTGGCCCAATGAAAGAAACTCACAACCTAATATTGGTGTAACAATACCCTATCGAGTTGACTCCTAAGGCGCTCTACCCGATAGACCAATAGAGTCAAACAAAGTAAGCACATAATTGTAACACATGTACATCAATGGAACAAATGTTTGATTTCCCCCAATGGCTCAATATAACCTTGGATTGCCCATTGCATAATGTGTATTAGGGAAATTGGGGTACAACGGGGTAATGATATCTGGCATCCTGTCAATAGACCTAAGGAAAGTTGTTCATTGGTGGAGAAGGTAGCTATTGGTGGAAGAAGAATCACAGTCTCGCCAATACGGCGATAATGATTATTACTAGCTAATGTGACATCCCAAGGCATCATCAAGATATTTAAAATAAATGTCTCCTTCGATGACAAGACTGAAACGGGTGGTGTGTTTATGAAATAGAATTGAAGTGAGTTATATCACAAGTTGATCACATGATTGTTGCAAAATTTAGAAGATTTCGCTAAGAGAAGAAGAAGAAAAGAAAGGCTTGGAGTTCGTACACAACAAGAAACCAGTGGAGGCAAGACTCAAGTAAGTACATCAATCCTAGCTGAGAACTTATATTTTTCAAAGGCTTAAGAAATCAAATAATGGAGGAGAGTACATAAAAACCCAAAGCTAAAAAGTAGAAAACTGAAAAGAGACTCCTAAATCAAGATTCGATAAATCAATGCCTTGGGTCAGGGCCGAGACCCAAGATAAGTGCTCAAACGAATCCTTCAATGGATTGAACATGGGATAAACATAAGGGATTGGGAGACGTTTGGACACCGCAACGTGGATATGAGCTCTTCATGTACCACTACAGAAAACAATTTAGGTTTCAACCAGTCTGCAACCTGTGGAGGCTGAACCTAGGGAGACTCGTGGTGCCCAATGTGTTCATGAACATATAACTAATTAAAGATCTTACTAGCATATATGACCCCAAGAAGATAACTATTCAATCACAGAGTGGGGCTGACATGCTTGTTATTTCTAAGGATCTCATTTCTAATGTGCTTAAGTTGGAGTGTTCTTTGAACTTTCCATTCAAAGTCAAAGATCTCTTGACAGAGTATCATCATATAGATACCAACTACAAATGATGAAAGTTTCCCCTACATAGGCCTAAGGATGAAGGAGGCCAGCTCAGGAGGTTTTCTAGTAGTGAAAACCCTCCTTTTCATGAGGATTTGTTTGAGGAGTATTTTCGATACACTTATCATTTAGCTGGTTAGGTTTTGGGGGTAGAGGTTTCACCTCTCATGTCTATTTCCCCAATGGTCTTAGCTACAGACATACAAAGCAAGGATGCTAGGCCATTTGATTACTCTAGTTACTTGGCCAACACCCTAAATCAAGGACTTGAAAAGAACAAAACTAATACTGATAATATTCATTTCAAAAACTATTCTCTGCTTATGCATTTGCTTTTGTACGAGGGATATGTCAGAGGGGTCTGGAGTGAGGAATTAAAGATAAGAGATACAAATAAAAATGGAGATTTCAAACTTGTACAAATGTGGACGTCGCTGTGGGATAGCCGATTTTGTAGGTCTAATTACCTTTATAAGTGAAGAAGAGGGGAGTGATGAAGAGAGTGAACAAGTAGAACAAATAAGTGCTCCTATAATTGCACAGTATGAGCCCCCTCAAGAGCATAATACTATAAGATTTGAGGCATCAAATGAATTATCTAATGATGTTAGGGTCAAAGTTGGGCAAGAGTTCATTTATGATTCTGATTTTGAATTAAAATATTTTTTTTATAAATATAAAGGTAGGAAAATGAGACGAAAGATGCAGGATATTACTCCTGAACAAGAGGTTGCCACTTTGGAAGAACTGAAAAAAGAGATAGATAAAGAGATGGAATCCATCACTCCTGAGAGAGGAAGAGAGTTACTTGTAGAAGCTGGAGTGTTGCTTATGCCTGGGTGGGATATTAGTTCTACAATTGTATTTGATAGCTTCAGAAAAAGAGGGGACAAAACAATGAAACTAATAAAGGAAGCAAGTGACAAAATGTATTCAGGATCTCGGTACAACCCAGGTGAGGCCACCTTACTTATTTGGTCATTGTACCCTCATGACAAAAGACTAGCTATGATTGATAATCCAAACCAATTTTTTGAACATCTCTTGGTCCAAAGAGTAGGGGATACCAACCCCATGGAGACAACAGAATCGAACATCAATGTGGCGAAATTCACCAAAGCACAAATTGAAAAAGTGGTTAAAGAAAATGACAAATTGAAGAAGGATCTAGCACATCAAAGAGAAAGATCATCTTCCTCCTCCACATCATAGTTATATTCCTCGTGGATTGAAAAAGATAAAAGAGTATTGGAAGCATTGGTTGATGCAGCTTATTAGAAGAATTGCCACTTGAAATCTTAGGGGAAATGTAAAGAACTGGAGAAAGAAATGAAAATCATCAAGTATAATACTGCATCTGAAATGATCAAGGAAAAATTCAATAAAATGATGAAATGTGTTGATGAATATTGGAAACTATTCAAGAGGAAACACTCAGTAGTGGTGGAGAATGAATGATTATAGGGGAGAATGATTGAAAAGAAAGAGGAGCTCCTAGACAAGAAAATCTTGAAAGGACAAATATTGTAGGCATATAACAAATTGGTAGGATCACACAATGGATATCATAACATACTTCAAGAATATGATGAAAATGGGAATCCTCAAGAGTATGATGATTGGAAGGAAGATTTTGTTGTACTTCTAACTACTTCATTAGAATAAATTAATGACAAGGATATGGTTTTACAAAATACTCATAAGCAGCTCGAGAAAATGATGTTAATGGAATATGATATGAAAGAGGTGATCTCCAATGCGGACACCTATGCTGAACAAGAGTATCCATCACCTCTCTACAATCAATTTGTTTATCAACCAAAGTGTAGATGTACCATATACAACGGGACAAGAATCAGAATGAGAAAGTCAACCGACAACATGATGAGCACCCTATCATAGAGTAGAAGCTTTGAACAAATCTTAGGTGGTCATAGGATTTTGCTTGGAGATTAACGGATTGGTGCATTCACCTACAATATTATTGTGTTTTAATTATGTTTAGTTATCAAACAACATGACTTTTTGTAATGGGTTTGAAGCTTGTTGCCTCTCATTATATAAGAGAGACCAAGACTCAAAAATCATCATCATATAATTTTTCCATTTTAGAGTAGGCATTAGTAAGAAGATAGGCTGCACCTATCTTCCCATCCATCTCATATCATAAACTATTGTTATAATGCATATTATTCAAAGATAAATACAATGGAGAAGGTTATGCATAATTATTGATTTGATTTTAAGTGTTCAACTGTTGTGTGGATTCATATGCTTATATGTTATTTGGTTGTCTCTGAAGTGGTTGTTTATGTTATTGAAATTGAGTGTGTGGAAATGCATTTCATTTTTCAATACACATTTGTTGTAGTTGTATGATGTTGTTGACTGGTCTCTGTGTGTAGAAAGATAAATTTACTTTTAAGAAATCAAATTTGATAGGTTCCTGTTTGGATTAAAGTCCTTTTGAATACGTTGTCTTAATTGGTTTCCTTTCACACTTGAATTAAATCCTTTTCACAACTTCACAATAGAATAATGGGATATCACTAGGATCACTAAGAAGAGTCCAAATAACTGATATAAACTTGCACGTTTGCACAAGGTACAAAATTTTAAAAGTGCCCAACTGTTCGAGTTAAGCAGAAGAGTAAATATGCCCATCTTACAGAAGCCTATCTCCAAAATCATCATTCACCTCTCGACTCCATTCACCCAATAGGTAGGAACTGGTCATTTTAGAATAATCTCATATAAACCTCATCTATATACTTGATTTTCAAAACATATTTAGTAGGAAGCAGTAGTTAGCCTTGCATCTACTTCACCTCACATGCCATTGTGAGTAGATTGCTTAATTTAGAGGTCATAGCCTTCAAAATACACTTATCATTTAGGTACACCCGCCTAGGTTTGGCAAAGCCTAAAGAGTAGGAGGCAATCAAAATCTTAGCTACCTCGTTTGTGGGCCAAAAATATATCAAGAGATTGGCACCCTCTTGTGGTCTAAAACCTGTGTTTTTGAGACCTAACAAATTGGTGACTTTGTTGGGGATTAAGGAAATTTTGAACCCGAACCTTCCATCATAGAGTTATTCCAAAACATCATAACAGATTGAAGACTCCACTGGGAAGAAACATAATCATTTTCCTACTTATGAAAAGTAGGTGGTGACTCTGAAGGATTTTTTAAATAACAAATTAGAAAGGATAGACGATAGACACCAGAGAGATTTATATCATCCAACATGAATGGAAGAAGGTCTTTGCATCAGGAGAGTCCCAATAAGAGAAATGTTAGGTGGGAAGATAAGCATGGATCTCCTCACGGAAAAAATAACACAAATAAGGGTGAAACAACATCTAAATAGCCAAAATATATTTTGAACACATCAAAGTAGACCTTCACAACATTTAACTCTCCACTTCTCCCTGATTGTGGAAATCTCTCAACACCATCTAAAAGAAGAAATATAAAAGATAATATCCTTAATTACAGATCAAACCCTCAAAAGGAAAATGAGTTTGAGGAATGGGTGGAAGAAGAAAGAAAACGGATACAAGAGGAATACGGTAGGGGATTCCCATCACAAAAAGGAGAAGAAAACCAGGAGGGGTTTGTTGATCATACTGCCATTGATTTTAATAGTATGACTAACCAATAGATTGAAATGCATGTAGAATGGAAAAGACAACAACTTAGAAGGAGACAACAAATGCTACAAGAAATCCAGGAGCTAGATCAACAAATGGCACAGTTAAGCATCCAGGCATCAAAACCACCAAAATATATCCCTCCACAGAAGCAAGGTGGTAATGTTAATTCACATGGGACATCTCGAAATATAGGTGCTCTAGGTATTTCAAAAGTACATCATAATGCAGGTGGTAACCCAAGCCAACACATCCAACATAATATGCCACCACAAAGATCCCATCCTCCAAATGTTGGCAATGCTCCCTAGTACTATCCACCACCAGGTCAACAGTATGCTCCACAACATCAGCAACATGTGCCACATCAAACTGTATACCCTCAACAACACATCCAACAAAATGTTACCATCAGCCTCAATATGGATACCAATACTACCCCAATCAACCACCTTTGAGTTTGCATCCGCAGAACCCTATGAGCACATGTAGACAATTTGATTTAACAAGATACCAATTATATCCATATCCTAATTGAGATCAATTAAAGAAATACAGTTCCAAAATTCACTGGGACTAATGTGATATTAGCCAAAGAACATATCAGAAATTTCAATTCCTTTATGCAAGATATTGGTATGGAGTATGATGATGTAAATATGAGATTGTTCATGATGTCCCTAACTGAAGAAGCAAGGGATTGGTTCAATGGTCTACCTGATGCTTCAATTGATTCTATAGCAGACTTCCAGAATCAATTTCTAGAACAATATGGGAATCAATTTTCCCCTGAATTCACCCTTCATGAATTGATAAGTATTCAAAAATACAAAAATGAGCCAGTTTATGATTTCAATCAAAGGTTATCCAAACTATACAATAAAATACCACATGGATCCAAACTGACTAATCCAACAGTCTTAAGTATTTATCTAAAGGACTTTGATCCAAAAATAGGGTATGAACTTAGGAACAGATTCCCTAGAAGCTTAACTGAAGCACAAAAAATAACATTGACGATTGAGAATAATAGAAAATTTACAGGGATAACTAGCAAAAGGGACAACCTTAGAGTTCCCCAAAAATCTAACAATCCCCAGAATAGGTAGGAGAATTCATACAAAAATGAAAGACCAATATTACATGACATGCCCTACAACAAGTTACTTGGAAAGATGGAAATCCAGTAACAAGACCAAATTGGAAAGAGACTCTAGGCCCATTGAAAAGACATGGAGCGCATGCACTTGATACTATGTACCATGGTGTTCACCTTGCCACAGACCTCGTGATCCTGAATATTGTGCAGTAGCTCAAACCTGTCAAAATGAATGGTAGGAGGAAGATAGGGATGGCCATACTGTGAATATGCTTAGATGGAGGTCTTATCAGAAAGAGGAGGGATACTCTTATTTAGAAGAAGGATATGAATATAACATTGATAATCAGAAATGCAATGTGAATGTGGAACAAGAGGTGTTTTATGACATGGAAGTAAACTCATACAAGGAAGCATATGTGTACAATAGAGCACCTAAGTTTTAGCTCAAAACACCAATAGAAGAAGAGAAGAAATTCATCAGAGCAAAAGTAGTGGCTGAGGCAAAAGGGAGAAAATACAATTTGAGAAGCAGGCCCACAGAGGGAGATCAAGGGACACCCAGGAGTATGTTCGTTAAAGAGCAGAAAAATAAATAGAACATCCCATCTAAACAAAATAAGTATGATGAAAAGAAACCATAGAAAAAAATCTGATGTTGAGCAAAAAAAACACAAAAAGATGACAAAACTCAACATGAAGTGGAGAAAGTTACTAAAATTGAAAAGGGGGAACAAGGAATCACTACCCCTTCATTTGACATGGCCCAAGCATTGGCATAGAAAAAAATGATAGTTCCTTTAATTGAGTTGATGAAAATTGAAGAGTTCAGAGATACGACTCTCAAAATGATTACCGACACATCTCAGGAACATGAAAATTGGAAGAAAGAACCAAGTGTTGTTGAAAGGGAAGTCACAAAAGCACCAAAGGTGTATTTAGGAGATACACTCACAAAGAATCTATCCCAAGTAGATCCATTCTATACAATGTTGGTTATCAACAATAAAATGGTGAAGAATTGCATGATTGACTTGGGGGCAACAATCAACATTATGCCCCCGGTTGTCATGAAGGAGCTGGGTCTATGGGTAAATACTACATATGAAAAATGTTATGTCATGGATAATAGATTAGTTCCTATAGTAGGAGTAATATGGGATGTAGAATTGAAACTTGCATCGTATCCAAAAGCAAAATATAAAATAAATGTTATATGGTTGATACTCCTTACTATGGGATGCTACTGTCAAGGCAGTAGACAACAATAGTA
Source organism: Sequoia sempervirens (assembly GCA_007258455.2). Taxonomy (NCBI): domain Eukaryota; kingdom Viridiplantae; phylum Streptophyta; class Pinopsida; order Cupressales; family Cupressaceae; genus Sequoia; species Sequoia sempervirens. The sequence goes on along the minus strand of VDFB02000003.1, from coordinate 549,147,700 downwards.
GGAGGGAATGTTCATTTGGACTTGTCTTATGCTACTATCCCTGTGAATGGAAAAGAGGTCAAGCTACATAGGGAGCCTAGATCTAAACATCTCGTTGAGCTCTTTGACCCAAATCAAATGAATTGCTTATGTGATGTGGACTTAGGAAGCTTTAGAATAGAACATTCAAAGCCTGAATTATTGAACACTGATCTAATTGCTAGGGATGTTTCGAAGAATGAGCATGGTGTATGGTGAATGTGTTTTGATGGAGCATGCAGTAAAGAAGGTAATGGAGCAGGAGTTGTCTTTATTTCACCTAAGGGCACAACATTCAAATATTCATTCTTGTTAATAGTTGAGTGCACAAACAATATAGTAGAGTATGAGGCCCTGCTAATAGGATTGAAGATGGCTACAAAACACAAAATTAAACTACTAACTGTTCTCAGAGATTCTGAGTTAGTTATTTCACAAGTGAGATCAGAGTATTCTACAAAAAACAAAAGGCTTAAGTAGTATAGAAATGTTGTATGGGACACCATTGAATTGTTTTATTCTTTATCTATTGAATGGATAGATAGATCCAAGAATTTAATGGAAGATTTCTTGGCGAATGTAGCTTTGAAGAGAGATGATGTTACTCTAGTAGGAATTTCACAAATGAAGCTCAAAAAAAGACCTACAATCCCAGATAGCATCTATAGTTGGCATGTTTTTAAAAATAACACTGATCTGATTAAATTCTTACATTGCATTGATTAGTATGAGGCTCAAGAAATTTATTTTAATGCATTTGTGGATGGAGCAAATGGAAAACAAACTGTATTTGGCAAGGAAGTTGTGCAACTCAAGACTAACAAGATTCCTAAGGGACTTGTGGCTTTGGAGAGGGTGTTTGATGGAAACGATCGAGCCCTTATGAAACAAACACCTATAAAAAGGGAAGACATTGAAGAAATTAACTTGGGCACTGAATTGGCACCAAAAAAGGTATACATTGGGAAAAAGATAAGCCCAACAATCAGAAGGATGTTGATTTCCATATTAAGGAAATATAAGCATGTCTTCGCATGGTCTTATGATGATCTCAAGGCATATAGGGAAGATTTGTTCCAACATGAAATTCCACTCAAACTTGATGCAAAACCTTTTAGGCAAAAATAGAGACCAATAAACCCAACTTTGCAGCCCAAGATGCATGAATAACTTATGAAGCTCAGGGAAGGAGGTACCATCAAACCTATTAGACATTCCACTTGGGTCTCCAACTTGGTTCCAGTCAGAAAGAAGAATTGTGACATAAGGTTGTGTGTATATTTTAGAAATCTAAATATATCTTGTCCCTTAAAGACAACTACCCATTACCAAACATGAAGGCTATGCTGAAAAGGGTCATAGGGTGCGAATTATTATCCATAATGGATGGATTTTTCAGGGTATAACCAAGTGAAGGTGAAGGAATTAGAACAATACAAAACTGCTTTTACTACTCCTTGGGGCCCATATGCATATGTAAGAATGCCATTTGGGCTAACAAACGTTGGAGCCACATTCCAGCGAGCCATGGATGTTGTTTTTGTTGATCTAATTAACATATTAATGATGGTATACTAGGACAATTTCACTGCATATTCCAAGAAAGTAGAAGACCATGTTGCACACCTTGAAAATATATTTGTTAAAGCATTGGAATATGGCATTTCCCTGAATCCTAAAAGTGTCATTTTGCAATAACAAAGGGAAAGTTACTAGGACATACAGTGTCCAAGGACGGACTCAGAATTGATCCTGAAAGAGTGGAAGCCATAGACAAGATTCATATTCCTAAGACAATTAAATCCATCTAGTCCTTCTTTGGAAAAATAAATTTTGTAAGACGATTTATCTCAAACTTTGCAAATATTGTCAAACCCATTTCAAAAATGTTGAAAAAGGGGACTAAAATAGATTGGACTACAAAAGCACTAGAAACATTTGTAGCTATAAAGAGAACAATTAAGGAGGCCCCAGTGCTAATATCCCCTAATTTCAGTAAGCCCTTTCAGATCTTCTCATTTGCATCATACCACACCCTTGTTGCAGTAATGTTACAAAAGAATGATGAGGGGCATGAACAACCTATATCATTTTTTAGAAAATCCCTCCAAGGAGAAAAATTAAACTATGATATTATAGAAAAACAGGCATATGCTTTGGTAAAAGCAGTGAAAGCTTTCAGAACCTACCTAGTAGGGGGAAAAATAATTGCATATGTCCCCAATGTTGTAGTCAAAGATGTGTTTATACAAACTGAGGTCACTGGGAGGAGATGTAGATGGATCAATAGAATTCAAGAGTTTGACATAGAGATTTAAATCATTAAGTTAGTAAGAGGACAAGGTCTTGCCAAATTAATGACTGAATCAAATCTAGAGGCTTCTCAGATCTGCAACGTAGGAGAAGAAGAGAATATGATTGCAAACATTGAAAACAAAACATGGTATACTGATATAATGTATTATTTGAGAAATTGGAAATGTTCCAAATATTTGAATAAAAACCAGAAGAGAACTTTGAAGCTACATTCCTCTTAATATGTTGTCATGGGTGGTGATTTTTATTGGAAAAATAGATATGGGGTACTATTGTTATGTTTGGATGAATCCCAGGCAAAAAGAGTATTCAAAGAAATGCACGAAGGAGTCTCTGGGGGGAACTTTTCAATCAAAACCACTGCCCATAAAATTTTAAGTGTTGGATATTACTGGCCTAGAGTTTTTAATGATTCTTTCACTTATTTAAGGAAGTGTGAAGCTTGCTAGAAGTTCTTTAGAAAAATTAAATATCAATGAGAGTTGCCACTCAAACCAATGCAGGTTGAGGCCCCTTTTTACCAGTGGGGAATTGATTTTATTGGGGAAATATCAGAAAAATCCAGCGGAGGTCATAAATGGATATTGGTGGCGACTGATTATTTTACAAAATAGGTAGAGGTCATCCCAACTAAACAAGCCACGAGTAAGGTTGTAATTAACTTCTTGATGGAGAATATCATTACAAGGATTGGGACACCTATAAGGATAGTCACGGAAAATGGTATGTGTTTTAGATCAGAAGAATTCAGAGAATTATGTGAATCATATGGCATTGTAATTCCATATGCCTCACCATATCATCCACAAGTGAATGGATAGGCCAAATCAAGTAACAAAAGTATCCTAAAGATTTTTAAAAGGATGTTAGACAAAAACAAGAAGGCATGGGATTCTAAATTGAGATTGGTAGTTTGGGTAGATAGAATCACTGTGAAGAAATCAATTGGTAGGTCACCCTTTGAATTAGTTTATGGAGCACAGGCTAGGATGCCTATGCAAAACCTATTACCTACATATAAATTTATACTTCAAGAAGATCTAGATATCCCCAAGCCCATGGAAGAAAGAATGGAACAATTGGAAGAATTAGATGAGATAAGGAGGCTAGCTCAAGAAAAAAATACAAAAATACAATCACAAGTAAAGTATTTATTTGACAAGAGGGAAAAAGACAAAAAAAATAATGAAAATGATATGGTTGTATTGTGTAATGCGAGGTGCCAGGATAAAGGAAAACATGGGAAGTTCGAAGGTCTTTGGATCGGACCTTTTGTCATCAATGGAAAAGGAGGAGAAAATTCTTATTATTTGCAAAATATGTCAGGAGAGGATCAAGAATTTCCAGTGCATAGACAATTCTTGAAACATTTCTTTTCTTAATCTTCTGTGCACATTAGTCTAGGAGAAGATTGAGAATTTCCAGTGCATGGACAATTCTTGAGATACTTCTTAAAATATATAATTTCCATGCACAATAGTTTTAGGTTCTCATATCATTCCATCTTTCATTCATGGTTTTCCTCCCAAAAATTATTTTGGATTCTTGCAATGATCTCACGCTCATTCATCTGCAATCAGAGCCACTTTTAGGACTGGAAAAATCTCACATTTTTCAGTAGCCTCCACCCATCTATCTTCGAAATAACACATAAATTCGCCACACTTTGATTTAATGATCAATACAAATTGTTGAAATTTATGTGAAAAGATCCATTTTGTAGCCTACATTGCCAAATGATTACATCCATAAATAAATTTGAGACTCGAGTCTTTCCCCCATTCCTAAACAAAATTAGCACCATCGGCCTAACAATGCCTCATTGGCAGAATTCCCATCATTTCCCCACCAATGGCTCAATGAAAGCAGCTCACAACCTAATATCAAGGTAACAATACCCTATCGAGCTGACTCCTAAGGAGCTCTCCCTTATAGACTGATAGAGTCAACAAAAGTAAGCACATCATTGTAACACATGTATATCGGTGGAACAAATGTTTGCATTACCCTGACGGCTTGATATAACCTTGGATTACCCATTGCATAATGTGTAACAGGGAAATTGGGGTGCATCGGGGTAATGATATATGGCATCCCGCCAATAGACCTAAGGAAAAATGTTCATTGGTGGAGAAGGTGGCTATCGGTGGAAGAAGAATCACAGTCTCACTGATAAGATGATAATGATTATTACTAACTAATGTGACATCCCAAGACATCATCGATATATTTAAAATAAATGTTCTCCTCTGACGACAAGATTGAAACGGGTGGTGTATTTATGAACTAGAATTGAAGTGAGTTATACCATAAGTTGATCACATAATTGTTGGAAAATCTAGAAGATTTCACTAAGAGTGGAAGTAGAAAAGAAAGGCTTGGAGTTCGTATGCAACAAAAAGCTAGTTTAGGTGAGACTCAAGTAAGTACATCAATCCTAGTTGAGAACTTATGTTTTTCAAAGGCTTAAGAAATCAAACAATGGAGTACAGAAAAAACCAAAGCTAAAAAATAGAAAACTGAAAAAGAGACTCCCAAATCAAGACTTGATAGATCAATGCCCTGGGTTAGGGCCAAAACCAAAGAGAAGTGCTCAAAAAAATCCTTCAATGGATTGAATATGGGATAAACATAAGAGCTTGGGAGATGTTTGGACACTACAACATGGATATGAGCTCTTCATGTACCACTAGAGAAAACAATTTAGGTTTCAACTAGTCTGTAACCTGTGGAGGTTGAACCTGGGGAGACTTGTGGTGCCCAATGTGTTCATGAACTTAGAACTAATTAAAGATCTTGCTAGCATATACGACCCCAAGAAGATAACTATTCAATCACACAGTGGGGCTGACATGCTCGTTATTTCTAAGGAACTCATTTCTAATGTGTTTCATTTGGAGTGTTCTCTAACCTTTCCATTCACGGTGAAAGATCTCTTAACAAAGTATCATCATATGGATACTAGCTACAAATGATGGAAATTTCTCCTACATAGGACTAAGAATGAAGGAGGCCAGCTCAGGATTTTTTCTAGTAGTGAAAACCCTCCTTTTCATGAGGATTTGTGTGAGGAGTATTTTTTATACACTTATCATTCAGCTGGTCAGGTTTTGGGGGTAGAGGTTTCACCTCTCATGTCTATTGCCCCAAGGGTCTTAGCTGCAAACATACAGAGCAAGGACACCAGGCCATTTGATTATTCTAGTTACTTGGCCAATGCCCTAAATAAAGAACTTGAAAGATAAAAAATAATAGTGATAATATTCATTTCAAACACTATTCTCTGCTTATCCCCAGAAGCACAAAGATTTCTAAGACCAAAGGAAAATGACCTAAGAATTAAAGTGAATCATAACTGGGGAGATTGGTATGCTTTCTCTAATTGTACGATGATTAGGGTCTATGGGTTCAAAGGAACTCCACACTTGTTGCCACGAGTAGTTCCTGACAAAATTTCCTATTTAGAAATTGTGAGGTAATTGGAAAAATTTGATTCTAAACACTTCAAAGGACACAACAAACAATCAATTATGCCCAACACCTTATGTTTTGGAGACTTTACAATGGTCGCAAATGAGGGGTATGAGGAAATTGATACTAAATTAGCATAGTAAAACCTCCCTCTAGGTAATGAAAGGGAAAATTTTGATACAGAAGAGTTGCCAATCTGTTAGGTCCCCAAAACACGTTTTAGACCACAAGAGGGTGCTAGTCTCTTGATACATTTTTGGCCCACGAACGGGGTAGAAAATATTTTGATTACCTCCTACTCTTTAGGCTCTGTCAAACCTAGGTGGGTGTACTTGAATGATAAGCATATTTTGAAGGCTATGACCTCTAGATTAAGCAGTCTACTCACAATGGCACATGAGGTGAAGTAGATGCAAGGCTAATTACTCCCTCCTACTAAAATGTTTTGAAAATCAAGTATATAGATGACTTTTATTTGAGATTATTCTAAAATGACCAATGCCTACACTATTGGGTGAATGGAGTCAAGAGGTGAATGATGATTTTTGAGATAGGCTTCTGTCAGATGGGTAGACTTACTCTTCAACTTAACTCAAACAGTTGGGCACTTTAAAAGTTTGCACCTTGTGCAAACGTTCAAGTATATCAATTATTTGGACTCTTCTTAGTGATCCTAGTGATATCCCCTTATGCTACTGTCAAGTTGTTAAAGGATTTAATTCAAATGTGAAAGGAAACCAATGAAGACAACCTATTCAAAAGGACTTTAATCCAAATAGGAACCTATTAAATTTTATCTCTTAAAAGGAAATTTAATTCTTCTGCACACATAAACCAGTCAACAACATCACACAACTACAACAAATGTGTAATAACAAATCAAATGTATTTCCACACACTCAATTTGAATAACATAAATAGCCACTTCGAAGACAACCAAATAACGTATAAGCATATGAATCCATACAATAGTTGAACACTTAAAAGAAAATCAATAATTATGCATAACCTTCTCCATTGTATTTATCTTTGAATAATATGCATTATAACAATAGTTTCTGAAATGAGATGGATGGGCGGATGGCTGCAATCTATCTTCTTACTACTGCCTACTCTAAAATGGAAAAATGATATGATGATGATGCTTTTGGGGTCTTGGTCTCTCTTATATATATGAGAGGCAACAAGATTTAGACCCATTACAAAAATTCATGTCGTTTGATAACTAAAAATAATTAAAACAAAATACTGTCGCAGATGAATGCAAAAATCCGTTAATCTCCAAGAAGAAGCCCTTGACCACCTAAGATCTGTTCAAAGCTTCTACTCTATGATAGGGTGCTCATCCCTCTGTCGACTAACTCTCCCATTTCTAATGGTTTTCTCGTCGTATACGGTACATCTACAGTTTGGATGATAAACAAATTGATTGCATAGAGGTGGTAGATGTACTCTTTTTCAGCATAGGTGTCCGCATTGGAGATCACCTCTTTCATATCATATTCCATATACATCATTTTCTCAAGTTGCTTATGAGTATTTTGTAAAACCATATCCTCATCATTGATTTCTTGTAATGTAGCAGTTAGAAGCACAACAAACTCTTCCTTCCAATTGATGAGCTTAGGTTTTTGGTCAAATCTGGGTAGATTTTATAGTCTATTTGCTAACAGTATTATGAACTTTAGTGGCTAAGTGTTAATATTTGCATGATGTTTCCCTTAAAATGCTAACTTTGGTTTTAATTCCCTCTTTATGAAATTTTAATGGTATTGACATATTATGTGGATTATCTATATCAATTTTGTGCATGGTTGATGAATGTTCCTTAAGGTGATTATAGATGTGCTATTATTATGTGTACTAACACTATTCTGCAGGATATCCTTTGTGGATGCTAAGTTGAGAAAGGAAACCATCAGTTCAACATGTAGGGAATCATTCCAAGGAGTCAACTGAGCGTAGCAGCAAATTCCCCACTATAGTCAAACATAACCACCTTGTATTAATGGCATTGAACAATCGCGAGTGTTACTGCAACATCGAGTCCATGTTTGGACATGCATGTCTGACTAGATTCCCTGCGGCCATAACCACTTTGCCACTCTTTCCTTACTTTCCCTAAATGGCGTCCTCTTAGTTAGTGGGAATCGACTGCCCTATTTAGTTGGTAGAATAAATAAGGATTTGAATCTTAAGGATTCACAGTTCTTGATTGTTGTCGGAAAAAAATGACAGTGATAATGTATTGAGCATCTTCTACTTTCCTATACAGCTATGTTGTTACTCTATTTATTTTCCTTCCAATGAATAAGATGATAGTCTAATTTAAGCATCTGAGTTCATAGTAGTATTAGTGGATACTCACCCAAGGGGGCCCACTTGGTGAGTAATCCTTTCTCTTCCTTAGAAGTAATTAGTTGAATTAGCATTTTCTATTTTGTACTTAGTTGAAATCTAGCATCGACTATTCTTGTAGCCACTAGAAATCCATTATGTGTATGTTCCTGTAGCCAAAGCAGACAAAGTAGTTCTTGGTTGTTGCTCAGATCTTTTATTCCTATTATGCATTCTAGTTTGGCATAGTTATTGATTCATGTTCAACATTTACCTTCTATAATTTACTTCCAGTATTGTGTTTCTTAGTCATAGATTAGAAATGGCTACTTAAGAGTTCCTAATGCACATACTTTGCTGGCCCATTTCAAGTTCGCGTCCCTAGGTTGACAAAGTAAATGTACCTCCATGATGGTTAAGATGACCGTTCAATTTAGATGTCCAATCTTTGAATCATGGCTGGAAGGGCCTGGTTATTGAAGTCATTATAGGAGGCTAACATTTTTGGCGTCGTTGTCGAGGATGGTGTCAAGCTAGGAAGTCCTTCGGAGTCAGTGCTTTAGCACTTTTTCTTGAGTTGTTCTTAGAATACCCCTTGCTTAGATGCGTAGTGATCTGCTATTCTTTGTGAGTGAGCTAATGTTGAGTTGATAAGTTCTGAAACCCCTAGATTGATAGCCTTTACAAGTATGTCAGAATTATTCCAAAGCAGTTTCAAAAGAAGTGGGCAAGTCATCTACCAATGGAACTCTAAAGATGAAATTCATTGATCCATTGACAGATTTCAATCAGGATGTTATAGATAGTCCAGCCACCCAACTGGATACACTTCAAGCTAAAAACAAGCATGAGAAGAAGGAGGACTGCAGACACAAGGTGATAACTAACAGTCATATTTCACTTGAATTCAAACCACTATGGACTAAGGGAAATCAAGCTACCTTGTGGACCAAAGGAAACCCTGGGTTCCAAGACCAGGTATGTTACCAGACCCACTATCCTTTTTTGGACCTAACCAGGCAATCAGTTGCATACAACCATCTTCTCAATAGCCTGTCATGACACCTCCACCTGCTAATACATTTCAAGTACCAGCTCAACCCTCACCTTACCTCAATAACACACCATAGCCACAGCCAAAATACCTTGCTGATTTAAACCCATATGTTGTGAGTATAAGTGATATTCACTTGAGTTCAGGAACTATTGTATTAACTCCTTCCAAATCCCCCACCATTGGGTCGTCTGAGGAAGAGGAAGAGGGATCTCTTAATAGTCTCATTCAGCCTACCATACATAGAAATCCTGAACCAGTTCTAGCCAAGAAAATTGCACAAGAGCCACCATTTCCTCAAAGGTTGGAAATTGCCAAGCAAAAGGAAGACAGGAAAAGTACAACTTTTGACATCATGGATCAGCTAGGGCATACATGCGTTCAAATACCCCTATTTCAAGATGTTCCAATCTATGGCATAGCTCATCTTAAGAGGCCAAATAGGAGAAAGAAAAGCCTAACTACGGCTCATGAGGTGGTCCAGCCTATTGACATCATACTCGGAAAAGTAATTTCCAAACACAATGACCCAAACAATTTGGAGATGGTGGTTGTTATCAACAAAGCCCAAACGAAGAATTCTCTGAATGACTTAGGAGCAACAATCACTAAGGACATCCTGCAGCAACCAAACACTATATTGCAGCTTACAGATGCTTATATTGGGTGTTGGTCAGGGGATGTGATTATCTCTAGTAACAAAAAAAAAAATCTTCCTGCTCAGCTGACCCATAATGAAGAAGGTCCTACATGGTCACGAGTTGGTAAAGAGACTAGGGAAATTGACCTAGTAATACAGTTCATGATGATAGCTAGAAATCCTCTCTTGCAATTTCAAGACAAAGAAAGGATGTCATCTTCTACTTTAGTCGGAACACTTCTGCCTATTCTTCCTGCAGCCACTGTTCCTACATATATGCTTCTTGCAGATGCTATTAATGTAGTGACTGATTCACAAAAGCCTCATCGACATGTAAATGATATGAAGGCACCAGATACTAAACCCTGCACCCGTAAGATCTACATTAGAGACAATTTTCAACTAGTAAGGCAGCCTCAACAAAGAATATACCCTGCATGGAGCATAATGGATAGCCAATGGATGTCTATGCTTGTAATCATGCCAAAGAAGAAAGGAAGATGGTGAGTTTGTATTGACTACAAAAAAATTTGTGATACCACTAAGTAGGAACACTTTTCTTCACCCTTCGGTGACCAAGTTTTGGACTCACTTGTAGAAAAAATTTAGAGAAGGCTCAAGTTACTTAAGTTGGCCTCCAAGGAAGACCCCCTGCAGCAATTCACCCAGTTTTCAGTACATGAGCTTCCTGTAGTTGGAAGAGGTGGACCTAGCATCCCACCTTCTGGATAAATTAAGGTACGTACTTTCATACTAAAGATTTCCATTTTTAATGGAAATCCATTTCTTCGCCCATCCGCCCATCTGTCTATCCGTATCGCCTTTCTCTTTCTTCCATCATTTCATTTTGCCTCGCTTGACTTCGCATAATTTGCATTAATTGCTCAATTATTTCTTGGAAGGTGTAACAGTACTTTCTCTCCACAATCTTTGTACCACAATCTTTCACACATTCAGGTATGTATGCGAGAATTCCCATCTTTTAATTAAATTTTAAGTGCATTTGTTTAATCATGACACATTACCATGGGTGATTACATAATATGTCATCATTTCTTGTCAAGTCATCGCTCCCTTCTCACATGAGCAGGAACGTGTCCAAATTTAGGTTGGGGGGGAATAAAAAAGCAAATATATCGCCTATATGTCAAATCATAATATGCCTACATCAAAAAATTTAAATCAGCAACAGATGTTGGATAGCTTGCAGTTGCGAAATTTAGAACCCTGACCGAGCAAAGAAATAGCCCTTCCTCTACTAGAGGACCAACAAGACATTAGGTTGGGGGGATGATGAGCTTAGGTTTTTGGTCAAATCTGGGTAGAGTTTACAGTCTGTTTACTGATAGTATTATGAACTTTAGTGGCTAAGTCTTAATATTTGCATGATGTTTCCCTTAAAATGTTGACTTTGGGTTTAATTCCCTCTTTATGAAGTTTTAATGGTATTGACATATTATGTGGATTATCTATATCAATTTTTTGCATGGCTGATGAATGTTCCTTAAGGTGATTATATATGTGCTATTATTATGTGTACTGACACTATTCTGCAAGATATCCTTTGTGGGTGCTAAGTTGAGAAAGGAAACCATCATATGAACATGTAGGGAATCATTCCAAGGAGTCAATTGAGCGCGGCAGCAGATTCCCCACGGCAGTCAAATGTAGCCACCTTGTATCAATGGCATTGACCAGTCGTGGCCATTACTACAACGTCGAGTCCATGTTTGGACATGCATGTCTGACTAGATTCACTACAGTCGTAACCACTCTGCCACTCTTTCCTTGCTTTCTCTAAATGGTTTCCTCTCAGTTAGTGGGAGTCGACTGCCCTATTTAGTTGGTAGAATAAATAAGGATTTGAATCTTAAGGATTCATAGTTCTTGATTGTTGTTGGAAAAAAATGGCAGTGATATTGTATTGAGCATCTTCTACTTTCCAATACAACTATGCTAATACTCTATTTATTTTCCTTCCAATGAATAAGATGATAGTCTAATTTAAGCATCTGAGTTCATAGTAGTCTTAGTGGATACTCACCCAAGGGGGTCCACTTGGTGAGTAATCCTTTCTCTTCCTTAGAAGTAATTAGTTTAATTAGCATTTTTTGTTTTGTACTTAGTTGAAATCTGGCATCGACTATTCCTGTAGCCACTAGAAATCCATTATGTTTGTTCCTACAACCAAAGCAAACAGAGTAGTTCCTGTTTGTTTCTCAAATCTTTTATTCCTATTATGCATTCTAGTTTGGCATAGTTATTGATTCATGTTCAACATTTACCTTCTGCAATTTACTTCCATTATTGTGTTTCTTAGTCATAGATTAGAAATGGCTACTTAAGAGTTCCTAGTGCACATACTGTGCTAGCCCATTTCAAGTTCACGTCCCTGGGTTGACAAAGTAAATGTACCTCCATGATGGTTAAGATGACTGTTCAATTTAGATGTCCAATCTCTGAATCATGGTTGGAAGGGCCTAGTTATTGAAGTCACTATAGGAGGCTGACACCAATCATCATACTCTCGAGGATTCCCATTGTCATCATGAAGTGTAGGATTCAAATCAAAGAAGTTGAGATCTTCTTGAAGCATGTTATGATATCCATTGTGTGATCCTACCAATTTGTTATTTTTGATCTTTTCAAGTCCTTGATTTAGAGCGTTGTCCAAGTAACTAGTGTAATCAAATGGCCTTGCGTCCTTTCTCTGTATGTCTACAACTAATACCATTGGGGTAATAGACATGAGAGGTGGAACCACTACCCCCAAAACCTGACCAAATGAATGATAAGTGTATCTCAAACAAATCCTCATGAAAAGGAGGGTTTTCATTGCTAGAAAACATCCTAAGCTGGCCTCCTTCATTCTTAGGCCTATGCAGGGGTAATTTCCATCTTTTATAACTGGTATCCATATGATGATACTTGGTCAAGAGGTCTTTGACCATGAATGGTGAGTTCAGAGAACACTCCAATTGAAACACATTAGAAATGAGATCACTAGAAATAACAAGCATGTCAGCCCCACTATGTGATTGCATAATTCTCTTCTTGGGGTCATATATGATAGTATGATCTTTAATTAGTTTTGCATTAATGAACACATTGGGCACCACAAGTCTCCCTAGGCTCAACCTCCATGGGTTACAGACTGGATGAAACCTAAATTGTTTTCTGTAGTGGTACATGAAAATCTCATATCCGTGTTGCAGTGTCCAAACATCTCCCAAGCCCTTATGTTTATCCCATAGTCAATCCATTAAAGCATTCATTTGAGCACTTCTCTTGGGTCTCAACCCCGACCCAGGGCATTGATCTATCAAGTCATGATTTAGGAGTCTCTTTTCAATTTTCTATTTTTTGGTTTTGGATTTTTTTGTACTCTCCTCCATTGTTTGATTTCTTAAGCCTTTGAAAAATATAATTTCTCAACTGGGATTGATGTACTTACTTGAGTCTCGCCTCCACTAGTTTTTTTCTGTGTACGAACTCCAATCCTTGCTTTTCTACTTTTTCTCTTAGCTAAATCTTCTAGATTTTACAACAATTATGTGATCAACTTGTGGTATAATTCACTTTAATTTTGGTTCCTAAATACACCACCCTTTTTAGTCTTGTCATCAAAGGAGAACATTTATTTTAAATATCTCGATGATGCCTTGGGATGTCACATCAGTTAGTAATAATCATTATCGCCATATCGGTGAGACTATGATTCTTCTTCCACCGATAACCACCTTCTCCACCGATGAACAACTTTCCTTAGGTCTATAAGTAGGACGCCAGATAACGTCACCCCGATGCACCCCAATTCCCCTGATACACATTATGCACTAGGTAATCCAAGGTTATATCATGCCATTGGGGGAACGCAAACATTTTTTCCACTGATGTACATGTGTTACAATGATGTGCTTACTTTTGTTGACTCTATCGGTCTATCGAGGAGAGCACCTTAGGAATCAGCCCGATAGAGTATTGTTACACTGATATAAGGTTGTGAACTGCTTTCATCAGGCCATCGGCGAGGCTATGATGGGGATTCCATCGATGAGGCATTGTTAGGCCGATGGTGTTAATTTTTTTAGGAATGGGGGAAAGACTATGGAGTCTCAAACTTATTTAGGGGTGTAATCATTTGGAAATGTAGGCTATAAAATGGATCTTGTCACACAAATTTCAACATTGCAAGAATCCAGAATAATCTTTGGGAGGCAAACCATGAATGAAATATGGAATGATATGGGAATCTAAAACTACTATGCATGGAAATTATATATTTTAAGAAGTATCTCAAGAATTTTCCATGCACTGGAAATTCTCAACCTTCTCCTAGACTACCGTGCATGGAAGATTAAGAAAATAAATGTTTCAGGAATTGTCCATGCACTAGCAATTCCTAATCCTCTCCTGACATATTCCGCAAATAATAAGAATTTTCTCCTCCTTTTCCAGTGATGATAAAAGGTTCAATCCAAAGAGGTTCGAACTTCCCATGTTTTCCTTTATCTTTTCACCTCACATTCCACAATAGGACCATATCATTTTCATTAAATTTTCTATCTTTTTCCCTCTTGTCAAATAAATAATTTACTTGTGATTGTATTTTCTTATTATGTTCTTGAGCTAGCCTCCTTATCTCATCTAATTCTTCCAATTGTTCCATTTTGTTTTCCATGGGCTCAACGATATCAAGATCTTCTTGAAGTATAAATTTATATGTAGGTAATAGGTTCTACATAGGCATCCTAGCCTGTGCTCCATAAACTAGTTCAAAGCGTGACTTACCAACTAATTTCTTCACAGTGATTCAATTTTCCCAATTTTCCAAAATAAATTTAGAATCCCATGCCTTCTTCACTAGAATATGCCTATGCAAACTTTTACTAGAAAATATGCCTATGCAAACTTTTACTAGAATTCTGCAAACTTTTACTAGAGCATATGCCTATTTTTCTGTAATTGAAAAATAGGCATATGCTCTAGAATCCCATGCTTTCACTACTTTTACTAGAGAATATGCCTATTTTTCTATAATATCATAGTTTAATTCTACTCCTTGGAGGGATTTTCTAAAGAAAGATATAGGTTGTTTGTGCCCCTCATAATTCTTTTTTAACATTACTGCAGCAAGGGTGTGGTATGATGCAAATGAGAAGACCTAAAAGGGCTTACTGAAATCAAGGGATTTCAACACTAGGGCCTCCTTAATCTCTCTCCTTATAGCTACAAACGCATCTAGTGCTTCTACAGTCCAATTTATTTTAGTCCCCTTTTTCAATATTTTCCAAATGGGCTTGACAATTTCAGCAAAGTGTGAGATAAATCTTCTTACAAAATTTATTTGTCCAAAGAAGGACTGGATGACTATAACTATTTTAGGAATAGGAATCTTATCTATGGGTTCCACTCTTTTTGGATCAATTCTGACTCCATCCTTGGACACTCTATGTCCTAGTAACTTTCCCTCTCTTACTACAAAATGACACTTTTTAGGATTCAAGGAAATGCCATACTCCAATGCTTTAACCAATATCTTTTCAATGTGTGCAACATGGTCTTCTAGTTTCTTGGAATATGTAGTGAGATCGTCCTGGTATACCACCATTATTATGTTAATTAGATCAGCAAAAGCAACATCCATGGCTCGCTAGAATGTGGTTCCAACATTTGTTAGCCCAAATGGCATTCTTACGTATACATATGTGCGCCAAGGAGTGGTAAATGAAGTTTTGAATTGCTCTGATTCCTTCACCTTCACTTGGTTATACCCTAAAAATCCATCCATCATGGCTAATAATTCACACCCTGTGACCCTTTGCAGCATAGCCTCCATGTTTGGTAGTGGGTAATTGTCTTTAAGGGACAAGATATTTAGATTTCTAAAATCTACACACAACCTTATGTCACCATTTTTCTTTCTGATTGGCACCAAGTTGGAGGCCCAAGTGGAATGTCTAATAGGTTTGATGATACCTCCTTCACTGATCTTCATAAGTTCTTCATGCATATAGGGCTACAAAGTTGGGTTTATTGGTCTATGTTTCCGCCTAAACGGTTTTTCATCAAGCTTAAGTGAAATTTCATGTTGGAACAAATATTCCCTGTATGCCTTGAGATCATCATAAGACTATGTAAAGACATGCTTATACTTCCTTAATAATGCAATCAACATCTTTTTGATTGTTGGGCTTATCTTTTTCCCAATCTACACCTTTTCTGGTGCCAATTCGGTGCCCAAGTTAATTTCTTCAATGTCTTCCCTTTTTACTGGTGTTTGTTTCATAAGGGTTCGATAATTTCCATTAAACACCCTCTCTAATGCCACAAGTCCCTTAGGAATCTTGTTAGTCTTGAGCTGCACAACTCCCTTTCCAAATATAGTTTGCTTACCATCTACTTCCTCCACAAATACATTAAAATCAATTTCTTGAGCCTCATACTGATCAATGCAATGTAAAAATTTAATCAGATCAGTGTCATCATTAAAAACTTTCCAACTATAGATGTTATCTGAGATTGCAGGTCTTATTTTGAGCTCAATTTATGAAATTCCTGCTAGAGTAACAACATCTTTCTTCAAAGCTACATTCACCAAGAAGTCTACCATTAAATTCTTGGATCTATCTATCCATTCAATAGAGAAAGCATCGAATAACTCAATGGTGTCCCATACAATATTTCTATACTGCTTTATCCTTCTTTTTTTTGTAGAATAATTTGATCTCACTTGCGAAATAACCAACTCAGAATCTCCAAAAATAGTAAGTAGTTTAATTTTGTGTTTGGTAGCCATGTTCAATCATATCAACAGGGTGTCATACTCTGCTATATTATTTGTGCACTCAAATTTTAACAAGAATGAATATTTGAATGTTGTTCCCTCAGGTGAAATAAAGAAAACTCCTACTCCATTACCTTCTTTACTACATGCTCCATCAAAATACATTTTCCATACACCATGCTCATTTTTGGAAACATCCCTAGCAATTGGACCAGTGTTCAATAATTCAGGATTTGAATAAAGCTTCCCAAGTCCACATCACAAAAGCAATTCATTTGATTGGGGTCAAAGAGATCAATGACATGTTTATATCTAGGATCCCTACGTAGCCTGACCTCTTTTCCATTCACAGGGATAGTAGCATAAGACAAGTCCAACTGAACATTCCCTCCTACTACAACTGTCCACTGCCTTGATAGTAGCATCCCATAGTAAGGAGTATCAACCACAGTAATACCTGTTTTATATGTTTCTTTTGGATATGATGCAAGTTTTAGTTCTACATCCTATATTACTCCTACTACAAGAATTGATCTATTATCCATGGCATAACATTTTCCATATGTAGTATTTACCCATAGACCTAGCTCCTTCATGATAGCCAAGGGCATAATGTTGATTACTACCCCCGAGTCAATCATGCAATTCTTCACAATTTTATTGTTGATAACCAACATGGTATAGAATGGATCTACTTGGGAGAAATTCTTTGTGAGTGTATCCCCTAAATATACCTTTGGTGCTTTTGTGATTTCCCTTTCCACAACACTTGCACTTCTTTCTTCCGATCTTCATGTTTCTCATATGTGTTGGCAATCATTTTGAGAGTCGTATCTATGAACTCTTCAATTTTCATCAACTCCATTAAAGGAATTGTCATTTTTGTCTATGCCAATGCTTGGGCCATGCCAAATGAAGGGGTAGTGATTCCTTGTTCTCCCTTTTAAGTTTTAGTAACTTTCTTCCCTTCATGTTCAGTTTTTTCATTTCTTTGTGTTTTTTCTGGCTCAACATCAGTGGTCCCCTTTTGGATGTTTTTCTATGGTTTCTTTTCTTCATCCTTATTTTTTTTAGATGGAACGTTCTTCTTGTTTTTCTACTCTTTAATGAACATACTTCTGGGTGTCCCTTGATCTCCCTCTGTCGGCCTACTTCTCAGATTGTTTTTTCTCCCTTTTTCCTAAACCACTGCTTTTGTTGTGATTGCCTTCTTCTCTTCTTTTGTTGGTGTTCTGAGCTGAAACTAGGGTGTTGTATTGTACACATATGCTACCTTGTATGAGTTTTCTTCCATGTCATAAAATACCTCTTGTTCCACATTCACATTGTATTTTTGATTATCAATGTTATATTCATATCCTTCTTCTGAAGAAGAGTATCCCTCCTCTTTCTAATAAGATCTCCATCTAATCATATTCACAATATGGCCATCCTTATCTTTCTCTTACTATCATTCATCTTGATAGGCCTTAGCCACTGCATAATATTCAAGATCATGGGCTATGTGGCAAGGTGAAAACCATGGTGTAGTATCAAGTGCATGCGCTCCATGTATTTTTAATGGGTTTGGAGTCTCTTTCCAATTTGGTCTTGTTACTGGCTTTCCATCTTTCCAAGTAGTGTTGTAGGGCATGTCATATAATCTTGGTCTTTCATTTCTATATGAATTCTCCTACCTATTATGAGGATTGTTAGAGTTTTTGGGAACTCTAAGGTTGTCCATTTTTCCAGTCATCCTTGCAGCCTTTCTATTATTCTCAATGGTTAATGATGTTTTTTGTGCCTTAATTAAGCTTCTAGGGCATTTGTTCCTGAGTTCATACCCCATTTTTGGATCAAAGGCCTTTAGATAAATACTTAAGGCTATCAGATCAGTCATTTTCGATCCATGTGGCATTTTATTGTATAGTTTGGAGAACCTTTGATTGAAATCATAAACTGACTCATTTTGGTATTTTTGAATACTTATCAATTCATGAAGGGTGAATTCAGGCACACTGATTCCCATATTATTCTAAAAATTAATTTTGGAAGTCTGCTATAGAATCAATTGAAGCATTAGGTAGACCATTGAACCAATCCCTTGCTTCTTCAGTTAGGGGCATCGTGAACAATCTCATATTTACATCCTCATACTCCATGCCAATATCTTGTATAAAGACATTGAAATTTTTGACATGTTCTTCGGTTGTTATCACATTATTCCAAGTAAATTTGGGAACCATATTTCTGCAATTGTTTTCAATTGGCTATGGATATAATTGGTATCTCGTTAAATCAAATTGTCTACATGTTCTCAGAGGGTTTTATGGATGTAGATTCAGAGGTGGTTGATTGGGGTAGTATTGGTATCCATATTAAGGGTGATGGTAGACATTTTGTTGGATGTGTTGTTAAGGGTATACATTATGATGTGGCACATGTTGTTGATGTTATGGAGCATACTGCTGACATGGTGGTGGATAGTACTGGGGAAAATTGTCAGCATTTGGAGGTTGGGATCTTTGTGGTGGCATATTATGTTGGATGCGTTGTCTTGGGTTACAACCTACATTATGTGGTACTTTTGAAGTACCCAGAGCACCTGTATTTGAGATGTCCCATGTGAATTGAAATTACTACCTTTTTTATGTGGAGGGATATATTTTGGTGGTTTTGGTGTTGGAAAAAAGGTACACTGAGAGGGGGCAGGTGAATCAGTGTTCTGCAAAAATTAACTTTATTATTCGGATCTTTAATCCACTTAGAACATCCAATCAAAAGCAATATGCAAAAACAGAAAGCAAGCAACCATAACACCATAACACAAGGATTTTTATGTGGAAACCCTGTTAGGGGAAAAACCATGGTGGATGGCCAATCCACAATAAGTTTTGAGTATACCCAAAAGAAATATTACAAAATGGGAATGCACTTGCATCCAGGCACACTACCTAGAGCTCACTGCTCAAAATAGAAAGACTCACTACCTTACAAAGATTTGGATTAGATCCAAGAAAATGAACTAAAAGAAATAGCATCTACAAATTCTTGATTATAGTTCCAATTAAGCTCTAATGATGATCTTCTGACCTTATGACTAATACAGAACTTCTGCTTTGCTCTGCTCAGGTTCACACCACAAAATCTTTATGTGAAAGTGAAACTATGCATGATATTGCTCTAACACTCTTCAAATATTTGTAACATACATTGACATACCTTCTACACATACATAAATGATATAATCAATCACTTATATATATCCGCGACTAGGAATTTAATCGCCACAAGTCAGCTCCAATAAAGCTTAGAAACATTTGCAACTTGTCGGCTCAAATCACAAGAAAAATTCCATGCGAATCCACAACGGTCGGCTATAGCTTAGTTCGGACCCAAAACATAGTGATCAAACACAAAGATATTTGAATAATCATTCCTTGAATATCCGCAACAAATTATATTGACTGAGTCGGCTAACAAATAGAAAATTACCAACCGAATCTCCAAACTCACACAAGACTTAATACGAGGCTCTAAGATTTCTGGACAACATAATAAATGAACTAATAGACCTCCCATGAGATCCAAAATGCAAAATAACAAAAGGAAATCTATATGTGAATCGATGACCACCAAGCTACCGGATGCTCTGATCTTCCTGACTGTGTTCACTCTGACTGCCGGTAGAAGTAAATGATGAGATGCAAATCCACTTACTGACTAGGGTTTCCATCAATGACAACACCAAAACATAATTACAGTGTCTCTTTCCAACAATCTCCCCCTTTGGCATTGATGGCAACACTTAGTGAAAAATAACTAAGTGTTAGACCAAAACCAACATGAGTTTGCACTACTACTTCAAAACTTCCAAAAACAACTCCAATCTTAAAAAAAACTCCCCCTAAGAAGAGTATACATTTTTTACTATACACTTCTTCCCCTTTGACATCAATGGAAAAAATTGGGAAAATAAAACAAAATTTCAAAAATTGTACAGTACCTTACATAAGACTAAAAATATCTACAAAATCTTGCTTCAACACTCTCAAATTGTCACCATAAACCTTGTTAAGGCTTTCCAAAATTGCTATGTGACCACACATCAAATAGGATTGAGCTTCTGCAGTTTCAAGATTCTTTGGATCACTAACTATTACAACAGCTTCTGCTTCCTTCAAAGCACTTACCATTATCTCAATCTTTAGAAAAATTTGTCCTCTGAGTTCACTTACTCTCCCAATAATCTTGACATTTTCATTCTTCAAGCACCTTATTTTGTCAAGTAGACCTGTTACTTGACCTTCTTACTGAACCACATCACCTACTAATGGATCAAGAGTAGCTGAAATGGTGGTTAGTTGATTTTCCAGATCCTTCACCTTTTTCTCATTACCTTCAGTAAATTTGGATAGAACCAAACAAGACTTGTAGACTTTTACTGCTTCAAATATAGAACCTTGAATGTTCTTCATGCAGGTAGCTACCAGAATCTTATTCTTTGCAATTATTACCTTCAGCTGACTGAGTCTTTTTCTATTAAACTCCTTTTTCACTTTATCCTTAGCAGATTTCTCAAGGGACTCAACTTGAATACTTATAACAGTTATAAGCTTCTTTAGCTCTCTGAAAGAGGAACATGATGGGTCCATGACAAGAGTAGGCATTAATTTTTGCAAAACTACGGATGCAATATTTAGCAGTTCACTATCTTCTATGTGAGACTTCAAAATTTTGTCACTGGAATTAGCTTGAGCGATGGATGCTACCTTCATCATCTGAATTGGGGACAGAGTAGATAGATTGATTGAAATCTCATCCAATTTAGGATCAAAATCTTCATGTTGCTCTATTAGAGATCTCTTCACTGCCTTGGCAGTGTCTCTTGCCTCCACATTGATTTCCTAAATCTTTTCTTCTTGAGCCTTTAGTTCTACTAAGACTATTTCCAGATTGCTTTTAGGTATTTCAACCTCTTCATTTTGTGCCACCTTCTCCTCAGCTATCATCACCTTAGGAACTTCAGTTTCCATAGGTGTCTCTATGTTTTCCACACTAGGAGAGATCAGAATATCCTCAACTTCTGGAGGATCAGATACATTCATATTCTCCTTTTTCACATTCTCTTCCTCACTTACATTTACCTCCTCATTCATTTCCACATTTCCTGAAACATTTTCATTATACAGTTCCTCAATGTTAACCTTATTCTTTGACAGAAACTCTTCCATAATTTCCTTGGTTTCACTATCAACTGCATCAGTTTCGCCAATCATGAGTTTATTCACCCTTGTTTTGCTCTTAAATTCCTTTTTAAATTTTTCAAGGAGTGAATCCATCTCCTTAATTGACATTTCTAGACACAAATCTGCAAGAACTCTCTTCCTCAGATTTTCTTCTTTTGTTCTAGCACTTACTCTTCTTGACTCCAGAATATCATACAAATTCTTGGGTAAGCTAGACATAATCTCAACAAGAACTTTATTAAAAATATTCATATGTTTTATTGTGGCTTCCTCTAGAACTCTTTGACCCGACTCATCAAAAGTTTCATACAAATCATAGAGGATCTTGAGATTACCGTCTTTGACAATTGCATTTTCAACTTCATCAATTGTCATACCAGGTTTATCAACTTTAGCCTTCTTAGCCTTCTCAACCTTCTTGGAAGGCTTTAGATTGACAACCTAAGTTCCGATAGCTTTAACTTCTTTTAAGACTTCTTTTGATTCAGTTTCCTCATCTTCTGAAGAGGCTTATATGTCCTTGAACTTTTGTTCTTCTTCCTTTTACCGGAAGGCTTGTCTTGTGTTGGCTTTGTTGCAGGGGAACTCCTTGTGGTTCTACTGTGGGCAGAGAATACACTAGGACTGGAAGACTCTTTTTTTTCTTTCACTTCTGCTACTTCTACCTCATCTCTCTTCCTTCTTACTTCTCTCAAAGCTTCTATAGGTAAGCCCATCCTTTCTACAAGAACTTCTGTATCTTTTCTTACTCTCCTGATTATCACTACTTTTCTCAGCTCCTCATGAACTTGCATACTTTTCTCTGCATAAGTTCCAAACCTTTCTTCACCCTGGTCTAGAGGTGAATTTAGCAAGTGTTCAACATAGATCTTCAGGATGTTTTCCTCTACTTCATATCCCATTGGCATGATCCAAACGGTTCTGGGATCAACAACTTCCATATGACATTGGTCAATATCCACCATGAAGCAGATAAAGTCTTTGTATTGCTCCACAATTGAAGTGGGAATCCTTTCCCTGACATGCATCATCTCCTAGAAATTTTTAAAGTACCCCCAAAGGGTAGAATTCCTGCATTGACGATCACCCATTCCAAACAACTTGTTCCTTAACTGAATAGCTACAAGCTCATCTATTTTTCAATGCACTTTTACAATGCCTGGAACCTCATTCATGAAATAGAAAAATAAACACAATATTAGATTACCATATTTGAATGTGTTCTTTTTACCTTTCTTGATTTTGGTCAGGTTCTCCAACAATTGACTTCTAAGTAGCTTGCACAAATCATATTCTACATTTTTCTTTACAATTTCATAGGTTGCATAGATGGTTGTACCGGATACAGAGTTTTCCCGGTTGGAATGATAAATCTTGTAACTGATGACCATTGATGTGAATTTCACATCCAATTCAACAATGTCTTCTATTGTCATTGCCCTTCTATCCCATTGCACACATGTCACCTCAGTAACCTTGTCATTCTTCATGGATTTCAAGACTGGAAGTCTATCGGTGGAATTCAGACCTGTTACTGTACATATAGCCTCATTTGTGATTTTGAAGGGTATATTTAGCCACATGAATTCATCATGAACATGGCTCAAAATGTATCTAACCCATTCATTTTCCTCAAATACGGAAAATCTTGCAACCTATGCAAATTTCTTTCCTTCTAGGGTTTGAAATTCTGGTTTCACAATAAAATCCTCTCCAACTATATGATGGGAATACAGATTCATTATCTGAGAAGTGCCTAACTCTTCAATGTTTGCATGAATATATGCCCTAATATCCTCAATGTGCAAATTTTCGTATGACACGGATGAAAATGCACCGAGAGGGTCAGTCTCGATAGACTTATAAGGGTTCCATTTGAACTTAGGATGAGGTTTGTCCTTGACTTCGACTACCAACAAAGTTGCCATGATTTGCAAATTCAGAAATTTACAGGCTTTTCGAAAAATACCTTTTTTCCAGATTGATGTACGATCGCAAATTCTTCTTCCCACTCTGAATCTCTTCACAATTCAACAAAGTTCACTCAAGGGCTCTTCAAACTGTTTTCCTCCAAAATGCAAAGTGACAAATGAAGGATAGGAGTGGATTTTTATCATTTTCACAACTAACATTCTTTGCCGCAATAATTGCTTTTACCCTAGTACATCCGGTTACTCTGATTTTGTGCATTGTGCTAGATAAACCTTCTACGAATCTTCTAAACTACATAGTACCTTCCCAAATTGATTGAGCAGCATCTAAAAAGCATTGACCCACCTACTCGACTGGTCCACATTCCAGTACCGATTGCCTACAGGAGGTTGAAGGATTTTTTCTGACAGCTCCCCCTAGGCCGAAGACCTAAAACTAATTCCTAGAGGAATTACCAAAAGTAGGTTTTGGTTCAGGCACATTTTCTTCAGCAGAGGGTTCCTTCTTTACCCATTTCTTCTGCATCTACCTCCTGATCACATCTGTAGTAATTTTCCCTTTTCCTTTGACATCCTACTATCTGTGTTGATTTACCAGACCTCTTATGTTCCAACAAGATCTAGCAATATGACCGAATTTGTTGCAGTTGTAACACACAACATTTCTTTGATCAGACCAACTGTTCCACTGATTTTCCTTGATTTGCATTGGTTAGAAAAATTCCCAAATCTATTTCATGCATAGCATTTGACATCTCTATGGAAGTTATTCATCACAACTCTACATTCATCCAATTTATGACCATACTTATTACAATTAAAGCACTAACCTGAGAATGATGGTCCACTTTGATTCATTTTGTTCCTACACTAAGAAGCTATATGTTTGAACCTATTGAAATTAAAATAGTAACCATTGAATCTCTGAGCATTTGGTTGTCTTACCGGATTGTTTCTAGCTCTATTCATCTGATTTCCTTGCCAGAATCTTCCATGCCCAAAATTCATTTGTCCAAAGTTCCTTTGTCCTGATTTGAAACTTTCACCTTCCTCATAGCCAAGACATCACTTGTCACCATTAGTCCTCTGACCTTTAATCAATTCATCGAGCTTGGCTGAGCTTGCCTTGAATTTCTACTTGTACTCATTTGCAACAATAAGTTCATTTCTAAGATCATCAAGTTGTTTTTCAAGCACTTCCTCATTGTTCTTAGATTGTTCCAATTCATTGTCCAATCGGCTACATTGTTCAGATTTTTCTTTCAAATATTGAGCAACATTTTCTTCATTCTTCTTTATATCTTCAATTTCCTTGGTCATTCTCATCATGATAGATTCCATCTCATGCTTCAGGACATCATTTTCTCTGGAGAATTTCTCACACTCTTTTGTTTTCACTTTCAAGGTGTGGCTTAGTTGTTCATCTTCCATGCTTCTATTATTTTTCTTAAGTCAATCACATAATTCTTTTCTTTTCTCCCTTGATTCATTGATCTTGTCTTTCAATGACTGAATGAATTTTTTTGCATTCTCAATATTTTCTTGTAGTTCTCGATTCTTAGACTTTGACTGCTCAAGATCATCTAGGGGCACCATAAGTTTTTGTTGAAGATTGCTTGTATCCATTGAAGACACTTTCCAAGATCTCCCCAAGTTGTTAGACTTCTTTCAAGGAACTAGCTCTGATACTAATTGTTGGAAACAAGATACACTAAGAGTGGGGGGTGAATCAGTGTTTTGCAAAAATTAACTTTATTATTTTGATCTTTAATCTACTTAGAACATCCAATCAAAAGTAATATGTAGAAACAGAAAGCAAGTAACCATAACACCATAACACAAGGATTTTTACATGGAAACCCTATTAGGGGAAAAACCACGATGGATGGCCAATCCACAATAAGTTCTAGGTATACCCAAAAGAAATATTACAAAATAGGAATGCACTTGCATTCAGGCACACTGCCTAGAGCTCACTACTCAAAATAGAAAGGATCATTGCCTTACAAATATTTGGATTAGATCCAAGAAAATGAACTAAAAGAAATAGCATCTACAAATCCTTGATTACAGTTCCAATTAAGCTCTGATGACGATCTTTTGTCCTTTTGACTGATACAGAACTTCTGCTATGCTCTGCTTAGGTTCACACTACAAAATCTTTATGCACAAGTGAAACTATGCATGATATCGCTCTAACACTCTTCAGATATTTGCAACATACATTGGCATACCTTCTACACATACATAAATGATATAATTGATCACTTATATATATTCACGACTAGGAATTTAATCGCTACAAGTTGGCTCCAATAAAGCTTAGAAACATTTACAACTTGTCAGCTCAAAACACAAGAAAAATTCAATGCGCATCCACAATGCCTGGCTATAGCTTAGCTTGGACCCAAAACATAATAATCAAACACAAAGATATTTGAATAAACATTCCTTGAATATCCACAACATATTATATTGACTAAGTCGGCTGAAAAATAGAAAATTACCAACCGAATCTCCAAACTCACAGAAGACTTAATACGAGGCTCTGAGATTTCTGGAAAACATAATAAATGAATTGATAGACCTCCCATGAGATCCACAAAGAAAAATAACAATAGGAAATTTGTATGCGAATCAATGACCACCAAGCTGCCGCATGATCTGATCTTCCTGACTGTGTTCACTCTGACTACCAGTAGAAGTAAATGATGAGATGTGGATCCACTTACCGACTAGGGTTGCTATCAATGACAACACCAAAGCATAATTATAGTGTCTCTTGCCAACATTTGGTGCCTAGATGCTTAATTGTGCCATTTTTTTGATTAAGCTCTTGGCTTTCTTGTATCATCTATTGTCTCATTCTAAGTTGTTGTCTTTTCCATTCTACATGCATTTCAATCTCTTGGTTAGTCATACTATCAAAATCGACGGCAGTGTGATCAAGGAACCCCTCCTGGTTTTCTTCCCCTTGCTGTGATGAGAATCCCCTATCACATTCCTCTTGTCTCCATTTTCTCTCTTCTTCCATCTGTTCCTAAAACTCATTTTCCTTTTAAGGGTCTGATTTGTAATTGAGGATATTATCATTTATATTGCTTCTTTCAGGAGGTGTTGAGGGATTTCCACCATTAGGGTGAAGTGGAGAGTTAAATGTTGTGAAGATCTACTCTGATGTGTTCACATTATCATGTGGTTGTTTAGATATTGTTTCACCCTTATTTGTGTTATTTTTTCCACGATGAGATCCATGCTTATATGTCCACCTAACATTGCTCTTCTTGGGACTCTCCTAGTGCAAAGATCTTCTTCCATTCATGTTGGATGATATAAAATATCTCTATGTCTATCATTTATCCATTCTAATATGATATTTAAAAAATCCTTCAAAGTCTCCACCTACTTTTCATAAGTAGGAAAATGATTGTGTTTCTTCCCAGCAAATTCTTCACCCTTTTATGATGTTTTGGAATGACTCTATGATGGAAAGCTCAGGTTAAGAATTGGCTTAATCCCCAATAGAGTCACCAATCTATTAGGTCTCAAAAACAACGACAAGAGGGTGCCAGTCTCTTGATACATTTTTGGCCTGCCAATGAGGTAGAAAAGATTCTCATTACCTCCTACTCTTTAGGCTCTGTCAAACCTAGGCGGGTGTACCTGAATGATAAGCAGATTTTGAAGGATATGACCTCTAAATTAAGCAATCTACTCACAATGGCACATGAGGTGAAGTAGATACAAGGCTAATTATTGCTTCCTACTAAAGATGTTTTGAAAATCAAGTATATAGATGAGGTTTATATGAGATTATTCTAAAATGACCAGTGCCTACCTATTGAATGAATGGAGTCAAGAGGTGAATGATTATTTTTGAGATAGACTTCTTTAAGATGGGCAGATTTACTCTTCAGCTTAACTCGAATAGTTGGGAACTTTTAAAATTTTGCACCTTGTGGAAACGTGCACGTATATTAGTTATTTGGACTCTTCTTAGTGATCCTAGTGATATCCCCTTATGCTATTGTGAAGTTGCAAAAAGGATTCAATTCAAATGTGAAGGGAAACCGATTAAGACAACCTTTTCTAAAGGACTTTAATCCAAACAGAAACTGGTCAACAAAATAACACAACTATAGCAAATGTGTATTGAAAAATTAAATGTATTTCCACACACTAAATTTGAATAACATAAACAACCACTTCAAGGACAACCAAATAACATATAAGCATATGAATCCACACAATAGTTGAATACTTAAAAGAAAATCAATAATTATGCATAACCTTCTCTATTGTATTTATCTTTAAATAATATACATTATAACAATAGTTTCTGAAATGAGATGGATGGGTGGATGGGTCCAATCTATCTTCTTACTAATGCCTACTCTAAAATGGAAAAATGATATGATGATGATTCTTTTCAGATCTTGGTCTCTCTTATATATATGAGAGGCAACAAGCTTTAGACCTGTTACAAAAAGTCATGTCGTTTGATAACTAAAAATATTTTTAAAAAATACTACCACAGGTGAATGCACCGATCCATTAATCTCCAAGTAGAAGCTTGTGACCACCTAAGATCTATTCAAAGCTTCTACTCTATGATAGAGCGCTCATCATGTTGTCGGTTGACTCTCCCATTTTTTATGGTTGTCCCGTTGTATCTGGTACATCTACAGTTTGGTTGATAAACAAATTGATTGTAGAGAGGTGATGGATGTACTCTTGTTTAGCATAGGTGTTCGCGTTGGAGATCACCTCTTTCATATCATATTCCATATACATCATTTTCTTGAGCTGCTTATGAGTATTTTGTAAAACCATATCCTTGTCATTGATTTCTTGTAATGCAACAATTAGAAGCACAACAAACTCTTCCTTCCAATCATCATACTCTCGAGGATTCCCATTATCATCATTAAGTGTAGGAATCAAATCAAAGTAGTTGAGATCTTCTTTAAGCTTGTTATGATATCTATTGTGTGATCCTACCAATTTTTCATATGTCTACAATATTTGTCCTTTCAAGATTTTCTTGTCTAGGAGCTTCTCTTTCTTTTCAATCATTCTCCCCTGTAATCATTCATTCTCCACCATTGCACAGTGTTTGTTCTTGAATAGTTTCCAATATTCATCAGTACATTTCATCGTTTTATTGAATCTTTGCTTGATCATTTCAGACACAGTATTACACTTGATGGTTTTAATTTATTTCTCCAGTTCTTTACACTTCCCTTGAGATTTCAAGTGGCAATTCTTCCAATAAGTTGCATCAGCCAATGCATCCAATACTCTTTTATCATTTTCAAGCCATGGGGAATACAACGTTGATGTGGAGGAGGAAGATGATCTTTCTCTTTGATGTGCTAGCTCCTTTAATTTTTCATTTTGTTTAACCAATTTTTAAAAGCAAATGCATAAGTAGAGAATAGTGTTTGAAATGAATATTATCACTGTTATTTTTTATCTTTTCAAATCCTTGATTTAGGGCATTGGCCAAGTAACTAGTGTAATCAAATGGCCTAGCTTCCTTTCTCTATATGTCTACAACTAAGACCATTATTGCAATAGACATGAGGGCGAAACCTCTACCCCCAAAACCTAACCAGCTGAATGATAAGTGTATCTCAAACAAATCCTCATGAAAAGGAGGGTTTTCACTACTAGGAAACCTCCTGAGCTGGCCTCCATTCTTAGGCCTATGCAGGGGTAATTTCCATATTTTATAACTGGTATCCATATGATGATACTCTGTCAAGAGGTCTTTGACCGTGGATGGCGAGTTTAGAGAACACTCCAACTTAAACACATTATAAATGAGATCACTCGAAATAACAAGCATGTTAGCCCCACTGTGTGATTTAATAGTTCTCTTCTTGGGGTCGTATCTTCTATCAAGAGATTTAATTAGTTCTGCATTAATGAACACATTGGGCACCACGAGTCTCCCTAGGTTCAACCTCCATGGGTTGCAAACTGGCTGAAACCTAAATTATTTTTCTTGAATGGTACATGAAGAGCTCATATCCGCGTTGCGGTGTCCAAATATCTCCCAAACCCTTATGTTTATCCCATAGTCAATCCATTGAAGGATTCATTTGAGCACTCCTCTTGGGTCTCGACCTCGACCCAGGGCATTGATCTATCAAGTCTTGATTTAGGAGTCTCTTTTTAGTTTTCTATTTTTTAGCTTTGGGTTTTTTTGTACTCTCCTCCATTGTTTGATTTCTTAAGCCTTTGAAAAATATAAGTTCTCAGTTGGGATTGATGTACTTACTTGAGTCTCGCCTCCACTATTTTTTTCTGCGTACGAACTCCAAGCTTTTCTTTTCTACTTCTGCCCTTAGCAAAATTGTCCAGATTTCACAACGATTATGTGATCAACTTGTGGTATAATTCACTTCAATTCTGGTTCATAAATACACCACCCGTTTTAGTCTTTTCATCGGAGGAGAACATTTATTTTAAATATCTCGACGATGCCTCGAGATGTAACATCTGTTAATAATAATCAGTATCGTCGTATCAGCAGTACTGTGATTCTTTTTCCACAGATAGCCACCTTCTCCACCAATGAACAAATTTCCTTAGGCCTATCGGCGGGATACCAGATAACATCACCTCAATACACCCCAATTCCCCCAATACACATTATGCATTAGGTAATCCATGGTTATATTGGGCCATCAGGGGAATGCAAACATTTTTTCCACCGATATACATGTGTTACAACGATGTGCTTACTTTTGTTGACTCTATCGATCTATCAGGGAGAGCGCCTTAGGAGTAAGTCCGATAGGGTATTGTTACAGTGATATTAGGTTGTGAAATTATTTCAATGGGCCCTTGGTGAGGCTATGATGGGGGTTCCACTGATGAGGCATTGTGAGGCCGATGGTGCTAATTTTTTTTAGGAATGGGGGAAAGACTATGGAGTCTCAAACTTATTTATGGATGTAATCATTTGGAAATGTAGGCTATAAAATGGATCTTGTCACACAAATTTCAACAATTTTTATTTGATCATAACATCAAAGTGTGGAAAATTTTTGTGGTATGTGGAAGATAGGTGGATGGAGGCCTATTAACGTGGAAATTGATTTGCATGAGGTAATCTATTAGGTCTCAAAAATGCAAGTTTTTAGACCACAAGAGGGTGTCAGTCTCTTGATATGTTTTTGGCCCAGGAACAAGGTAACAAAGATTTTGATTACCTCCTACTATTAAATCTCTACCAAACCTAGGTGAGTGTACCTGAATGATAAGAGGATTTTCAAGGCTATGACCTCTAAATTAAGCAATCTACTCACAATGGAAAATGAGGTGAAGTAGATGCAAGGCTAATTACTGCTTCCTACTAAAATTTTTTTGAAAATAAAGTATATGGATGAGGTTTATATGAGATTATTCTAAAATGACTAGTGCCTACCTACTGGGTGAATGGAGTCGAGAGGTGAATGATGATTTTGGAGATAGTCGTTTGTAAGATGGGCAAATTTACTCTCTAGCTTAACTCAAACAGTTGGGAACTTTTAAAAGTATGCACCTTGTGAAAATGTGCAAGTATATCCATTATTTGGAATCTTCTTAGTGATCCTAGTGATATCCCCTTATGCTACTGTGAAGTTGTGAAAGGATTTAATTCAAATGTGAAAGGAAACCAATTAAGACAGCCTATTCAAAAGGACTTTAATCCAAACAGGAACCTATTAAATTTGATCTCTTAAAAGGAAATTTAATTCTTCTGCACACAGAAACCAGTCAACAACATCACACAACTACAACAAATGTGTATTAAAAAATTAAATGTATTTCCACACATTCAATTTGAATAACATAAACAACCACTTCAAAGACAACCAAATAACAGATAAGCATATGAATCCACATAACAGTTGAACACTTGAAAGCAAGTCAATAATTATGCAAAACCTTCTCCATTGTATTTATCTTTAAATAATATGCATTATAACAATAGTTTCTGACATGAGATGGATGGGTGAATGGGTGCAATCTATCTTCTTACTAATGCCTACCCTAAACGGAAAGATGATATGATGATGATTTTTGGGTCTTAGTCTCTCTTATATATATGAGAGGCAACAAGCTTCAGACCCATTACAAAAAGTCATGTTGTTTGATAGCTAAACATAATTAAAACAAAATATTGTGGCAGGTGAATACACCAATCTATTAATCTCCAAGTAGAAGCTCGTGACCATCTAAGATCTGTTCAAAGATTCTACTCTATGATAGGGCTCTCATCATGTTGTCAGCTAATTCTCCCATTTTTGATGGTTTTCTCGTCGTATCTGTACATCTATAGTTTGGTTGATAAACAATTGATTGCAGAGAGGTGATGGATGTACTCTTGTTCAACATAGGTTTCTGGGTTGGAGATCACCTCTTTCATATCATATTCCATGTACATTTTCTTGAGTTGCTTATGAGTATTTTGTAAAACCATATCCTCATCATTGATTTCTTGTAATGTAGTAGTGAGAAGTACAACAAACTCTTCCTTCCAATCATCATACTCTCGAGGATTCCCATTGTCATCATGAAGTGTCAGAGTTGAATTAAAGCAGTCGAGATCTTCTTGAAGCCTATTATGATATCCATTGTGTGATCCTACCAATATTTTCTTTTCTAGGAGCTCCTCTTTCTTTTCAATCATTCTCCCCTGTAATTGTCCATTCTCCACCACTGTTGAGTTTGTCTACTTGAATAGTTTCCAATATTCATCATCACATTTCATCATTTTATTGAATCTTTCCTTGTTCATTTCAGATACAGTATTATACTTGATGGTTTTCATTTCTTTCTACAATTCTTTACACTTCCCCTAAGATTTCAAGTAGTAATTCTTCCAATAAGCTACATCAGCCAATGCATCCAATACTCTTTTATCTTTTTCAAGCCACGGGGAATACAACTTTGATGTGGAGGAGGAAGATGATATTTCTCTTTGATGTGCTAGCTCCTTCTTCAATCTGTCATTTTCTTTAACCAAATTTTCAATTTGTGCTTTGGTGAATTTCGCCACATTGATATTGTCTCCATTGGATTGGTATCCCCTACTCTTTGGAACAAGAGATGTCCAAACACTTTATTTGGATTATCAATCATAGTTGGTCTTTTGTCATGAGGGTACAATGACCAAATCAGTAAGGTGGTCTCGTTTGGGTTGTACCTAGATCCTGAATAGATTTTATCACTTGCTTCCTCTATTAGGTTCATTGTTTTGTCCCCTCTTTTTTCTGAAGCTATCAAATACAATTGCAAAACTAATATCTCACTCGGGCAGACACAACACTCCAACTTCTTGAAGTAACTCTCTTCCTCTCTCAGGAGTGATGGATTCCATCTCTTTATCTATCTCTTTTTTCAATTCTTCCAAAGCGGCGACCTCTTGTTCAGGAGTAATATCCTACATGTTTTGTCTCATTTTCCTGCCTTTATATTCATAAACAAATGATTTAAATTCAGAAGATTTAACAAAATCATAATTAGAAATGAAATCTTGCCCAGCTTTGACCCTAACATCATTAGATAACTCATCAGATGCCTCAAATCTTATAGTATATGCTCTTGAGGGGGCTCATACTATGCAATTACAAGAGCACTTATTGTTTCTACTTGTTCACTCTCCTCATCACTCCCCTCTTCTTCACTTATATCAATGTCTATAGAAAAACACACCTCAGGAGTAGGTTGTGAAGATATGTAATCTAGGGGCTCTATTGCTTTAGCCTGTACTCCTAGATAGGTTGCATGAGGTGCATAAAAAATAAATGGGGGCACATCCTTTACCAATTCATTCACATGAGGAATTAGTTGCTCAATTCTTGTTAGAGGATCCTGTATTTCACCAAATGCCTTTGAATAAGATGGGACATTTTTTCTTTTCCATTCTTCTGCGAGCATAATCTTGTTATATGTATCCATTCTATCAATGGTAGAAGATTCATCATGGTTTTTGATCACATCTTCGACTGAGAACAAATGCTCATACCTTGATAGCCCCTATGATAGTCATTCTTTGTGATTAAAGCCTTCTACATCAAAATTTTCCCTTTCATTACCTAGAGGAAGGTTGTATTGTGCTAATTTAGTATCAATTTCCTCATACCCCTCATTTGCGACCACTGTAAAAGTCTCCAAAACATAAGGTGTTGGGCATAATTTATTATTTGTTATGTCCTTTGAGATGTTTAGCATCATATTTTTCCAATTGCCTCACAATTTATAAATAGGCAATTTTGTCAGGAACTACACATGGCAGTAAGTATGGAGTTCCTTTGAACCCATAGACCCTAATCATTGTACAATAAGAGAAAGCATACCAATCTCCCCAGTAATGATTCACTTTATTTCTTGGATTATTTTCCTTTGGTCTTAGAAATATCTGTACTTTTGGGGATAAGTTATAATTACACAAATATCCCAACAACTTCATCAATGGTTTTACAAAAAATTATTTGAAATAAAGGTAATGAGACCTGCCAAATTGACTATCCCACAATGAGGTCCACATTTGTACAGGTTTGAAATCTCCATTTTTATCTATATCTCTTATCTTTAATTCTTCACTCCAGACCCCTCTAACATGTCCCTTGTACAAAAGCAAATACATAAGCAGAGAATAGTGTTTGAAATAAATATTATCACTGTTATTTTTTAACTTTTCAAGTCCTTAATTTAGGATGTTGGCCAAGTAACTAGCGTAATCAAATGGCCTAGTGTCCTTGCTCTGTATGTCTGCAGCTAAGACCATTGGGGCAATAGACATGAGAGGGGGAACCTATACCCCCAAAACATGACTAGTTGAATGATAAGTGTGTCAAAATTACTCCTTAAACAAATCCTCATGAAAAGGAGGGTTTTCACTGCTAGAAAACCTTCTGAGCTAGCCTCCTTCATTCTTAGGCCTGTGTAGGGGAAATTTCTGTTGTTTGTAGTTTGTATCCATATCATGATACTCTGTCAAGAGATCTTTGAACGTGAATGGAAAGTTCAGAGAACACTCCAAATGAAACACATTAGAAATGAGATCCTTAGAAATAACAAGCATGTCAGCCCCACTATGTGATTGAATAGTTCTCTTCTTGGGTTCGTATCTGCTAGCAAGAGATTTAATTAGTTCTGCATTCATGAACACAATTGGCACCACGAGTCTCCACGGGTTGCAGACTGGTTGAAACCTAAATTGTTTTTTGTAGTGGTACATGAAGAGCTCATATCCGCGTTGCGGTGTCCAAACGTCTCCCAAGCCCTTATATTTATCCCATAGTCGATCCATTGAAGGATTCGTTTGAGCACTTCTCTTGGGTCTCGGCCCTGACCCAGGGCATTGGTCTATCAAGTCTTGATTTATGAGTCTTTTTTTAGTTTTATTTTTTTTAGCTTTGTGTTTTTCTGTACTCTCCTCCATTGTTTGATTTTTTAAGCCTTTGAAAAATATAATTTCTCAGTTGAGATTGATGTACTTACTTGAGTCTCACCTCCACTAGTTTTTTGCTGTGTACAAACTCCAAGCCTTGCTTTTCGACTTTTTCTCTTAGTGAAATCTTCCAGATTCTGTAACAATTATGTGATCAACTTGTGGCATAATTCACTTCAATTTTGGTTCATAAATACACCACCCATTTCAATCTTGTCATCAAAGGAGAACATTTATTTTAAATATCTCAACGATGCCTTGGGATGTCACATCAGTTAGTAATAATCATTATCGTCATATTGGTGAGACTGTGATTCTTCTTCCACTGATAGCCACCTTCTCCACTGATGAACAAATTTCCTTAGGTCTCTCGATGCGATGCCAGATAACGTCACCCTGATACACATTATGCACCAGGTAATCCAAGGTTATATCAGGCCATCGAGGGAATGCAAACATTTGTTCCATCGATGTACATGTGTTACATTGATGTGTTTACTTTTGTTGACTCTATCGGTCTATCGGGCAAAGCGCCTTAGGAGTCAACCCGATAGGGTATTGTTACACTGATATTAGGTTGTGAGCTACTTTCATCAAGCCATTAGTAGGGCAATGATGTGGGTTATGCCGATGAGGCATTGTTAGGCCGATGGTGCTAATTTTATTTAGGAATGGGGGAAAGACTATGGAGTCTCAAATTTATTTATGGATGTAATCATTTGGTAATGTAGGCTACAAAATGGATCTTGTCACACAAATTACAACAACTTGTATTGATCATAAAATCAAAGTGTGGAAATTTTTTGTGGTATGTAGAAGATAGATGGGTGGACACTAGTGGAAAATGTGAGATTTTTCTAGTCCTAACGTCCAAATGAGAGAGATTTCCTCTCTATTTGTACAACAAAAAGTAGACTTCACATCCTACAGAAAAGGCATGTGAATTGACAAGACTCTCCATGCAAGTCGACTCACTTCACTTAGCAAAAAGGTGGCAATAATAAAAGAGTTTACTAAGCACAAGAAGCTACAGGTCGACCTACATGTTTTGACAATAGCTTAAGGCTATTTCAATCTACACATGATCAAATGGTGACAATCGAATTGTTTCCAAAATGGAGTTCTATAGCCTTTAGAACTTCATAAATCCGGTGCCAAGTATGCAACCTACTCTCCTATTGTTTGGTGTGAATTTAATCATTAAATTAGTTTACATTCAAAATGCAAAACATGCACAAGGTCAACTAATTCTATGCTTAGAGGAATGAAGATTCACCCAGGCACATAAATATGCTTTGATTGATTCTTTTCCTTGATAGCTATTCCTATTATCATGCATTCCAAATACCTAATGCAGCAAACTCAAACACTTCATTGCTTTACTATTATGAGATATGTGTTCTAAGTTTGAATAATTCACTACTTATAAAGATAATGTTGTATTCCAATAGTATCGACTCTATTTCATTTCCTATATCAACCTTTTATTGTTGTGTAATACTTTGCATATGGTTTATGTTGTTTAAACATTCAGCATGTTAATATTTCACTCCCTTACAATGTCTAGGCAAGTGCTGCTCAGGATAGCCACATGTTGGCATAATATCAACCTATTGCATTGCAAGAGCCAACACATGCTTAGTTATATTGCAAATTGTATTCCATGTGCAACATATATACTATGCATTCCCCCACATTTACCAATAATGATATATGTGGTGGAATACTTTGCATTGTTCTTTAACTTGCAATGCTATATTATCTTCATACATTGCGCCTTTTTACACTTATATAATATATATATATACTATATATATGTATATATATACTATATATATGTATATATATACTATATATATGTATATATACTTTAACATATTCCTTATATATACATATATATAATTATATATATATACATGTATATATATATAATATATATATATATACATGCATATATTCTCATATATATATTTCCTCAAAGCTTTTGAAAGTATTAATTGGCAATTGTAGACATCTAAATTCGACCGCTCCCACATGGTCAAATTCACCTCTTTATTCGTCTATTTCACATCCTCTGTTAATATTAATTAAATTGATTGATTTAATTAATATTCCTCTCCTTGCCTAAAGTTTCATAAAGTATTAATTTAATAATTAATACTTTACCCTTTCATCCCCTTCTTTCTAAATTAAATAAACATATCAATTTATTTAATTTAGTCATTTGACCTTTTTGAATTAAAGCAATTTTAAATTCTTCTTTTTCTCTCTCCTTGTCACATCCTCCATAACCCTCTCATAATCTAGATTAATTTAATTAATCCTTGATTAAGATGTGCACACCTTAATCAGAATTAATGTCACATCCTCCATATTCTCCCACTGGCTTCTAATCCCTCATTAAGTTTCTTAATCACCTATTTGCACAACCTTAATCTAATCCCCTTGCTACATTTAGCATACCTTTTTGGTCAACCTTCACATTTTCCATACTTGACATAGACCCTCTTCCCCATGTGAATTTAAAATTCACTTTTTATTCCTCCAAGGATTCTCCTCTTCCCCATGTGATCATTGAAAGGACACATCAGTCACATGAAGCCAAGAACCTTCTATTATAAGGACCTTGTCTTATCCACAAGGTACTTTTCAACGTCCCTCATAAGAACCTTGTCTTATCCACAAGGTGCTCCTCATATGAATTTAAAATTCATATTTATTCTCCCAACCACCTTATCCCTTCCAATTATGTGAATTTAAAATTCACTTTTATTTCCCCAACCACTTTTCTCTTCCCCATGGAGATTTTTTGAGGAGTACTAAAATTTCTCATATGTCACTTTCTTCTCATATGGGAGCAAGAAGTTCCCTTTTGAGGAAATCTTCTCCCCTCCCAAGGTACTTTCAAAGTACTTGTCCTTCTTCATCACTTGTCATTCTTCCACATCATTTGTACCCTTTCCATCTCACCATGTCCTTTGGACACTTCATCCTCCACATGGTAAGAATTGAGGGCTTGTGAGTCCTCAACTCACCATAGCCCTCCATCTTGGCCGTGGTGGCTCAATCCTGACCATTGAATTCAATTTCTTCTATAAATAACCCCCCTTCTCATGCATTCTTTTACATTACACATTTTATCACACTTATGTTCTCAAGCTCTCAAGCCATCATCAAGCACATATTTTGCATTCAAGAACTTGAATACTTAGCTCCCACCCTATTGCATCCATCTTGCTCACTTTGTCACATACCCACCTTTATTATTTTCATCTTCCATTGCATCTTAACCACCTTGCATCCATTTTTCATCATATTTCCATCAAATGAGCACACAACCAAGCTTCAATAAAGGGCCAACCAAGGGATCAACATAGAGAAAAGGTATAATCACTTTTGTTTTATATTTCTTTTATTTGTGTTCAACTTAGGCTAATCTTGAAGTGGTCTAGTGTTCTTTACTTTGCATTTCTTAGCTTGTTTTGCATATTTAGGAGTAGAAAGACTTTCACACATTTCTGGCATGCCCGGTGGGACCTACAAACAGGTCCTTTTACTCTCACGTTTGATGTTTTTTTCATATTTTGAAGGTTTAGGTGATACAGAAGGGCGATCTTGGCCTCAGATGGTTTACTAGGCCTTGACGTAGGTTACCAGGCCCTAACAGAGGTGACCAGGACCTGCAGAGGGGCGACCAAGACCTAACAGGGACACCTGTTTGAGACAAAATAGTCAGTTTCACTCTTTGTTTTGGCAACAGAGGCAACTAAGACTTGCAGAGGGGCGACTAGGACCTACAAAGGGGTAACCACACCCTGACAGGGGCAACCATGCCTAGAATAGGGGCGACCCCGCCCAAACAACAACTTCTGTGAGGTAAAAAATAGTGTTTGAGTCATTTTTACAAATTGTTTTCTATTGTTTTGATTATTTTTAACCCCCTAACTCATCCTGTTGGTGATTGTGAAGGTTTTTACTAACGTTTGTACAAGTATTTTATGCTTGAGGAAGAACGGAGGTTAAAACTACTAACACATTTGTTGCAAGACGAAAGGACCAAGGTTTTTAGTTAGTGTGTTTGCTTTCATTTTTCATACTAATTAGGCACATAGTCTAAGTAGGGGAGTCAAAACATTGTGTGCTTTGTTTGTAAGTAAGCTATTGACGTATCCAATCCCCTTGCCCCATTTCACGATCTTGGGTGAAGGGAAATCGTAGATTACTTAAGTCCTTTGTGTGACCCAAGGGGGCGTTACATCATTCAAACTTTCCCCTTGCACTTCATGTGAGCCAAGGGAGTAGCTGAAAATGGTTAGCATTGCTTGGGGATTTCATCACCCCAAGGGATGATTCCAACCACGCATACTAGCGGGGTATTTAAATGGGGGAGGCCAAAGTTGTACCTCAATCGAGTCATGTTGTGTCTAGTGGAGCGTTGAAGCTAGGGTGATACGTAGATAGACGTGAAGAGTTGGTCTGAGCCTCCAGTATCTCGCTGGGGTTCCTGACTCATGCTTGTCACAAACTGGTGTTCATGATTGTGCCTCACATATCAAGCATATATCGAGGACTCTCTAAATCACCTTGTTTAGCCTAGTTAGAGGACTGTGTTGGCCATACCCCTCATACTAATCATAGGATTGTGCTGCTTGAACTATTTTTTCTGTGAAAAACCAATGCATAACTTACTAGTCAAGTCAGTCTTTCCTTTTTTATTATTGATTGAAGTGTTTTCTTTCCTTTTCCATAATCATTTTTCCTAATTCAAGTTTAGGTCTATTGACAGAGGTGACCATGCCTTGACCAGAGGCAACCTTGACCTCAAAAGGGGTAACCTGGCCCTCCGTCTCAGTCATTTTTGAGATAAAATTGTTCACTTTTCACCCAAACAGGTAACCCATCCTAAACAGGGGTAACTAGGACCTATCCAGGGGCGACCATGCCCTACAGAGGGGTGACTAGGCCTAGAACAGGGGTGACCCTACCCAAACAACTATTTTGCATTCTGAACAGTCAATCACATTTCCCGTTCTGTCATTCTGTCAGTATGTTCTGTCATTTCGTCAGTCCATTTTCCTGTTCCGTGAACCCGTTCGTCCATTTAGAGAGTTCATTCTCCCATTCTATGAACCCATTTTTTTGTTTGCAGAGTTCATTCATCGTCCAGGGAGCCTGTTTCATCATTCGAAAAACTCATTTTTCCATTTGGGGAACCTATTTTGCCGTTAGGGGAATTTGTTTCCTTGTTTAGGGATCTCGTTTTTCCGTTCGGGGAAACCGTTCCATCATCTAGTGAGTCTATTTCACCACTTGTAAGGCTTGTTTTCCCATTCCAATAGCTCTTTTGACCTTGTTTCTGATTTAAACAAGTCCAAAAACTAGTAAGGTGACCACGCCCTGGGAACAAGCGACCTGGCCCTGAGAACAGGCAACCAGGACCTGAGAACTAGTGACCACACCCCTTATATAAGAAACCTTGCCCCTTGAATAGGCAACCCTACCCAATCCAGAGAGTCAAACAGTTGGGGACCTAAAACCTTGTCATTTTTTATGTTCTAGACACTTTCATCCCCTTCCGTTAACTCATAATTCATCCTTTAGTCCATTTGCACTTTCCAAAGGTCATTCAGTCATCACCCACATCATATAGGCACTCTTAGAGCATCTCTAGGTTGCATCGTTCATCATCATTTTCTCGATCCAAATCCCCTAAACCTTGT
This sequence comes from Sequoia sempervirens, assembly GCA_007258455.2. Lineage (NCBI taxonomy): Eukaryota > Viridiplantae > Streptophyta > Pinopsida > Cupressales > Cupressaceae > Sequoia > Sequoia sempervirens. Next base: position 549,106,746 of record VDFB02000003.1, on the reverse strand, counting down.
TTTAGAGGTTATTATCCGAATTGACCCAGGTGTCTGAATTCAATTGTTATCCTACACATCAGTCATCAACTTCAGCCCAATCAATCCACTTCCATCTTGAGGTGGATTCGGTGTCATAATACATCATCCTCAGACCAATCAATCCATTTCCATCTTGAGGTAGATTTGGTGCCATAATCATCTATCTGTCATTCAATCTGATCAACCAATTCCTTAAGTCACCTAGGGTGATTTCTGAACTAGGTTTAGAATCCATTACATCATCCATCTTGTCAGTCATTTTGTCAACCGATCCTGATCCGTTATCAACTCCTATCAATCATTTTACCGATCAATCCTTATCCAATCATCCAATCTCAAGCCTATCCAATCATCCAATCAGTCATATCCAATCGTCCAATCAACCCTTATCCAATTATCTGATCTCATCATCCAATCCAATCAATCTTCCAACCATCATTTAGGTTATCCTTTCATTGAGTTTAGTCTCATCTCATTCCACCCAGTAGTTCTGCATTTTCATGCCCATTCAGACTAAATCACAAACCAAGAAGCAAATGGCACAACAAGGTCAAGGTTCCCAATCGAACATCTCTCAAGATCCTAACGGGGAAAACATATCACAAGATCCTAACAATGATGTGAACATCCCTCAAGATCCCCATAATGGTGCTTCATCACAATCTAAAACTGACAGTCAAAATACTTCACTGCTCGGTGATGAGAACATGATCAATCAGCCTGAAGTCACTGTTGATGAATACCTAAGCAATCCCGCTAACGTTGGGATGACAGATTTCCTCCTCGACGAGTGTGGGGATAAGATCCTCACTACTCTACTCATGAAGAGAGTCAAACCGCCATATGGTTTTGACATGTCACAGTACACCAACACCCAAACCCCTCCAGTGCCTCAAGATCCGCAAAATGTTCCCAGAAATTCCTATGTTCCCGAGGGTACACCCATAGATAACTGGTATCATCTTGAGTTTGGAAATGTTGTGATACATCAAGTTTCCAATTATCCTCCCCTTCCATCTGTAGCCTCTACTACACCATCTGATCCTTATGATCCCTATGCCTATGGCATGCCACAAAACATCTCGTCTGCTCCACCACTCCCACCTTAGTATCCTAGTCAACCACCCATCAACACTGGGGGAAATCCCTTTCTCGCATTGATGCCACCATGAGGACTTGTACCCACAAGAAATCTCCTACCGCCCCCTCATGGTAACACTTCGGCATTCCAACAGCCTCATGTTAATCCTCATCAATCCATTGCTTCACAGGCACCGTCGCAGCATGCAACTATCCCCTCGCAAGCACCACCACAACATACCATTGTCGTTTATGTCCCCATGCAACAACATCATCAACAACCTCCACAACAGAACATTTCAATTCCGCAACAGAACATGCCGCAGCAAAGTGTTCTGAACCCACAACAACATACTGTCGCTCATATACAACCTCCTCATCAGGCAACACAAACTACATCACACCCTCAACAACCACCTCATGGTGCCTTTGCAGCAGTCCCACAACAACAGTACATCCCAGATCACCCTCCTTATCAACAATCACATACCCACGTTCCCACACAAACGTCGTGTAATCCTCTCACGCAATATCTCTACCATTCGTCCAACACATACACTGCTTATGCTAATCCGAATATCCATGTGGCCTCTCAAAATCCACCACGGACTCAACCGCCACTTTACACTAGAATCCTCCACAACCACACACTAATCCCTACCATCAAACTGTCAATCCACAACTACCGCTGTATGCTACACAACATCCAAACATTTCCTATAATTACCAATCCAATCCATATTACACTCCATAGCAACCGCCCTATCAACAGGGTGCTCCGTCCACCTCTTACTACCAACAAGCATCACCACAACAACAGGGCACTTCCACATCCTCGTACTACCAAGCTCCACACAATGTCCCATCCACTTCATATTATCAGTAGCAGCCACCTCAGCAATAGGCACCCTCCACCTCTTACCAAAATCCATCATCATCCTATCCGCCTTACTTTAATCCACAACCCGCTTATGCTAATCAGTATCAACCTACACCCTCATACGATCCCAATGCTTCCGTCCCATCTTCATCGCATCAGCAATATCCACCTAATCTATCTAATCCAACTCCACCCACCAATAAACATTTGGAGGAGCTCAAAGCTGCATTGAAAGACCTACAAGCAGGTACATCCAAAAAATCCTTCAAGTTTGAGGAGATTTTCCCATATCTGTTTGATTCTTTGATTTCACTTGTCCCCTTTCCGAAGCATTTCAAGATACCCAAGTTCGACAAGTATACAAGAATTAAAGATCCAAAGGCCCATTTGTAGTAGTTTTATGCATAATGTCAAGATGTTTAACATAATGACAATTATCTCCTGTGCATGTTCCCTAGAAGCTTAGGAGGGTCGGCCTTAGATTGGTTCATGGGTCTCAAGAAGAGGAGAGTTTCTTCCTTCACTGATCTTTCTAAATAGTTTTTCAGATAGTTCTCCTTTAATTTGGAGGACATTGACACTCTAGACCTCTTAAAGGAGAAGCAACGTGATGGAGAAACTTTCGCTAAATACCTGCAAAGGTGGCGAGTTGTAGCTAGCCGTATGAAATCCCTTCCCAACAAGAAAGAAATGGTCACCCTTTTTGTGGCTAATGCCCACCCTGAAATGGTGCATGCTCTTAATCTTCATTGTGTCACTACCTTTGCAAAGGTTATCAAAAATGGGCCCATCATTGGGAGAGTGTTTGTCGCTAAAGGGAAAATTAAACTGTACAACTCAGATAAAGACAAGTCATCCGGTGACAAATCCCATTACTGGAATAAGAACAAGAATGTAGTCAACGATGGCATCACTGATACTAAACATGTTTAGGTAGCCAATACCTCCCAGAGGCAACAACCATCCATGCCCAATGCCATATTCGTGCCACAGGGGGCACCTCAACCCCCTCAACATTCCAATCAATACAATCAATGGAATGGTAAATGTCAATACACTCAATTAGGAGAACCCTTGAGCGTTGTCTTCAATAGGTTGTTGTGGGTCAGTTACCCAATTACATATCCTATGACCAAGCCACCAGATGGATCCAAGCCTAAACCAGCCTAGTTTAAAGAAAATGAATATTGTGAGTTTCACAAGATTAAAGGGCATACCTTAAACAAGTGTCATAGTCTGAAAACGTACATCCAGGATCTCATAGATCGGGGTGATATACATGTGGATTCCAACATGGCACCTTCATCCAATGCTCAGTTACAAATATATCATAATGCTTTCCCCAAGCATAACCTAGGTCCTAGCACATCCAACACAAATCCTGGACCTAGTAACAATAACAACCAGGATAAAAACACTAATAATATCACCTACAAGAATGTCTTGCTTAACTATGAGATTCTCATCACGCATATTGGGCAAGTCAAACCACGTGTGTCTATGATACATGTCAAAGGCAAGGATCCTCAATGTGTTGTTACCACTCACCACACTCGCATTACTATCTTCAGAGCCTCTGCGTCATCCCCATCACCTCCTGTGAGCTCTTAGTATAACATCCTTGACCATCTAGGAAAGACCGCAGTACAAATATCTATCCTAGATTTGCTAAAGTCTTCTCCTATGTATCAGGAAATCTTGACCAAAGCTTTACAAGATGCTCGTGTTTCCAACAACATCAACCCCACACAATTCCAAGCCCTGGTAGGACACCTTTCATCAACCTACCAACTAGGTTTCAACCAAAACGACATGCCTACCATCAATTCCAATCATAATCGACCACTCCATATAGAGGTTCTCGTCACTCGACATAAAGTAAAGAGGGTCTTAATAGATAATGGCTCTGCTCTCAATCTCTATACATTAAAGTTCATAAAGCAGGTAGGATATACCCATGCTGATTTAAGCAATCAGATCATCACTATAAAGGCTTATCATAATGCAGAAAGTGATTATGAAGGGGTTATCGATCTTCCAATTGAAGTTGGTCTAGTTATACAATACACCACTCTCCATGTCCTTAATCTAGACCTCCCCTACAACCTTCTTCTCGGCCGACCATGGATCCACGCCATGCAAGTCGTCCCATCTACCTATCATCAATTCTTGAAGTTCTCGTTTAATGGAATGGAAGTTACGATACAAGCTAATCCCCAACCATTTGAATATTGTCGTTCACTCGAAGCTTCTTTCCTCCATTCCCATTATTGTCTAGGAGTGGAAATGGGACCATCGCCAGCATCCTCATCCAATCCATCATCTAATCCATCATCCACCACCTCATCCACTCCATCTTCTACATCCGATTCCACTATCACCAAGGTACAGATCATTGACAAGGGATGTGGTGAGTATGAGATGCGTACTGCTTTGAACGTGGCAACCATGCTACCCTCACCACACACATATGGTCAATCCTCTGAGTCTGCACTGAAGGAAGAACAAAAGACAGTCACCTTGAGCTCCAAAAATTTGGGAACCAACACTTTTGTATCACTCATGTTACCACAATATATGATTGAAGATGATATAAGTCAATGGATATATCGTGAAGAACCTAAACCCACTCCCCCTTTAAAATAATATTTTCAAGAGATGTATCCTTGGCCCTCTAAGTACGCTGAGAAATACAATTATTAGGGGGGAGGTCTTGGTCCAGAAGAGCTAGGAAGAAAGCAGTCGATTGACACTTCCATACGTCCAAAGAATTCAGGCTTAGGCTATGATAAAAAGAAAAAGGGTCCCACAACATCGACTAGTACTTCTAACAATGTTAGTGTAGGCGATGGTCTTTTGGAAGATATACCAAAGTAAGAGTGTATCATACACGTGTACTATGATGTAGATCACACAAACCTTTCCTCCATGTTCGAATGCCTATCCGTTTGCACCATTAGCCTTTCCCTTCGCCATCCTAAACTCATAGATTGGGACCTACGAGAAAGTACACCTATCAACTCACTTCCCTTAGTGGATACCTATGTACACCTCATAGGATTGGGGAAAGATGAACGCTCTAGTCACAAAAATAAGAAAAAGAAAAATCCAAAAGGGTCACCTAGTGAAAACCTCCTTGAGGCACTTCTTGACTCAGAAAAAGTCAAAACAAAGGATGTATCTGAGAGTGAAAACCTCAGTGAGGTGCTGGAAGATGGGGACATTCATCTTCCCCTTCTGGGAACATAGTTTTCTGAATGATCATCCATTTTGATCGAGGAAATGAAAGAGATAAATTTGGGAACTGAAGAGGATCCCAAAATTACATATGTAGCTAAAGCTCTCTCAGAAGAAGAACACTCTACCATCGTTCAACTCCTTAAGGAAGGAAAAATAAATTTTGCATGGGCATATTCAAACATTCCTGTGTTAGACCCTACCTTGGTAGTACACCATCTAGATGTGCATCCTAATGCTAAGCCTGTCAAACAAAAGCTTCAAAAAATGCACCCTCAAGTAGCCTTGCTGGTTAAGAAAGAGTTGGAGAAATTATTGGAAGTGGGATTCATAAGGCCCATCGACTACTCAGAATGGATCTCAAACATAGTACCTATAGCCAAACCAACCAGTGCTATTAGAGTTTGTACATATTTTTGTGACCTCAACAAGGCTTGTCCTAAAGATGACTTTCCTTTGCCCAACATAGATATGCTGGTAGACTTAACTATAGGGCATGAGATGATTTCCCTCATGGATGGCTTCTCTGGATACAATCAGATTCGAATTGCACCTGAGGACGAACATAAGACAACCTTCACTACACCTTGGGGTACATTCTATTATAATGTTATGGCCTTTGGTCTTAAGAACATAGGGGAAACCTACCAACATGCAATGACTATCATCTTTTGTGATCTTATCTGCATCATCATGGAAGACTATGTTGATGATCTATTAGGAAAATTAAGAACTAGAGCAAGACACCCTATAGTCCTAAGGAAGATCTTTGAGTGCCTAAAGCACTACAAGTTGCACCTCAATCCGAAAAAGTGTGTGTTCGGGGTTACGTCAGGAAAGTTGTTGGGCGTCATTGTCTCCAGGAGAGGTATAAAAGTGGATCTGGCCAAGGTCAAAGTAATTATGGATATGCCTCCACATCGTAACCTGAAAAAGTTAAGGAGTCTCCAAGGTAAGCTACAATCCATCAGAAGGTTCATAGCGTAGTTAGCTAACAAGTTTCAACTATTCACCCACCTCCTGAAAAAGAATACATCCTTCAAGTGGGATCCTATGTGTCAACAAGGTTTTGACAAGATTAAGGAATACTTGGCTCATCCTCCCATCCTTATGCTTCCAATCCCATGGAATCCACTTTTATTATACATCTCGGCTACTTCAGTGGCACTGGGGTCATTGTTAGCACAACATCATGAATCATCCAGAGAATGAGCGATCTACTATATCAGTTGAACCTTAGTTGGCTATGAGCTCAACTATTCTTCAATGGAGAAGGCCTACCTAGCCATAGTTTTATGTTCATAGAAGCTTAGAAGTTACATGCTCAGTCATCCAATCAAGTTAATATCAAAAGTTGACCTGCTTAAGTATCTACTATCTAGAACAACTTTGACTGGCCGAATGGCTAAATGGGTCATGTTGATGAGCGATTTTGACATAGAATATGTGGACTGCAAAGCTATTAAGGGATAGGTGATAGAAAATCAGTTAGCCGATGCTCCTCTGGTTCATGCACATCCTTTGGTAACATAATTTCTTGATGAAGAGGTCTTTACAGTAGCAGAGGCCATCACATGGAAACTATACTTTGATGGGTCATACACACATAACAGATTTGGGGTAGGCATCTTGTTTGTCACCCCCCAAGGTGATTACATCCCAAATTCGCTTAGACTAGCCTTTCCATGCACAAAGAATATAGTTGAATATGAAGCTCTTCTCACCAGCCTTAGAATCACAATCAAATGGAATATCACTCACTTAAGGGTCTTCGGCGATTCACAATTAGTCATCAAACAGGTCAATGATGAGTTTTTAACAAAGGATGAGAATTTGTTACCTTATAAATGTATGGTCGATGACTTTAAAAAGTCTTTCACCTCTATTCAGTTTGACCAAATCCCCAGAATATAGAACAAAGCTAGTAATGCAATGGCTACAATTGGTTCCTTAATTGGCATGCCCAAGGAATGAACAAAGTGTGAATTCCTGGTTGAACAAATTTTAGTCCGTGCATACGATATCCCTTAGAATGAGATGGTGTGCGAAATCATAGGTCTTGTATCCCCATGGTATCATGAGATCTATGCTTATCTTCACGACAACATCCTACCCACTGACCTTACCTGCAATCAACGTAAGTCATTCATCCAACTTACATCTCGTTACACCATCATAGGCAATACTCTTTATCGTCACGGATATGAAGGAAATCTTCTTCGATGTTTGAACGAGGCTGAAGCTCACATTGCATTGACGAAAGTACATAGTGGTGTTTGTGGGGCCCACTCAAATGACATGGCCTTAGCTAAGAAAATTCTTAGGGTTGCTTACTATTGGCCTACATTGGAGCATGACTCTTGTGACTTCATGAAGAAATGCTTACCTTTCCAACAACATGCAGACCTGATACGTGCTCCTGCTCAAGATCTACAACCCATTGTATCACCATGGCCTTTTTCTCCGTGGGGTTTTGATTTAGTCGGAAAGATATATCCTCCATCCTCTGATGGCCACACCTTCATTATCACCACCACTGAGTAATTCACTAAGTGGGTGGAAGCCATACCACTCTCCCAAATAACAGGTACTCAAATATCCAAATTCATCCTTTACCATATTATCTGTAAATATAGCATCCCCTCCACCATCATTTCTGACAATGGAAAACCATTCAAAAACCAGGTTGTAAAAGAGGTATGTGACACCTTCCATATCCAACACCAGTGGTCCACACCCTCTTACCCTCAACGTAATGGACAAGAGAAAGCCACTAACAAAACTCTGATTAAAATCTTGAAAAAGGTTGTCAACAGTACTAGTCGATATTGGCACCTCCACATCCACCCCGCCCTTTGGGCTTATCACACATCCATCTACACTACCACTAGAGCCACTCCATATTTCCTTGTTTTATGGTGTTGAAGCCATCTTGTCGATTGAAGTTGAGATCCAATCCCTAAGAATATCCTTGAAGAATATCATCACTGAAGAAGACTCACGAATCGCTTGCCTCGCTCAATTGGAACTCTTAGATGAAAAGAGGATCAAAGAATACAATCATCTTCAAGCTTATCAAAATCATCTTAAGAGAAGTTACAACAAGAAATTTTGTCCTCGCCAATTTAACATTGGAGATCTAGTCCTTAAGGAGAATCAATGTACCCAACAGGACTGAGACAAGAAGGGAAAGTTTGAACCTAATTGGTTGGGTCCTTGTTTTATTACAGCAAAGTATGGATCAGGGGCATACTTCCTTACCACACCTAAAGGGGATCCCCTCGAAGAGCCTATCAACATCATGCACCTAAAGAGGTTTTATATCTAAATTAGCTGGGTCCTCCTATCTTGCCAAAAATTTAAAAAAATCCAAAAAAAAAGTCAAAAAACCAAAAAAATAGTAAAGAGAAATAAATTCATCCTACGGTGAGAACCACCCTTGGTGGCGCCTTGGATAAGTACGGTTGGTGAAATCCTAGTAACAGGCATCATCTGTAGAGAGCTTAATCATTATCTACCTTGTGTCCTAGTTACTACATGTCTCCATCCATCCTATCCTCACATCCAATTCCTAACATCCTATCCTATCCTATCACTTCATCCACATCCTGTCCTTGGCCACTTGGTATGTTTTGATTGAGCATTGGATGACAATCAGCTATCCATAATCTTGAGCTTTTTCATCCTAATCTGAGCTTATGTCAGTTTCACGTCATCGTCTCAAGTCCTTCATCACGTTGGTCATCAGCATTTGTCCTTCGTTTGTCCCTCATCGCTTTGTCATTCCGGTCTTTTTTCTTTCATCATTTGTCTTTTCCGAACTACATTGCCCCTGCGCTTTCACGTAGGCAAGGTTGATCATTTGATCCACCCCTAGGGCTTTGTTTTTCTTTAGTTCTTGTCCTCATTTTCCATCACTCGTCTCCATCAGTCCTCTTTCTGCTTTTATCCATGGTCTTTTCTGAACTACAAGGGCTCTGCACTTTCACATAGGCAAGGTTAATCTATGATCGGCCCTCGAGCCCCTAGGTCTGTAGGATATGTCAGTCTTGTGTCTTGCGTCGTGTTATCAAGTGTGTCCCTATCTAGCTAGTTCTACACAAATGAGATCCTCTAGTATCGAGAGATTTGATTAGTATCAAATATCCTGAGTCATGTGGGTCATCTTAGTTTAGTTTCCATCTTCGGTCTCAACAGGATGCATCCTTCCTAACAGACCTCATCAATCCCCATCCACCCCCTTTGATCCTATGACGAAGGACGTTTGAAATTCACTGTGATCTTTTGATGCTTTTGGCTTTTGTTTATTATTTGAGCTCCCTATTACAACTAGTCAAGGTTGTCATGATCTATCATATTATGGTGTGTTTTGATTGGTTAACATAGGGGCATATCTTGATCTTTTATTATTGATGTTTGTTGGGTTGTCCCATGTAGTACCCACCATGATCTCTAAGATCTTGTGTTACGCTGGGGCATCCCTTTGAGCTTGTGGGTATCCCAATGCCTAGCCCGACCAAAGTCTTTGTCACTTTGGGGTGTTGGGATAGCCTTCTTGTCTGATGTGTTTGTTCTATGCATTAGACACCAACTTTCCTTGGTTTCATATACCCTGGCACCCAGTGTATTATGCTATAGCAAAAAATAGTGCTCCAAAGATGGAAAATTAAATTAGGATTGCATTTCATAATCAATTCCATTGCATTGCATTCATCCCTATCTATTAAACTATGATTTTGGTTGTGCAAATATTCACCTTCTCTCTCCCATTCTTCCCAGGATATCAATAGTTTTTGATAGGTGTAGTTTCACACCATCTACCCACATTCCCATACAAGTCCTTATTTGACACTTATGTTCATGTTGCATTTCATTTTATTTTATAAGCTAAAACAAGCATGATCACAAATGAAGTCCATTCATATTGCATATGGAACTATAGGTTCATTGCATTTTATCCCATGTGCATTATCATCTCATATTAAGTTATTTAGATTAATCATGTTTGGTTATTCTAAGCATATTAGATTCATTTTTATATCCATACATTTCCATATTAGTTTATATCATTAACATATTACATGCATCACCACTTGCATCACAAATTGTTCGGTCCCTATTCATCATAGATAAAATCATAAAACATGCATCACATCCTGCAATACACATGTTAGTTGCATCCATATAAGCATCAAAATATAACATCATAAACATGTACATGTATTGCATCATCATGATCACCCATCATAAAATCATAAACATACACATATTCCTCAATAGAATCATCCATCATATACATAACATGGTGTCAATAAGGGTTGTCACATATCATATAAATATCAAAATCAAATGTCCATCACATAGTCCATAATAATGTCCATCAATATCATCAAAATACATACCCATCACATACATCATAATCACAAAATAAAGTACAAGTACAAGGATCTGAATCAAATGTAACCTCTACTACTATGTGTTGTCCATCCACCCTGCACCTATCAAAATTTGGTATCCTGTCATCTTCCAAAAGAGCTGCCCACATCTGACCTCTGTGGTGAGTCAGGCACTAGGCCTCTATGAGGGAAGGTCATCTGAGAGTCACTATATCCTTGGGTCTGTGTCCCTAGTGACTAGGATGACGCGGGCATTTGAGGAGCTTGTCAAACATAATGAAACATGTGCTGCCAGATCTGGAACCACATGTTGATAAACACACATCCAAAAAGACACCTCCCTCATATACTCATCTCTCTCCACAGCCTAATACCTGACTACATTCTACTCATGTCTATATCTATCTTGATCTTTGTAGATGACTCTCCTCTCCTGTTCCCACACCTCCTAGGCCATCCTCAGCTGATCGATCTACGCCTGTAGTCGATCTCTCACTGTATCTCTATCCTCCTCCATAGCCACTGCTCGTGTCTCTACGACATCCCTCTCTTTGTGTAGTCTTTGTACCTCTACCCCTGTCCCACCACTACCGCCCTGCAATGTCACTATTTATGCCCATGCAACATCCCTCTCCCCCTACATTTCTTGTCCCTGTGTCTATGTTTTGTCTCTCTCACCCCAAAGGGCCTACACCTCTACACGCATCGTGTCCCTCTCTCTCTACACAATCTCTAACCGGGCCTCTATTGCCTCTGCCCTAAACCTCACATCCACAAGTGTTGTCTCTGCCATAGACACCCTGTCCTAGAGCTAAATCCTCTCCCTCTACAGCCCTGTCACTTGTACCCTCAACTCCTCCATCTCCCCTTCTGCTTGCTGCCGACCCTTTGCTAGTACCTAATCCGCTACCCCTCTGGACTCCTACTGTCCCCTAGCCTGTGATATAGCCATCGTTACCTCTAACCTATCCTGCTCCCATCTCACAACTACCAACTCATCATGCTTTCTCTACATCGCTACTTGCAAACCATCAATATCGCCCCGTAATCCATCCCTCTCCCTCTCCACCTCTCGTAGCTGTGTGGATGAGTGGTCAAATAGAACTCCATAATCCCTCTGTGCCTCTGCCTATAATCTGGCTACCTCTACCTGTAGCCTACTCACCTCAACCCCAAGTCTACGCCCCTCAGCATCTGATCTGTCATCTGTAGCCTCGCCTGGGTCCCCCTCAACAATACAGCAGGGTCCTCAGGTGGTACATATGGTATCATCGCCAACGGCTCCACCATGAGAATGTCCAAATCCATAGCATCCTCTTGTGGCTCATGCTTCTGCTCAACCTCGACCACCACCTAAACTCTCCTCGGCTATCCCCTCCTCCCCACTATCATATGCCATCCTACGACCCTCACCTCCCCCTCAGACTCATCGCTCTCCTCCCTCATCTCCATCTCTAGCTCATCGAGCTCTTGCTCGACTTCGATCTCCACCTAGGCTCTCCTCCACTGTCTACTCCTCCTCGCCGCCCTCACTGGCTATACTGCGGCCCTGCCCCCTCCTGTCCTCTCTCTTGCTGATACCTCTCCTCCCCCACCTCCATCTTTGCCTCATCATGCTCCTTCTCGGCCCTAACCTCCACCCAAGCTATCCTCGATTGTCTCCTCCTCTCTACCCTCATCTACTGTCCTGCAGCTCTTGCCTCCACCTCAGGCTCATCCATCATCTCCATGTCACACCTCTCTCTCTCCTACTCAAGCACCACCCACTCCCTCCTCCGCTGTTTCCTCCTCCCGCTGCCCTTGTCGGATGTCCTATGGCCCCTGCCTCCTCTTGTTCTACCACCCTAACTACCTCTGTTGGGCTCTCCCCCTCCCTCTCCTTTGTGCCGCCAGCATCAACTCATCCTCCAATCCAAATCCTAGTGCCTCTGTAATTAGATCCTTTAATGTAATCCTCTTCCACTAATGGCTGAGGAACCATTTGGCATATCAACGTGTCACTCCTGCCACCTACTCCCCTCTAGTCCTCCCTAGGTAGGGCACTAGCTGCAGTGTCGCCCAATGCACCCTCGCAACCTCAAGAAAAATTGGCTCTCCCCATGGCCGCTCTCATGAGATTCGCCTAAAAATCTCTGGTGCCTGGGGAATATCCTTTGGTAGCCCAAACTATCTCATCACCCTGTCCAGTCTATGTAACTCCACTATGTGAGGCTCCCTCCCGACTATGTAGCATTTGGTGCTAAAGTACCCTCTGTGTCTTGCCTCATCTCTTCTCCATCTTGTAAATTGCTAAAACATGTACAACTGCCACACTATGTGCTCCTCCTGTAGGTCATCTATGATCCTTCTCCATCTATCCAAATCCCTGAAGCCATCATAGTGAAACACCCAACCATACTCTGTCCCGTACCACCATGCTATGGGCGCTACCTCATCCTCTATCCCTACTCTCACCACTCCTAGCCTAGCAACATTGATGTGCTCCCAGGCGCATACCTGCAGTAGGGTCACCTACGTCAAGCTACGACCCCCTTGATAGCACACAAAGTGCATATCCCTGTACAACTATGCCAATACACATGTACCCCATGAAAATTTATCCTCTCTCCCCTCGACAATATGTTGGATAACCTCCATATAACTCAGGCTGTAGAAACACCCACTCCTATCTGGTATCAGCAGGCCACTAATCAATCCACACAAATAGAGTGGTAGTGTTGGCACCCCCACTGCCAAACATCGGTTTGCATCTAACCCCTTCTTCTGAACAAGAAGGTCCTTTCATCCAAACAACACGTACAATGTCCAATCCAGCTCCTCCCTAGTTGACATCACCTCACTCACTAGGCGCCCTACTATAGGGAGCCTCAATATCCGCCATACATCCTCGAGTGTCACTGTCATCTCCCCTGTCAGGAGATGGAATGTGGAGGTCAACGAATCTCATCGCTCTATGAGCGTTATCAACATAGCCCAATACGCTCTAACCATCAAATATCCTCTCAAATGTAGCAGTCTCACTCGTGATAGGGCCTCATGATCTGCTTTGGTCATCACCCTCAACGTCGTTTGCAGCACCTTGGACCATCTCTCTCATGTCTATAGCCACTCAAATTTTTGCATCCATACCACAACGCTATGTCATTCATTTCATCTCTTCTCTCATTTCTTGGTCCCAGGTAATCTTCTAACTACGTATTCCCTCCCCTTTTGGCCAAGTTTCCCAATTTTCTCAATTTTCCTTTGTTTTTTTTTTCTCCCCTTCTTTTCTTTGTCTAGCCCTTTTTCCCTTCCTCGGATGGGGTTGCCCCTTCCTAGGCGTCATCACCCCTTTTGGGGCGGGGTTGCCCCTTTCCAAGTGTTGTCGCCCCTTTTCGGGTGTCGTCGCCCCCTCCGGGGCGGGGCCGCCCCTTTTGGGGCACGGTCGTCCCTTCGAGGGCTGGGCCACCGCCCTTAGAGGAGCGGGGCCGCCCCTTCAGGGGAGCCACCGCCCTTTCAGGGACAGGCCCACCCGTGCCCTAGGGCGTGGCCACCCTTTTAGTAGGCAGCCTATTTTTCTTCCAAGCAGGTTCATCCCAGGGCAAGCCCACCCTTCCCTCTTTCCCCTCAACCCATTTTGGGAATTTTTTTTTTGGATTTTAGGGAAAATTTATCCACTAATTGGGAAAATTCCCCCTTGTCATTGACTCTAACCAGCTATTATACCTACCCCGTTGGAAAAATCCCAATTTCGGCCCCAACCCATTTTCCTAAACTACCCCAATCCTAAAACCCATGTGTTTAAAACAACATAAAACTTACAACATAATCAACAATGCTTAAAATCACAAAGAAGGTTTTGAATCTAACCTGGCATGGAATCGCGTGCTGATGGTAAAACCGTTGTACCTCATCCCCCCGATGGATGACGTCTGACTCATAATCGTCCGGCATCCTCATCTCCTCGTCTCCTTCCCCTTCTTTTCTCTCTCTCTCTCTCACTCAACAGCTAGCTGTGCATATGAGACATGGTAATTTCTAAAATTACCTTATATAACTTTTTCCCTCCTTTTTTTTCACTTTTCTAAGTGAAGAGTATTTTTACCCTTTATTTAAACCTCTTTCTATTTAACTAATCTTCTAACTTCCTGAGGCCGCCATTTGCAAACCGTGTGTCTGTTTCACTCTGTTCAAAAGCCAATCTTCATTATTTTTTGAGCTCTATCCAACCATGCCTTTCGTTTCCTCATATCAAAAAGTCATCTAGGGCCCAGGCTTTTTCTTCCCCAACCTCCCTCTCGAGGGGGCATACCCTACCATTTTCCTCCATTCCTCTATAATGGTCATTTTCTTGCGAGATTGAGGCATCTCCCTCCATTTGGGTAGCTCGTGCAATTTCTTCCATGCTGGTGCATCGTGTTCTGGTCACTTCCTCTATCGAGTCATCTGCATTTTATTTTTCTTTGAAACACTATTATTCTAACAATATTTCGAAGAGGGGAAAAATGTAGACATCTAAATTTGACCACTCCCAAACAATCAAATTCACATCTTTATTCGTCTATTTCGCAGCCTCTGTTAATATTAATTAAATTGATTGATTTAATTAATATTCCTCTCCTTGCCTAAAGTTTCATAAATTATTAATTTAATAATTAATACTTTACCCTTTCAGCCCCTTTCTTTCTAAATTAAATAAACATATCATTTTATTTTATTTATTCATTTGACCTTTTTGAATTAAAGCAATTTTAAATACTTTTTTTTCTCTCTCCTTGTCACATCCTCCATAGCCTTCTTCTAATCTGGATTAATTTAATTAATCCCTGATTAGGATGTGCACACCTTAATCAAGATTAATGTCACATCCTCCATATTCTCCCACTTGCTTCTAATCCCTCATTAAGTTTCTTAATCACCTATTTGCACAACCTTAATCTAATCCCCTTGCTACATTTAGCATACCTTTTTGGTCAACCTTCACATTTTCCATACTTGGCATAGACCCTCTTCCCCATGTGAATTTAAAATTCGCTTTTTATTCCTCCAAGGATTCTCCTCTTCTCCATGTGATCATTGAAAGGTCACATCAGTCACATGAAGCGAAGAACCTTCTATTATAAGGACCTTGTCTTATCCACAAGGTACTTTTTAGCCTCCCTCATAAGAACCTTGTCTTATCCACAAGGTGCTCCTCATATGAATTTAAAATTCATATTTATTTTTAAAACCACCTTATCCCTTCCAATCATGTGAATTTAAAATTCACATTTATTTCCCCAACCACTTTTCTCTTCCCCATGGAGATTTTTTGAGGAATACTAAAATTTCTCATATGTCACTTTCCTCTCATATGGGAACAAGAAGTTCCTTTTTAAGGAAATCTTCTCCCCTCCCAAGGTACTTTCAAAGTACTTGTCCTTCTTCCACATCACTTGTCCTTCTTCCACATCATTTGTACCCTTTCCATCTCACCATGTCCTTTGGACACTTCATCCTTCACATGGCAATATGTGAGGGCTTGTGAGTCCTCAACTCACCATAGCCCTCCATCTTGGCTATGGTGGCTCAATCCTGACTAGAGAATTAAATTTCTTCTATAAATAACCCCCCTTCTCATTCATTCTTTTACATTAGGAAGTTTATCACACTTATGTTCTCAAGCTCTCAAGCCATCATCAAGCACATCTTGTGCATTCAAGAACTTGCATACTTAGCTCCCATCCTCTTGCAGCCATCTTGCTCACTTTGTCACATACCCACCTTTATTATTTGCATCTTCCATTGCATCTTAACCACCTTGCATCCATTTTTAATCACATTTTCATCAAAGGAGTACACAACCAAGCTTCAATCAAGGGCCAACCAAGGGATCAACATAGAGAAAAGGTATAATCACTTTTGTTTTATCTTTCTTTTATTTGTGTTCAACTTAGGCTAATCTTGAAGTGGTCTAGTGTTCTTTACTTTGCATTTCTTAGTTTTTTTTGCACATTTAGGAGTAGAAACACTTGCACACACCAATCAATACCTAAATATAATCATAACCTTTTGTTTGTCAAACTAGTTCTTCTACTATCACTAATAGTGTATAAATTTATATATCATTCTCGTTCATTTGATATATATAAAGAAGAGCATATACTCATTAACAAACAAGTTATTCAAATAAATCACTTTATATACGATTGTATATATCCCTTTTATTTCTTATCCATAAACAATACCCTATGGACATATTTAGATATACACATATACGTACATATACATATTTAATATGTTCACACATATATATAAGGCTACCCTTTGCTATCATATTCTTGTTGACACACACATTCGTTAAGTGTACACACACACACACACACATATATATATATAATTGATTCCTCATGTGAGTATGCTTGTAAGTATTTCTACTTACACATACATACATATGATTATGATTTCATGCACAGATCAATGTATATATACTCATATACATTTATACATTCAATGTACATATGATTCGACGTAAAGCCAACTATTCACATAATAAAAATAATATATTATTATTTTATACACATTCTGCTCTATAAGCATTAATTCTCATGTGTGTGTGTATATATATCCAGACACATATACATATCGTTCAAAGAAATAAAGTAATAATACATTCGATAATCGAACGATTATGACTAAGTTATATATTCACAATGATACCATATTAAATAACTTATATACACATATGCATATCTATACATATGTTGTCATACTCATATTGACATCCCATTATATCCAACACATGCGTATGCCGACATATGAATATATATGCTTATATGCATATATCCCAAATATCATTTCAACCATGTACAATCAAGCATGGTAATATAAGGAAGAACTCATAAGCTCCAAACACATAAACATCATCCAAGAATGCACTCAACAATAATCAAGACCCTTACTAATGCAAACACATCATGCTAAGGATGACTTACCAATTCCCAACATTATGACTTGACTCAACCATGTTCTACTGTGAGAGTGTGTGTAAGCTCAAATAGGTGTTATTAAGTGTTATCTGACCAATCTCTTCTCATGAGTGATACTTCCCCTCCACCTGGAGGAATGAACCTATCCCTATAACTAGCTTAGCACATTTGCAATGGTAGTTAGATGTTCATAATAAATCCTTATGCATTATAAACTTTACCATATTCATATAGCTATACATGTTCATTATCAATGTAAACATAATTACCCTTTCAAAGTATTTAACAACACTTTCACATAATACCTATTTCAATATTCCATTCATTTAGAAAAAATATCCAAAATCATGATTGCATTTACCATCATATTTACCCATGAAGGTAAAAGTAAACCAATAATAACAAGACAGGTTGTGACATGGACAATCCTCCAATGATATCTTCCTTCGCTACATAACAAGAATAACTAAGGATCCACAAGCTATCATATTAAATCTCTCCAACATCATTTTTACATACTTACTCTATCCCAACTAATTTTTTCTACTAGATCTCTATCTCCTTTGATCTCCATCCCAAGATGTACCTATCTACACCTAAATCTTTCATTGTAAATTATGTTTACAATTGAGACTTGGACAAGGAAATAAATTTTGTACAAACTTGATTGCATTTCATTAAGTATTCATGGGAGGGAATGAAGGTGTCTATAATTTATAATAGATGAAAAGATTACAAAATAGGTCCCTAATTAATGCCATTGCAATGTACTTAAAGGGGTAATGCTTTTTTAATGCAATTGACTAAGAGGGAAAAGTGAAGGATGTAAACTTCAAGGAAAAAAATAAGGAGATTAATAGACCCTTTTGAAACTATTGTTTTAACTAGTAGGTAAAAATACTATAATTGAATGATGGAACAAATGAACACCTCACCACATCTCCTAGCATCTATTTTTACCCCTAGATCTTATAGCATAGAGATATTTCTTTGCCCAAAAGAATGGCACCATACAAAGATGTTGAAGGAAAAGGCATCTCATAAGTTAATATCATTCATCAAATTAATTCAATTTAACAATATGTAATTCACCATATTTCTAATTCATAATAAACTCCTAATCAATCCAAAATTGAAATAATAATTGTATGAGTTTTATTAAAATACTACAAAATGCGAATTTATAATTGTTTTTATATATCTTAATTATGGTGAATATATATTTCATAAAATATGTTCCAAGATACATATCATAAATACCTTTCATATGATTTATAAACTAATACCTCTATTGAGCATTATAATCTAGCAACCAAGAGAAAAATAAGAACAATATTACATGTTATGATTTGTAACCATTAGACTATTAAATTTAATGTCTAATAATTGTAAGAAAAAATGCCCTTCTTACAACATATTTCAAACAAGTAAACATATTTCAAAATATTATTGTAAATGTAAATTTGGATGCAACAATCATAATAACTACTATCCACAAAATATCTTTGTATATATGTTACAAAATAAATCATAATTCCACAAAATATCTTTATATATATATTACAAAATAAATCATAATAACTAATTTGAAAAATTAATTGTTAGATACATATAAATAAATTCTAAAAATAATTCATACATTTATTTCTAACTATCTTGACTATTAAAAACAATACCTCTAAATAAAACTAAATAAACTATAAAGTTTATAAACATATTCACATAATATTACATTAAAATGACTGCTTGATATACAGTAACAAACTAATAAATCAACAACCTATAAATTATTCAATTACACTTATACATTATATTTTAATTTTCTTAATGTAAAATACAAGATTTTTAACTTTTCAAATTTCAAAAGTTATTTTTCTTCAATTTTATTGGCTACAAAACTTTGAGCGATAAGGGTCTAGGGAGCATAAACTTTTGATCGGAGCTTTTCAAGGTTTTTTTCCCAAATGACCATAATCAAAAAATATTCAACTAATTTTTAGGAAAAATTTTAAACTCTTCAAAATTTATTTACTTGTTATATTTTTCATTCTATTAAATTCAAATATATAAAATTATCTAATAACAAATTCAAATAAATAATGTATTTTTAATATATTATATTATTAATTTAACAATATATTATAATATTATAATATATATACTATATAATACATATGTAACATATACAATATATAATATATAATTTTAACATCATATTATAATATTATAATATATATACAATATATATGTAACATATATACCATCTAAAATATAATTTAATATATTAGATAATAATATTATAATTTTATATTTTAATTTTAAATTGTGTAAAATATTGTCTTTTTAATAATTTAATATATATTTTATATTTTATATTATTAAATAATTTTAATATATATTATATTAGATTATATATTAAATTAAATTAACATCTAATATATTCAATTAATCTTGTTAATTATATCTTTTAACTAACCAAAAACAAAACAAACATATTTTGTCTAATTTTTCTTTTTAATGTTAAAAGAGTAAAAGGTTTATTTTTAATAATAATAAAATATAAAATATGGCTGATCTCAATTGCTATTAGATAAAAAATTCAACATGGCAAATAATTTATCATTTCATTACAAAGTATAAGAAAAGTTACAATGGTTCAACATTTTCAATTTATAAAATATATTAAATTTTATATTATTTCAATAATGAATAAATTTAATGGTATGAAAGATAAATTTATATTATGATTATTTTAATTAGATAGTGATAAAGTATCTTTCTATTTTAAAATTTGATACAAAGTTGTATTTTTTTTATAATATATAAATAAAAATAAATCTAATGATATATTAGTTTGATTATCATTAGATAATCAATAAAAAATAAAAATAATGGAATGGATAGATAATAAATAAATTAGTATAGATATTTTAGATATTAAATAAATATCAATTTGGAAGAATCTATATAATTTATGTCACACAATTAAGATAGATATTTCAATATAGATATATATCATATCTTTCAAATAAATATATTTTAAGAAATATATGTTAATCATGAACACTAATAATACTACTATAGATATCTTAAATAATCTATTTAGAAAATATTTAGATATATTAATCTCCACTTAAGAGTTATTTTATTTCATGACATAATTATTTTATTTATTACATGCATACATAGACACATTTTAATTTTATCTAAGAATTATTTTCATCTATCTAAACTACTAAATAAATAAATAGTTTCATCAATACATAAATATATAAGTTGATAGATAAAGAAAAGACAAACACTATTTACATTTACTCAAGAATTAGTTTTATTTATTTTTTAACAATTTTTTAATGTTATATAGTAATAAAATAAATAATACAACATATGCAAACAATTATAAAAATTTAATTTCATCTATTTTTTGCTAGACAATTTTTTCACTTAATATGGCATCTTAATTATTAAATGACGTCCTTATTATGTTTATTATTAAATATTAATTATTTAATTTGTAAATGACTATAGGTGTTTTGTACACAATTTTGAAGTGAGAGCCAATTTTGTTATAATGCACTTCTCAAAATATTAGTCAATAAGCTAAACACTTGTTGACAATTAAAAAATTGTGTGTAGTAACTATAACTATTGTATATGATAGCTGACCTATATTATATATGAGTAGAACTTTATAAAAATGCATGTTTATTATCTTTTTCTTTTAAACTTTTTAAATTCTTTATTATAAAGTAGCCTAAGTGTGTGAACAAAAGCTATTAAGGAGTCACATACACAATTAATAAAAACTAAAACACACCAAACATATAAAAAATAATAAAAACTAAAGTACAACTGACATATATTTATGAGGTACACAACTCCCTGTTTGATAAGAGAATGCGTTCTTTTTTGAGTTTTAAAAAACTTTAACATGGGTATGCTTTTAACTAGAAAGCAAGAAAGGTCGAAATAATAGGAGCAACACAAATCAATAAAATGCTACCAATGAATCTTTTATTGAAACCTTATTGAATTTCGATAGAGGTTTCAAAACCTCTAGAAAGTTCCAAAATCAAACTTCAATGCCTTTGATCTTTCTAAACTTTTATGAGAGCTCATGGTGGAACCAAAGTATCAATTTTTTTTTACTTTGGACTTGGTTGTGAAAACCATTTCGGGTCTTGATGATGGTTGTGAAACCATAGAAGCCAAAATAAAATAACTCACCATCTCAAGGATGCAACAACCCTTTGGAGTTTAATGAGGTTTCTAAAACCTTTCGACTTCTAACAAAGGTTTCAAAATCTTCAATAAGTTCCTAAATGCTTCTTTATTGTCTTCAATTTCTCCACTTTTGATTGAATGGGTCAACTTTCCCTACTTGTGTTGGCTTTAGACTAGGTTAGGAAAACATTATCAAAACCCAATGAGGTTCTGAAAACCTCATCAAAAGCTAATTATATTATTGTAACTTAAGTGATGATCAACACATCATAAATAATATGAACCTTTAACAAGTTGTTGGGATAACACATGGTTAGTGAAACATTGTCAAAAATCGACAAGGTTCTGAGAACCTTATCAAAACTGAATGACGAATGATGAACTTCTCCAAATTTTAGCAAGGCTCAAAAGGATTTGATGAAAAATGAGGTAACAATTGGCTCTAAATTACAACAAATACTATAAAGGATGCTAAAAAAACCAAAACACAAGATTTACGACTATCCATGGGTAATAGAGTCACTAGTTGTGAAGTATAAGAAAACACATGATGAACAAAAAATTAAATGAATGAAGCAAACCAAAAGAAAACAAACCCAAAAGACCTAACCTACTATTTACAAAGGGTGGAACATACATGTTCCTATTCCCTAAATAGCACATCCTACTCAGCTCTCTTCCACTCTATTATGCAATCCTAACCTACTATTTACAAAGGAATCAACATACACACTCCTATTCCCTGAATAGCGCCTCCTACTCAACTCTCTTCCACTCTATTGTCCAATCCTCACTACTTTCATTGGCATGGATTGTTCGATGTTTTTCCTTTTATCTCTTGCTCATGAGGCACGACCTCACTTCTCCGCCACACCTCCAATCCGTGCAGCCCCCAAAAACTGTTGATTCAGATTTTAATGATACCCCCTTATGCGCCATCTCATTTCTCATTTTGTGGCGTGACTTCTTCCTCCTGCCAGGAATGTTCCTTCCCCTTTCTACCTTCAACGTAGCCCTCCTTACTGCCCGACTCAACCTTTTTACCCCATCCTTCTTATTGCAATTTTAATTTCTTGTGCTCATGAAATCATGGATTATTCAAAAATCTTTCAAGATATTGTCTATGTATTATTTTGAGGTCGATGCTTCTACCAACATCAGTCGGCCAATTAAAAGAAACTTCTAAAATCTTTAATGTTCTTCAAACACTATATCTGGAGACTCTAAAGATATATGATTACATCTGTCGTATTGTCAAAAATCACCTACTTTGCAATTTCCCGATATTGTTTATGGTATTACATGTCACCATCTAAAAAATTTCAAGATTACTATTAAGTTATAATATCAACACTCTTCCTAAAATGTAGCAAACACAACAAATAAAAACAAGACTATTCTTAAACATTTAGAAAGGAACTTCACTACTCTATAACTTTTGTTTAAATAAGCACTACTAAACATAGCTAATGAACTAAGAAAGAGTATGTAGTAGTCTCTTTAGCACCCAAAAAAAGATCATGAGAAAATTCTGCTTATTTTTAATAGATTTAGGAGCAACCACGTAGATCACGTTAATATGAACAAACTAACTGTTTGTTGTCTACGACTGACATGACCAGGCAACTGTGAGCCAAGGAAACAAAAATTAAATAAAACAGAGACAAAACCACTTTTTGATAAGTACATTAAACATTGTTAGCACGCCCTCCCCCTGTGCCCAAAACAATTTTAAAAAAAAAAATTAAATCCAATCAGAGTTTTAGAAGGTTAATCGTTTTGTCAATCATTCAATATTTAATTGAATATGATTCCACTTTGAAACAAACCCACATATTATATTCATCAAGCAAGTAAAACTATACTCTCAAATTTAATTATTGAATTTGGACCTGCAATGTGCTAACTACACAGTCGGCAGGTTGGCCATAGTGCAGTACTGCTCCTTTAACAACCTATAGTTCATCATTTTTCTCAACTACCCACATACAATTCATCTCTTATTTATCTGCAAAGAATTCAGCAGCTTGTTCTTGTCTCAAGCCAGAATTCAAAAGAAAACTGCATTTTAGTTCATAACCTGTATGTTGTCTAACTTGCATCTTAGTCTCTCACATTAACCAGTAGTTATGGTGTGCCAATCTTGTTGTAAAGAAAACAGAAAGAAGAAATTCAAAAGGGGGCTATGGACACCTGAAGAGGACCGTATATTAAAAGCCTGTGTTCTCAAATATGGCCATGGATTTTGGAGTCATCTTTCCAAATTAGCTGGTTAGTTCTAGTTTTTAATTTTTCAATTTTTTCCTCACATCCAACCTCATTTTTATGATATTGAGACTTTGTATTCAATACATTCTCACTAATAAACCTAACAGCCACTTACTACTATTTTATTTTCACTGTGTATCTGTTAACTGCAAAATTTTGATCTAATATTTTGTTGCTGTCCTGAAATTGTGCAGGTCTACAAAGATGTGGCAAGAGTTGCAGACTTCGGTGGTTGAACTACTTGAGGCTTGGCCTAAAACGAGGAGGATTTTCCCATGAAGAACAAATCATTATCATCAATGCACATGAAATAGTGGGCAACAAGTAACTGACCCTGAAACTAATTAGACAAGATTTACATGTCATTTTGCTGTCAGAAACTAATTCTTTCACAATATTACAGGTGGTCTAAGATTGCATCGATGCTTCCTGGGCATACTGACAATGAGGTAAAGAATTTGTGGAATACCCATTTGAAGAAGAAGCTCAACATATTGGGATCAGATGGCAGTACCCACAAAACTCTTGGAAACTGCACTAAAAAGGAGATTTTAGAGTGCAGCAGCACAAACACTATAACAGATGCAAATGTATTGTCCAGGGATATTTTTGTTTCAAAAGACGAGCTTGATTTGCAAAGCTCAACCTATGGAATTCCATTAGCTACAGAATGTTCAACGTTGCATTCAGAAGCTGGGTTTGAATATGTTAAGCCCAATTCTGAATCAAAATCCCTGCTGGAAGATAGCTCTTTTCTGGATGGTCTTTTTCATGAATTCTTGTATTCAGAACAGAATGAAATTCCCACCATTAATATGGATTCCAATGAATTAGATATGTGGCCACACTTGAGGTCCCACTCAGAAAATTCTGGATATTTCATTTGTCGTGTGATGTTTGCTGATAAAGTTTTTCAAAACTTTTTGAAATTGTAAATTTGGCTTGGAAATGACAAAGTTATGATCATTTTATTATTTCAGGGAAATTATGTTTTATTATTCACCTTTAAACCAATGAATTTTAATGTTACGGTGAATCTAATGAGAGTAGGATACAATTTTTACTTTCCCTTGCATCTTCTTCAAGTTTAAAATGTATTTGTAAGTGTGTTCAACTATACTTTTATTTATTTATAAGTGTGTTCAATTTTTTAATGTTACATGTTCTCACCTTCCTTAAATTCAATCTTAAATATTTTAGTTTGTTTCTCATTGCTAAGCAACATATTGTCACTCTACTTCATATCATATAAATTTCCACCAAATGTTTCTATTTAATTTATACACTACAATTAAGAGGTTTACACTGATTTAAGTAATTGGATTTTACAGGTTTAGGCAAAATAACAATTGTACTCAGAATATCTCTAACTTTCAAGAAAATATTGTGGGAAAATACTAATATCTCTAAATTTGTAAGATGAATTTTTAATATTTAGCTGCATGGTACTTTCCTTTTTCAATAAAATTTTATGCAATGGAGTTCATAAATTCATCATTTAAAGTTAGTGTCTCAAATTGTCATATTTTCATATTTTTCTCTGCGAGTAAGTAGTTTGCCAAACCTTTGCCAAAGCTCTTTTGGATAGTTTGATTACAATATTGTTCTCGTTTTAAAGTAGAATTCCCAATAATTGACAAGGTCAACATCACTCTTATTTTGTTATTTTCATGGTTATTTTGTTCCGTTATTGATGTCAATTCATCTGCCATATAAAAAACAATCTTGTAATAACTAGCTTATATGGTATGCTTATTGGATTTTTAGTATTTATATTGCAGTTTTGTGATGTACGTTGAGGTCAACAATGATAATGCAGCTCATATTTATAAGTTCTTGAAATCAACCAAAGGTGGTCTTTCGGGTGACAATATTAAGTGGAATTTTACTAATGGTGATAATGCGGCCCATATTTTTAAGTTCTTGAAATCAAGCAAAGGTGGTCTTTCGGGTGACAATATTAACTGGAATTTCACAAAGTTCCTGGTGGAAAACTTTGAGGCATAGCCAATCTTGTTGGTCAATCTTGCATTTTGTTAAATCTATTTCATATTTAATTTTATTTACACCTTACAACCACAAGTGGCCAAGAATGGCTGATGGGATTTAAGCTGATAGAGTACACAATGGCAGAGCTTAAAAACATAACAATATTTCTACAGTGCTCACATAGTGCTAAGGAATAAGATGAAATCCATTTAAATGTGATTCTGGTTACAGAACATGTGTAGCTAATAATGTTGTTAGGAATTTTCAAGTTGTAATTGCTTAAATTTAAATTTAAGTGTGATATGACTATGCTGGTGGACCCTCGTGATGCTGGTTGTTGTAATCGTCTTCATCTTCCTCCTCCGCAACGACAGCTCATGCGCAACAGATGAGGCATCCTACCCTAAAGGTGAATAGGGAGGGAAGATGGACACCTCCTCCTTTTGGAGTCCTAAAAATCAACTCGGATGGCTCTTCTCGTGGAAATTTGGGTCATGCTGGCATTGGGGGTGTGGGTCGGGATAGCTCTGGAGATGTTCTGTTTATTTTCTCTTTGTATAAGGGTCTTCATACGAATAATCTTATGGAGGCTCAGGGCATTTTATTGGCTGTGGAGCGGGGCAGTCAATTGGGATGGCGAAGGATCATATGTGAGTCTGACTCCCAAGTTGTGGTGAACTTACTGAAAATGCAGTATTTGGATAATGTGAGCTGGCAATTGGCTTTGATTGTTGAACAAATTCTCACTCTCTATGCCTCTCTGGAGTATATTACTTTCAATCATATTCCTTGTGAATGGAATGGTGTTGCTGATTGCTTGGCTAAATGGGTTTCTGATCATATTCATGATTGGAATTTGGTGGATTAGGGTCAACTACCCCCGGATTTGTCTCATCAATTGGATCACTTGGTTGAACTTGATAGGGCCATTTAATGCCCTTGCTTTGTAACGTTTCCTTGATTTAATAAAAAATTTACCCCCTTGATGTTAAATCTCATTTGTTTCACATGGTTTGAACTATACCACATAAGAGTTGTATTTACAATCCCATCATATATTTTTGTAGCAAAAGAGCAATTTAATCTCTCAAGTATCACATGCAATTTTGTTTAGTTTTCTCAATTGAAAAAGATGTTTATCATACTTTTAATATTATTCATTTGCAAGCCGCCCATGGTCGGAAAATTGTGTATCTTTTACAATTCACACTACTATACCACATTAATCACTCTTCTACCTTCCATATATCTTTGGCATACCTATTGCACACAAAGGTGTGATTGCTAGTTTTAATTTTCCTAGTTTTTCTGTTTTATCAAGAAAATTCCGGACTATATATCTGTAAAGGAAATAAATATTATTTTAGGGGTAATTAAGTGGAGAGGCTTTCCTACACTCACAGCACAACATGAATTGGAAGATTCTCTGTACACAAAAACTCCATATTAAATCTCGAATTAAAATTAAATCCTCACCGAATAAATTTAAAAATTTCGGATAAATAAATATTTGCAGCTTTTTACGCCGATTAAAAACCGCTACAATTCTCACCGTTGCGATTTTATTGTTCAAAACACGTCTGTCAATTTATTAATTCGCTAGATTGTTAGTTACACCATCTATATTTCCCGTGTTGGTAGTGTTTAAATGTGGTCGAAAAGAGCTGCATTGCACAGTGTGGGCTGACCGGGGTTAGATATGAAAAATATAGCATTGAATTTTACTTGCAGATGATACACATTTCCCACCATGATGATGTCATTTCTGAGACCTTCCAGGTAATTACAAACTTAATTGTTGTTCCTCTCTCAATTGCTGTTTTTAATTTATTATCTATATCGATCGGCAAATTTATTGTTTTTATGCTAGGCGGATGGCATTTTTCTACTGTAGATTCATGGTTTTATCAGTAGAAATGTTCCTGATTCTAATACATATTTATTATTATATTATAATAATACATTATAATAGTACAATTTTAATATTTAATATCTAAAATAAATATTTTAAGAAGGATATCTCTCAATTTATTATATATAAATTTTCTTTATATGATTTTTTTTTTTTTTCTTGGTAAGTGCTACCAAGGGGGTAGCTCCCATAGTATATGATCCAAACAAAAGAACAATTTAAAAGTATACCCTTGCCACAAGGGGTGCGACATGTCTACAACTGTGTTGACCAAATATCCTACTTGACAAACAGACAACTGTGTTGACCAAATATCCTACTTGACAAACAAACAACCATACAAACACAAGAAACAACACCCACCCAAATGGGTGTAAAACATATCACATGGTTTCAGTTTTTCACTCCGGCCAAAGCAGATCCCAAAGACATTGACTGTTTGAATTTAGCAGAAGGAGATTTCTTTCGCTTGACCTCCGTCCAAGTTAGATCAGGAAAACGTGTGGAATTCAGATCCTTGAATTTTCCTTCTGTAAGTGATCCTACGGAAGTTGAGTCTGTAGGAAACACCACAGACTTAGAGGACTATAGGCATGAAATCACAGGATCAATTTCTGGCTTTGCATCAAGAGAAGGAAGGGCATCACCAACCATAGAGCCCACACCCAATGAACACCCAAGAGCAGGGGCAAGCAGAGCAGAAGGGGCAAAACCGGGAGACACCACAGGAGTGGCCTTCGAGCAAGATAAGTCATCCTTTACATTTGGTTCAATGACATAGTGACCCGAATCAACCCCTATCCACCAAGTGGGAGTATTGATGGCTCCATTACTACGCACACAAGCATGCTTCCTATTGCATTGGAAGGTACTATGAGCTATTGAAAAACATTTTTTGCATATGAATGGGATCTTTTCATAATCTACAGGTTGCCTCCAACGTCAATCCCCAACTTTCAAAGAGATTTCCTCTGGAAGGCCTTTGTTTAAATCAAATTCAACACATAAGCAAGCACAGGTGGAATTTTTGAAATTGATTGTTTCTTTGGAAATGCAGTGGTATTTTCCCAGACCATTGGCAATTGCTTTCAGACATGCAATTTCCCAAAATTGCAGAGGTAAGTAGGGCAGTCTTACCCAAAGAAAAGTAGAGGAGAATGACTCTAACCGAGGATCGAAGGAAGGAAACCATGGCTTGATGCATAGGAAGTCGCCTTGATAGAACCATGGGCCAGTGTTCAGAATCAAATCCTTGTCATCCAATAATTCAAATTCGAGAATGAAGAAACCCTTCGCACAAGGATAAATGTAGATTTCATCTTCCATGTGTTCTTTCCAGTTTTTGCTTATCCAAGAGTGCAAGTCACATAATTTTAGCCAAAATTTCGTGAATCTACAAATTAGGGCATGCTCCTTCAAATAATCTTCTCTATCGCGAGCAGTGGCTTCAAGACAAATTTCCAGTACAGATTCTGAGCGGCGGAAGACAAAAGGGGATGAAACGGCACAAGTAGGGGCACCTGGCGGCGAAAGAGAATCATTCGACACACAACCAACCGTCGCACCAGAGGCACAAGAGCCCAGGGCAGCCTTAAAGTCAAGCCGTTGAGACACAGGTGAAGACTCTGAAACAGGTTTTCCATGAGCACCCGGAGACAACACAGACCCCCACGCCTGCAAAATGGACGCATCCAGGGACTGACACGGGAAGGATACCGCCTCGACAATCATTTTCCATTGCACCACCAGAAGGAATATTGCCAACGACAGACGCATGAAGGGTTCTGGAATTTTTCGGAGCAGCGCGAGCCATTGAGAAGTTCCCTTGTTTAACCCACTTAAGTATTTTCTTTATATGATTGCTTAAATGTATTTTTTTCTTAAATTTAAATAATTAGAGTATCAAATTTATAATTATGGGAAAAGATAATTTAGAATCTATTTCTATTTTATGTTTTTTCAAAATTAGAGCCCTTTCAATTTTTTTGTTAATAAACAATCCAATAGTAAACTACAAATTTTAGTTATGAATGCAATAATGAATGATAAATAAATATGGAAATATACAAATGAATTATGTTTACAATTTAGGAGAGAAAAAAATCATAATTTAAAAAAATTATACATTTCAAAAAATAAAATTTAAACTGACTGCTTAAAAATTTTGGTGGTTGCTAGCCAAAATAAACTAAGTAGCATGGGGACTTGCCCTTAGAGATAGAATATAACTATTTTTAATTTTTAAAATATTTTTAAGATAATTATCTTTAATTTTTTAATATGAATTTAGTAATTTATGGTGAATTGTAAAAGTAAATTTAAGACTTTTACATTTATCACTATATATAGACATATATACAAATTATTCATATGAATGATATAGAAAAAGGTAGAAATATATGTTTTTTTTATGATTAATTAACTAGATAAAAATATTTTAATGCAAAATATTTTACATAAATTAAATATTTTTTGTCAATTTATATTTTTATTAAAATGTCAAATAAAAGACATTTAAATGACTAAACTATTATAAAATTGCATCAAATTTCAAACTTAATTACAATAATTAAATAAAACAATTAAATATAAATCAAGCTGGATTGGCATGGATATTTACTTTAATCTAATCTACAATCTTCTTTCTCTAAAGTTTTTGTTTCCTTTTTAAATGGCAAAAACAATTGTCCAAGAATGTATTAAGGCCATCAAAGTCCTTTTGCATGGGATTAAGGCTAACACATTCGTGACCACCTTTTCCACTCGATTGGATCTACCAACACCAACTTTTGCACATAATTGATAATGTCCATTCTCTATGTATCTTTCAAATTATCATTCAACAACTTAAATAATAGTATGTGTGTGATAGATAGTTTTTGTAGACGTTTTAATTATCCTGATTGATATCGTGCACTCGATCCTAATTTACTAACATCAGTTCACCCTAAATCACTTCTTTACTAACCAATTAATTGAATAATCTTTATTTAATTATTTGATTAAATCATAATTCCTCTTTGATTAAATAAATCAATTTTATTTAATCAAATACTAACATTCCTCTTTTTATTAAATAAATCATTTTGTTTAATTAAATCCTAAATTCATCTCCTTTAAATTGAATAAATTAACTTTTATTTGATTTAAATCTAATGTTCTTCATTTTAATTGAATAAATCAAACTTTATTTAATTAAAATATTAATGTTCAATATTCCTCTCATTTGATTAAAATAAACCTAAAAAATCTAAACCAAATGTCATATCAACTAATTCCATCTAAGTTAATTAATCCTAATTAACTCTTAACACTAATCCTCCATTCCTCTAGCTTTTGTAACTTGCACATATAAATCAATTTGTTTGATTTATTAATTCTTCTATTTCCATTCAAAAATGACATCTCTTTGGAATATTCCCTCAATTTGAAATCTCCCTCCTAAAAAGACTTGTCCTCCAACATGGCATTTATAGCTCTTACATGTCCTTTTTTTTGAGCCAAGTGGCATTAACTCATCTTTCAACTCTTCCTCCACAAGTCATCTTTTGAATTTCAAATTCCACCTAATTGCATTAATTTGCACATTGATCAAAATGTGTTCCACCTCTCTTCAATAGCATGTTGAAAAGTGGCACAATGCCATTGGTCTATCTTTAGTCCCACATTCTTCATATTTCTCATTTCTCCATCCTTCTTTCCTTTAAATAGAGGGCTTCTCTATTGATTTGGGATCCACAACTTCATGCAAGATTACTATCTACAAATTTTGAGCAAATTCATTCATATTTCATCCAAAGTTTTCATAGTTTTCATCAATCTTAGCTAGGTTGTTGGCAATTTTCATCAAGGAGCACACAATCTTCATCAAGTTCATCAAGGAATTGGGAAAGGGCTACTTTCCACATCAAAGTAGCACCAATTCCCCCATGGGATGTTGGTTTGAATGTTTTGAATAAGATTTAGTAGCTTTCATTTGACTAATTTTGCTTTGTTTCTTGTTCATTGTGTTCAAATGAATTGCATGGGGAATATTTGTTTTAGATGTGCTTATTGACGAACATTGGATTGTTTGATCATGTTTGAGTAGGTCTAGACCAAGCATTCACAGTTTCTTATACTAGATAATTAAATTGAAGTATTATATCCTTTAAACTAGAATAATTTTTGATACAGTATTACTTTAAGCTGCATTCAAGCTAATTATGAAAGTAAAATATAAAAAAATCTTGGCAGTAATAGAAGATAAAAAATGTGATGACGATTAATCGACATAGTCATGCATGTTTAGTACTCCCTCTTTGATGTAATGCGAAGAATATTATTTTGTAAATTCTATGGCAAACGAATCATATTGTTCAAATTGAAAACAAATTTGGAATTTCTCAAGCTATACAGCAATCCAAAACCTTACTATTTAAAAGACTGTGACAATAAGATCTCTTATATACCACCAATTATAATAGGAATATGTATTGTTATAAAAATTTGAAGGATTGGGTTTGTCCAAAACCCTAGCTTGAGCCAAACCAATCCACACAAGGTATTCATTCTTGTTTAGGTTTGCTTTAAGTTTGGCTAAATTCATAGAACCAATTATATTTTTTTAAATTAATTGTTTTAATTAAAAAACTTTAATCTTTTTTAAAAACAACTTCAATTTTTTGACAATAGATAATATTTTGTTATGCTTCAATTTTTATTCACATAAATTTTATTTTTGTAAGGTTGCAAGTTTTATTTGTGTCCAAACATGATATTGAAAGGAAGCAAGATATGCATAAACACTTTCTACACCAATCTAAAGAGGATTTAGAATGTAAATTTTTAGACTTTAACCACCTTAAATAGCTACTATGAAGAAGAAACACATATCAGGAAATAAAATAAACATCACCACAAATAGATAAATGCAATAACACAAGATGTATATGGGGAAAACCCTTTCAGGAGAAAAACCCCATAGTTCAAAAGTTTGTTCAATGTATTATAGTAAACAATCTAGTTACATACACTTACAAAGAAAGTTTCTTCCAAGAGTACACAAGTGTTGAATTCTGGAATAATTCTAGTAGCTTAACAATACCTACAAATAATCTCATAATACAACTTCAATCTTAACACCTATATTTATAATGCTTCCTTGCATGCAACATGCAAAGCACATGCACATGCACAACTCACATCTGTAATAGAAATTTTCCATTTTTTAGTCTATCACCAACTTGAGTTAACTTCAACAAATGGGGCCTACATGCCAACCATGCCACTTGCCGTGCAAGTGGATGCAATCAAGGTAGGAGGGCCCAATTAAGGACTGTTCAGCCTTGCAGCCTAAGTTACTAACTCTATGATCACAACAGATATGCAACAGAAATTAATAGCTAATCCACAGAAAGATAAAAGATATTTATGAACACTAGACACAAGATATATCCTGGGAAAACCCTAACAGGGAAAAACCCAGCCTTCAAAGCTCATTCCTCATTATATTATAATCTAAAAACACAATACATTTGCCCCTCGGGATTAAGAGATTCTAAGCCACAACCCAGGGATTACAAATAACTCAAATAATAACAATCTTCCATCAGCTCTTGCTCCTGTTCCACACTCCCTCTGCTCAGGGATTCTTCCGGATCAAAATACTTCATCACTATGCTTCATAATTTGTACCATCGATCACCTTATTGATTCCCCCATCTTTTTTCCCCTATAACAAATCCTCTCTCTTCTATTTAGATCATCCGCTAACCCTTAACATGTCGGCCTAAATACAACGGCTAGTAAGATAACATGCAAACTCAAATAGGTCAGCCTCAAACAATTAACAATTTACAATGCAAACCAACTAACATCAGCCACAACAAAGCAAGGACCCAAAACAACATCCTTGAATAGGAAACACCTTCAAAAGTTATTCCTCGAAGATCCACAACACACTACAAACACCCTGTCGGCCAAGAACATGGAAAACATGAACTCACAAAAGAAAATCACCAATTGCAAGCACAACGATTGATGTGGACCAAAAAAAAATGATCTAGAAACATCCACGAGCATCACGAATCACCACAAAAACATCTGCAACAACTCAAATTACCAGAATCACATCATCTTCTTTTAGGTTCACCAGGTAGAACGACTGAACAACTATCAGAACATGGATATTCATAACTCAATCAAATCTTCATGTGGACCTCTGAAACTTAACATGGAAACACTAGATATGCTCGACAACAAACCCTTTAATCCACAACCTCTAATCATCAATATATTGAACTAGCCATCAAATGCAATAATCCAGTACTCTGTAACTTCATTGTCAACTGCCTCAATTTTTTGAATGCTTCTAGATGCCCCTGCATCACAAGTCCAACACTTCTCTAAGTCAACACTCACATAGTGACATCATTAGTTGCACATAATTAATTGAATAGAAAAATAATTAAATATTAAATAAATAATCAATACTATGAATTATTTAAAGTTGAGACACCTTGTTCCTAAAATTCTCACTTGTCAAAAACCTTTGAAGAGCCAATACAAACAATAATATTTTTACTACTAGGGGTCATAAGGCTCATAGACTTCAAACATCATCTAAATTTCTTTTGCTCACAAGATTTGTCAATGCATCTGCAACATTCGTCAACGTGTCAAATTTCTCCAAATTCACCTTCCCATCCTCTACTATGTCACAAACAAAATGGAATTGAACATCAATATACTTTTTCCTTGCATGGAAATTTGGATTCTTCACTAAACATATAGCACTCTAACTGTCACAACATATAGTAATCAACCCTGCATCAAGCCCAATATCTGAACACAAACACTTAAGCCAAATTGCTTCCTTACAAGCATGATTAGTTGTCATATACTTTTCTTCTCTAGTGGAAAAAGTGATTATAACTTGTCATTTCCTCCAACCAATGGCACCACCAAGCATTGTGAGCACATATCTATTGGTGGATCTTATGTTATCAATGTTAATTGCCCCACTTGAGTTTATATCCATGAATACTAACTAAATGTCGAGGTCATGTAGGATAACCATGAAAATAAAAGGAATACTTAGAAGTACCCCACGGATATTTCAACACCCTCTTAACTACATCTTAATGTACCTATCCAAGATTAGCCATAAACTGGCTCAAAACTCCCACCTCTTGGGCAATTTTTGGTCTTGTACAAACCATGACATACATCAAACTACCATCAACACTCACATAAGGTACTTTGGTCATGTCATCCATCTTAGTAGGATATTTTGGACAATCCTCCACCAATATCTCCATTTGCTACATAACATGAACAACTAAGGATCTACAAGTTGTCATATTGAATCTCTCCAAACCATGTTTTCATACTTACTTTGGCCAACCAAATTTTTATGTTATCTCTATCCCTTATGATCTCCATCCCAGGATGTACCTATCTACACCTAAATATTTAATTCCAAACTACGCTAGCAACTAAGACTTGGACAAGGAAAGAAAGTTTGTAGAAACTTCATTGAATTCCATTACATAAATTATTCATAGGACGAAATGTGGGTGTCTATTGTTTACAATAGATGAAAATATTGCAAAAATAGGTCCCTAATTAATGTCATTGCAATGTACTTAAAGGGGCAATATTTTTTTAAGGAAATTGGTTGAGAGGGAAAAGTGAAGGATGTAAACTTTATGGAAAAAAATAAGGGGCTTAATAGACCCTTTTGAAACTATTTTTTAGTAGATAAAAATATTATAATTGAATGATGGAACAAAATAAACACCTCACCACATCTCCTAGCATTTGTTTTTACCCCTAAATATTATAGCACAATGATACTTTCTTTGCCCAATAGAGTGACACCATACAAAGATGTTGAAGGCAAAGGCATCTCATAAATTAATACCATTCATCAAGTTAATTAAATTTAACAATATATGAATCAACATACGTCTAATCTATCATAAACTTTTAATTAATTCAAAATTGAAATAAAAAATTGTATGAATTTTATTAAAATACTACATAATGTAAATTTATAATTGCTTTTATATATCTTAATTATGATGAATATATATTTCATAAAATATGTTCCAAGATACATATCATAAATACCTTTCATATGATTTATAAACTAATACCTCTATTGAGCATTATAATATAGCAACCAAGAGAAAAATAAGAACAATATTACATGTTATGATTTGTAACCATTAGACTATTAAATTTAATGTCTAATAATTGTAAGAAAAAATGCCCTTCTTAAAACATATTTCAAACAAGTAAACATATTTCAAAATATTATTGTAAATGTAAATTTAGATGCAGCAATCATAATAACTGTTATCCACAAAATATTTTTGTATATATGTTACAAAATAAATCATAATTCCACAAAATATCTTTGTATATATATTACAAAATAAATCATAATAACTAATTTAAAAAATTAATTGTTGGATACATATAAATAAATTCTATAAAAAATTCATACATTTATTTCTAACTATCTTGACTATTAAAAACAACGCCTCTAAATAAAACTGAATAAACTATAAAATTTATAAATATATTCACATAATATTACATTAAATGACTGCTTGATATACAGTAATAAACTAATAAATCAACAAAAACTGGTGCCTATAAACTATTCAATTACACAGAGTACCATTTCTAATTATTAAAATATGAAATGATTACAAACTGTATTGCCATATTCTATACTTATTTTTTAAATTAAGCACTACTAAACATAGCGAATGAACTAAGAAAGAGTATGCAGTAGTGTCTTTAACACCCAAAAAATGATCATGAGAAAATTTTGTTTATTTTTAGCCGATAGGCTATTTATTGTGGGCTTTGCCAATCGGATTTGTCTCACGCGGGAATTGTTTCGTAGCTCACAAAACTTCCCGGCAGTTGAATCGACAATCTCAACCGTAGGTCTCTCCTGCAATGCAATCTGATATCGGATTTATCTCACGCTGGGGTATATATACATATCTCTTCGTCTATACCATCCTTCCAAAATTCCGAGATCCAGGTGTGAAGGTCGCGCACAATTTCAACCAAGTCTTGGTGAATTTGCAAATAAGGGCACGATCCTGAAGAAATTCCTCCCTATCACTGATTGCCCCACCCACACAGATCTCTGGAATCACTTCAGCTCACCGAAAAGCAAGAGGGTTGCATTCATAGTCGGGTGCTCCTGGAGAAGGCATAAGTGTTTTTGCTAGATCATGCAATGCAAACCTGTCCCAGTAGGCAAACCCCCTTTTGAAATCTTATTCTCAGGCTGCAGCTCGCCAAATTGGAGAAGTGAAGGTCAATACCAGCGAAGAAGAGTTTGGAGGAGCGGAAACCAATAGCGGCGGCAAAGCAGCAGAAAACGTAGGATTCCTCTGTTTTAATTTCTCATCTTCATGCACCCGCCAATTGCATTTTTCTGTAAGTTTCTAAGCTTTTTCAATAAACCCATTTGAATATATTACGCGCTCATGGCACTCCATGAAACCCCATTTCCGCGTTCTGTTAAGGGCATTTGCAATCACAATATCTGACAAAAATACTCTTTTAATTTCTACTGTTATGGATGTCCATACCCTCTTGAGCGCAGGTAAAAAGGGTGTTGATTTGCATCTGCATGGAAGTTTTAATGACTTTTCAACAACTCCATTTTGTGCATAGCCTGAAATCATTGCATTCCATGTGTTGACGCTCCTTTGGGGCATTCTGTCAAGCGGTTCATTTGGATTTCCTATGCTTCCACATTTTTCATACATGTCTACTAGAGCATTTCCGACCATAATACCTGACAAACATCCCCTTTACCTTTATGCTTTGTTGTATGTTCACACCCTGGTCGAAAGCCCCATTTTGGCACAAGCAGGGAGAACGCTGGCAGAGGTTGTGGAATTTGGATTTATAGTTGACAATTGCAATTGCTTGAAAGTTTTTACGCCTTATCAACAAATCCATTTTGTGCATATCTTGAAATCGTTGCAGTCCATGAGACCACATTTCGAGGGCTCCCATTTTGGCACAGGCAGGGCGGACGCTGGCAAGGTTGTAGAAATTAACTTTGCACCTGTCAATTTGCATCTGCTTGAAATTTTCGAAGCTTTTTTTTTTAAGCAATTCCATTTCGTGCCTATCCTGCGATCACTGTAGCCTATGAGACCACACTTCTTCAAATATTTTTTCAACAGTTCACGTGCCTATTCTATGCTTCCACATTATGCAGGGCACTTACAACCACAACATCTTACAAAAACCCCGCTTCCGTTAGATGGATGTCCTCAACCTGGTTCCAAAGCTCCCATTTGGGGTTATGCAGGGAGGATGCTAGCAAGGTTGGGAAGCTGGGCATAACACCCGCCACTTGCATTTGCTTAAAATTTTCTAAAGCCTTTTCAACAAACCCATTTTTAATATTATCTTGCAATCATTGCTTTGCTTGAGTGGACATCTCTTTGAGGCATTCTGTCAAACAGTTTGCGTTCCTTCGCTGTTCTGTCAATGTTCTCATACATGTCTACCATAGCATAAGATATCCTCACAGCTACAAAAAATTTTACAGCTACAGGAAAACTATAATATGTAGATAGATGAAGTGGCTGGAGCCTTTCAAAGTTCAGATATGATCTTGTTTATCAATGGCACTAGATGCAGTAAGAACCACATGAGCTGGAAGTAAAATGTATATATTGTCAATGTACTGATCCTTGGTTGATATCCTCCTAAAATGATATTACTTGGAGAACGCCACCTCACCTCAACAACCAATTCCTCTTGGGACTGTCCCCTACAAATTAAGTCAAGAGAAACTACAGCCTTATGACTTCAGCTTCCAGTAGAAAGGTGTTATTGTTATAACATGTTACACATCAAAATCATGAGGTGTAAAAGAGTGTGATGATTTTAGGTGAGAAGAGTAAAGTTCAACTAAATTTAATAAATTTCTTTCAACCTCTCACAAGAATCATAGATTTGTCCAATCTGTGCACCCATCCAATTGGAGCCCACCACTACCACTTTGTAGTCGTCTCCATGATCTCCTTTCATAATGTATGATTTGTAGCACCTTCAAGACTAAAACATGATTTGCAGAATAGTGAATTTGGTGATTTTGAAAATTTTTGAGGTTATAGTTGTCTTTTTTGA
The DNA here is from genome assembly GCA_007258455.2 of Sequoia sempervirens. NCBI lineage: Eukaryota > Viridiplantae > Streptophyta > Pinopsida > Cupressales > Cupressaceae > Sequoia > Sequoia sempervirens. The sequence goes on along the minus strand of VDFB02000003.1, from coordinate 549,067,626 downwards.
TCCAATGAATTTTCTGAGTCTTGCCAATGTTTTCCAAGTATTTTGAGCTTCAGCCAGCTATGACTTCATGTGCAATTGGGACTGCTATGCCCAAGTCAAGTCTGAGTTTCAATTCCATAGTTTAGGTAATTTGACACTGATTGTTCACATCTTATGTTAGTTTGTGCTGCAAACTTTAAAACTGACCAAAGAAACAACTCAAACACTTAAAAGTAAATCAGATCCCAATACAAACCATTTACAGTAGGAATAGGGGAAAGATTGAATCCATGTGATCTCATGATGACAGCGTGTGTGTTTATTATATTTTGGATATGCCAAAACAATTGATAAAAATGTTGTCATGCTATAAGATTTCTACCAGTAAATAATGATTGGGAACTCTTTTCAGGCGGAGCAACTAGGATACAAGAGGCGATATGCAAGGATGCAAGAATATGTGTATAGACATATTGCAGCAAGCAGCATCCCCAGAGAGCTAGATTGCATTTCTCTAAGGCTGGCAGAGAAAAACTGAATTAGTTCCCCGTCTTATTGACAACTCATATAAGCAATTTGTTTTGGCAACTGATAATGTCCTTGTAGCATCTATGGCAGTCTCATCAACTGTGAGGAACTCTGCCAACCCACATAGGATAGGCCGTGCCATGACATTAGGCACTCTTCTCATGTACAAAGCTCGTATAGAAATAATTAGTTTCCATCTACATATTCGTCTCTCTACTCATGTGCAAGATTCTGTTCTTCATCCTTTTACATTTCAGTTCTACAACTTTATTTATTTTAGAATATTTATTATGTTTTCTATCCATTTATAATATAAAATTTCCAGCAATTGAGACTGTTGTCCCTCCCCAAATATTTATGCAGTTGAGATCAATATTGCAACTACTAAAGAAATACTGTTTGGTATACAAGCTACCATACAAACAATATTATTACTTTATCACGTCAATTACATTTCCATTCACAGTTCTACCAAACAAAGCAGCTTTAAGTATATTTTCAATTGAAACTGTAGCATCAGACAGTCTTGGCAAGAAATTTACGAATAGAACATGAAGGCATACAATGTCGCTTGCAAGGTACCATACATTGTGACTGCAAAACATGCATATTTTCACCTGCTTAATTATGGCTATCAAATAAATTAAACGTAGTTCGAAGATCCACCTTTTTCAAATAGCGGCATGGCATACGATATTATGTTCAATCCGACACCTCCAAGAGCAAACTTTTCAGAAAGTTCAATTTGCATGTGCTCACAACTGTTTCACATGTTCCAAACACATACTAAGATACACAAATGTACCATAACATTTTATAAGGACTTGATAATGGCTGAAGATAGGAAACTACAAAATAGCTAAACTTTCCAAAGGAAATTTGGAAATTTCAACACCTATGCTCACATGACAATTTCCAAGCATGTCAAGTAGCTCTTTTGAGTTAACTATATTTCGTGTTAGAAACAGGTAACATGCCGCACAACCAACATTAACCCTGTTTCACCCACACTACAATTAAGCAATAAGCTGGAAACAAATGCATACCTACTAGACAGAAAGGTTCCATAAGAAGCAGGGTGAATGCAATACCTTAGAGCCTGCAAGTCTACTCCAACAAGAATATTACTAATATCTTGGAGCCTATGACTTCCGAACACTTGTAAAACGGTTACTGTAATTTTATTCGTCATAAATGTCAATCAAACAAATAGATATCATTCAATAAAACAACCTCTAATACCAAATTCTAACACAGAAATCTAATAATAGTATGTACAGTTTGCTTTTAGTACTGAACAATACTGCAACTTGTCTGGAATTAGAGGGAATTAAGATCAATAATAGAAAGTAATCCTTCCATATCCTAAGTACTTGCTCGTTCACATTATCATCAATCCACCATATTAGACTAAATTCTCACAGAGAAATAAATTGAAATGCAATCTGCAACAAATGCATTTCATCCAAAAGCATACTACTCTCCAAACCAAAAATTCACAAATAAAGTCCTCTGTGGTTGATAAGAAAATCTAGAATAGCATAAGATATCCTCACAGCTACAGGAAACTTTTCTGGACAAAAATTCTTACATGAAAGCAAACAATTGGAAGTCACTTGACTCTTCCTGACACCATCTATAGCATACATTTACATTTTTGTTCTATATATCTTTATTTTTTATTCTTTTGTTGTTTGATGCTCATCAGGCACTCCCTTGAGGTATTGTATATGATGATGAAAATTCTGTCATAAATGTTAGTCAAGATGGATATTATAAATTAAAATGATGTTTCTCGTAGTGCAATCACATATATTGCCACTCGTGAGCTTCATAGTTTACTTTCAACACAACTAACCATTCACATTACAACTCAGATTGAAATATATATACCATAAAGATCAAATGTCAAAAGCACAGAATCTTCTACAGTCGTATCATATTAAATTAACATTTTAAGTTTGGTTAGGCAGTCTATATATTGAAAACTTATGCACATTACAACTCAGATTGAAATATATATACCATAAAGATCAAATGTCAAAAGCACAGAATCTTCTACAGTCGTATCATATTAAATTAACATTTTAAGTTTGGTTAGGCAGTCTATATATTGAAAACTTGCCTCAGAGATCCTCTACTTTTAACTCTACTTTGCAATAGAGAGAATTCTAGTCTAAGAGGTTGCACTTACTTGGTTAAAGCATTGAGTTCTCATTGTGGAGACCCAAGTTCAAATCTCAAAAAGATGTCTAACATGGAATTCTAAGTTGTGATTCTTGGTCTTCCATAGTTGGCTTCTTGTGTTGAGGTGATTTTTAGATAAATCAATTTCAAAATTGTGACTCTAGGTCTTCCATAGGTGGTTTCTAGCGTGGTTGCTTGAAACGAACTTGTATTAGTCTCATGGTTGTCCTTACAAGAATTTGCAATTAGTTTCATGTTGATGCTCATACAAGGAGAATAATTGTAAACTATTATCAATATAAAATAGAAAGTATTCCTTTTGGTTACTTCCATACATGTATTCAAGTATAGATTATGGACGTAACCAATCTCAGCCCTAACCATAAACCTGTTAAACATTAATGATTAAAGCAAATAAAAAAACTAACTATATAAACCTGTGTAACCATTTTTCATAAATTTTGTTGCTTCTGGATATTTTGCCAATGAAAACCTAGAACAAAATTGCATGTCTGTTGCATACTATAATGAATAATTTTTTTGGAGATGAGTTCCATTGCTTCATTGTAAAGATGGAGACCACCAAAACATATCTTTACACATAGTGGCTTATGTAGCAAATCCAGGGCAGAAAGATGGCACTATTCAAACATTAAAACGTAGTACATTGCTGTATATAAATTATAAGCTATTTGTATGTGAAGAATAATCAATAACAATATGCATGATCACGATATTTTGTCATAGGAACCTCAAAAGCTGGTCCTTGTAGCTTTAGTTTTCATGACAAGTGAGCTCAGACACATTACGTGACAAATAATGTTAAGAATAACTTGGTAGATGGTGGCATTTAGGATACTGACATCTTATTCAATTTTAATAAATCCAATACTTTTTTTAGTTGTAGCAATTATTTGTCCATATGTCTCTTTGAGGTTTTCTATAAACCATTGGCGAGCCTTGTTTATACATTTGCATATTCTTGAAAGTTTTGAAACTCTTTCAACAAATCCATTAACACTTTTTTAAGGCACTTTGCCTAACAGTTCACCTCCATTCGACTGACAAATTAGATCTACTGAATCAATCACTAGATAATCAAGAGAAAATCTTCTACAAAGACAGGTCAATAATGTTTAGGTAATTATATAATACTATCGGCGTATTCCTTGCAGCTCCCTCGACTGCAAGTGCTAGTTAATAGATTTAGGAGCAACAATGTAGATCACGTTAATATGAACAAACTAACTGTTTGTTGTCTACGACTGACATGACCAGGCAACTGTCAGCCAAGGAAACAAAAAATTAAATAAAACAGAGAGAAAACCACTTTTTGATAAGTACATAAAACATTGTTGGCACGCCCTCCCCCTGTGCCCAAAACAATTTAAAAAAAAAAATTTAAATCCAATCAGAGTTTTAGAAGGTTAATCGTTTTGTCAATCATTCAATATTTAATTGAATATGATTTCACTTTGAAACAAACCCACATATTATATTCATCAAGCAAGTAAAACTATACTCTCAAATTTAATTATTGAATTTATGTGCTAACTACACAGTCGGCAGGTTGGCCATAGTGCAGTACTGCTCCTTTAACAATCTATAGTTCATCATTTCTCAACTACCCATCTACAATTCATCTCTTATATATCTGCAAAGAATTCAACAGCTTGTTCTTGTCTCAAGACTGTATTCAAAAGAAGTCTGCATTTTAGTTCATAACTTGTATGTTGTCTAACTTGCATCTTAGTCTCTCACATTAATCAGTAGTTATGGTGTGCCAATCTTGTTGTAAAGAAGACAGAAAGAAGAAATTCAAGAGGGGGCTATGGACACCTCAAGAGGACCGTATATTGAAAGCCTGTCTTCTCAAATGTGGCCATGGATTTTGGAGTCATGTTTCCAAATTAGCTGGTTAGTTCTTGGTTTTAATTTTTCTATACTTTTTTCAAATCTAACTATTTTTATGATGGCAAGAATTTGTATTCTATAAAAATTAATTGCTAATAGATTTGTTTATGAACTAAACATGCTCAGTAATAAATCTACAGCCACTTACTACTATTGTATTTCCACTTTGGGTATCTCTTTACTTAAAAATTTGTAATCTAATATTTTGTTGCTGTCCTGAAATTTGCAGGTCTACAAAGATGTGGCAAGAGTTGCAGACTTCGGTGGTTGAACTACTTAAGGCCCGGACTAAAACGAGGAGGTTTTTCCCATGAAGAACAAATCATTATCATCAATGCACATGAAATTATGGGCAACAAGTAATTGACCCTGAAACTATTTAGACAAGACTTACATTTCATTTTGCTGTCAGAAACTAATTCTTTCACAATATTACAGGTAGTCTAAGATTGCTTCGATGCTTCCTGGGCGTACTGACAATGAGGTAAAGAATTTCTGGAATACCCATTTGAAGAAGAAGCTTAACATATTGGGAGCAGATGGCAGTACCCACAAAACTCTTGGAAACTGCACTAAAAAGCATATTTTAGATTGTAGCAGCACAAACGCTCCCATAGATGAAAATGTACTGTCCAGTGTTATTTCTGTTTCAAAAGACGAGCTTAATTTGCAGAGCTCAACCTATGGAATTCCATTAGCTACTGAATGTCCAGCGATGCAGTCAGAAGCTGGGCTTCAAGATGTTAAGCCCAATTCTGAATCAAAATCCTTTCTGGAAGATAGCTCTTTTCTGGATGGTTTTTTTCATGAATGGTTGTATTCAGAACAGAATGAAAAGCCCACCATTAATATGGATTCCAATGAATTAGAAATTTTGCCCCACTTGAGGTCCCACTCAGAAAATTCTGCGTGCATAAGTTACCAGTCAAACGAGTACCCACTTCGAGAAGAATTGAAGCAGATTCCCACAAGTTCAGAATTAGTAAGTCCAGGACATCAAATGCTAAGCTTGTCTAGCGATGTCTCAGACAATAATATCTCGTGGGGTTCTTCTGGCGAGAGCTCTGAGCAGTCTCTGCCATGTGAAGAATCCATTCTCTGTAACTACATGTCAATAACAAGTCCAAGTAGTGTGAATATTGCTGAATATTGGGATAACATGAGCTACAAAGAGGGTTTGGGATTTCATGGTGATTACAGTTTGAAAGAAAACTTAGATTTCAGGTAATATGGGTCGGCTTGCAGATTTGTTACATGTTACAGAATTCACAAGTGTAAAGCTGCCGTAGAGCAGAGAATTCGGAACACTCGGCTAAATAACGGCTACTGTTTACGTACGGATATTTGGATTTAAGTGGTGGATTAACAATATTTTAATCCCCCAACAATGACATCACTGAATTTTAAATCAAAGATGCTTTTCAATTTTAAAATCATTGAACGATGCATAGTCGTTTCTTTATTTTATCAAGAAAATCCTGGACTATATATTTGAAAAGGAAATAAAAAGTTTTTTTAATGTTTTGTTTTGTTTTTTTTTTAATTTAGGTTAAAGAGTCTATTTTCCTAGCTTTTTTATTTTATCAAGAAAATCCTGGACTATATATTTGAAAAGGAAATAAAAAGTTTTTTTTATGTTTTGTTTTGTTTTTTTTTTAATTTAGGTTAAAGAGTCTCTATGTGACTGTTCACTTTTAAATAGTATATTGCAACTATTAAATTTATTAGAATATTTTGAAAGTTTGAAAATAATTGTTTTTAATTTTTACAATATTTTTAATAAGATTATCTTGAAAATTTTAATATGAATTTAAAAACTTATTATGAATTGAAATAGTACATTTTAGATTTTTGTAATTTTATTATTGTTTTAAATTGCACACATCATTTTATAATAGTTATTAGCAATCGCACTTTGGGGTTCAAAGGGTACATTGAAGAAGTCTGGAAAGTCAATTGGAGAATTTTTAGGTCTATTTTTTACATACATAGAAAATGGTGTTGTTTGTGCAACAAAAGTCTCAATGGAGAAGTGATAACTTCAAATCAACTATGCATATGCTTATAGGGATCCCAACACAACTAAAAAAAAACCTTTGAATCAAGAAGATAATAAAGATTCATTACCAATAGGCTCATGTTATGTTTGCAATAGGGAGAGAGGTCCAGAGAGAGGGAGATATGGGATAGAAAAAGGGAGAGATATAGGGGGAAGAGAGGGAGAGATAAGGAGATAAAGATAGAGAGAGGCATATGGAGATAAAGAGAGCGAGATATAAAGAGACAAGACAAAGGGATAGATAGAGATGGAAGAGATAAATATAGAGAGAGGAGAACAGAGGGAGAGAATGAGAGAGAGAGATAGAAATATAAAGATAGAGATAGGAAGTGATATATAGAGAGGGGTAGAGAGAGGGAAAGATATATGGGTAGAGAGAGATGGATAGATAATGAGATAGAGATAGAGGGAGATATGTAAGAATTTAAATATGGAGAGATAGAGATAGAGAAAGAGATAAGGAGGGAGAAAAAAGGAGAGAGAGAGAGAGAGAGAGTATGAGTGAGAGATGTGGAGAGAGCTAGAATAGATAGAGAGGGAGCCAGATGGAAGGAGAGAAATAGATACAGGAGAGAGAAGTAGAGAGATATAGAAAGAAGTAATAGGGAGAGGGAGAGATAGATAAATATAGCTGAGAAAGATAGAGAGGGTGAGAGAGAGACAAAGACAGAGACAACAAGATAAATATATAAAGGGAGAGATGGAAGGAGGGAGAGGGAGAGATAGAGATAGAAAGATGGAGGCAATGAAAGAGGGGGAGATTAAGAGAGAAATATAAAGATATAAGTGATATAGAGAGGTAGAGGGAGGGATATATACATATATATATATATATATATATATATATATATATATATATATATATATATATATATATATATATATATATAAAGAGAGAGTAGGAGAGATGGAGGTAGAGATGGAGTAAATGAGAGAGAGAGAGAGATAATGGGATATAAATAGAGAGGATGGGAAGATAGAAATATAGGGGGCAAGAGTGAGAGATAAAGGAGGTGAAAAATACAATTAATAAAGAGAGGGATCTAGAGATAGAGAGAGGGGGGAGAGATAGGGATGGAGATAGAGATAAAGAGAGAGATAGGGAAGGAGAAACAATGAGTGTGTGTGTGTGTGTGTGTGTGTGTGTGTGAGAGAGAGAGAGAGAGAGATATACATAGAGATAGGGAAGGAGAAACAAGGAGTGTGTGATTGAGTGAGAGAGATATTGAGATAGATATAGAGAGAGGGGGAGATATATATAAATATATGAAGAGGGAGGGAGAGAGAAATAGAGAGGATAGAAAAGTTGAGAGATATAGAAAGAGAGACTGATAGGGAGAGAGGGAGAGATATGGATAAAAAGAGGGAGAGATATAGAGATATATATAGTGGCAAAGATAGAGGGGAAAGAGAGATAGAGAGGTGAGGAGAGGTGAGGAGATAAAGAAAGGGAGAGAGAGATAAGGAGAGAGAGAAATATAGATAGAAAGAGGGGGACACAAAGAGAGAGGGAGAGATGGAGGGATATAAGGATAGAGATAGGAAGTTATATATAGAGAGAGGTAGATAGAGGGAGATATATAGGTAAGGAGAGGTACATATGGGGGGATATATATAGAGAGATATGAGAAGATAAAGAGAGAGGTCTCTTTATATCTCTATCTCCCTCTCTATCTTTATATTTTTTATTATCACTCAATCTCTCTCTTCCTCTCTCTCCCCTACTTCTCTCTATATTTGTTTCCCTTCTCTCTTCCTTTATCTATATTTCTCTCATTTATTCTCTCTATCTATTTTTGTCTTCCTATCTTTCTCCCCTTACTATTTTTTGCTATCCCTATCTATATCCCCTCCCTCTCCCTCTTTCTCTCTTTCTCTCTTTATCTCTCGACCTCTATATATATTTGTGTTTCTAATTTCTCTTATCTCTCTATCTCTCTCTATATGTGATTATATTTGTCTCTGGACTCCTCCCTTTTCCTCTCTCTTTCTTTATATATCTTCCTATATCTATCTCATTTATATCTATACCTCTATTTGTGTATCTCTATCTCTTTTTTATCTCTTTGTATCTCTTTGTCTCCCTCTCTATTTCTCTATTTCTCTCTTTATTTTCTTTCTCTCTATCTATTTTCCTCCTAACTGTGCAATGGGTACACTAAAGAGGTTTTAAGGCTGATTTGTATCCTTAATCCAATGACATGCTACCCTAAGCATAACTCCCTAGGGATGTGATATCCTTGGATTGTTGGCATGAAATGACTAATTAAAAGTTACCTTCTCTTTCTCACTCTTTAAATTTTAATTTCTATTTTAATTTTGAAATTTATTCTAATATATAAATTATATAACAAAAATCCCAAATAGAATTATTCTACAATAATTAAATTTTTAATAAGATAAATAATTATAAATTAAATTTCGTCTAATTATTTATTATTTATTATTGTAATTTCATAAAAAGACGAATATTAAAAATAAATTTCAAACTTGAATATAAATTTAAAACTAAAATAAAATAAACTCAATGGAAAGTCAAAATATATCAAAATTCAAATATTAATAAACATACTATTTTTAAAAAATTAATAACAAATAATAAACTTATCAAGTTAAAAAATGGTTAAATATAAAAGTAAAGCTATTTTTTAATTTATTAGAATTGAAATATTAATAAAATATGTACCTAAGAAATATAATTAATATATTACAAAAATATTAACATAAACTCAATATTAACAAATAACAATATATATATAATATTATTAAATAAATTAAATTTTAAAAAGTAAAATTGTATTTCAAATAAAATATTAAAAATAAAAAATAAACTATATTAAAATTGTTAAAAGTCAAATTCTAATTTTTACATTAAAATTACAAGTAACAACAAACTTTAAAAGTGAAAAATAAAATGAAACCTATTCAAAAGATAAAAGGTCAATTCATAAGTATTGATTTATTATTATCCTCTGTTTTCTTGATTTAAAGCTAAGACTAGATAAAAATGTATTTTTTTAATTATATATTATATTTTTAAATTTTAAAAAATTGATGGTTCTTGCATCCTTCTCTATAATCCCCAACCATTGATTTTAAAAAGTAGGCCATTCATTTCATATAAGGAACACCTTTAGTATAATTATCAAAAATTCAAATACATATTGATTTAGAATATTTTTATTTCATGTGTATCAAATTTATAATTATGGAAAAAGGATAATTTGGAATCTTCCCTATTTTCATTGAGCAACTACTCTTTAACAATTGAAAATACCCTCCCCCAAAAAGTCGGGTAAGAAAACCCTTCTCAGAAAGTCCTTGACTAAAAAAGAATGCTCTGTGAAAATCCTCGTTGGCTCTACTCAGAAAGAGAAATTAAAGAATAAGGACCCCCTATTAATAAACTGGTCTCTTTGTAGACACTTAAAATATGCATTCATTTCAATTCACCATTTTAATTAAATAACCTTTATTTAATTAAATCTAACATTTCATCCTTTAATTAAATAAATTCAATCATTACCTCATTTGATTAAATAAAACAATTTTTAATCAAATCCTAACATTCCATCTTTTGATTAAATAAATCATCTCCTAAGTTCATCTCCTTTAAATAAATTAACCTTTATCTTACATCATCCTTTTAATTAAATAAACCAAACTTTATTTAATTAAATCTCAAATTCATATTTCTCCCTTCTGACTTAAATAAATCCCTAAATCTAAGTCAAATGGGTCAAATCACCTAATCCCTCACTAAGTTAATCTAATCCTAATTAATCTAATCTAATCACCCATCACATCCTCTAGCTTTTCCCACTTGCACAAGTAAAGCATTTTAATTCATTTAAATTAAATCCTCATTTTCCCTCAACAAGGAATCTTGGAGAATATTTCATCAAGTTTGAATTTCAAAACAAGTTGACTTGTCCCTTCCAACATGGCAATAACTCCCCTCTTACATGTCCCCCACTTGGCATTTAAGTCTCTTTTTCTCCCTCCAACAAGCCAAATTTCAATTTGAAAAGGCCAACTAATCTCATTTATTGGCACATTGACCAAAACTTGCACATCCTCCATCCACTCACAAGGTGACAAGTGGCTCCTTCTTATTAGCTAAATCTTTATCCCACATTGCTCTCTTTTTGGCACTCTTTCAACTTGAGATTTTATAAATAGAAGGCTCATTCTTCAACAATCCATCCACAATCTTCATGCAAAGTTACTCTCTTCAATTGAGAGCTAATTTTATCCACTTCACTCCATCTCCAAGGCATTTTATCATTGAGCTTGTCAAGGATTAGGAAAGGGTCACTTTGCACAAGTGACACCAATCCACTATGGAATAGGTATATGTCTTTTGATCATCTTTATTATTTGTTTACATTTTGGAGCATGATATGTTATTTCATAGGAGTATTTAGCAAATTTGCATGGACTAACCTTTGTCATGAAGTTTAAAAGGCATGCAAATTTTATAGGTGCTCACAAATGGTGCTAGAAGGAGGGCACGTTTTATCAAATTACACTGACAGAAACTTTTGTTCATGATGGAAAGTCAAAGTTATTAAATGTAGAGACAAGAGTCTATTACATTAGCAATAACTAAAGTTATGGCTGCTTATAGGTTTCTCCATATCCAAACACAATTGCTTTGCTTTTTGTGTAATATTTGATAGGAAAGATTGTAGCTTTGTAGTCTGGTTTAATAAAGATTTGACTGCAAATGAAAAGGGAGAAGCCTTCACATTGACTGCTCACGATATATCTGTCTAAAATCTTTCTTGAGAATCAACTATTGCATTTAATTGTTTCATTTTTTTTATTTTATTTTTAAAAGACTCTATATTTAATTATATCATTTAAAGTTGTGCTTAATGTTGTTTAAACATTTCTATTGATCATCAGTTGTTGAGCCTCATTAGCAATAGGTTTATTATTTGGAAGTGTTGAAGTTCAAAAACTTTTGTCATGTAACACCAACATCTAAGCATAAATTGCAAATTTGAGGGTTGCCCTCTCTGATTTCTTGACTATGCAAATATATTTGGAGCTCGGTTTTTATTGTGCTATATGCAGGCTCAAACTCATCGTTGCACAGAATACCCAACTATTGTGTGCATGCAACCCTGGAGTGTACTCCAAAAGAATAAGATTTTTCAATCTGTGATTGAAAGCTATCATGTTTGTGTGAGTATTGGCAATAATAAGGTAAGAAGAAGTAGTTGCTTCTATGTTAATATTGATTTAAAGCATTAAATAGGAATGTAACGTCTATTATTTATGTTAAGGCTTTAAATTATGAGGGCCTCATTTATCCCACTGGTGCACTTTTAAGTTACTGAGACTACATTTTCAAAGTAAACTCATCTTTAATTCTAGCTACATAAAGTGCAGATGATTGTTATTATGGACTGAGATTACAAGATAATTTCTACAAATATAATAGCACTCTACTCAGTATATAGTAAAGAATATCATGAGTATTTCACAGGTGAAGTTTCAATTGCTCATAAATGGACAAGGCTCAATCTTTCAGACATTACGTGCGTAGTAATTATTATTATTATTTATCATTGAGTTAGATTGAGCACAACACATCTTCTTCACCAACCATCATTTCATTGGGAAGAGGAACAGATGCCATTAAAATATGATTCGATTCTATGCAGGCTCAAGTTGCTCCCTGTTTAGACACTCGCTATGTGTAGGCTTTCTTGCCATCTGAGGGATAAGCGGATTCTCAATCAGTATGATAATTTGGGTTCCTTTTGAATTGATTACAACTTTTGTCAGTTTGTGGAAGATATCAACGATATTCAAAATCCTTCATTTAGTCACAATCTCATTAGCATTTGAAAGTACACTCATTTTTTTGGTTGTAGCTATCAGCGATATTTTGTTTGGAGTGTTGTGTGCCGCGTAATGAGCGATGCTATTATATAATGTCAATAATAACGTATATGTGTAGATGTGTTGTGTGTCGTGTAGAGGTAGCATACAACTTTGTGCAAGAACATTGATTGATTCCCTAACACCCTTGTAGCTTTATTTTCAGATAGCAACTCGCCAAATAGGAGAAGTGAAAGTTCAATGAGCATACGAATAAATGAGATTTGACAACTGTAACACTCAAGCAACTCAAAATCAAAGACACTAGTGGAGAACAGAAGCTTCTTCCCTAGTCTTGCTTAGTCTCACCTTTGAACAAATTGACCAAATTTCTTTAAGGTGTTATGTTATCAGTTTACGTGCCTTGTCGATGCATCCACATTTTGCATGCATGTCTGCCATAGTGTTCCCAACTATTAGCATCTGACAAAAAATTTGTATACTTTATGTTTTGATGGATGTTCATCCCCTTTCAGTAATCTTCGCAGGGAGGATGCTATGCAAAGGTTGGGAATTCGGCTTTACACCTACCAAACGCATTTGCTGGAAAAAATTTAAAAGCTTTTCCAAGCTTTACACCTGCCAATTGCATTAGCTTGAAAATCTCTAAAACAGAGGGATCGACCATTATTTTTGTTGATGTGATAACGATTATTCTCAGGAAATACTTGTTTACTTTTAGTCACATCAATCCGTGTTGTATGGTCGTAGTTATTTTTGTCTCTGTCTACCACTAAATAGGTCAGCGTTTCATAAAAGGACAAATTGTGTATGGAATTCATTTGCAGTTGGTTGTTGAAAAGCTAATATTTATTGTTTCTACCTTTGTGGGAAGCAAACCACGTGAAAGGCTGTGGCGACCATCCCCACACTGATATCCCAGATCAAGTCTTTGTGCTCAAGATAAGTGAATAGGTTTCATCTACCAATTTCTTGTTTGTTGTCCAAGTAAGGTCATAAATGAATGCATCTTGTAGTCTTGCTTTGGTGTTCAAGTAAACTTCAACTTTGCACGCCCTAGGTATTTGTGTGAGTAGATTTCAAATATATATATATATATATATATATATATATATATATATATATATATATATATTTGCTATTATAATTTATAGTAGTAAATAAAGAATATTTGAGTCTCTTCATTATTTAGGGCATATCTGTTGCATTTATGAAAGGTTATATATCTGCTAGACGGTGGGTCTGAAGTCTTTATGATGGATCGATGCATTAGACAACAATTGATATCTTTGGTATGCATAGTTATGCAACACACATTACTAACAACCATTGCTTGATCTTAAAGCAATACAAATATGAATTTATAACAGATTTGATTTCTTTTTGCATTATTAACTACCACTTACTAGTGTGATTTGAAACAATTACATGGAACCAATTTAACTTTTCTCCTTTACATCTAACTCCACTATGCATTCTACATTTATGTTGCGTTATTACTTTGGACTTGGAGGTATTATGGCATTTGAACAATGATATATACATTATACACTTTGTGTTTGGCGATAGATCTTGCGGCTTGTCAAAAATTGGAGAAGTCAATAATTTATTGTGTAGGGCGTGAATAATGCACTTTTACAAATCAATCAAATCTTTCTAAAAAAGTGCAAAATCTTTGTTGCAGGGTTGATATTAATAAGAGTATTAATTGCTTTGAAGCTATTAAAGATTTCTTCTTTAGTACACTTTTGTGAATTTCAAGTTATAATACACTTTTGCAAAATGGATTTGTTGCATTGTTGACACCAATAAGAGTATTAATTGCTTTCAAGATATTAAAGATTTATTCATTCTTCAAACAACTCAATATCTTGTGCAGGAGATTGTTGACAAGGGCTGAATTAATTGATGGTTTTTCCAAGTTTAATCTACTTTTGAAAACTAAAAAGTGAAGTTAAAGAGGAGCAACATAGGTGGAAATGCATCACAATCTTCAGGTTACATAAGAATCAATGATGCATTGGAATTTAGCAAAAGTAAGCAAAATTTTGGAATTGAAGAAAACAAAGCGTTTTAAATGCTTAAGGCTTCCATTTTATGCTTTAGTTTTCTGTTTTGAACCAACTTACTTTTTGGATTCTAAAAAGAACAACTCTTGAAAGCTTTCATTTTTTGCGACAAGGAACTTAAAATGAACTTTAGGAAAACTTACTAAAGTTGGTTTTCAGAGTTAACAATTGAACAAGGAAAGTTTTTCATATTTCTTTTGGTGCTTTAAAACGAATCAAAATAATTGCTTTGTGGACTTAAAACGAACATGTGCAACTTTTTTTTTTTGATTTCTTACTTAAACTAACATCATCGAAAAGGACGTATGCACTTCTCTCACACTTTATAGTGATCTTGAGAATCAAAAGGCCTTTTTTGTGATCTTAGGTTGAGATAAAGCAATCACCTCCACACTTCATTTTGGGTTTAAAATTGAACAAAACACTTTGCAAGTGTGAGTGAACCTATTGCATATGTTCTCCCTTTTTTTCTAAATGAAGGTTGATCAAACTATGAATATGTTTACTCACTCCCTTTTGTTTATCTTAGAGGGCCTCACTTTGGGAAAAAAAATACTCACCCAAGGGAATGACTCAACCGTAACACTCAACCCGAGTATTTCCAGCCGGGATATAAATGTGGGTATTGGAATAAACGCTAGTATCACGCGGTTGACTTCGACGAGAAGGGCAGCAATGGTCTCTCACCATGTTGGGTCAACTCCTACGAACGGAAAGTCCGAACTAAAACCCTTGTTGTAGAAAGGCCAAAATCCCTATCTATTTGTTGGTGCAAGAATGGTCGCTCAAGTCACCCCACACTTTTACGGTATTTAGTATAAATGGAAAGCATTCCATGGGAGTTTCATGGGTGTTGATGCTTGGCTACCCCATATAAGTGAGTGCCATGGAGGGGAGCCAGTGGGGTCAAGCATCTAACCATTCACTAAAGATAAGTGTAGCTAGACTTGCCCAAGTGGTGACTCAACAATTATAGTCTTTCATATCCATAGGGTTGCATTTTTCTTGAAATCAAGACACTTTTCTTGATCGAAAAATGTTGGAAAAAACATTCAACATGTGCATCAAATCTCAAACACTCAGATAAGCAAAATATCCTGAACAATTCACATGCTATTGCTTTCCCCTTGGGATTCTCATCCTTAGAGGCTTCTGAACATTTGGATTTCATCTCAATTTTCCCCTACTAAAGTCAACTTTAGGTAACCTTTGTCTTGATTTCCTTGATTTCCACATAATGCACTTCATGGGATGAAAGAGAATTAGGACATTAGACATCTAGTTTCAAAAGGTAATCAAGAAGTGTTTTGTGGTAAAAAGAATCCATTCAAGCAAAGATTGAATCAATTGGACCCCACACATGTGCTTGTGTATCTTTGATCATATGGTTTCATGCAAACATTGGTCTTTGGTTTTCAACTACTCTTTAGAGAAACGATGTTCTTCACTATCTTGTCTTGTAAAGAAGGTCCTTCTAAGGTTCATTTAGGATCAAATCAAACACTTCATCCATCCCAAAAATTTATCATCTCATCCCATCAAACAACTTTAGAGCTTTGAAAACATCATTCTATACTTGGTTAAATCATCAAAATCAAAATCACCTTGTTTAGTTAGGTGTAGGGGAATGCATCATTTCTCATAAATTTAATTGAATTAGAAATCCTTTGAACAAATTCATCCTAAGATCACATCCAACATCTTAGGGTCTACAAGTTCATTATCCAAATCAAACCAATCAAAATCAAACCCTAAGTCTAGCATTGATCCAAAATCCCTAAACATTCAAACACCCATATCATTCACCCCTTTCATCCTTCATCTCATCATTGGTCCTAAACACCTTAGAGGTCACTTTTGCAACAAGGTCAAAACACAAGAAGAACATGGAATATAAACTTGATCCATACATCAAGAGTAATCCAAGTCAATTGAACTTTCAGCCTTACACAATGCATTGATTAACAACACTCACATCTATACAATCCGCACATTGGATAATTATCTCCTACAAACCTCGATGGTACAAAAAATAAGAGTATGCCCATTCAAAAGTTTGGACCACCTTTCCCAATGGTAGATTTAAATCCAAGTCCAAACCTACAAGTCTATCAACTGAACAATCAATGCATGAGCCTTCAAATGAACATCATCCTATCAAATCCCTGCATGCCAAATGAGAATGTACCAAGTACAACTTTACCAAACATGAAAATTTTGAGTCCAAACTTGGTAAACTGTGGGATGGATATGTTTGAAAATCATACAAATGTTGTTCAAAGTCCAAACAAGAAGTTAACGACTTTGTATATTAATCCAAGTCAAGGTAACACCATGAAAAATCAAAGTTACCTAAATCAAGGCAATGTGATTCCCAACCACAACAATGTCCAATTTCAACCTATCATGCCAAATCTAAGCGTCATCCCAAATC
>VDFB02000003.1:549021199-549050500 GCA_007258455.2 Sequoia sempervirens | reverse complement strand
TGAATGTGAATGTAAATAAATATGAATGTGAATGTAAATAAATACACTGAATATAAAATATGGATCAATATTTCAAGCAAGAAATGTAATCATAATTTAATTGAAATATTTAATGTTTTTTATGAAAATTTGTATTTAGTTGTAATCTTTCATTTTTTCTTGTTTGTTTTATTTACATGTATGAATGAAAGTATTAATAATAATAATTTTTAAAAAGTAAAATTTGGAGCAAAAAAAATAGAGGCAGCGCAGTAAGTAGGAAATGGGAATTTATGAAACCACATTTTTCTCTAATGTAAGTTGTCGCTTTATTTCTGCCCTCATTTTTGCAATTTTATTTTCAATTACTATGTAGCCCATATTTGGGTCCTAGGCCTTGTTTGAACATCCATATCCCAAATCCCATTTCTCACACTAGTGCTTTCTTTGTAGCCTTCTCCCTCCTAAGTACAACTCCCCAGACATCCTCAAAACCTTTGTAACCTCAACACCGCAACCCAAAACCAACCACACAATATATCATTTAGGTATTTATTACGGGCTATTTGCAAAGGATTCAACCCACAAAGAACAAGCTGCTTTATGTAATTTTGCAAAATTACTGATTTTATGCATCAAAAGAATCATATCCACATCATAACCCTACTTCATATAATGTTAAAGCACACTTCTATCCATTCATGTGTATGAATCTAAGCATCTATCCATGCATCATTGCTAGCAACACACAATGTCACTTCCCTCTATCTCATCCATGAATCGGATATATGAAGAGATTGTTTCTAAAGCATGCCTCAAACATGTCACTATCCAAATCAAGATCCAAGAACTCTTACAACCTTCTCATAATCCCATACCCTCTCAAAACCTAAAAATACATATCAAAACTTATTCTAAAATTAGCAATCATATCACCTTGTTTCCTCCATATATATCTAATACAATTTCCTTTATTGTCATGAAACTGCCACCTCATCACGTATTGCTTACCCATTCAAAATAGATTTTTGTTGTGTTTATGAAGTAACAAGTATCCCATCAATGATATTTTGAAACATGCATTATCAAGGAAAATAATTAGGCCTTCATGAGAAAGGCACCTTAGAACCCATCCAAACAAAAGAAAATCCAAGATTTTAGGGCCTTACTATAATCCATGACCAAGACATTGGTAAACCTCTGCATCCCTAAGGAAACATTTTCTAACATGCAAATAGGTACATCCTTTTGCTCCCATCAATAGTGTGCTGCCACCAATCTCTTCCATCAACCCCATCACCCCTACAAATAATCCTTTCATCCAACTTAGCCATTCATCACCTAAATGTACACATCAATGGACATTCAAAATGATGAAGCCATCATCCAATGCTGGATGCCAAGATAATATCTTTCCATGGGACCATACCATCAGCTTTGAAGTGAATTCAATGCACAAACATATAAAGCAAATAATCCACAAAAATCCAAAGATCACTTTTTCGCCAAGTGTTGATGTGGAAGCACAAATTAAAATCAAATCTATAATCATATAAGATTAAAAAGGTTGGCACATTTGCTCACCACTCATAAAGGAACCACACAAACAACTTGGATCCCCAATAAAAATTAATGCATCCAAGTAGAGCATCCATGGGAACCACCTAGGAATTGTTCTAGAAATCTTGTGCTTGTTAGAAGTGTGTTACTTGTCAAGGTATTTTTTAGGTATTGCTAGCTTGACATAAAAACCATGAGTGTGAAAGAGGATATCACTATCTAACAAACTATTTTCTAAGAATTCACATTTTATAATCTAGAGATCATTAGAGATGAAGTTCACGAGCATAGAACAAGTTCACAACCATGAAATAGATCCAAAAGAGTGCAGTCAACCCACCATTGGATAAAGCAGAATATTTTGATTCTTGTCCACACCCATAATTACTTAAGACAATGCTAAATTTCAAGATATACATATCTCACCATCTTCATCAATTAAAAATCTCTCTTCCATATATTACTATTTATAATATTTTATATCTAATATTCCTAACCTAATCCATGCCATTCAAACTTAATTTATATTTAATTACTTTAACCTAAATTACCCCTAATAAACCCTTTTATTTCCTTTTCAGACATATAGGTTGGGATTTTCTTGATAAAACAAAAAAGCTAGGAAAATTAAATTAAAGAAACAATGATGTGCCATTCAATGATTTTAAAACTGGAAAGCATCTTTGATTTAATTTTCAGTGATGTCTTTGTTGGGGGATTAAAAATATTGTTAATCAACCACTTAAAACCAAATATCCGTACGTAAACAGAAACCGTTTTTAGCCCAGTGTTGGGAATTCTCTGCTCTGTAGCAGCTTTATAGTTGTCAATTCTGTAACAAATTTGCAGGCTGAGCCATATTTACCTGAAATCCAAGCTTTCTATCAAACTGTAATCGCCATGAAATCCCAAATCAACCTCCTTGTTATCCCAATATTCAGCAATGCTCACACTACTTGGACTTGTTACTGACAAGTCGTTGCAGAGAATGGATTCTTCACATGGCAGAGACTGAGAGCTTCCGCAAGAACAACCCCACGAGATATTATTGTCTGAGACATCGCTAGACAAGCTTAGCATTTGATGTCCTGAACTTACTAATTCTGAACTTGTGGGAATCTGCTTCAATTCTTCTCGAAGTGGGTACTCGTTTGGCTGGTAACTTATGCAGGCAGAATTTTCTGAGTGGGACCTCAAGTGGGGCAACATATCTAATTCATTGGAATCCATATTAATGGTGGGGTTTTCATTCTGGTCTGAATACAACCATTCATGAAAAAAACCATCCAGAAAAGAAATATCTTCCAGAAAGGATTTTGATTCAGAATTGGGCTTAATATCTTGAAACCCAGCTTCTGAATGTATCGTTGAACATTCAGCAGCTAATGGAATTCCATGGGTTGAGCTCTGCAAATTAAGCTTGTCCTTTGAAACAGAAATATCACTGGACAGTACATTTTCATCTATGGGAGCGTTTGTGCTGCTACAATCTAAAATATCCTTTTTAGTGCAGTTTCCAAGAGTTTTGTGGGTACTGCCATCTGCTCCCAATATGTTAAGCTTCTTCTTCAAATGGGTATTCCAGAAATTCTTTACCTCATTGTCAGTACGCCCAGGAAGCATCGATGCAATCTTAGACCACCTGTAATATTGTGAAAGAATTAGTTTCTTGACAGAAAATAACATGTAAGTCTTGTCTAATTAGTTTCAGTGTCAATTACTTGTTGCCCATAATTTCATGTGCATTGATGATAATAATTTGTTCTTCATGGGAAAAACCTCCTTGTTTTAGTCCGGGCCTCAAGTAGTTCAACCACCGAAGTCTGCAACTCTTGCCACATCTTTGTAGACCTGCAAATTTCAGGACAGCAACAAAATATTAGATTACAAATTTTGAAGTAAAGAGATACCCAAAGTGGAAATACGTAGTAAGTGGCTGTAGATTTATTACTGAGCATGTTTAGTTCATAAAAAAATCTATTAGCAATTAATTTTTATAGAATACAAATTCTTGCCATCATAAAAATAGTTAGATTTGAATAAAGTATAGAAAAATTAAAACCAAGAACTAACCAGCTAATTTGGAAACATGACTCCAAAATCCATGGCCATATTTGAGAACACAGGCTTTCAATATACGGTCCTCTTGAGGTGTCCATAGTCCCCTCTTGAATTTCTTCTTTCTGTCTTCTTTACAACAAGATTGGCACACCATAACTACTGATTAATGTGAGAGACTAAGATGCAAGTTAGACAACATACAAGTTATGAACTAAAATGCAGACTTCTTTTGAATACAGTCTTGAGACAAGAACACGCTGTTGAATTCTTTGCAGATAAATAAGAGATGAATTGTAGATGGGTAGTTGAGAAATGATGAACTATAGATTGTTAAAGGAGCAGTACTGCACTATGGCCAACCTGCCGACTCTGTAGTTAGCACATAAATTCAATAATTAAATTTGAAAGTATAGTTTTACTTGCTTGATGAATATAATATGTGGGTTTGTTTCAAAGTGGAATCATATTCAATTAAATATTGAATGAGTGACAAAACGATTAACCTTCTAAAACTCTGATTGGATTTAATTTTTTTTTATAAATTGTTTTGGGCACAGGGGGAGGGCGTGCTAACAATGTTTTAAGTACTTATCAAAAAGTGGTTTTGTCTCTGTTTTATTTAATTTTTGTTTCCTTGGCTCACAGTTGCCTGGTCATGTCAGTCGTAGACAACAAACAGTTTGTTCATATTAACGTGATCTACGTGGTGGGTAAGTGAAGACAGCAGGTTGCTCCTAAATCTATTAAAAATAAACAAAATTTTCTCATGATCTTTTTTTTGGGTGCTAAAGACACTACTGCATACTCTTTCTTAGTTCATTCACTATATTTAGTAGTGCTTATTTAAAAGAATAAGTATAGAATATGGCAAAATACAACTTGTAATTACTTCATGTTTTAATAATTAGAAATGGGACTCAGTGTTATTGATTTATTAGCTTGTTACTATATATATCAAGGAGTTATGTGAATATAATTTTATAATTTATCAGTTATTCAGTTTTATTTAGAGTTATTGTTTTTAATAGTCAAGATAGTTGAAATAAATGTATGAATAAAATTTGAATTTATTTATATGAATCTAATAATTAATTTTTTAAATTAGTTATTATGACTTATTTTGGAACATATATATAAAGGTATTTTATGTCAGATTTACATTTACAATAATATTTTAAAATATGTTTACTTGTTTGAACAATATTTTAAGAAGCATATTTTTTCTTACAAGTATTAGACACTAAATTTGATAGTCTAATGGTTACAAATTATATCATGTAATAATGTTATTTTTCTCTTGGTTGCTAAATTATAATACTCAATAGATGTATTAGTTTATAAATCATATGAAAGATATTTATGATATGTATCTTGAACATATTTTATGAAATGTATATTTACCATAATTAAGATGTATAAAAATAATTATAAATTTACATTTTGTATTATTTTAATAAAACTCATACAATTTTTTATTTCAATTTTGGATTAATTAAAAATTTATGACAAATTATACATATGGTGATTCATATATTGTTAAATTTAATTTACTTGATGAATGATATTAATTTATGAGATGCCTTTGCCTTCCACATCTTTATATGGTGTTACTCTCTTGGGAAAAGAAAGTATCTTTGTGCTATAATATTTAGGGGTAAAAATAAATGCTAGGAGATGCAATAAGGTGTTCATTTTGTTCCATCATTCAATTATAATATTTTTACCTACTAAAAAATAGTTTCAAATGGGTCTATTAAGCCTCTTATTTTTTTTCATAAAGTCTACATCCTTCATTTTCCCCACTCAACTAATTGCCTCAAAAAATATTGTCCACACAAACACACACACTCCTTGTTTCTCTCTCCCTATCTTTATCTCCAGCTCTAGCTCTATCTCTCCATATTTAAATTCTTACATATATCCCTCTATCTCTATCGCATTATCTATACATCTCTCTTTACCCTTATATATTTCCCGCTCTCTACCTCTCTCTATATATTGTTCTTCCTATGTCTATCTTTATATTTCTATCTCTCCCTCTCTCCCCCTCTTTATATATTTATCTCTTCCATCTATATCTATACCTTTGTCCTCTCTCTTTATCTCTCCCTCTCCTTCTCCCCATATCCCTCTCCTCTATCTCCATCTCCATTTCTATCTCCATCTCTATCTCTAACTTCCTCTTTATCTCTATCTCCTTTCCGGCCCACCCCCCCTCTTTCTCTCTCTCAATGGAGCCTTATTATCTTCCAAATTCAAAGGTTTTATTTTAGCTATGTTGGGATCCCTGGAAGTAGATGCATATTTGATTTGAAGCTATCACTTCTCCATTGAGACCTTTGTTTCACAAACAAAATCATTTTTTTAAATAGCTTACCAATTGACCTCATGTATACTACACAAGTGTATGTAAACAATAAACCAAAAAATTACCTAATTGACCATCCACACTTCTTAGGTGTACCCATTGCACACCAAGATGCGATTGCTAGTTATAATTATTTAAAAGTGAAAAAACAGTACATAGACCACCAAATTCCAAGCCTCTTCAACCTAAACTAAAAAAAAAAAAACTACTGATTTCCTTTTCAGATATATAGCCCGGGATTTTCTTGATAAAACAAAAAAGCTAAGGAAAATTAAAATAAAGAAACGACTATGCGTCGTTCAATGAGTTTAAAATTGGAAAGCATCTTTGATTTAAAATTCAGTGATGTCATTGTTGTGGGATTAAAATATTGTTTATCAGATATAAAACCAAATATCCGTACGTAAACAGGAGCCGTTATTTAGCCCACTATTGGGAATTCTCTGCTCTACGGCAGCTTTACAGTTGTCAATTTTGTACCATGTAACAAATTTACAGGCTGAGCCATTTACCTGAAATCCAAATTTTCTATCAAACTATATTCACTATGAAATCCCAAATCAACCTCGTTGAAGCTCATGTTATCCCAATATTCAGCAATGCTCACACTACTTGGACTTGTTATTGACAAGTCGTTGCAGAGAATGGATTCTTCACATGGCAGAGACTGAGAGCTCTCGCAAGAAGAACCCCACGAGATATTACTGTCTGAGACATCGCTAGACAAGTTTGGCATTTGATTTCCTTGGCTTACTAATTCTGAACTTGTAGGAATCTGCTTCAATTCTTCAGGAAGTGGGTACTCGTTTGACTGGTAACTTATGCAGGTAGAATTTTCTGAATGGGACCTCAAGTGTGGCCACATATCTAATTCATTGGAAGCCATATTAATGGTGGGCTTTTCATTCTGGTCTGAATACAACCATTCATGAAAGAAACCATCCAGAAAAGAAATATCTTCCAGAAAGGATTTTGATTCAGAATTGGGCTTAATATCTTGAAACCCAGCTTCTGAATGCATCGTTGAACATTCAGCAGCTAATGGGATTCCATGGGTTGAGCTCTGCAAATTAAGCTTGTCTTTTGAAATAGAAATATCACTGAACAGTACATGTTCATCTATGGGAGCGTTTGTGCTGCTACAATCTAAAATATCCTTTTTAGTGCAGTTTCCAAGAGTTTTGTGGGTACTGCCATCTGTTCCCAATATGTTAAGCTTCTTCTTCAAATGGGTATTCCACAAATTCTTTACCTCATTGTCAGTACGCCCGGGAAGCATCGATGCAATCTTAGACCACCTGTAATATTGTGAAAGAATTAGTTTCTGACTGCAAAATGACATGTAAATCTTGTCTAATTAGTTTCAGGGTCAGTTACTTGTTGCCCATAATTTCATGTGCATTGATGATAATGATTTGTTCTTCATGGGAAAAACCTCCTCGTTTTAGTCCGGGCCTTAAGTAATTGAACCACCGAAGTCTGCAACTCTTACCACATCTTTGTAGACCTGCAAAATTTCAGAACACCAACAAAATATTAGATCAATTAACAGATACACAAAGTGAAAATAAAATAGTAGTAAGTGGCTGTTAGGTTTATTAGTGAGAATGTCTTGTATACAAAGTCTCAATATCATAAAAATGAGGTTGGATTTGAGGAAAAAATTGAAAAATTAAAAACTAGAACTAACCAGCTAATTTGGAAACATGACTCCAATTTCCATGGCCATATTTGAGAACATAAGCTTTCAATATACGGTCCTCTTCAGGTGTCCATAGCCCCCTCTTGAATTTCTTCTTTCTGTCTTCTTTACAACAAGATTGGCACACCATAACTACTGATTAATGTGAGAGACTAAGATGCAAGCTAGACAGACATACAAGTTATGAACTAAAATGCAGACTTGTTTTGAATTCAGTCTTGAGACAAGAATAAGCTGTATTGTTTGCAGATAAATAAGAGATGAATTGTAGATGGGTAGCTGAGAAATGACGTTATAGTTTGTTGAAGGAGCGGTACTGCAGCACTATGGCCAACCTGCCGACTGTGTAGTTAGCACATTGCAGGTCCAAATTCAATAATTAAATTTGAGAGTATAGTTTTACTTGCTTGATGAATATAATATGTGGGTTTGTTTCAAAGTGGAATCATATTCAATTAAATATTGAATGATTGACAGAACGATTAACCTTCTAATTCTCTGATTGGATTTCATTTTTTTTTGTAAATTGTTTTGGGCACAGGGGGAGGGCGTGCTAACAATGTTTCAAGTACTTATCAAAAAGTGGTTTTTGTCTCTGTTTTATTTAATTTTTGTTTTCTTGGCTCACAGTTGCCTGGTCATGTCAGTTGTAGACAGCAAACAGTTAGTTTGTTCATATTAACGTGATCTACATGGTTGCTCCTAAATCTATTAAAAATAAACATAATTTTCTCATGATCTTTTTTTGGGTGCTAAAGACACTACTACATACTCTTTCTTAGTTCATTAGCTATGTTTAGTAGTGCTTATTTAAACAAAAGTTATAGAGCAGTGAAGTTCCTGTCTAAATGCTTAAGAATAGTCTTGTTTTTATTTGTTGTGTTTGCTACATTTTAGTAACAGTGTTGATATTATAACTTAATAGTAATCTTGAAATTTGTCAGATGGTGACATGTAATACCATAAACAATATCGGGAAATTGCAAAGTAGGTGATTTTTGACAATACAACAGATGTAATCATATATCTTTAGAGTCTCCGGATATAGTGTTTGAAGAACATTGAAGATTTTAAAAGTTTCTTTTAATTGGCCGACTGATGTTGGTAGAAGCATCGACCTCAAAATAATACATAGACAATATCTTGAAAGATTTTTGAATAATCCATGATTTCATGAGCACAAGAAATTAAAATTGCAATAAGAAGGATGGGGTAAAAAGGTTGAGTCGGGCAGTAAGGAGGGCTACGTTGAAGGTAGATAGGGGAAGGAACATTCCTGGCAGGAGGAAGAAGTCACGCCACAAAATGAGAAATGAGATGGCGCATAAGGGGGTATCATTAAAATATGAATCAACAGTTTTTGGGGGCTGCACGGATTGGAGGTGTGGCGGAGAAGTGAGGTCGTGCCTCATGAGCAAGAGATAAAAGGAAAAACATCGAACAATCCATGCCAATGAAAGTAGTGAGGATTGGACAATAGAGTGGAAGAGAGTTGAGTAGGAGGCGCTATTCAGGGAATAGGAGCGTGTATGTTGATTCCTTTGTAAATAGTAGGTTAGGATTGCATAATAGAGTGGAAGAGAGCTGAGTAGGATGTGCTATTCAGGGAATAGGAGCATGTATGTTCCACCCTCTGTAAATAGTAGGTTAGGTGTTTTGGGTTTGTTTTCTTTTGGTTTGCTTCATTCATTTAATTTTTTGTTCATCATGTGTTTTCTTATACTTCACAACTAGTGACTCTATTACCCATGGACAGTCATAAATCTTGTGTTCTGGTTTTTTTTAGCATCCTTTATAGTATTTGTCGTAATTTAGAGCCAATTGTTACCTCATTTTTCATCAAATCCTTTTGAGCCTTGCTAAAATTTGGAGAAGTTCATCATTGTTCATTCAGTTTTGATAAGGTTCTCAGAACCTTGTCGATTTTTGACAATGTTTCACTAACCATGTGTTATCCCAACAACTTGTTAAAGGTTCATATTATTTATGATGTGTTGGTCATCACTTAAGTTACAATAATATAATTAGCTTTTGATGAGGTTTTCAGAACCTCATTGGGTTTTGATAATGTTTTCCTAACCTAGTCTAAAGCCAACACAAGTAGGGAAAGTTGACCCATTCAATCAAAAGTGGAGAAATTGAAGACAATAAATAAGCATTTAGGAACTTATTGAAGGTTTTGAAACCTTTGTTAGAAGTCGAAAGGTTTTAGAAACCTCATTAAACTCCAAAGGGTTGTTGCATCCTTGGGATGGTGAGTTATTTTATTTTGGCTTCTATGGTTTCACAACCATCATCAAGACCCGAAACGGTTTTCACAACTAAGCCCAAAGTAAAAAAAAATTGATACTTTGGTTCCACCATGAGCTCTCATAAAAGTTTAGAAAGATCAAAGGCATTGAAGTTTGATTTTGGAACTTTCTAGAGGTTTTGAAACCTCTGTTGAAATTCAATAAGGTTTCAATAAAAGATTCATTGGTAGCATTTTATTGATTTGTGTTGCTCCTATTATTTCGACCTTTCTTGCTTTCTAGTTAAAAGCATACCCATGTTAAAGTTTTCTAAAACTCAGAAAAGAACACATTCTCTTATGAAACAAGGGAGTTGTGTACCTCATAAAATTTAGAGGCAAATGATTTCTATTCTTTTATCAAATGAGGGAGTTGTACCTCATAAAATTCAAAGGTAAATTATTCCATATAGAAATAATTTACCCAATTGTTGGTTAGTGATTACTTATATGATTGAACAATAGAGAAAAAAGTTGAAAATTTCAAATAGTGAATAATCTATTAACTAACACTATTTATATTTGACTTTTGTGGGATCTAATTTTTATCAAAATATATATGTCAGTTGTACTTTAGTTTTTATTATTTTTATATGTTTGGTGTGTTTTAGTTTTTATTAATTGTGTATGTGACTCCTTAATAGCTTTTGTTCAGACACTTAGGCTACTTTATAATAAAGAATTTAAAAAGTTTAAAACAAAAGGATAATAAACATGCATTTTTATAAAGTTCTACTCATATATAATATAGGTCAGCTATCATATACAATAGTTATAGTTACACACACTTTTTTAATTGTCAACAAGTGTTTAGCTTATTGACTAATATTTTGAGAAGTGCATTATAACAAAATTGGCTCTCACTTCAAAATTGTGTATAAAACACCTATAGTCATTTACAAATTAAATAATTAATATTTAATAATAAACATAATAAGGACGTCATTTAATAATTAAGATGCCATATTAAGTGAAAAAATTGTCTAGCAAAAAATAGATGAAATTAAATTTTTATAATTGTTTGCATATGTTGTATTATTTATTTTATTACTATATAACATTAAAAAATTGTTAAAAAATAAATAAAACTAATTCTTGAGTAAATGTAAATAGTGTTTGTCTTTTCTTTATCTATCAACTTGTATATTTATGTATTGATGAAACTATTTATTTATTTAGTAGTTTATATAGATGAAAATAATTCTTAGATAAAATTAAAATGTGTCTATGTATGCATGTAATAAATAAAATAATTATGTCATGAAATAAAATAACTCTTAAGTGGAGATTAATATATCTAAATATTTTCTAAATAGATTATTTAAGATATCTATAGTAGTATAAGGACATAGTGAGTGATGGAACACCAACAACCTTACCTCCAAAAGAGCCATTAGTCATCAGATTGACTTCATACCAGGGGCTTCATTGCCAAACAAAGCAGCCTACAAGCTTACACCAGATCAAAACCTAGAGGTAGCTAGACAAGTGTAGGAGTTATTGGATCAAGGCTTGATTAGGAAGAGCATCAACCCATGTGCAGTACCAGTGGTCTTAGCAACCAAGAAAGGTGGTAAGTGGAGACTTTGCACTGACTCTAGAGCTATAAATAGAATTACAATCAGATATAGGTTCCCTATCCCTAGGATTGAAGATTTAATGGATTGTCTTGGAGGAGCTCAGATTTCACCAAGTTGGATCTCAAGAGTGGATACCATCAGATCAGAATCAAGGATGGAGATGAGTGGAAAACAACCTTTAAGACAAATGATGGGTTGTATGAGTGGAGAGTTATGCCATTTGGCCTCTCTAATGCCCCTAGCACATTCATGAGGCTCATGAATGAAGTGCTCAAAGACTTTACAAGGATATTTGTGGTGGTATATCTTGATGATATACTCATCTTTAGCAAGACAGAGAAGAACACCTAAAGCATGTGGAGATGGTTCTTAGAAGATTGCAAGAAGAGAAGTTAGCCATCAATCTAGAGAAATGTGAGTTCTTCAAATAGGAGCTTGTGTATTTGGGGTTTGTAGTATCCCAAGGATCATTGAAGATGGATCCAAGCAAGGTGGAAGCTATCCTAAACTGGCCTACACCAACCACAGGGACAGAGGTAAGAAGTTTTCATGGATTGGCTCAATTTTATAGAAAATTCATAAGGAACTTTAGTGGCATATGTGCACCAGCCCTAGATAAAATAAAAGGTGGTTTAAAAACTAAGTTTAAATGGACTCAAGAAGCTGAGAAAGGTTTTGAGAAACTGAAACAAGAAGTGGCAACTCAACCTATACTTTTGTTACCTAGTTTTGACAAGTTGTTTACTATGGAATGTGATGCTAGTGGAGTTGCAGTAGGAGGAGTACTCAGCCAAGAAGGCAGGCCTATAGCATTTTTTAGTGAAAATCTCAATGAATCTAAGGCAAAGTACTCTACCTATGACCTAGAATTGTATGCTTTAGTGCAGTCACTTAGGAAGTGGAGGCATTATCTCCTACCCAAAGAGTTTGTGGTGTTTACTGACAATCAAGCACTTAGCTACATCAACACTCAAGAGAAATTGAGCAATAGAGATCTGAAGTGGATGGAGTATCTTCAAGCCTTCACATTTACCATCAAGCACAAGAAGGGACAGTTGAACAAGGTGGCAGATGCACTAAGTAGAAGATTGCTGATAGTGCAAGAGATACAGATCAAGAGCATTGGAATAGAGAGTTTCAAGGATCTATATGGGGAAGATGAAGACTTCTCGGAGGCCTACAAGGTATGTTCTGACTTTGAGAATCATTTTCATAGTCAATACTCAGAGTATACATTACAAAGTGGATTTTTATTCAAGGGAAATCAGTTGTGTGTGCCAAAAGGTTCCATGAGAGAGAATCTTATACAAGAAAAGCACAATGGAAGTCTTAGTGGTCATTTTGGCATCAACAAGACAATGGAACTAGTGCAAAGGTTTTACTATTGGCCCAAGTTGCCAAGGGATGTCAGGAGGTATGTGGAGCAGTGTGTAGTTTGTATGAAAGCCAAAGGGGGATCTAGTAATGCAGGTTTGTATCAACCTCTCCCCATTCCAAACAAACCATGGGAGTGTGTTAGCATGGATTTTGTTGTAGGACTCCCTAAGACTAAGACAGGGTTTGACAGTGTCTATGTGGTAGTAGATAGATTTAGCAAAATGAGTCACTTTATCCCTTGCAAGACCACACATGATGCTAGTTATATTGCTCACCTTTTCTTCAAGGAAGTTGTAAGGATCCATGGATTGCCTTTAAGCATTGTATCAAACAGAGATGTGAAGTTTATGAGTCACTTTTGGAAAACTCTATGGAGCAGATTAGGTACCAATTTATCCTTTGGATCAGCTTACCATCCTCAAACCGATGGACAAACTGAGGTAGTTAATAGAGTGTTAGGTAACCTTCTCAGATGCCTAACCAAGGAGTATGGACAGACATGGGACTTGGTCATATCACGGGCTGAGTATGCATACAATGACAGTGTGAATAGGACTACAGGGAAGAGTCCTTTTGAAATAGTGTATGGGATGCACCCAAGAGGTGTGTGTGAGCTCAGAGATCTTGGAGCTATGGAGAATAGGAGTGGACATGCAGAGGACTTCACTCAGACCATGAAAGAGATTCAGGAGCAGGTAAAGAAGACAGTCACCGAAGCTACACAAAAGTTGAAGGATAAGGTAGATTTGTCAAGAAAAGATTTGCAATTTGCAGTAGGAGATTATGTCATGGTTCACCTCAACAAATCCAGGTTGCAGAAGGGAACATCAACCAAATTGCAGATGAAAAGAGTAGGACCATGCAAGGTGTTAGCCAAGTATGGGAAAAATGCATACAAGGTGGAGTTACCTGCAGATTTAGGGATTTCACCAGTGTTCAATGTAGCTGATTTGATCAGATATAAGGGATCAGTCAATGACTTAGATCAGAACAGTAGGGAGATCTTCAAGGATGTAAGCAACATAGCCTTACCTACTCTAGACAAGCTACAAGCAGAGAGGATCTTGGAGTCAAGAGTGAAGAAATCTACAAGGCATAAGGTGTATATGGAGCATCTTATCAAATGGAAGAACAAACATGGCTATCCAGTAGTTCCTAGACATTGTAAGGGAGTGAAATATTAACATGTTGAATGTTTAAACAACATAAACCATATGCAAAGTATTACACAACAATAAAAGGTTGATATAGGAAATGAAATATAGTCGATACTATTGGAATACATCATTATCTTTATAAGTAGTGAATTATTCAAAATTAGAACACATATCTCATAATGGTAAAGCAATGAAGTGTTTGAGTTTGCTGCATTAGGTATTTGGAATGCATGATAATAGGAATAGCTAGCAAGGAAAAGAATCGATCAAAGCATATTTATGTGTCTGGGCGACTCTTCATTCCTCTAAGCATAGACTTAGTTGACCTTGTGCATGTTTTTCATTTTGAATGTAAACTGATTCAATGATTAAAGCCGCGCCAAACAATAGGAGAGTAGGTTGCATACTTGGCACCAGATTTATGAAGTTCTAAAGGCTATAGAACTCCATTTTGGAAATAATTCAATTGTCACCATTTGATCATGTGTAGATTGAAATAGCCTTAAGCTATTGTCAAAACATATAGGTTGCCCTGTAGCTTCTTGTGCTTAGTAAACTCTTTTATTGTTGCCACCTTTTTGCTAAGTGAAGTGAATCGACTTGCATGGAAAGTCTTGTCAGTTCACATGCCTTTTCTGTAGGATGTGAAGTCTGCTTTTTGTTGTACAAATAGAGAGGACATCTCTCTCATTCGGACGTTAGGAATAGAAAAATCTCACATTTTTCACTAGCCTCCACCCATCTATCTTCTACATACCACAAAAAATTGCCACACTTTGATTTTATGATCAATACAAGTTGTTGAAATTTGTGTGACAAGATCCATTTTCTAGCCTACATTACCAAATGATTACATCCATAAATAAATTTGAGACTCCATAGTCTTTCCCCCATTCCTAAATAAAATTAGCACCATTGGCCTAACAATGCCTCATCGACAGAACCCACATCATTACCCCACTGATGGCTCGATGAAAGTAGCTCACAACCTAATATCGGTGTAACAATACCCTATTGGGTTGACTCCTAAGGCGCTCTGCCCGATAGACCGATAGAGTCAACAAAAGTAAACACATCAATGTAACACATGTACATCGATGGAACAAATGTTTGCATTCCCCCGATGACCTGATATAACCTTGGATTACCTGGTGCATAATGTGTATCAGGGTGACGTTATCTAGCATCGCATCGAGAGACCTAAGGAAATTTTTTCATCAATGGAGAAGGTGGCTATCGGTGGAAGAAGAATCACAGTCTCGCCAATATGATGATAATGATTATTACTAATTGATGTGACGTCCCAAGGCATTGTTTAGATATTTAAAATAAATGTTCTCCTCTGATGACAAGATTGAAATGGGTGGTGTATTTATGAACCAGAATTGAAGTGAATTATGCCACAAGTTGATCACATAATTGTTGCAGAATCTGGAAGATTTCACTAAGAGAAAAAGTAGAAAAGCAAGGCTTGGAGTTCGTACACAGCAAAAAACCAATGGAGGTGAGACTCAAGTAAGTACATCAATCCCAACTAAGAAATTATATTTTTCAAAGGCTTAAGAAATCAAACAATGGAGGAGAGTACAGAAAAACCCAAAGCTAAAAAAAATAAAACTAAAAAGAGACTCCTAAATCAAGACTTGATAGACCAATGCCCTGGGTCAGGGCCAAGACCCAAGAGAAGTACTCAAACGAATCCTTCAATGGATCGACTATGGGATAAATATAAGGGCTTGGGAGACGTTTGGACACCGCAACATGGATATGAGCTCTTCATGTACCACTACAAAAAACAATTTAGGTTTCAACCAGTCTGCAACCCATGGAGACTTGTGGTGCCAATTGTGTTCATGAATGCAGAACTAATTAAATCTCTTGCTAGCAGATACGACCCCAAGAAGAGAACTATTCAATCACATAGTGGGGCTGACATGCTTGTTATTTCTAAGGATCTCATTTCTAATGTGTTTCATTTGGAGTGTTCTCTGAACTTGCCATTCACGTTCAAAGATCTCTTGACAGAGTATCATGATATGGATACCAACTACAAACAATGGAAATTTCCCCTACATAGGCCTAAGAATGAAGGAGGCTAGCTCATAAGGTTTTCTAGCAGTGAAAACCCTCCTTTTTATGAGGATTTGTTTAAGGAGTAATTTCAATACACTTATCATTCAACTAGTTAGGTTTTGGGGGTAGAGGTTCCCCCTCTCATGTCTATTTCCCCAATGGTCTTAGCTATAGACATACAGAGCAAGGACACTAGGCCATTTGATTACGCTAGTTACTTGGCCAACATCCTAAATCAAGGACTTGAAAAGATAAAAAATAACAGTGATAATATTTATATCAAACACTATTCTCTGCTTATGTATTTTCTTTTGTATGAGGGACATGTTAGAGGAGTCTGGAGTGAAGAATTAAAGATAAGAGATATAGATAAAAATGGAGATTTCAAACCTGTACAAATGTGGACCTCATTGTGGGATAGTCAATTTGGCAGGTGTCATTACCTTTATTTCAAATATTTTTTTGTAAAACCATTGATGAAGTTGTTGGGATATTTGTGTAATTATAACTTATCCCCAAAAGTACAAATATTTCTAAGACCAAAGGAAAATGATCCAAGAAATAAAGTGATCATTACTGGGGAGGCTGGTATGCTTTCTCTTATTGTACAATGATTAGGGTCTATGGGTTCAAAGGAACTCCACACTTACTGCCATGTGTAGTTCCTGACAAAATTTCCTATTTATAAATTGTGAGGCAATTGGAAAAATCTGATGCTAAACACCTCAAAGGACATAACAAATAATAAGTTATTCCCAACACCTTATGTTTTGGAGACTTTTACAGTGGTTGCAAATGAGGGGTATGAGGAAATTGATACTAAATTAGCACAATACAACCTTCCTCTAGGTAATGAAAGGGAAAATTTTGATGTAGAAGGATTTAATCACAAAGAAAGACTATCACAGGGGCTATTAGGGTATGAGAATTTTTTCTCAGTCGAAGATGTGGTCAGAAACCATGATGAATCTTCTACCATTGATAGAATGGATACATATAACAAGATTATGCTTGCAGAAGAATGGAAAAGAAAAAATGTCCCATCTTATTCAAAGGAATTTGGTGAAATACAGGATCCTCTAACAAGAATTGAGCAACTAATTCCTCATGTGAATGAATTGGTAAAGGATGTGCCCCCATTTGTTTTTTATGCACCTCATGCAACCTATCTAGGAGTACAGGCTAAAGCAATAGAGCCCCTAGATTACATATCTTCACAACCTACTCCTGAGGTGTGTTTTTCTATAGACACTGATATAAGTGAAGAAGAGGGGAGTGATGAGGAGAGTGAACAAGTAGAAACAATAAGTGCTCTTGTAATTGCACAGTATGAGCCCCCTCAAGAGCATAATACTGTAAGATTTGAGGCATCTAATGAATTATCTGATGATGTTAGGGTCAAAGCTGGGCAAGAGTTCATTTCTAATTATGATTTTGTTAAATATTCTGAATTTAAATAATTTGTTTATGAATATAAAGGCAGGAAAATGAGACAAAAGATGTAGGATATTACTCCTGAACAAGAGCTCGCTGCTTTGGAAGAATTGAAAAAAGAGATAGATAAAGAGATGGAATCCATCACTCCTGAGAGAGGAAGATAGTTACTTCAAGAAGCTGGAGTGTTGTGTTTTCCCGGGTGAGATATTAGTTTTGTAATTGTATTTGATAGCTTCAAAAAAAGAGGGGACAAAACAATGAACCTAACAGAGGAAGCAAGTGATAAAATCTATTCAGGATCTAGGTACAACCCAAACGAGACCACCTTACTTATTTGGTCATTGTACCCTCATGACAAAAGACCAACTATGATTGATAATCCAAAGAAAGTGTTTGGAAATCTCTTGTTCCAAAGAGTAGGGGATACTAACCCAATGGAGACAATAGAATTGAACATCAATGTGGCGAAATTCACCAAAGCACAAATTGAAAAACTGGTTAAAGAAAATGATAGATTGAAGAAGGAGCTAGCACATCAAAGAGAAATATCATCTTCCTCCTCCACATCAAAGTTGTATTCCCCGTGGCTTGAAAAAGATAAAAGAGTATTGGATGCATTGGCTGATGTAGCTTATTGGAAGAATTACTACTTGAAATTTCAGGGGAAGTGTAAAGAATTGGAGAAAGAAATGAAAACCATCAAGTATAATACTATATCTGAAATGAAGAAGGAAAGATTCAATAAAATGATGAAATGTGATGATGAATATTGGAAACTATTCAAGTAGACACACTCAACAGTGGTGGAGAATGGACAATTATAGTGGAGAATGATTGAAAAGAAAAAGGAGCTCCTAGACAAGAAAATATTGGTAGGATCACACAATGAATATCATAATAGGCTTCAAGAAGATCTCAACTGCTTTAATTCAACTATGACACTTCATGATGACAATGGGAATCCTCGAGAGTATGATGATTGGAAGGAAGAGTTTGTTGTGCTTCTCACTACTGAATTACAAGAAATCAATGATGAGGATATGGTTTTACAAAATACTCATAAGAAACTCAAGAAAATGTACATGGAATATGATATGAAAGAGGTGATCTCCAACCCAGACACCTATGTTGAACAAGAGTACATCCATCACCTCTCTGCAATCAATTTGTTTATCAACCAAACTATAGATGTACCAGATACGACGGGACAACCATCAGAAATGGGAGAGTCAGCCGACAACATGCTGAGAGCCCTATCATAGAGTAGAAGCTTTGAACAAATCTTAGATGGTCACGAGCTTCTACTTGGAGATTAACAGATTGGTGTATTCACTTGCCACAATATTTTGTTTTAATTATGTTTAGTTATCAAACAACATGACTTTTTGTAATGGGTCTGAAGCTTGTTGCCTCTCATATATATAAGAGAGACTAAGACCAAAAAATCATCATCATATCATCTTTCCATTTAGGGTAGGCATTATTAAGAAGATAGATTGCACCCATTCACCCATCCATCTCATGTAAGAAACTATTGTTATTATACATATTATTTAAAGATAAATACAATGGAGAAGGTTTTGCATAATTATTGACTTGCTTTCAAGTGTTCAACTGTTGTGTGGATTCATATGCTTATCTGTTATTTGGTTGTCTTTGAAGTGGTTGTTTATGTTATTCAAATTGAATGTGTGGAAATACATTTAACTTTTTAATACACATTTGTTGTAGTTGTGTGATGTTGTTGACTAGTTTCTGTGTGCAAAAGAATTAAATTTCCTTTTAAGAGATCAAATTTAATAGGTTCCTATTTGGATTAAAGTCCTTTTGAATAGGTTGTCTTAATTGGTTTCCTTTCACATTTGAATTAAATCCTTTCGCAACTTCATAGTAGCATAAGGGGATATCACTAGGATCACTAAGAAGATTCCAAATAATGGATATACTTGCACATTTGCACAAGGTGCATACTTTTAAAAGTTCCCAACTGTTTGAGTTAAGCTAGAGAGTAAATCTGCCCATCTTACAAAATACTATCTTCAAAATCATCATTCACCTCTCGACTCCATTCACCCAGTAGGTAGGCACTAGTCATTTTAGAATAATCTCATATAAACCTCATCCATATACTTTATTTTCAAAAAAAAAAATAGTAGGAAGCAGTAATTAGCCTTGCATCTACTTCACCTCATTTGCCATTGTGAGTAGATTGCTTAATTTAGAGGTCATAGCCTTGAAAATCCTCTTATCATTCAAGTACACTCACCTAGGTTTGGTAGAGCTTTAATAGTAGGAGGTAATCAAAATCTTTGTTACCTTGTTCGTGGGCCAAAAACATATCAAGAGACTGACACCCTCTTGTGGTCTAAAAAACTGCATTTTTGAGACCTAATAGATTACCTCATGCAAATCAATTTCCACATTAATAGGCCTCCATCCACCTATCTTCCACATACCACAAAAATTTTCCACACTTTGATGTTATGATCAAATAAAAATTGTTGAAATTTGTGTGACAAGATCCATTTTATAGCCTACATTGCCAAATGATTACATCCATAAATAAGTTTGAGACTCCATAGTCTTTCCCCCATTCCTAAACAAAATTAGCACCATCGGCCTCACAATGCCTCATCGGTGTAACCCCCATCATAGCCTCGCCAATGGCCCATTGAAATAATTTCACAACCTAATATCGCTATAACAATACCCTATCAGACTTACTCCTAAGGAGCTCTCCCTGATAGATTGATAGAGTCAACAAAAGTAAGCATATCGTTGTAACACATGTATATCGGTGGAACAAATGTTTGCATTCCCTTGATGGCCCAATATAACCATGGATTACCTAGTGCATAATGTGTATCAGAGGAATTGGGGTGTATTGAGGTGACGTTATTTGGTATCCCACTGATAGGCCTAAGGAAATTTGTTCATTGGTGGAGAAGGTGGCTATTTGTGGAAGAAGAATCACAGTAGTGCTAATACGACGATAATGATTATTATTAACTGATGTGACATCCCGAGGCATCATCGAGATATTTAAAATAAATGTTCTCCTTTGATGAAAAGACTAAAATGGGTGGTGTATTTATGAACTAGAATTGAAGTGAATTATACCACAAGTTGATCACATAATCATTGTGAAATATGGACAATTTTGCTAAGGGAAGAAGTAGCAAAGAAAAGCTTGGAGTTCGTACGCAGAAAAAAACCAGTGGAGGCGAGACTCAAGTAAGTACATCAATCCCAACTGAGAACTTATATTTTTCAAAGGCTTAAGAAATCAAACAATGGAGGAGAGTACAGAAAAACCCAAAGCTAAAAAATAGAAAACTAAAAAGAAACTCCTAAATCAAGACTTGATAGATCAATGCCCTGGGTCGAGGCCGAGACCCAAGAGGAGTGCTCAAATGAATCCTTCAATGGATTGACTATGGGATAAACATAAGGGCTTGGGAGATATTTGGACTCCGCAACACGGATATGAGCTCTTCATGTACCATTCAAGAAAACAATTTAGGTTTCAGCTAGTTTGCAACCCATGGAGGTTGAACCTAGGGAGACTCGTGGTGCCCAATGTGTTCATTAATGCAGAACTAATTAAATCTCTTGATAGAAGATACGACCCCAAGAAGAGAACTATTAAATCACACCGTGGGGCTAACATGCTTGTTATTTCGAGTGATCTCATTTATAATGTGTTTCAATTGGAGTGTTCTCTAAACTCACCATCCATGGTCAAAGACCTCTTGACAGAGTATCATCACATGGATACCAGTTATAAAATATGGAAATTACCCCTGCATAGGCCTAAGAATGGAGGCCAGCTCAGGAGGTTTCCTAGCAGTGAAAACCCTCCTTTTCATGAGGATTTGTTTGAGATACACTTATCATTCAACTGGTCAGGTTTTGGGGGTAGAGGTTTCGCCCTCATGTCTATTGCAATAATGGTCTTAGTTGTAGACATATAGAGCAAGGAAGCTAGGCCATTTGATTACACTAGTTACTTGGCCAATGCCCTAAATCAAGGATTTGAAAAGATAAAAAATAACAGTGATAATATTCATTTCAAACACTATTCTCTGCT
Source organism: Sequoia sempervirens (assembly GCA_007258455.2). Classification (NCBI taxonomy): domain Eukaryota; kingdom Viridiplantae; phylum Streptophyta; class Pinopsida; order Cupressales; family Cupressaceae; genus Sequoia; species Sequoia sempervirens. The sequence continues at coordinate 549,028,826 of VDFB02000003.1, read as the reverse complement.
TATGCATTTGCTTTTAAAACTGGTTAAAGAAAATAAAAAATTAAAGAAGGAGCTAGCACATCAAAGAGAAAGATCATCTTCCTCCTCCACATCAAAGTTGTATTCACCTTCTACAATCAATTTGTTTATCAACCAAAACTGTAGATGTACCATATGACGACAACCATACAAAATGGGACAAATAACCGATAACATGATGAGCTTCATCATAGAGTAGAATATTTGAACATATCTTAGGTGGTCATAGCTTCACTTGGAGATTAACGGATTGGTGCATTCACTTGTGCTAGTATTTGTTTTAATTATTTTAGTTATCAAATGACATGACTTTTTGTAACAGGTCTGAAGCTTGTTTCTCATATATATAAGAGAGACCAAGACCCGAAAAGAATCATCATCATATCATTTTTCCATTTTAGAGTAGGCATTAGTAAGAAGATAGATTGGACCCATCCACCCATCCATCTCATTTCAGAAACTATTGTTATAATGTATATTATTTAAAGATAAATACAATAGAGAAGGTTATGCATAATTATTGATTTTCTTTTAAGTATTCAACTATTGTGTGGATTCATATGCTTATATGTTATTTGGTTGTCTTTGAAGTGGTTGTTTATGTTATTCAAATTGAGTGTGTGGAAATACATTTAATTTTTCAATACACATTTGCTATAGTTGTGTTATTTTGTTGACCAGTTTCTGTTTGGATTAAAGTCCTTTAGAAAAGGTTGTCTTAATCGGTTTCCCTTCACATTTGAATTGAATCCTTTTTGCAACTTCACAATAGCATAAGGGGATATCACTAGGATCACTAAGAAGAGTCCAAATAACTAATATACGTGCACGTTTCCACAAGGTGCAAAATTTTAAAAGTTCCCAACTATTCGAGTTAAGCTGAAGAGTAAATCTGCCCATCTTAAAGAAGTCTATCTCAAAAATAATCATTCACCTCTTGACTCCATTCATTCAATAGGTAGGCACTGGTCATTTTAGAATAATCTCATATAAACCTCATCTATATACTTGATTTTCAAAACATCTTTAGTAGGAAGCAATAATTAGCCTTGTATCTACTTCACCTCATGTGCCATTGTGAGTAGATTGCTTAATTTAGAGGTCATATCCTTCAAAATCTGCTTATCATTCAGGTACACCCGCCTAGGTTTGACAGAGCCTAAAGAGTAGGAGGTAATGAGAATCTTTTCTACCTCATTGGCAGGCCAAAAATGTATCAAGAGACTGGCACCCTCTTGTCGTTGTTTTTGAGACCTAATAGATTGGTGACTCTATTGGGGATTAAGCCAATTCTTAACCTGAGCTTTCCATCATAGAGTCATTCCAAAACATCATAAAAGGGTGAAGAATTTGCTGGGAAGAAACACAATCATTTTCCTACTTATGAAAAGTAGGTGGAGACTTTGAAGGATTTTTTAAATATCATATTAGAATGGATAAATGATAGACATAGAGATATTTTATATCATCCAACATGAATGGAAGAAGATCTTTGCACTAGGAGAGTCCCAAGAAGAGCAATGTTAGGTGGACATATAAGCATGGATCTCATCGTGGAAAAAATAACACAAATAAGGGTGAAACAATATCTAAACAACCACATGATAATGTGAACACATCAGAGTAGATCTTCACAACATTTAACTCTCCACTTCACCCTAATGGTGGAAATCCCTCAACACCTCCTGAAAGAAGCAATATAAATGATAATATCCTCAATTACAAATCAGACCCTTAAAAGGAAAATGAGTTTTAGGAACAGATGGAAGAAGAGAGAAAATGGAGACAAGAGGAATGTGATAGGGGATTCTCATCACAGCAAGGGGAAGAAAACCAGGAGGGGTTCCTTGATCACACTGCCGTCGATTTTGATAGTATGACTAACCAAGAGATTGAAATGCATGTAGAATGGAAAAGACAACAACTTAGAATGAGACAATAGATGATACAAGAAAGCCAAGAGCTTAATCAAAAAAATGGCACAATTAAGCATCTAGGCACCAAATGTTGGCAAGAGACACTATAATTATGCTTTGGTGTTGTCATTGATAGCAACCCTAGTCGGTAAGTGGATCCACATCTCATCATTTACTTCTACTGGTAGTCAGAGTGAACACAGTCAGGAAGATCAGATCATGCGGCAGCTTGGTGGTCATTGATTCGCATACAAATTTCCTATTGTTATTTTTCTTTGTGGATCTCATGGGAGGTCTATCAATTCATTTATTATGTTTTCCAGAAATCTCAGAGCCTCGTATTAAGTCTTCTGTGAGTTTGGAGATTCGGTTGGTAATTTTCTATTTTTCAGCCGACTTAGTCAATATAATATGTTGTGGATATTCAAGGAATGTTTATTCAAATATCTTTGTGTTTGATTATTATGTTTTGGGTCCAAGCTAAGCTATAGCCAGGCATTGTGGATGCGCATTGAATTTTTCTTGTGTTTTGAGCTGACAAGTTGTAAATGTTTCTAAGCTTTATTGGAGCCAACTTGTAGCGATTAAATTCCTAGTCGTGAATATATATAAGTGATCAATTATATCATTTATGTATGTGTAGAAGGTATGCCAATGTATGTTGCAAATATCTGAAGAGTGTTAGAGCGATATCATGCATAGTTTCACTTGTGCATAAAGATTTTGTAGTGTGAACCTAAGCAGAGCATAGCAGAAGTTCTGTATCAGTCAAAAGGACAAAAGATCGTCATCAGAGCTTAATTGGAACTGTAATCAAGGATTTGTAGATGCTATTTCTTTTAGTTCATTTTCTTGGATCTAATCCAAATATTTGTAAGGCAATGATCCTTTCTATTTTGAGTAGTGAGCTCTAGGCAGTGTGCCTGAATGCAAGTGCATTCCTATTTTGTAATATTTCTTTTGGGTATACCTAGAACTTATTGTGGATTGGCCATCCATCGTGGTTTTTCCCCTAATAGGGTTTCCATGTAAAAATCCTTGTGTTATGGTGTTATGGTTACTTGCTTTCTGTTTCTACATATTACTTTTGATTGGATGTTCTAAGTAGATTAAAGATCAAAATAATAAAGTTAATTTTTGCAAAACACTGATTCACCCCCCACTCTTAGTGTATCTTGTTTCCAACAATTAGTATCAGAGCTAGTTCCTTGAAAGAAGTCTAACAACTTGGGGAGATCTTGGAAAGTGTCTTCAATGGATACAAGCAATCTTCAACAAAAACTTATGGTGCCCCTAGATGATCTTGAGCAGTCAAAGTCTAAGAATCGAGAACTACAAGAAAATATTGAGAATGCAAAAAAATTCATTCAGTCATTGAAAGACAAGATCAATGAATCAAGGGAGAAAAGAAAAGAATTATGTGATTGACTTAAGAAAAATAATAGAAGCATGGAAGATGAACAACTAAGCCACACCTTGAAAGTGAAAACAAAAGAGTGTGAGAAATTCTCCAGAGAAAATGATGTCCTGAAGCATGAGATGGAATCTATCATGATGAGAATGACCAAGGAAATTGAAGATATAAAGAAGAATGAAGAAAATGTTGCTCAATATTTGAAAGAAAAATCTGAACAATGTAGCCGATTGGACAATGAATTGGAACAATCTAAGAACAATGAGGAAGTGCTTGAAAAACAACTTGATGATCTTAGAAATGAACTTATTGTTGCAAATGAGTACAAGTAGAAATTCAAGGCAAGCTCAGCCAAGCTCGATGAATTGATTAAAGGTCAGAGGACTAATGGTGACAAGTGATGTCTTGGCTATGAGGAAGGTGAAAGTTTCAAATCAGGACAAAGGAACTTTGGACAAATGAATTTTGGGCATGGAAGATTCTGGCAAGGAAATCAGATGAATAGAGCTAGAAACAATCCGGTAAGACAACCAAATGCTCAGAGATTCAATGGTTACTATTTTAATTTCAATAGGTTCAAACATATAGCTTCTTAGTGTAGGAACAAAATGAATCAAAGTGGACCATCATTCTCAGGTTAGTGCTTTAATTGTAATAAGTATGGTCATAAATTGGATGAATGTAGAGTTGTGATGAATAACTTCCATAGAGATGTCAAATGCTATGCATGAAATAGATTTGGGAATTTTTCTAACCAATGCAAATCAAGGAAAATCAGTGGAACAGTTGGTCTGATCAAAGAAATGTTGTGTGTTACAACTGCAACAAATTCGGTCATATTGCTAGATCTTGTTGGAACATAAGAGGTCTGGTAAATCAACACAGATAGTAGGATGTCAAAGGAAAAGGGAAAATTACTACAGATGTGATCAGGAGGTAGATGCAGAAGAAATGGGTAAAGAAGGAACCCTCTGCTGAAGAAAATGTGCCTGAACCAAAACCTACTTTTGGTAATTCCTCTAGGAATTAGTTTTAGGTCTTCGGCCTAGGGGGAGCTGTCAGAAAAAATCCTTCAACCTCCTGTAGGCAATCGGTACTGGAATGTGGACCAGTCGAGTAGGTGGGTCAATGCTTTTTAGATGCTGCTCAATCAATTTGGGAAGGTACTATGTAGTTTAGAAGATTCGTAGAAGGTTTATCTAGCACAATGCACAAAATCAGAGTAACCGGATGTACTAGGGTAAAAGCAATTATTGCGGCAAAGAATGTTAGTTGTGAAAATGATAAAAATCCACTCCTATCCTTCATTTGTCACTTTGCATTTTGGAGGAAAACAGTTTGAAGAGCCCTTGAGTGAACTTTGTTGAATTGTGAAGAGATTCAGAGTGGGAAGAAGAATTTGCGATCGTACATCAATCTGGAAAAAAGGTATTTTTCGAAAAGCCTGTAAATTTCTGAATTTGCAAATCATGGCAACTTTGTTGGTAGTCGAAGTCAAGGACAAACCTCATCCTAAGTTCAAATGGAACCCTTATAAGTCTATCGAGACTGACCCTCTCGGTGCATTTTCATCCGTGTCATACGAAAATTTGCACATTGAGGATATTAGGGCATATATTCATGCAAACATTGAAGAGTTAGGCACTTCTCAGATAATGAATCTGTATTCCCATCATATAGTTGGAGAGGATTTTATTGTGAAACCAGAATTTCAAACCCTAGAAGGAAAGAAATTTGCATAGGTTGCAAGATTTTCCGTATTTGAGGAAAATGAATGGGTTAGATACATTTTGAGCCATGTTCATGATGAATTCATGTGGCTAAATATACCCTTCAAAATCACAAATGAGGCTATATGTACAGTAACAGGTCTGAATTCCACCGATAGACTTCCAGTCTTGAAATCCATGAAGAATGACAAGGTTACTGAGGTGACATGTGTGCAATGGGATAGAAGGGCAATGACAATAGAAGACATTGTTGAATTGGATGTGAAATTCACATCAATGGTCATTGTTATTATACTCATTCCAACCTGAAACTTCTATATCCCATAACCATCTAGCGCATTACTAATGGTAAAGAAAATGTAGAAATATGATTTGTGCGAGCTGCTTTCAGAAGTTAGTTGTTGGACAACCTACCCAAAATCAAAGGTAAAAAGAACACATCCAAATATGCACCCGCTATTTTCTTATTTTCTACTCTCATGAATGAGGTTCACGATTGTAAAGCTACTGGAAAATAGATTTTGTTTCGTAGTTGTTCGGGCTTAAGGAACAAAGCCACAACGTAAGGATCGCCAATAGAATTCTACCCTTGGGGCATCACTTTAAAAATTTCTAGGAGATGATGCATGTCAGGGAAAGGATTCCCACTTCAATTGTGGAGCAATACAAAGACTTTATCTGCTTCATGGTGGATATTGACCAATGTCATATGGAAGTTGTTGATCCCAGAACCGTTTGGATCATGCCAATGGGATATGAAGTAGAGGAAAACATCCTGAAGATCTATGTTGAACACTTGCTAAATTCACCTCTAGACCAGGGTGAAGAAAGGTTTGGAACTTATGCAGAGAAAAGTATGCAAGTTCATGAGGAGCTGAGAAAAGTAGTGATAATCAGGAGAGTAAGAAAAGATACAGAAGTTCTTGTAGAAAGGATGGGCTTACCTATAGAAGCTTTGAGAGAAGTAAGAAGGAAGAGAGATGAGGTAGAAGTAGCAGAAGTGAAAGAAAAAAAAGAGTCTTCCAGTCCTAGTGTATTCTCTGCCCACAGTAGAACCACAAGGAGTTCCCCTGCAACAAAGCCAACACAAGACAAGCCTTCCGGTAAAAGGAAGAAGAACAAAAGTTCAAGGACATATAAGCCTCTTCAGAAGATGAGGAAACTGAATCAAAAGAAGTCTTAAAAGAAGTTAAAGCTATCGGAACTTAGGTTGTCAATCTAAAGCCTTCCAAGAAGGTTGAGAAGGCTAAGAAGGCTAAAGTTGATAAACCTGGTATGACAATTGATGAAGTTGAAAATGCAATTGTCAAAGACGGTAATCTCAAGATCCTCTATGATTTGTATGAAACTTTTGATGAGTCGGGTCAAAGAGTTCTAGAGGAAGCCACAATAAAACATATGAATATTTTTAATAAAGTTCTTGTTGAGATTATGTCTAGCTTACCCAAGAATTTGTATGATATTCTGGAGTCAAGAAGAGTAAGTGCTAGAACAAAAGAAGAAAATCTGAGGAAGAGAGTTCTTGCAGATTTGTGTCTAGAAATGTCAATTAAGGAGATGGATTCACTCCTTGAAAAATTTAAAAAGGAATTTAAGAGCAAAACAAGGGTGAATAAACTCATGATTGGCGAAACTGATGCAGTTGATAGTGAAACCAAGGAAATTATGGAAGAGTTTCTGTCAAAGAATAAGGTTAACATTGAGGAACTGTATAATGAAAATGTTTCAGGAAATGTGGAAATGAATGAGGAGGTAAATGTAAGTGAGGAAGAGAATGTGAAAAAGGAGAATATGAATGTATCTGATCCTCCAGAAGTTGAGGATATTCTGATCTCTCCTAGTGTGGAAAACATAGAGACACCTATGGAAACTGAAGTTCCTAAGGTGATGATAGCTGAGGAGAAGGTGGCACAAAATGAAGAGGTTGAAATACCTAAAAGCAATCTGGAAATAGTCTTAGTAGAACTAAAGGCTCAAGAAGAAAAGATTTAGGAAATCAATGTGGAGGCAAGAGACACTGCCAAGGCAGTGAAGAGATCTCTAATAGAGCAACATGAAGATTTTGATCCTAAATTGGATGAGATTTCAATCAATCTATCTACTCTGTCCCCAATTCAGATGATGAAGGTAGCATCCATCGCTCAAGCTAATTCCAGTGACAAAATTTTGAAGTCTCACATAGAAGATAGTGAACTGCTAAATATTGCATCCGTAGTTTTGCAAAAATTAATGCCTACTCTTGTCATGGACCCATCATGTTCCTCTTTCAGAGAGCTAAAGAAGCTTATAACTGTTATAAGTATTCAAGTTGAGTCCCTTGAGAAATCTGCTAAGGATAAAGTGAAAAAGGAGTTTAATAGAAAAAGACTCAGTCAGCTGAAGGTAATAATTGCAAAGAATAAGATTCTGGTAGCTACCTGCATGAAGAACATTCAAGGTTCTATATTTGAAGCAGTAAAAGTCTACAAGTCTTGTTTGGTTCTATCCAAATTTACTGAAGGTAATGAGAAAAAGGTGAAGGATCTGGAAAATCAACTAACCACCATTTC
>VDFB02000003.1:548901917-549018040 GCA_007258455.2 Sequoia sempervirens | reverse complement strand
AAATACAATGTGAATGTGGAACAAGAGGTATTTTATGACGTGGAAGAAAAATCATACAAGGTAGCATATGTGTACAATACAATGCCCCAGTTTTAGCTCAGAACACCAAAAAAAGAAGAGAAGAAGGCAATCACAACAAAAGCAGTGGTTTAGGAAAAAGGGAGAAAATACAATTTGAGAAGTAGGTCGACAAAGGGAGATCAAGGGACACCCAGAAGTATGTTCATTAAAGAGTAGAAAAACAAGGAGAATGTTCCATCTAAACAAAATAAGGATGGAGAAAAGAAACCATAGAAAAACATCCAAAAGGGGACCATTGATGTTGAGCCAGAAAAAACACAAAGAAATGAAAAAACTCAACATGAAGTGAAGAAAGTTACTAAAACTAAAAAGGGAGAATAAGGAATCACTAACCCTTCCTTTTACATGGCCCAAGCATCGGCACAAATGAAAATGATAGTTCCTTTAATAGAGTTGATGAAAATTGAAGAGTTCAAAGATAGGACTCTCAAAATGATTGCCAACACATATGAGAAACATGAAGATCGGAAGAAAGAAGTGCAAGTGTTGTGGAAAGGGAAATAACAAAAGCACCAAAGGCATATTTAGGGGATACACTCACAAAGAATTTCTCCCAAGTAGATTCATTCTATACCACGTTGGTTATCAACAATAAAATTGTGAAGAATTGCATGATTGACTCAGGGGCAGTAATCAACATTATGCCCTTGGCTATCATGAAGGAGTTGGGTCTATGGGTAAATACTACATATGGAAAATGTTATGCCATGGATAATAGATCAATTATTGTAGTAGGAGTAATATAGGATGTAGAACTAAAACTTGCATCATATCCAAAAGCAACATATAAAACAGGTATTACTGTGGTTGATACTCCTCCTTACTATGGGATGCTACTGTCAAGGTAGTGGACAATTGTAGTAGGAGGGAATGTTTAGTTGGACTTGTCTTATTCTACTATCCCTGTGAATGGAAAAGAGGCCAGACTACATAGGAATCCTAGATCTAAACATGTCATTGATCTCTTTGACCCCAATCAAATGAATTTCTTTTGTGATGTGGACTTGGGAAGCTTTAGAATATAACATTCAAAGCCTGAATTATTGAACACTGGTCCAATTGCTAGGGATGTTTCCAAAAATGAGCATGGTGTATGGAAAATGTATTTTGATGGAGCATGCAGTGAAGAAGGTAATGGAGTAGGAGTTTTCTTTATTTCACCTGAGGGAACAACATTCAAATAATCATTCTTGTTAACATTTGAGTGCACAAATAATATAGCAGAGTATGAGACCCTGTTGATATGATTGAACATGGCTACCAAACACAAAATTAAACTACTTACTATTTTTGGAGATTCTGAGTTGGTTATTTTGAAAGTGAGATCAAATTATTCTACAAAAAGAAGAAGGATAAAGCAGTATAGAAATATTGTATGGGACACCATTGAGTTATTCGATGCTTTCTCTATTGAATGGATAGATAGATCCAAGAATTTAATGGAAGACTTCTTGGCGAATGTAGCTTTGAAGAAAGATATTGTTACTCTAGTAGGAATTTCATAAATTGAGCTCAAAATAAGACCTGCAATCTCGGATAACATCTATAGTTGGCAAGTTTTTAATTATGACACTGATCTGATTAAATTTGTACATTGCATTGATCAGTATGAGGATCAAGAAATTGATTTTAATGTATTTGTGGAGGAAGTAGATGGTAAGCAAACTGTATTTGGAAAGGGAGTTGTGCAGCTCATGACTAACAAGATTCCTAAGGGACTTGTGGCATTGGAGAGGGTGTTTAATGGAAATTATCGAACCCTTATGAAACAAACACTAGTAAAAAGGGAAGACATTGAAGAAATTAACTTGGGCACCGAATTGGCACTAGAAGAGGTGTACATTGGGAAAAAGATAAGCCCAACAATCAAAAAGATGTTGATTGCATTATTAAGGAAGTATAAGCATGTCTTTACATGGTCTTCTGATGATCTCAAGGCATACAGGGAAGATTTGTTCCAACATGAAATTTCACTCAAGCTTGATGAAAAATTGTTTAGGCAGAAACATAAACCAATAAACCCAACTTTGTAGCCCTATATGCATGAAGATTTTATGAAGATCAGGGAAGGAGGTATCATCAAACCTATTAGACATTCCAGTTGGGCCTCCAACTTGGCGCCAATCAGAAAGAAAAATAGTGACATAAGGTTGTGTGTAGATTTTAGAAATCTAAATATCTTGTCCCTTAAAGACAATTACCCACTACCAAACATGGAGGCTATGCTGTAAAGGGTCACAAGGTGTGAATTATTAGCCATGATGGATGGAATTTCAGGGTATAACTAGGTGAAGGTGAAGGAATCAGAGCAATACAAAACTTCATTTACCACTCCTTGGGGCACATATGTATACGTAAGAATGCCATTTGGGCTAACAAATGTTGGAACCACATTCTAGTGAGCCATGGATGTTGCTTTTGCTGATCTAATTAACATAATAATGGTGGTATACCAAGACGATCTCACTACATATTCCAAGAAACTAGAAGACCATGTTGCACACATTGAAAAGATATTGGTTAAAGCATTGGAGTATGGCATTTTCTTGAATCCTAAAAAGTGTCATTTTGTAGTAACAGAGGGAAAGTTACTAGGACATAGAGTGTCCAAGGATGGAGTCAGAATTGATCCAGAAAGAGTGGAACCCATAGATAATATTCCTATTCCTAAAATAGTTAAAGTCATCCAGTCCTTCTTTGGACAAATAAATTTTGTAAGAAGATTTATCTCACACTTTGCTGAAATTGTCAAGCCCATTTTGAAAATGTTGAAAAAGGGGACTAAAATAGATTGGACTGTAGAAGCACTAGATGCATTTGTAGCTATAAGGAGAGAAATTAAGGAGGCCCTAGTGTTGAAATCCCTTGATTTCAGTAAGCCCTTTTAAGTCTTCTCATTTGCATCATACCACACCGTTGATGCAGTAATGTTACAAAAGAATTATGAGGGGCACGAACAACCTATATCTTTCTTTAGAAAATCTCTCCAAGGAGCAAAATTAAACTATGATATTACAGAAAAATAGGCATATGCTCTAGTAAAAGTAGTGAAAGCTTTCAGACCCTACCTAGTAGGGGCAAAAATAGTTGCATATGTCCCCAATGTTGTCAAAGATGTGTTTATACAAACTTTGGTCACTGGGAGGAGATGTAGATGGATCAATAGAATTTAGGAGTATGATATAGAGATCCAAATCACTAAGTTAGTAAGAGGACAGGGTCTTGCCAAATTAATGGTTGAATCAAATCTAGAGGCTTCTCAGATCTACAACGTAGAAGAAGAGGAGACTATGATTGCAAGAATTGAAAACACAACATGGTATACTGATATAATGCATTATTTGAAAAATAAAAAAATTCCAAAACATTTGAATGAAAATCAGAAGAGAACTTTGAAGCTACATGCCTCTAAATATGTTTTCATGGGTGGTGATTTATTTTTGAAGAATGGAGATGGGGTACTGATATCATGTTTGGATGAATCCCAGGAAAAATGAGTATTGAAAGAGATGCACGAAGGAGTCTATGGGGGGAACTTTTCAAGCAAAGCCATTGCTCATAAAATTTTAAGGGCTGGATATTACTGGCCTAGAGTTTTTAATGATTCTCTCACTTATGTAAGGAAGTGTGAGGCTTTCCATAAGTTCTCTGGAAAAATCAAATATCAAGGAGCATTTCCACTCAAACCAATGTAGGTTGAGGCCCCTTTTTACCAGTGGGGAATTGATTTTATTGGGGAAATATAAAAAAAATCAGTGGTCATAAATGGATATTTGTGGCGACTGATTATTTTACAAAATGGGGAGAGGCCATCCCAACTAAACAAACCACAAGTAAGGTCGTAATTAACTTCTTGATGGAGAATATCATTACAAGGTTTGGGACACCTATGAGGATAGTCACAGACAATTGTATGTGTTTTAGATTATAAGAATTCAGAGAATTATGTGAATCATATGGCATTGTAATTTCATATGCCTCGCGATATCATCCAAAAGCGAATGGATAGGATAAATCAAGTAACAAAAGTATCCTGAAGATTATTAAAAGGATGTTGGACAAAAAGAAGAAGGAATGGGATTCTAAATTTATTTTGGAAAATTGGGAAAATTGAATCAATGTGAAGAAATTAGTTGGTAAGTCACGCTTTGAACTAGTTTATGGAGCATAGGCTAGGATGCCTATGTATAACCTATTACCTACATATAAATTTATACTTCAAGAAGATCTTGATATCACTGAGCCCATGGAAAAAAAAATGGAACAATTGGTAGAATTAGATGAGATAAGGAGGATAGCTCAAGAACATAAGAAGAAAATACAATCACAAGTAAATTATTTATTTGACAAGAGGGAAAAAGATAGAAAATTTAATGAAAATGATATGGTCCTATTGTGGAATGTGAGGTGAAAAGATAAAGGAAAACATGGGAAGTTCGAACCTCTTTGGATTGAACCTTTTATCATCACTGGAAAAGGAGGAGAAAATTCTTATTATTTGCAAAATACGTCAAGAGAGGATTAGGAATTGCTAGTGCATGGAAAATTCCTGAAACATTTCTTTTCTTAATCTTCCATGCACGGTAGTCTAGGAGAAGGTTGAGAATTTCCAGTGCATGGAAAATTCTTGAGATACTTCTTAAATTATATAATTTCCATGCATAGTAGTTTTAGATTCCTATATCATTCCATATTTCATTCATGGTCTGCCTCCTAGAGGTTATTCTAGATTCTTGCAATGTTGAAATTTGTGTGACAAGATCCATTTTATAGCCTGCATTTCCAAATGATTACACCCCTAAATAAATTTGAGACTCCATAGTCTTTCCCCCATTCCTAGAAAAAAATAGCATCATCGGCCTAACAATGCCTCATCGATGGAATCCCCATCATAGCCTCGCCGATGGCCAGATGAAAGTAGTTCACAACCTTATATCAATGTAACAATACTCTATTGGGCTGACTCCTAAGGCGCTCTCCTCGATAGACCGATAGAGTCAACAAAAGTAAGCATATCATTGTAACACATGTACATCGGCGGAACAAATGTTTGCATTCCCTCGATGGCGCGATATAACCTTGGATTACCTAGTGCATAATGTGTATCGGGGGAATTGGGGTGCATCGGGGTGACGTTATCTAGCGTCCCACCTATAGACCTAAGGAAAGTTGTTCATCGGTGGAGAAGGTGGTTATCGGTGGAAGAAGAATCATAGTCTCACCGATATGGTGATAATGATTATTACTAACTGATGTGACATCCCAAGGCATCATCGAGATATTTGAAATAAATGTTCTCCTTTGATGACAAGACTGAAATGGGTGGTGTATTTAGGAACCAAAATTAAAGTGAATTATGCCACAAGTTGATCACATAATTGTTGTAAAATCTAGAAGATTTAGCTAAGAGCAGAAGTAGAAAAGCAAGGATTGGAGTTCGTACGCAGAAAAAAACTAGTGGAGGCGAGACTCAAGTAAGTACATCAATCCCAGCTAAGAAATTATATTTTTCAAAGGCTTAAGAAATCAAACAATGGAGGAGAGTACAAAAAAACCCAAAACCAAAAAATAGAAAATTGAAAAGAGACTCCTAAATCATGACTTGATATATCAATGCCCTAGGTCGGGGTTGAGACCCAAGAGAAGTGCTCAAACGAATGCTTCAATGGATTGACTATGGGATAAACATAAGGGCTTGGGAGATGTTTGGACACTGCAACATGGATATGAGCTTTTCATGTACCACTACAGAAAACAATTTAGGTTTCAACCAGTCTGTAACCCATGGAGGTTGAGCCTAGGGAGACTTGTGGTGCCCAATTTTTTCATTAATGCAAAACTAATTAAAGATCATACTATCATATATGACCTCAAGAAGAGAATTGTGCAATCACATAGTGGGGCTGACATGCTTGTTATTTCTAGTGATCTCATTTCTAATGTGTTTCAGTTGGAGTGTTCTCTAAACTCACCATTCATGGTCAAAGACCTCTTGACCAAGTATCATCATATGGATACTAGTTATAAAAGATGGAAATTACCCCTGCATAGGCCTAAGAATGAAGGAGGCCAACTTAGGATGTTTTCTAGCAATGAAAACCCTCCTTTTCATGAGGATTTGTTTGAGATACACTTATCATTCATTTGGTCAAGTTTTGGGGGTAGTGGTTCCACCTCTCATGTCTATTACCCCAATGGTCTTAGTTGTAGACATACAAAGAAAGGACACAAGGCCATTTGATTACACTAGTTACTTGGACAACACCCTAAATCAAGGACTTGAAAAGATCAAAAATAAAAAATTGGTAGGATCACATAATGGATATCATAACATGCTTCAAGAAGATCTCAAATTCTTTGATTTGAATCCTACACTTCATGATGACAATGGGAATCCTTGAGAGTATGATGATTGGTGTCGGCCTCCTATAGTGACTTCAATAACCAGGTCCTTCCAACCATGATTCAGAGATTGGACATCTAAATTGAACAGTCATCTTAACCATCAAGGAGGTACATTTACTTTGTCAACCTAGGGAAGTGAACTTGAAATGGGCCAGCACAGTATGTGCACTAGGAACTCTTAAGTAGCCATTTCTAATCTATGACTAAGAAACACAATACTGGAAGTAAATTGCAAAAGGTAAATATTGAACATGAATCAATAACTATGCCAAACTAGAATGCATAACAAGGATAAAAGATTTGAGAAACAAACAGGAACTACTCTGTTTTCTTTGGCTGTAGGAACAAACATAATGGATTTCTAGTGGCTACAGGAACAGTCGATGCCAGATTTCAACTAAGTACAAAACAAAAAATGCTAATTAAACTAATTACTTCTAAGGAAGAGAAAGGATTACTCACCAAGTGGACCCCCTTGGGTGAGTATCCACTAAGACTACTATGAACTCAGATGCTTAAATTAGACTATCATCTTACCAACTAAACAGGGCAGTCAACTCCCACTAACTAAGAGGAAAACATTTAGAGAAAGCAAGGAAAGAGTGGCAAAGTGGTTACAACCACAGGGAGTCTAGTCAGACATGCATGTCCAAACATGGACTCGACGTTGCAGTAACACCCGTGATTGGTCAATGCCATTGATACAAGGTGGCTACATTTGACTGTCGTGGGGAATCTGTTGCCGCGCTCAATTGACTCCTTGGAATGATTCCCTACATGTTCATATGACAGTTTCCTTTCTCAACTTAGCACCCACAAAGGATATCTTGCAGAATAGTGTCAGTACACATAATAATAGCACATATATAATCACCTTAAGGAACATTCATCAGCCATGCAAAAAATTGATATAGATAATCCACATAATATGTCAATACCATTAAAACTTCATAAAGAGGGAATTAAACCCAAAATCAACATTTTAAGGGAAACATCATGCAAATATTAACACTTAGCCACTAAAGTTCATAATACTGTCAGCAAATAGACTGTAAACTCTACCAAGATTTGACCAAAAACCTAAGCTCATCATCCCCCCAACCTAATGTCTTGTTGGTCCTCCAGTAGAGGAAGGGCTATTTCTTTGCTCGGTTAGGGTTCTAAAGTTTGCAACTGCAAGTTGTCCAACATCTGTTGCTGATTTAAATTTTTTGATGGAGGCATATTATGATTTGACATATAGGCAATATATTTTCTTTTTTATTCCCCCCCAACCTAAATTTGGACACATTCCTGCTCATGTGAGAAGGGAGCGATGACTTGACAAGAAATGATGACATATTATGTAATCACCCATGGTAATGTGTCATGATTAAACAAATGCACTTAAAAGTTCATTAAAAGATGGGAATTATCACGTACATACCTGAACGTGTGAAAGATTGTGGTACAAAGATTGTGGAGAGAAATTAATATTACACCTTCCGAGAAATAATTGAGCAATTAATGAAAATTATGCGAAGTGAAGAGAGGAAAAATGAAATGATGGAAGAAAGAGAAAGACGATACAGATGGATGGATGGGCGAAGAAATGGATTTCCATTAAAAATGGAAATCTTTAGTATGAAAGTACGTACCTTAATTTAGCCAGAAGGTGGGATGCTAGGTCCACCTCTTCCGACTGCAGGAAGCTCATGTACTGGAAACTAAGTGAATTGCTACAGGGGGTCTTCCTTGGAGGCCATCATAAGTAACTCGAGCCTTGTCTAAATTTTTTCTGCAAGTGAGTCCAAAACTTGGTCACCGAAGGGTGAAGAAAAGTGTTCCTACTTAGTGGTATCACAAAAAAATTTGTAGTCAATACAAACTCACCATCTTCCTTTCTTCTTTGGCATGATTACAAGCATAGACATCCATTGGCTGTCCATTATGCTCCATGCAGGGTATATTCTTTGTTGAGGCTGCCTTACTAGTTGAAAATTGTCTCTCATGTAGATCTTACGGGTGTAGGGTTTAGTATCTGGTGCCTTCATATCATTTGCATGTTGATGAGGCTTCTGTGAATCAGTCACTACATTAATAGCATCTGCAGGAAGCATATATGTAGGAACAGTGGGTGCAGGAAGAATAGGTAGAAGTGTTCCGACTAAAGTAGAAGATGACATCCTTTCTTTGTCTTGAAATTGCAAGAGAGGATTTCTAGCTATCATCATGAACTGTATTACTAGGTCAATTTCCCTAGTCTCTTTACCAACTCATGACCATGTAGGACCTTCTTCATTATGGGTTGGTTGAGCAGGAAGAAAACATTTTTTGTTACTAGAGATAGTCACATCCCCTGACCAACACCCAATATAAGTATCTGCAAGCTGCAATACAGTGTTTGGTTGCTGCAGGATGTCCTTAGTGATTGTTTCTCCTAAGTCATTCAGAGCATTCTTCATTTGGGCTCTGTTGATAACAACCACCATCTCTGAATTGTCTAGGTCATTGTATTTGGAAATTACTTTTCCCAGGATGATGTCAATAGGCTGGACCACCTCATGAGTCGTAGTTAGGCTTTTCTTTCTCCTATTTGGCCTCTTAAGATGAGCTATGCCATAGATTGGAACATCCAGAAATAGGGGTATTTGAACACATGTATGCCCTAGTTGATCCATGATGTCAAAAGTTGTACTTTTCCTGTCTTCCTTTTGCTTGGAAATTTCCAACCTTTGAGGAAATGGTGGCTCTTGTGCAATTTTCTTGGCTAGAACTGGTTTAGGATTTCTATGTATGGTAGGCTGAATGAGACTATTAAGAGATCCCTCTTCCTCTTCCTCAGATGACTCAATGGTGGGGGATTTGGAAGGAGTTAATACAGTAGTTCCTGAACTCAAGTGAATATCACTTATACTCACAACATACGGGTTTAAATCAGCAAGGTATTTTGGTTGTGGCTATGGTGTGTTATTGAGGTAAGGTGAGGGTTGAGCTAGTACTTGAAATGTATTAGCAGGTGGAGGTGTCATGACAGGCTATTGAGAAGATGGTTGTATGCAACTGATTGCCTGGTTAGGTCCAAAAAAGGATAGTGGGTCTGGTAACATACCTGGTCTTGGAACCCAAGGTTTCCTTTGGTCCACAAGGTAGACTTGATTTCCCTTAGTCCATAGTGGTTTGAATTCAAGTGAAATATGACTGTTAGTTATCACCTTGTGTCTGCATTCCTCCTTCTTCTCATGCTTGTTTTTAGCTTGAAGTGTATCCAGTTGGGTGGCTAGACTATCTATAACATCCTGCTTGAAATCTATCAATGGATCAACAAATTTCATCTTTAGAGTTCCATCGGTAGATGACTTGCCCACTTCTTTTGAAACTGCTCTGGAATAATTCTGACATACTTGCAAAGGCTATCAATCTAGGGGTTTCAGAACTTATCAACTCAAAATTAGCTCACTCACAAAGAATAAAAGATCACTACGCATCTAAGAAAGGGGTATTCTAAGAACAACTCAAGAAAAAGTGCTAAATCATTGACTCCAAAGGACTTCCTAGCTTCACACCATCCTCGACAACAACGCCAAAAAGTCAGCCTCCTATAGTGACTTCAATGACCAGGCACTTCCAGCCATGATTCAAGGATTGGACATCTAAACTAAACGGTCATCTTAACCATCATGGAGGTACATTTACTTTTTCAACCTTGGGACGCAAACTTGAAATGGGCCAGCAAAGTATGTGCACTAGGAACTCTTAAGTAGCCATTTCTAATCTATGACTAAGAAACACAATACTGGAAGTAAATTACAGAAGGTAAATGTTGAACATGAATCAATAACTATGCCAAACTAGAATGCATAACAGGAATAAAAGATCTGAGCAACAACCAGGAACTACTTTGTCTACTTTGGCTACAAGAACATACACATAATGGATTTCTAGTGGCTGCAAGAACAGTCGATGCCAGATTTCAACTAAGTACAAAATAGAAAATGCTAATTCAACTAATTACTTCTAAGGAAGAGAAAGGATTACTCACCAAGTGGGCCCCCTTGGGTGAGTATCCACTAATACTACTATGAACTCAGATGCTTAAATCAGACTATCATCTTATTCATTGGAAGGAAAATAAATAGAGTAACAACATAGTTGTATAGGAAAGTAGAAGATGCTCAATACAGTATCACTGTCATTTTTTTCTGACAACAATCAAGAACTATGAATCCTTAAGATTCAAATCCTTATTTATTCTACCAACTAAATAGGGCAGTCGAATCCCACTAACTAAGAGGATGCCATTTAGGGAAAGTAAGGAAAGAGTGGAAAAGTGATTACGGCCGCAGGGAATCTAGTTAGACATGCATGTCCAAACATGGACTCGATGCTGCAGTAACACCCGCGATTGCTCAATGCCATTAATACAAGGTGGTTATGTTTGACTATAGTGGGGAATCTCCTGCAGTGCTCAGTTGACTCCTTGGAATGATTCCCTACATGTTCATCTGATGGTTTCCTTTCTCAACTTAGCATCCACAAAGGATATCTCGTAGAATAGTGTTAGTACGCATAATAATAGCACATCTATAGTCACCTTAAGGAACATTCATCAACCATGCACAAAATCGATATAGATAATCCACATAATATGTCAATACCATTAAAACTTCATAAAGAGGGAATTAAAACCAAAGTTAGCATTTTAAGGGAAAAATCATGCAAATATTAACACTTAGCCACTAAAGTTCATAATACTGTCAGCAAATAGACTATGAAATCTACCCAGATTTGACCAAAAACCTAAGCTCATCAATTGGAAGGAAGAGTTTGTTGTGCTTCTAACTGCTACATTACAAGAAATCAATGATGAGGATATGGTTTTACAAAATACTCATAAGCAACCTGAGAAAATGATGTATATGGAATATGATATGAAAGAGGTGATCTCCAATGTAGACACCTATGCTGAAAAAGAGTACATCTACCACCTCTATGCAATCAATTTGTTTATCATCCAAATTGTAGATGTACCGTATACGATGAGAAAACCATTAGAAATGGGAGAGTTAGTCGACAGAGGGATGAGAAACCTATCATAGAGTAGAAGCTTTGAACAGATCTTAGGTGGTCAAGGGCTTCTTCTTGGAGATTAATGGATTGGTGCATTCACCTGCGACATTATTTTGTTTTAAATATTTTTAGTTATCAAACGACATGACTTTTTGTAATGGGTCTAAATCTTGTTGCCTCTCATATATATAAGAGAGACCAAGACCCCAAAATCATCATCATCATATCATTTTTCCATTTTAGAGTAGGCATTAGTAAGAAGATAGATTGCACCCATCTGCCCATCCATCTAATATAAAAAACTATTGTTATAATGCATATTATTCAAAGATAAATACAATGGAGAAGGTTATGCATAATTATTGATTTTTTTTAAGTGTTCAACTATTGTATGGATTCATATACTTATATGTTATTTGGTTGTCTTTGAAATGGTTGTTTATGTTATTCAAATTGAGTGTGTGGAAATACATTTGATTTGTTATTACACATTTGTTGTATTTGTGTGATGTTGTTGACTGGTTTCTGTGTGCAGAAGAATTAAATTTCCTTTTAAGAGATCAAATTTAATAGGTTCCTATTTGGATTAAAGTCCTTTTGAATAGGTTGTCTTCATTGGTTTCCTTTCACATTTGAATTAAATCCTTTCACAACTTCACAGTAGCATAAGGGGATATCACTAGGATCACTAAGAAGAGTCCAAATAACTGATATACTTGAACGTTTGCACAAGGTGAAATTTTTTAAAGTGCCCAACTGTTCGAGTTAAGTTGAAGAGTAAGTCTACCCATCTGACAGAAGCCTATCTCAAAAATCATCATTCACCTCTTGACTCCATTCACCCAATAGTGTACGCATTGGTCATTTTAGAATAATATGAAATAAACGTCATCTATATACTTGATTTTCAAAACATTTTAGTAGGAGGGAGTAATTAGCCTTGCATCTACTTCACCTCATGTGCCATTGTGAGTAGACTGCTTAATCTAGAGGTCATAGCCTTCAAAATTTGCTTATCATTCAAGTACACCCACCTAGGTTTGATAGAGCATAAAGAGTAGGAGGTAATCAAAATATTTGCTACCCTGTTCGTGGGCCAAAAATGTATCAAGAGACTGGCACCCTCTTGTGGTCTAAAACGTGTGTTTTTGGGACCTAACAAATTGGCAACTCTTCTGTATCAAAATTTTCCCTTTCATTACCTAGAGGAAGGTTTTACTATGCTAATTTAGTATCAATTTCCTCATACCCCTCATTTGCGACCATTGTAAAGTCTCCAAAACATAAGGTGTTGGGAATAATTGATTGTTTGTTGTGTCCTTTGAGGTGTTTAGAATCAAATTTTTCTAATTGCCTCACAATTTCTAAATAGGAAATTCTATCAGGAACTACTCGTGGCAACAAGTGTGGAGTTCCTTTGAACCCATAGACCCTAATCATTGTACAATCAAAGAAAGCATACCAATCTCCCCAGTTATGATTCACTTTAATTCTTATGTCATTTTCCTTTGGCCTTAGAAATCTTTGTGCTTCTAGGGATAAGCAGAGAATAGTGTTTGAAATGAATATTATCACTATTATTTTTTATCTTTTCAAGTTCTTTATTTAGGGCACTGGCCAAGTAACTAGCATAATCAAATGGCCTGGTGTCCTTGCTCTGCATGTTTGCAGCTAAGACCCTTGGGGCAATAGACATGAGAGGTGAAACCTCTACCCCCAAAACCTAACCAACTGAATGATAAGTGTATAAAAAATACTCCTCAAACAAATCCTCATGAAAAGGAGGGTTTTCACTACTAGAAAAAATCCTGAGCTGGCCTCCTTCATTCTTAGTCCTATGCAGGGAAAATTTCCATCATTTGTAGCTAGTATCCATATGATGATACTTTGTCAAGAGATCTTTCACTGTGAATGGAAAGGTTAGAGAACACTCCAAATGAAACACATTAGAAATGAGTTCCTTAGAAATAACGAGCATGTCAGCCCCACTGTGTGATTGAATAGTTATCTTCTTGGGGTCGTATCTGCTAGCAAGATCTTTAATTAGTTCTAAGTTCATGAACACATTGGGCACCACAAGTCTCCCCAGGTTCAACCTCCACGGGTTACAGACTAGTTGAAACCTAAATTTTTTTCTCTAGTGGTACATGAAGAGCTCATATCCATGTTGTGGTGTCCAAACATCTCCCAAGCTCTTATGTTTATCCCATATTCAATCCATTGAAGGATTTGTTTGAGCACTTCTCTTTGGTTTCGGCCCTAACCCAGGGCATTGATCTATCAAGTCTTGATTTAGGAGTCTCTTTTTTAGTTTTCTATTTTTTAGCTTTGGGTTTTTCTGTACTCCTCCATTGTTTGATTTCTTAAGCCTTTGAAAAATATAAGCTCTCAACTAGGATTGATGTACTTACTTGAGTCTCGCCTAAACTAGCTTTTTGCTGCATATGAACTCCAAGCCTTGCTTTTCTACTTCCACTCTTAGTGAAATCTTCTAGATTTTCCAACAATTATGTGATCAACTTATGGTATAACTCACTTCAATTCTAGTTCATAAATACACCACCTATTTCAATCTTGTCATCGGAGAACATTTATTTTAAATATATCGACGATGTCTTGGGATGTCACATCAGTTAGTAATAATCATTATCATCTTATCGGAAAGACTGTGATTCTTCTTCCACCGATAGCCACCTTCTCCACCAATGAACATTTTTCCTTAGGTCTATTGGCGGGATATCGTGTATCATTACTCTGATGCACCCCAATTTCCTTGTTACACATTATGCAATGGGTAATCCAAGGTTATATTGAGCTGTCAGGGGAATGCAAACATTTGTTCCACCGATATACATGTGTTACAACGATGTGCTTACTTTTGTTGACTCTATCAGTCTATAAGGGAGAGCTCCTTAGGAGCCACCCGATAGGGTATTGTTACCTTGATATTAGGTTGTGAGCTACTTTCATTGAGCCATTGGTGGGGAAATGATGGGGGTTCTGCCAATGAGGCATTGTTAGGCCGATGGTGCTAATTTTGTTTAGGAATGGGGGAAAGACTCGAGTCTCAAATTTATTTATGGATGTAATAATTTGGCAATGTAGGCTACAAAATGGATCTTTTCACAAAAATTTCAACAATTTGTATTGATCATCAAATCAAAATGTGGCAAATTTATGTGGTATTTCAAAGATAGATGGGTGGAGGCTACTGAAAAATGTGAGATTTTTCTAGTCCTAAAAGTGGCTCTGATTGCGGATGAATGAGCGTGAGATCATTGCAAGAATCCAAAATAATCTCTGGGAGGAAAACCATGAATGAAAGATGGAATGATATGAGAACCTAAAACTACTGTGCATGGAAATTATATATTTTAAGAAGTATCTCAAGAATTGTCCATGCATTGGAAATTCTCGATCTTCTCCTAGACTAATGTGCACAGAAGATTAAGAAAAGAAATGTTTCAGGAATTGTCTATGCACTGGAAATTCCTGATCCTCTCCTGACATATTTTGCAAATAATAAGAATTTTCTCCTCCTTTTCCAGTGATGACAAAAGGTCTGATCCAAAGAGCTGCGAACTTCCCATGTTTTCCTTTATCCTGGCACCTCGTATTACACAATACGGCCATATCATTTTCATTATTTTTTTTTCTTTTTCCCTCTTGTCAAATAAATACTTTACTTGTGATTGTATTTTTGTATTTTTTTCTTGAGCTAGCCTCCTTATCTCATCTAATTCTTCCAATTGTTCCATTCTTTCTTCCATGGGCTTTGGGATATCTAGATCTTCTTGAAGTATAAATTTATATGTAGGTAACAGGTTTTGCATAGGCATCCTAGCCTGTGCTCCATAAACTAATTCAAAGGGTGACCTACCAATTGATTTCTTCACAGTGATTCTATCTACCCAAACTACCAATCTCAATTTAGAATCCCATGCCTTCTTGTTTTTGTCTAACATCCTTTTAAAAATCTTCATGATACTTTTGTTACTTGATTTGGCCTATCCATTCGCTTATGGATGATATGGTGAGGCATATGGAATTACAATGCCATATGATTCACATAATTCTCTGAATTCTTCTGATCTAAAACACATACCATTTTTCGTGACTATCCTTATAGGCGTCCCAATCCTTGTAATGGTATTCTCCATCAAGAAGTTAATTACAACCTTACTCATGGCTTGTTTAGTTGGGATGACTTCTACCCATTTTGTAAAATAATCAGTCGCCACCAATATCCATTTATGACCTCCGCTGGATTTTTCTGATATTTCCCTAATAAAATCAATTCCCCACTGGTAAAAAGGGGCCTCAACCTGCATTGGTTTGAGTGGCAACTCTCATTGATATTTAATTTTTCTAAAGAACTTCTAGCAAGCTTCACACTTCCTTAAATAAGTGAAAGAATCATTAAAAACTCTAGGCCAGTAATATCCAACACTTAAAATTTTATGGGCAGTGGTTTTGATTGAAAAGTGCCCCCCAGAGACTCCTTCGTGAATTTCTTTGAATACTCTTTTTGCCTGGGATTCATCCAAACATAAAAATAGTACCCCATCTCTATTTTTCCAATAAAAATCACCACCCATGACAACATATTTAGAGGAATGTAGCTTCAAATTTCTCTTCTGGTTTTTATTCAAATATTTGGAACATTTCCGATTTCTCAGATAATACATTATATGAGTATACCATGTGTTTTCAATGTTTGCAATCATAGTCTCTTCTTCTCCTACATTGCAGATCTGAGAAGCCTCTAGATTTGATTCAATCATTAATTTGGCAAGACCTTGTCCTCTTACTAACTTAATGATTTAAATCTCTATGTCAAACTCTTGAATTCTATTGATCCATCTACATCTCCTCCCAGTGACCTTAGTTTGTATAAACACATCTTTGACTACAACATTGGGGACATATGCAATTATTTTTCCCCCTACTAGGTAGGTTTTGAAAGCTTTCACTACTTTTACCAAAGCATATGCCTGTTTTTCTATAATATCATAGTTTAATTTTTCTCCTTGGAGGGATTTTCTAAAAAATGATATAGGTTGTTCATGCCCCTCATCATTCTTTTGTAACATTACTGCAGCAAGGGTGTGGTATGATGCAAATGAGAAGATCTGAAAGGGCTTATTGAAATTAGGGGATATTAGCACTGGGGCCTCCTTAATTGTTCTCTTTATAGCTACAAATGTGTCTAGTGATTTTGTAGTCCAGTCTATTTTAGTCCCCTTTTTCAACATTTTTGAAATGGGTTTGACAATTTTTGCAAAGTTTGAGATAAATCGTCTTACAAAATTTATTTTTCCAAAGAAGGACTGGATGGATTTAATTGTCTTAGGAATAGGAATCTTGTCTATGGCTTCCACTCTTTCGGGATCAATTCTGAGTTCGTCCTTGGACACTATATGTCCTAGTAACTTTCCCTTTGTTATTGCAAAATGACACTTTTTAGGATTCAGGGAAATGCCATATTCCAATGCTTTAACAAATATATTTTCAAGGTGTACAACATGGTCTTCTACTTTCTTGGAATATGCAGTGAGATCATCCTAGTATACCATCATTAATATGTTAATTAGATCAGCAAAAGCAACATCCATGGCTTGTTGGAATGTGGCTCCAACATTTTTTAGCCCAAATGGCATTCTTACATATGCATATGGGCCCCAAGGAGTAGTAAAAGTAGTTTTGTATTGTTCTAATTCCTTCACCTTCACTTGGTTATACCCTGAAAAATCCATCCATTGTGGATAATAATTTGCACCCTATGACCCTTTTCAACATAGCCTTCATGTTTGGTAATGGGTAGTTGTCTTTAAGGGACAAGATATATTTAGATTTCTAAAATATACACACAACCTTATGTCACCATTCTTCTTTCTGACTGGAACCAAGTTGGAGACCCAAGTGGAATGTCTAATAGGTTTGATGGTACCTCCTTCCCTGAGCTTCATAAGTTATTCATGCATCTTGGACTGCAAAGTTGGGTTTATTGGTCTCTATTTTTGCCTAAAAGGTTTTGCATTAGGTTTGAGTGGAATTTCATGTTGGAGCAAATATTCCCTGTATGCCTTGAGATCATCATAAGACCATGCGAAGACATGCTTATATTTCCTTAAAAGGAAATCAACATCCTTCTGATTGTTGGGCTTATCTTTTTCCCAATGTATACCTTTTCTGGTGCCAATTCAGTTAATTTCTTCAATTTCTTCCCTTTTTAGGTGTTTGTTTCATAAGGGCTTGATCATTTCCATCAAACACCCTCTCCAAAGCCACAAGTCCCTTAGGAGTCTTGTAGTCTTGAGTTTCACAACTTCCTTGCCAAATACAGTTTGTTTTCCATCTGCTCCATCCACAAATGCATTAAAATAAATTTCTTGAGCCTCATACTGATCAATGCAATGTAAGAATTTAATCAGATCGGTGTCATTTTTAAAAACATGCCAACTATAGATGTTATCTGGGATTGCAGGTCTTTTTTTGAGCTTCATTTGTGAAATTCCTACTAGAGTAACATCATCTCTCTCCAAAGCTACATTCGCCAAGAAATCTTCCATTAAATTCTTGGATCTATCTATCCATTCAATAGATAAAGCATAAAACAATTCAATGGTGTCCCATACAACATTTCTATACTACTTAAGCCTTTTGTTTTTTGTAGAATACTCTGATCTCACTTGTGAAATAACTAACTCAGAATCTCTGAGAATAGTTAGTAGTTTAATTTTGTGTTTTGTAGCCATCTTCAATCCTATTAGTAGGGCCTTATACTCTACTATATTGTTTGTGCACTCAACTATTAACAAGAATGAATATTTGAATGTTGTTCCCTTAGGTGAAATAAAGACAACTCCTGCTCCATTAACTTCTTTACTGCATGCTCCATCAAAACACATTCTCCATACACCATGCTCATTCTTCAAAACATCCCTAGCAATTAGATCAGTGTTCAATAATTTAGGCTTTGAATGTTCTATTCTAAAGCTTCCTAAGTCCACATCACATAAGCAATTCATTTGATTGGGGTCAAAGAGCTCAACGAGATGTTTAGATCTAGGCTCCCTATGTAGCTTGACCTCTTTTCCATTCACATGGATAGTAGCATAAGACAAGTCCAAATGAACATTCCCTCCTACTGTTGTTGTCTACTGCCTTGACAGTAGCATCCCATAGTAAGGAGTATCAACCATAGTAACATTTATTTTATATTTTTCTTTTGGATATGATGCAAGTTTCAATTCTACATCCCATATTACTCCTACTATAAGAACTAATCTATTATCCATGACATTACATTTTCCATATGTAGTATTTACCCATAGACCCAGCTCCTTCATGATAACCAGGGGCATAATGTTGATTGTTGCCCCCAAGTTAATCATGCAATTCTTCACCATTTTATTGTTGATAACCAATATTCTATAGAATGGATCTACTTGGGACAAATTCTTTGTGAGTTTATCTCCTAAATATACCTCTGGTGCTTTTGTGACTTCCCTTTCAACAACACTTGATTCTTTCTTCCGATTTTCATGTTCCTGAGATGTGTTGGTAATCATTTTGAGAGTCATATCTCTGAACTCTTCAATTTTCATCAACTCCATTAAAGGAACTATCCTTTTTTTCTATGCCAATGCTTGGGCCATGTCAAATGAAGGGGTAGTGATTCCTTGTTCCCCCTTTTCAATTTTAGTAACTTTCTTCACTTCATGTTGAGTTTTGTCATCTTTTTGTGTTTTTTTTGCTCAACATTAGTAGTCTCCTTTTGGATTTTTTTCTATGGTTTCTTTTCATCATACTTATTTTGTTTAGATGGGATGTTCTATTTATTTTTCTGCTCTTTAACGAACATACTCCTAGGTGTCCCTTGATCTCCCTCTGTGGGCCTACTTCTCAAATTGTATTGTCTCCCTTTTGCCTCAACCACTACTTTTGCTCTGATGACTTTCTTCTCTTCTTATATTGGTGTTCTGAGCTGAAACTTAGGTGCTCTATTGTATGCATATGCTTCCTTGTATGAGTTTACTTCCACGTCAGAAAACACCTCTTGTTCCACATTCACATTGCATTTCTGATTATCAATGTTATATTCATATCCTTCTTCTGAATAAGAGTATCCCTCCTCTTTCTGATAAGACCTCCATCTAAGCATATTCACAGTATGGCCATCCTTATCTTCCTCCTTCTACCATTCATTTTGACAGGTTTGAGCTATTGCACAATATTCATGATCACGGGGTCTGTGGCAAGGTGAACATCATGGTACATAGTATCAAGTGCATGTGCTCCATGTCTTTTCAATGGGCCTAGAGTCTCTTTCCAATTTGGTCTTGTTACTAGATTTCCATCTTTCCAAGTAACTTTTTGTAGGGCATGTCATGTAATATTGGTCTTTCATTTATGTATGAATTCTCCTACCTATTCTGGGGATTGTTAGATTTTTGGGGAACTCTAAGGTTGTCCCTTTTGCTAGTTATCCCTGCAAATTTTCTATTATTCTCAATCGTTAATGTTCTTTTTTGTGCTTCAGTTAAGCTTCTAGGGAATCTGTTCCTGAGTTCATACCCTATTTTTGGATCAAATTCCTTTAGATAAATACTTAAGACTGTTGGATTAGTCAATTTGGATCCATGTGGTATTTTATTGTATAGTTTGGATAACCTTTGATTGAAATCATAAACTAACTCATTTTTGTATTTTTGAATACGTATCAATTCATTAAGGGAGAATTCAAGGGCACATTGATTCCCATATTGTTCTAGAAATTGATTCTGGAAGTCTACTATAGAATCAATTGAAGCATCAGGTAGACCATTGAACCAATCCCTTGCTTCTTCAGTTAGGGACATCATGAACAATCTCATATTTACATCCTCATACTCCATACCAATATCTTGTATAAAGGAATTGAAATTTCTGATATGTTCTTTGGCTAATATCACATTATTCCTAGTGAATTTGGGAACTGTATTTCTACAATTGATCTCAATTAGGATATGGATATAATTGGTATCCTGTTAAATTAAATTGTCTACATGTGCTCATAGGGTTCTGCGGATGCAAACTCAAAGGTGGTTGATTGGGGTAGTATTGGTATCCATATTGAGGCTGATGGTAACATTTTGTTGGATGTGTTGTTGAGGGTATACAGTTTGATGTGGCACATGTTGCTGATGTTGTGGAGCATACTATTGACCTGGTGGTGGATAGTACTGGGGAGCATTTCCAACATTTGGAGGATGGGATCTTTGTGGTGGCATATTATGTTGGATGTGTTGGCTTGGGTTACCACCTACATTATGATGTACTTTTGAAATACCCAGAGCACCTGTATTCTAAGATGTCCCATGTGAATTGACATTACCACCTTGCTTCTATGGAGGGATATATTTTGGTGGTTTTGGTGCCTGGATGCTTAATTGTGCCATTTGTTGATCTAGCTCCTGGCTTTCTTGTATCATTTGTTGTCTCCTTCTAAGTTGTTGTCTTTTCCATTCTACATGCAGTTCAATCTATTGGTTATTCATACTATTAAAATCAATGGCACTATGATAAATAAACCCCTCCTGGTTTTCTTCTCCTTTTTGTGATGGGAATCCCCTACCGTATTCCTCTTGTATCCATTTTCTTTCTTCTTCCACCCATTCCTCAAACTCATTTTCCTTTTGAGGGTTTGATCTGTAATTAAGGATATTATCATTTATATTGCTTCTTTTAGATGGTGTTGAGATATTTCCACAATTAGGGAGAAGTGGAGAGTTAAATTTTGTGAAGGTCTACTTTGATGTGTTCACAATATCTTTTGGCTATTTAGATGTTGTTTCACCCTTATTTGTGTTGTTTTTTCCATGAGAAGATCCATGCTTATCTGCCCACCTAACATTTCTCTTATTGGGACTCTCCTGATGCAAAGACCTTCTTCCATTCATGTTGGATGATATAAATATCTCTGGTGTCTATCGTATATCCTTTCTAATCTGTTATTTAAAAAATCCTTCAGAGTCACCACCTACTTTTCATAAGTAGGAAAATGATTATGTTTCTTTCCAGTGGAGTCTTCAATCTGTTATGATGTTTTGGAATAACTCTATGATGGAAGGTTCGGGTTTAAAATTGGCTTAATCCCCAACAAAGTCGCCAATTTGTTAGGTCTCAAAAACACAGGTTTTAGACCACAAGAGGGTGCCAATCTCTTGATATATTTTTGGCCCACAAATGAGGTAGCTAAGATTTCGATTACCTCCTACTCTTCAGGCTCTGCCAAACCTAGGTGGGTGTACCTAAATGATAAGTGGATTTGGAAGGCTATGACCTCTAAATTAAGCAATCTACTCACAATGGCACGTGAGGTGAACTAGATGCAAGGCTAACTACTGCTTCCTACTAAATATGTTTTGAAAATCAAGTATATAGATGAGGTTTATATGATATTATTCTAAAATGAGCAGTTCCTACCTATTGGGTGAATGGAGTCAAGAGGTGAATGATGATTTTTGAGATAGGCTTCTGTAAGATGGGCATATTTACTCTTCAGCTTAACTCGAACAGTTGGGCACTTTTAAAAGTTTGTACCTTGTGCAAACGTGCAAGTATATATCAGTTATTTGGACTCTTCTTAGTGATCCTAGTGATATCCCCTTATTCTATTGTGAAGTTGTGAAAAGGATTTAATTCAAGTGTGAAAGGAAACCAATTAAGACAACCTATTCAAAAGGACTTTAATCCAAATAGGAATCTATCAAATTTGATTTCTTAAAAGTAAATTTATCTTTCTACACATAGAAACCAGTCAACAACATCACACAACTACAACAAATGTGTATTGACAAATGAAATGCATTTCCACACACTCAATTTGAATAACATAAACAACCACTTAAAAGACAACCAAATAACATATAAGCATATGAATCCACACAATAGTTGAACACTTAAAATCAAATCAATAATTATGCATAACCTTCTCCATTGTATTTATCTTTGAATAAAATGCATTATAACAATAGTTTATGATATGAGATGGATGGGAAGATAGGTGCAACCTGTCTTCTTACTAATGCCTACTCTAAAATGGAAAAATTATATGATGATGATTTTTGAGTCTTGGTCTCTCTTATATAATGAGAGGCAACAAGCTTCAAACCCATTACAAAAAGTCATGTTGTTTGATAACTAAACATAATTAAAACACAATAATATTGTAGGTGAATGCACCAATCCGTTAATCTCCAAGAAAAATCCTGTGACCACCTAAGATTTGTTCAAAGCTTCTACTCTATGATAGGGCACTCATCATGTTGTCAGTTGACTCTCTCATTTTGATTCTTGTCCCGTTGTATCTGGTACATCTATAGTTTGGTTGATAAACAAATTGATTGTGGAGAGGTGATGGATATACTCTTGTTCATCATAGGTGTCCGCATTGGAGATCACCTCTTTCATATCATATTCCATAAACATCATTTTCTCGAGCTGCTTATGAGTATTTTGTAAAACCATATCCTTGTCATTAATTTATTCTAATGAAGTAGTTAGGAGTACAACAAACTCTTCCTTCCAATCATCATACTCTTGAGGATTCCCATTTTCATCATGAAGTGTCAAAGTTGAATTAAAGCAGTCAAGATCTTCTTGAAGTATGTTATGATATCCATTGTGTGATCCTACCAATTTTTTATATGTCTGCAATATTTTTCCTTTCAAGATTTTCTTGTCTAGGAGCTCCTCTTTCTTTTCAATCATTCTCCCCTATAATCATTCATTCTACACCACTACTGAGTGTGTCTTCTTGAATATTTTCCAATATTCATCAACACATTTCATCATTTTATTGAATCTTTCCTTGATCATTTCAGATGCAGTATTATACTTGATGGTTTTCATTTCTTTCTCCAGTTCTTTACATTTCCCCTGAGATTTCAATTCTTCTAATAAGCTGCATCAACCAATGCTTCCAATACTCTTTTATCTTTTTCAATCCATGGGGAATATAACTATGATGTGGAGGAGGAAGATGATCTTTCTCTTTGATGTGCTAGATCCTTCTTCAATTTGTCATTTTCTTTAACCACTTTTTCAATTTGTGCTTTGGTGAATTTTGCCACATTGATGTTTGATTCTGCTATCTCCATGGGGTTGGTATCCCCTACTCTTTGGACCAAGAGATGTTCAAAAACTTGGTTTGGATTATCAATCACAGTTGGTCTTTTGTCATGAGGGTACAATGACCAAATAAGTAAGGTGGCCTCATCTGGGTTGTACCCAGATCTTGAATACATTTTGTCACTTGCTTCCTTTGTTAAGTTCATTGTTTTGTCCCCTCTTTTTCTGAAGCTATCAAATACAATTGTAGAACTAATGTCCCACCCATGCATAAGAAACACTCCAACTTCTAGAAGTAACTCTCTTCCTCTCTCAGGAGTGATGGATTCCATCTCTTTATCTATCTCTTTTTTCAATTCTTCCAAAGCGGCAACCTCTTGTTCAGGAGTAATATCCTGCATCTTTTGTCTCATTTTCCTACCTTTATATTCATAAACAAATTATTTTAATTCAAAATCAGAATCATAAATGAACTCTTGCCCAACTTTGACCCTAACATCATTAGATAATTCATTTGATGCCTCAAATATTATAGTATTATGCTCTTGAGGGGGCTCATACTGTGCAATTATAGGAGCACTTATTTGTTCTACTTGTTCACTCTCTTCATCACTCCCCTCTTCTTCACTTATAAAGGTAATTAGACCTACAAAATTGGCTATCCCATAGTGAGGTCCACATTTGTACAAGTTTGAAATCTCCATTTTTATCTGTATCTCTTATCTTTAATTCCTCACTCCAAACCCCTCTGACATATCCCTCGTACAAAAGCAAATGCATAAGCAGAGAAGAGTTTTTGAAATGAATATTATCACTATTAGTTTTGTTCTTTTCAAGTCCTTGATTTAGGGTGTTGGCCAAGTAACTAGAGTAATCAAATGGCCTAGCTTCCTTGCTTTGTATGTCTGTAGCTAAGACCATTGGGGAAATAGACATGAGAGGTGAAACCTCTACCCCCAAAACCTAACCAGCTAAATGATAAGTGTATCGAAAATACTCCTCAAACAAATCCTCATGAAAATAAGGGTTTTCACTACTAGAAAACCTCCTAAGCTGGCCTCCTTCATCCTTAGGCCTATGTAGGGGAAATTTTCATCATTTGTAGTTGGTATCTATATGATGATACTCTGCCAAGAGATCTTTGACTGCGAATGGAAAGTTCAGAGAACACTCCAACTGAAACACATTAGAAATGAGATCCTTAGAAATAACAAGCATGTCAGCCCCACTCTATGATTGAATAGTTATTTTCTTGGGGTCATATATGCTAGAAATATCTTCAATTAGTTATGTGTTCATGAACACATTGGGCACCACGAGTCTCCCTAGGTTCAGCCTCCATGGGTTGCAGACTGGTTGAAACCTAAATTGTTTTTTGTAGTGGTACATGAAGAGCTCATATCCACGTTGCGGTGTCAAAATGTCTCCCAATCCCTTATGTTTATCCCATGTTCAATCCATTGAAGGATTCGTTTGAACACTTATCTTGGGTCTCGGCCCCGACCCAAGGCATTGATTTATCGAGTCTTGATTTAGGAGTCTCTTTTTAGTTTTCTACTTTTTAGCTTTGGGTTTTTATGTACTCTCCTCCATTTTTTGATTTCTTAAGCCTTTGAAAAATATAAGTTCTTAGCTGGGATTGATGTACTTACTTGAGTCTTGCCTCCACTGGTTTCTTGTTGTGTACAAACTCCAAGCCTTTCTTTTCTTCTTCTTCTCTTAGCGAAATCTTCTAAATTTTGCAACAATTATGTGATCAACTTGTGGTATAACTCACTTCAATTCTATTTCATAAATACACCACCCGTTTCAGTATTGTCATCGAAGGAGATATTTATTTTAAATATCTTGATGATGCCTTGGGATGTCACATTAGCTAGTAATAATCATTATCGCCGTATTGGCGAGACTACAATTATTCTTCCACCAATAGCTACCTTCTCCACCAATGAACAACTTTCCTTAGGTCTATTGACAGGATGCCAGATATTGTTACCCCGATGTACCCCAATTTCCCTAATACACATTATGCAATGGGTAATCCAAGGTTATATCGAGCCATTGGGGGAAATCAAACATTTTTTCCATCGATGTACATGTGTTACAATGATGTGCTTACTTTGTTTGACTCTATCGGTCTATCGGGTAGAGCGCCTTAGGAGTCAACTTGATAGGGTATTGTTACACTGATATTAGGTTGTGAGTTGCTTTCATCGGGCCAATCAGCAGGGAAATGATGGGGGTTCTACCGATGAGGAATTGTTAGGCCAATGGTGATAATTTTGTTTAGGAATGGGGGAAAGACATCATAGTCTCAAATTTATTTATGGATGTATTCATTTGGCAATGTAGGCTACAAAATGGATCTTGTCACACAAATTTAAAAAAATTGTATTGATCATAAAATAAAATTGTGGAAAATTTATGTAGTATGTGGAAGATAGATGGGTGGAGGCTAGTGAAAAATGTGAATACACCCATCCGCACACCCATAGGCATTGGTCATTTTAGAATAATCTCATATAAACCTCATCTATATACTTGATTTTTAAAACATTTTTAGTAGGAAGTAGTAATTAGCCTTGCATCTACTTCACCTCATGTGCCATTGTGAGTAGATTTCTTAATTTAGAGGTCATAGCCTTGGGTGATCCCACAATAGTGGTTTACAATTTTTGGCCAAACTGGACATTGAAATAAATTTTTTTAGCTAAATCTTCACTTTCGGGCACCTATAACAGCTAAACCGTCAGGAATTTGAAGATGATGAAAACTAGAGTTTCGTGAAATTTTTTCTATAGATTCTAAATATGTTTTTTTCAAAAAATTTAGAATCAGATTGCACTTCTTTTTCCATCTCCCTTGAAAACTAGTTTTTTTCAGAAAACAACATTTTTAAAAAGTGACGCTCACCGTATAACGCATAACTTTTTTTCCATGAAGGATAAAATTCTAATTCTTTCGAATTTAGATTCATAACTCTGATATCTAGTGCTTCCACTTGGTTAGATAGTTTTTTACTGAATATTTTTTCTTTAATCAAGTTTCAAATTCAAACCAATTATAATTCAGACATAGCACGACCATATAACGTGTAACTTTTTTTGTTTGTATCAAAATTCAATTTTTTTTTCTTTGTTGGATCAAGGACTTCAATATCTGATGCACTCATATTTTTAAATTTTTTTTCATAATCTGCTATTTTTCCACATGTGCAGAACAGAGAGCTTGATTTTCTGTGAAAAACCTACATTCACGAGAAATAAAAAATAAATATAATAATTAAATTAAATTCATTTAAAGTTATACTTTTTGGGAAGCTTATAATAAGGACTACATACAAAAAATAAATTTTAAATGAATTCATTTGATCCCCCAAAAGGTAAATCAAAAGTGGTTTTTTATCAGCATTTTGATAGGTGTAAAGGAGACTTCGTTATAGGTATGGTTTAAAACTAGCGGGGTTCTATCCAAGGGGGTTTGATTTAAGGTAGTTTGATCAAACCCTCTTCAATTGGAATTCTTTAAATGGAACCTTTTAAGACTTAAATCATTATATTTTCTAAAAAAATGTGATTTCAGCAAAAATCAGTTCCTCCCAGAAATTGTAAACCAGCTTTGTGGGATCACCCCCTTCAAAATTTTCTTATCATTCAGGTACACCCACACAGGTTT
This sequence comes from Sequoia sempervirens, assembly GCA_007258455.2. NCBI lineage: Eukaryota > Viridiplantae > Streptophyta > Pinopsida > Cupressales > Cupressaceae > Sequoia > Sequoia sempervirens. The sequence continues at coordinate 548,990,713 of VDFB02000003.1, read as the reverse complement.
GGCAGAGCCTATAGAGTAGGAGGTAATCAAATCCTTTGCTACCTCATTTGTGGACCAAAAACATATCAAGAGACTAGCACCCTCTTATAGTCTAAAACCTACATTTTCTAATGTGGAAGACAACTCATACAAGGCAACATATGTGTACAATACAAAACCCCTGTTTCAGCTCAGAACACCAACAAAATAAGAGAAGAAAGAAATCAAAACAAACACAGTGGTTGAGGCAAAAGGGAGAAAATACAATCTGAGAAGCAGGCCCACAAAGGGAGATCAAGGGGCACCCGGGAGGATGTTCATTAAAGAGCATAAACATAAGGAGAACATTCCATCTAAACAAAAGAAGGATGAAGAAAAGAAACCATAGAAAAAAATCCAAAAGGGGACCACTTATGTTGAGCCAGAAAAAAACAAAGAATTGACAGAACTCAACATGAAGTGAAGAAAGCTACTAAAAATGAAAAGGGAGAACAAGGAATCAATACCCATTCATTTGGCATGGCCCAAGCATAGACATAGATGAAAATGATAGTTTCTTTAATGAAGTTGATGAAAATTGAAGAGTTCAGAGATACAACTCTTAAAATGATTACCAACACATCTCAAAAAATGAAGATCGAAAGTAAGAAGCAAATGTTGTGGAAAGGGAAGTCACAAAAGCACCATAGGTATATTTGGGAGATACACTCATAAAAAACCCGTCCCGAGTAGATGCATTCTATAACACATTGGTTATCAACAATAAAATTGTGAAGAATTGCATGATTGGCTCAGGGGAAACAATCAACATCATGCCCTTAGCTATCATGAAGTAGTTGGGTCTACGGGTAAATAATACATATGGAAAATGTTATGCCATGGATAATAGATCAGTTCCTGAAGTAGGAGTAATTTGGGATGTAGAACTGAAACTTGCATCATATCTAGAAGCAACATATAAAATAGATATTACTATGGTTGATACTCCTCCTTACTATGGGATGCTACTGTCAAGGTAGTGAACGACAACAATAGGAGGGAATGTTTAGTTGGACTTTCCTTATGCTACTATCCCGAGGAATGGAAAAGAGGTCAAGCTACATAATGAGCCTAGATCTAAACATGTCATTGATCTATTTGACCCCAATAAAATTAATTGCTTATGTGATGTGGACTTAGGAAGATTTAGAATAGAACATTCAAAGTTTAAAATATTGAACACTGATCCAATTGCTAGGGCTATTTCAAAGAATGAGCATGGTGTACGGTGAATGTATTTTGATGGAGCATGTAGTAAAGAAGGTAATGGAGTAGGAGTTGTCTTTATTTCACCTAAGGGTACAACATTCAAATATTCATTCTTGTCAACATTTGAGTCCACAAATAATATAGCAGAGTATGAGGCCCTGTTGATAGGATTTAACATGGCTACCAAACACAAAATTAAACTATTAATTGGTTTTGAAGATTCTGAGTTGTTTATTTGGCAAGTGAGATCAAATTATTCTACAAAAAAAAGGCTAAAGTAGTATAGAAGTGTTGTATGGGACACCATTGAATTTTTTGATGCTTTCTCAATTGAATGGATAGATAGATCCATGAATTTAATGGTAGATTTCTTGGAGAATGTAGCTTTGAAGAGAAATGATGTTACTCTAGCAAGAATTTCACAAATTGAGCTCAAAACAAGACCTACAATCCTGAATAAAATCTATAGTTGGAAGGTTTTTAATGATGACACTGATCTGATTAAATTCTTACTTTGCATTGATCAGTATGAGGCTTAAGAAATTGATTTTAATGTATTTGTGGAGGAAGTAGATGACAAGAAAACTGCATTTGGAAAGGAAGTTGTGCAACTCAAGACTAACAAGATTCCTAAGGGACTTGTGGCATTGGAGAGGGTGTTTAATGGAAATGATTGAGCTCTTATGAAACAAACACCAGTAAAAAGCGAATACATTGAAGAAATTAACTTGGGCACTAAATTGACACCAAAAAAGGTGTACATTGGGAAAAAGATAAGCCCAATGAAAGATGTCGATTGCATTATTAAGGAAGTATAAGCATGTCTTCGCATGGTCTTATGATGATCTCAAGGCATATAGGGAAGATTTGTTCCAACATGAAATTTCACTCAAGCTTGATGCAAAATCGTTTAGGTAGAAACAAAGGCCAATAAACCCAACTTTGCAGCCAAATATGCATGAAGAAGTTATGAAGATTGGGGAAGGAGGTATCATCAAACCTATTAGACATTCCACTTGGGTCTCCAACTTGTTTCCTGTTAGAAAGAAGAATAGTGACATAAGGTTGTGTGTAGATTTTAGAAATCTAAATATCTCATCCCTTAAAGACAATTACCCACTACCAAACATGGAGGCTATGCTGCAAAGGGTCACAAGGTGTGAATTATTATCCATGATGGGTGGATTTTTAAGGTATAACCAGGTGAAGGTGAAGGAATCAGAGCAATAACAAACTACATTTACAACTCCTTATGGCACATATGTATACATAAGAATGCCATTTGGGCTAACAAATGTTGGGGCCACATTCTAGCAAGCCATGGATGTTGCTTTTACTAATCTAATTAACATAATAATGGTGGTATACCAAGACAATCTCACTGCATATTCCAAGAAAGCAGAAGACCATGTTGCACACATTGAAAAGATATTTGTTAAAGCATTGGAGTATGGAATTTCCTTGAATCCTTAAAAGTGTCATTTTGCAGTAACAAAGGGAAAGTTACTAGGACATATAGTGTCCAAGCGTAGAGTTAGAATTGATCCAGAAAGAGTGGAAGCCATAGATAGGATTCATATTCCTAAAACAGTTAAAGTCATCTAGTCCTTCTTTGGACAAATAAATTTTGTAAGAAGATTTATCTCAAACTTTGCAAAAATTATCAAGCCCATTTCGAAAATGTTGAAAAAGGGGACTAAAATATATTGGACTATAGAAGCACTAGATGCATTTGTAGCTATAAGGAGAGCAATTAAGGAGGACCTGTTGATGGTGTTTTCTGCACAGCAACAACTCAGACAGAAAATGATATTCTATCTCTCTTGAAAGATAATCTTCAACAATAAATTGTTGAAAATCACCCCAAGGTCTCTCGGGTGTCAGGTCATGACAATGCATAAACAACTCAGATAATATGTGAAAATGCTGGTAATCACAAGGGGCCTTACAAATGAACAATGCTGGAAGTGAATTTTCATCAGATGCAACAATATGGTGATGCTTTCAACCCTAAAACTAACCTGGATTCAAAATAAACAGCAAAAGAGATAAGGGTTTAGAGAGATTCTATTCTATCCTAACTCCTAAGATCAATCACAATAATGATGAAAGCTGCAAATGGACAGATCCCCAATAAAACCGATCTTTGCTTGATCAAGGACAAACCTGCAACTACACAAAAATGGTGCGATCTTCTGGGGAAATCTGAAGATTTTCAGACTTTGAACATTCATTCACATACCCAACTCTGGCGCAATGTAAACAAGCATTCACAGTTGAACTTAGCACAGAAGTGAGGCCCAGACTAACTTTACACAGCAATCTACAATCAGCAAATTGCTAAAAGTATGGACCGGAAATCGATCAACATCATTAACATTTCACCATCATTGTAAAAGAGCTAAAATCTAACATCTAACATCTAATATTTGAGAATCAAGAACAAGAAACCATAAAAACTGTTGAAAATAAATACAAAGTTTGTCAAATCAACAACCCAATTGCATTACTTCTCCAGCATTACATAACAATTTCAAGTCTCTCATCTCCTACAGCTAATTCTGAAAACTGCTTGCCAATTCTGGCCTGGTCAAACTCCTGAAATCCACCCTTACAAATGAGGCACAAATGCCATTTATAGAGATCCCCCAAACATGTCGGCCTAATTAGATTTTACAACAATAACTGGCCCCAAAACAGGTTGGCCTAATTAGATTTTACAACAATAACTGGCTCCAAAACAGGTCGGCCAGGAGAATTTCAAAATAGGACAAGATTTACATTAAATGTATGAATATTATCCATGTCGGCCTACGATCTCCAGCAAGATCAGATTCACGTGTCTTCCAGAAAGTCCTCCAGCTGTAGACAGTTTTGGCACGGATTCTTAGGCAGGTCCCACTTTGAAAATTTAAATTGAACATTTCTAGATTTCCCTCTTTTGGCACGAATCCATATGCAAGTCCCCCTTTTAATATTTGCTTAGTCCTGAAAAATAGATATCATCATTAATAGCCCACATGTTCAAATTAAATTTGAATAAAATTTTGACCTTTTCTAAAAAACTTACATTTTTATAAGGAAACTTTCCATTTTCAGAATTTTTTCCATTTTTGGAAATTTTTATTTTCAATTTTTTATCTCAAGAAATTTTCATTTTCTAATCATTTTTAAAAATTTCCATTTTTGAAAAAAATAATAATTGTTTTCAGAAAAATTTCCGTTTCGGGAAACCAGACCAAGGGGAAAATCCGGGAAAATCCAGGTCAGGCGGACTCCAGACCGAAATCCGGAAAAAACCAGCCAGACAGGATTCTACCGAATAAGGCAAAGATTTCAACAATAGATCATCAAAATGAACCAAGAATGTGCGAAACATCGTGTAATATATCAAATTAAGCATGGGGTGTTGAGCATTTATCATCAAATTCATCAATTTAATCCAGCTTTCAATTTGCACAAAGCCAGGCAGAAAATCCAAAAAAATCCGGGTGGACCGGATTTCCGCGAATGGCATAAAATTCTTGACTTTGGCACATACCCGGAAAACTAAAGAAATCCGAGAAAATCCGGGTCGGGCAAAAAATCCCGGACGCAGGCAAAAACCCGGACTTTGCTCGGATCTAGAATTTTCATGGAAATCGGGAAAATCCGGACGGACCGGAAAATCCCGGACTAGACCAAAAACCCGAATTTTTGCACAGAGCTGGAATTTGAGCAGAATTCGGAAAAATTCGGACGGACCGAAAAATCCCGGATTGGGGTAAAAACCCAGATTTTGCACAGAACTTAGTTTTTTCAAAGTGCAACCTGGGGAAATCACTTGGGCAAGCAGGATGAACATCTAAGGACCTCCGAAGGCAACCAAATCATTAAAATTAAGGGGCTAAAAGACATCAAAAGTCAGAGAAAAAAGAGGGTCCCTACTTTCAGTGGGGCGTGTGTGTAAAACTGCACAACAAATGGCGACTCCGCTGGGAAAATGCTCCAGAGCATTTTGATGATGAACAAGAATCATGAACCCAGAATCTCTGGTTTCGATCTCCCTTTCAGGCAAACAAATCATAATGCAAGGCTAAAGAAAATCAAGATCAAAGGCTGACTAAAACTTCCATAGACTAAAAATCCAAGTGTGTGCAAGTGAGTTCATTTCCTTCCTTAAGCTACCATAGAAACCAAGCTCAGTCAAGTTAGGCTACGTAAAGATTCTAGCTCCAAAAGCAACCTAGATAGAGCCTCGCTACCAGTCAGGCGTCCATAGCCCCGACGAGGTTATCGCTATGACTCTCTTGAACATAGCTCTACTGCCAGCCAGGCATCCATAGCCCTGGTAGAGATATTCAGATACCCCTGATGAGTTGAAATCATTCTCGACTCTCAATATTTTCTCTTCTTTTTTTTTCTTCTTTTATTTTTGATATTTCTTTTATTTTTCACTCTTTTCATTTCAACCTGTGAACAGTGGAGTCCACACTCAGGGCTGAGAACCACAGTGGCACTGAAGCAGAAATATGATTTTTCACCCAACAAGACTTCGCAAGGACCCTACTGCAACCTTCAGATTCTTAAGATGTATGAAGGATATAAGATTTCAGAATACTTCAGTTTCAATCAGACCAATGACCCATTCTCTTTAAATCAGGCATTCAGACTGCTTGACACCAACAAAAGATCTTTGACCATTAATTCAAGACACATGACTAAAGTCCATCAATAAAATGCTTAGAACAATCCCAGATAATAAAGAATTATTGCACAGGAAAGACACTTCCCCAACCAGAAAACAGAAAACCCAAGCCAGAGAAACAAAACAACAACCAAATCGAAACCCAAAGCAAACTAAACTAGCCAAAATAGAAAAAAGTAAAAGAAAAGTAGACCAAGCTGCACTTATTCAAATCATCACTATATACCGAGAGACTCAAAGTGGCTCATGATTAGACAGGATGAACTGAGACTCATCCCCATATGATTAATCAATGCATGGACAAGCAATAAAGTGAAGGTAACAGTCCTCAGAAATGCAAACCTATCTTTATATTCAGAAAAATAAATCTCTTCCTTGTAGCATTCAAACTCCATGTCAAGATTAGGAATAACTAGTAACTGAGGTAACTCATTAGGATCATGATCAACCCATATGCAAGTTGTCTTTCCTGAATCTCCATAATCAAATTGACAAGATTCAGAATTTCCAGCAAAGAAAGAAACAACCTGATTTTTCATTTCTGCAGACTGAATGTTGTGTTCATCATCCTGCACTTGTGAAGAGTTGACCATAGTGTCATCAGGGGGTCTCCATTGATGGTGCAATATTCCACTTTCATTTGAAACATGCAAGATAGAATTAGAGGGATCATTACATGATGTAGAGTGAAATTCATATCGAAGACTTTCATAACTATGAACATGGAACTTTTCACCTGTTTGAGTATTTCCATGAGGGATCAACAATGAAAACGCAGAGGCATTATCTTGTACAAAAATTTCCTCAACAGGATGCTCATCCGAAGGTATCACAGATTGATCTTCCAGCACATTCTCACCTAGAGAAGTTGGAGCATGTTCACCAATACTGACTGCAACATTTATGTTTTCAACATCATTCATATTTTCCTGCACATTAACATGAACCGCATCAGCTACCCCATCAATAATGCATAGAATCTGAGAGTTTTCATTATGCAGTTCATCAATAAGCTGAGGAAAAATAGAATTAGATAAATGAGAAGACTCCCTAAATTCATCTTCTATTGGCACTAGCTTAGATTCTTGATCACAATCATTAGGAACGTTGATCACTTCACTGAGTGCTTCCTCATGTTCTTCAAGACATTCATTAGCAACTGGTTGACATTCCTCAGTCAGAGACTTGTCTGATGCATCTGTCTGTGTATCATTTGTATGTAAGAGTAACTGTACTTGTTCCTTCACCTCCTTTATGACTGTCTGGCACTGGAAACAGGTGAATTCTGAATGCTCTTCCTCATGTATCCTGCACCAAGCTGGTAACAACAGCTCCTCTAGGTAGACTCCAAAACCTAGGCTTGACCAATCTCTTATAATTCTGGTAACAAACTCTTTGTATCTGGTCCATATCAAGTCCTCGTCTTGGAAAGGAACCTCTTTCTCAGCCCCCACTATATTCTCAGGAGCTTGACTAGCCTCAACAAGAACATCCTCCTTGATCTCCATAGGTGATTCTTCACTTAAATATTCCTCTGTTATCTCTGATGCCTCAGATTCATCTTCATGACACTTAGTTCCTTCCAAAGTCGCGTCAACATCAGTTGCAATGCCGTCCCTGGATTCAGAAGTAGTTAGCCCTTCTGCAGTGCATTCTTTGCTTAACTCACATTTCCACTCCAGGTATTCTCCAACTTTAAAGATAATGTCCCCACACGAACGACAGATGAATTCTGAATGGGCTGCATCATGGACTCTGCACCATTTAGACGAAAGGAAATCCTGCAAGCGCTTACCACTAGCAAACTGACCTTCAACTATCTGTGTAAATGCCTCAACTGCAACACTAATAAACCCTAGATCTGAGGTGGCTAATGGTTATGACAGATTTTGCATGAAAAGGTTCCTTTGCAAGACCATCTCAATGTTGTCTAGAAAGGCCAAGCATTCAAACTCGTTGTGCCTACAGGTATTATGAAGCCTACACTTGTCTGAAAATGCACAATGAAGTAAACCCTTGCCATTCCATTGATTTATCCTCCCATTCAATGACTTACAAATTTGAAAAAAGTTAATCTGAAGACTGTTTCCATTACGAAAAATATAACGCTGCTTTTCCATCTTGACTCAGAACTTGAATTTTTGGATTTTGAGATCTGCCATATCTCAGATTTTCAACATAGAGGCTCATTCAATCTTCCAGCAATGTCACCTTGTCCGCCCTCCTTCTAGCGCCAATCTATTGATGGTGTTTTCTGCACAGCAACAACTCAGACAGAAAATGATATTCTATCTCTCTTGAAAGATAATCTTCAACAATAAATTGTTGAAAATCACCCCAAGGTCTCTCGGGTGTCAGGTCATGACAATGTATAAACAACTCAGATAATATGTGAAAATGCTGGTAATCACAAGGGGCCTTACAAATGAACAATGCTGGAAGTGAATTTTCATCAGATGCAACAATATGGTGATGCTTTCAACCCTAAAACTAAATTCAAAATAAACAGCAAAAGAGATAAGGGTTTAGAGAGATTCTATTCTATCCTAACTCCTAAGATCAATCACAATAATGATGAAAGCTGCAAATGGACAGATCCCCAATAAAACCGATCTCTGCTTGATCAAGGACAAACCTGCAACTACACAGAAATGGTGCGATCTTCTGGAGAAATCTGAAGATTTTCAGACTTTAAACATTCATTCACATACCCAACTACTGGCGCAATGTAAACAAGCATTCACAGTTGAACTTAGCACAGAAGTGAGGCCCAGACTAACTTTACACAGCAATCTACAATCAGCAAATTGCTAAAAGTATGGACCAGAAATCGATCAACATCATTAACATTTCACCATTATTGTAAAAGAGCTAAAATCTAACATCTAACATCTAATATCTGAGAATCAAGAACAAGAAACCATAAAAACTGTTGAAAATAAATACAAAGTTTGTCAAATCAACAACCCAATTGCATTACTTCTCCAACATTACATAACAATTTCAAGTCTCTCATCTCCTATAGCTAATTTTGAAAACTACTTGCCAATTTTGGCCTGGTCAAACTCCTGAAATCCACCCTTACAAATGAGGCACAAATGCCATTTATAGAGATCCCCCAAACATGTCGGCCTAATTAGATTTTACAACAATAACTGGCCCCAAAACAGGTCAGCCTAATTAGATTTTACAACAATAACTGGCTCCAAAACAGGTCGGCCAGGAGAATTTCAAAATAGGACAAGATTTACATTAAATGCATGAATATTATCCATGTCGGCCTACAATCTCCAGCAAGATCAGATTCATGTGTCTTCCAGAAAGTCCTCCAGCTGTAGACAGTTTTGGCACAGATTCTTAGGCAGGTCCCACTTTGAAAATTTAAATTGAACATTTCCAGATTTTCCTTTTTTGGCACGAATCCATATGCAAGTCCCCCTTTTGATATTTGCTTAGTCCTGAAAAAATAGATATCATCATTAATAGCCCACATGTTCAAATTAAATTTGAATAAAATTTTGACCTTTTCTAAAAACTTACATTTTTATAAGGAAACTTTCCATTTTCAGAATTTTTTCCATTTTTTCCATTTTTATTTTCAATTTTTTATCTCAAGAAATTTTCATTTTCGAATCATTTTTTAAAAATTTCCATTTTTGAAAAAAAAAATAATTATTTTCGGAAAAATTTCCATTTCGAGAAACCAGACCAAGGGGAAAATCAGGGAAAATCCAGGTCAGGCAGACTCCAGACCAGAATCCGGAAAAAACCAACCAGACAGGATTCTACCGAATAAGGCAAAGATTTCAACAATAGATCATCAAAACGAACCAAGAATGCGCGAAACATCGTGTAATATATCAAATTAAGCATGGGGTGTTGAGCATTTATCATCAAATTCATCAATTTAATCCAGCATTTCAATTTGCACAAAGCCAGGCAGAAAATCCGAAAAAATCCGGGTGGACCGGATTTCCGTGGATGGCATAAAATTCTTGACTTTGGCACATACCCAAAAAATTGAAGAAATCCGGGAAAATCCAGGTCGGGCGAAAAATCCCGGACGCAGGCAAAAACCCGGACTTTGCTCGGATCCGAAATTTTCATGGAAATCGGGAAAATACGGACGAACCGGAAAATCCCGGAGTAGACCAAAAACCCGGATTTTTGCACAGAGCTGGAATTTGAGCAGAATCCGGGAAAATCCGGACGGACCGAAAAATCCCGGATTGGGGTAAAAACCCAGATTTTGCACAAAACTTAGTTTTTTCAAAGTGCAACCTAGGGAAATCACTTGGGCAAGCAGGATGAATATCTAAGGACCTCCGAAGGCAACCAAATCATTAAAATTAAGGGGCCAAAAGACATCAAAAGCCAGAGCAAAAAGAGGGTCCCTACTTTCAGTGGGGCGTGTGTGTAAAACTGCACAACAGGACCCAGTGCTGAAATCCCTTGATTTCAGTAAGCCCTTTTAGGTCTTCTCATTTGCATCACACCACACCCTTGCTGTAGTAATGTTACAAAAGAATGATCATGAACAACCTATATCATTTTTTAGAAAATCCCTCTAAGGAGCAGAATTAAACGATGATATTACAAAAAAATAGGCATATGCTCTAGTAAGAGTAGTGAAAGCTTTCAAATGCTACCTAGTAGGGGCAAAAATAATTGAATATGTCCCCAATGATGCGGTCAAATATGTGTTTATACAAACTAAGGTCATTGGGAGGAGATTTAGATGGATCAATAGAATTTAGGAGTTTGACATAGAGATCCAAATCAATAAGCTAGTAAGAGGACATGGTCTTTCCAAATGAATGGCCGAATCAAATCTAGAGGCTTCTTAGATCTGCAACGTAGGAGAAGAAGAGACTATGATTGCAAGCATTGAAAATAAAGCATGGTATACTAATATAATGTATTATTTGAAAAATTAGAAATGTCCCAAACATTTGAATGAAAACTAGAAGAGAAATTTGAAGCCACATGCCTCTAAATATGTTTTCATGTGTGGTGATTTATATTGGAATAATAGAGATGGGTTACCGTTGTTATGTTTGGATGAATCCCAGCCAAAAAAAATATTGAAAGAAATGCACAGAGTCTGTGGCGAGCACTTTTCAAGCAAAACCACTGCCCATAAAATTTTAAGGGTTGGATATTACTGGTCTAGAGTTTTTAATGATTCTTTTAGTTATGTAAGGAAGTCAGAGGCTTGCCATAAGTTCTCTGGAAAAATGAAATATCAAGGAGTATTGCCACTCAAACCAATGCAGGTTGAGGCACCTTTTTACCAGTGGGGAATTGATTTTATTGGGGAAATATCAGAAAAATCCAATGGAGGTCATAAATGGATATTGTTGGTGACTGATTATTTTACAAAATGGGTAGAGGCCATCCCAACTAAACAAGCCATAATTAAGGTTGTAATTAACTTCTTGATGGAGAATATAATTACAAGGTTTGGGACACCTGTGAGGATAGTCACGGACAATGGTATGTGTTTTAGATTAGAAGAATTTAGAGAATTCTATGAATCATAAGACATTATAATTTCATATGCCTCATCATATCATCCACAAGTGAATGTATAGGCTGAATCAAGTAACAAAAGTATCTTGAAGATTATTAAAAGGATGTTGGACAAAAACAAGAAGGCATTGGATTCTAAATTGAGATTAGTAGTTTGGGTAGATAGAATCACTGTGAAGAAATCAACTGGTAAGTCACCCTTTGAACTAGTTTATGGAGTATAGGCTAGGATGCCTATGCAGAACCTGTTACCTGCATATAAATGTATACTTCAAGAAGATCTAGATATCCTCGAGTCCATGGAAGACAAAATGGAACAATTGGAAGAATTAACCCATCTAGGTAAAAGCAACACTCCAACTTCTTGAAGTAACTCTCTTCCTCTCTCAGGAGTGGTGGATTCCATCACAAGTTATCTATCTCCTTTTTCAATTCTTCCAAAGCGGCGGTCTCTCATTCAGGAGAAATATCCTGCATCTTTTATCTCATTTTCCTACCTTTATATTCATAAACAAATGATTTAAATTCAAAATATTTAACAAAATCATAATTAGAAATGAACTCTTTCCCAACTTTGACCCTAACATCATCAGATAATTCATCTGATGCCTCAAATATTATAGTATTATGCTCTTGAGGGGGATCATACTATGCAATTACAGGAGCACTTATTTGTTCTACTTGTTCACCCTCCTCATCACTCCCCTCTTCTTCACTTATATCAATGTCTTTAGAGAAACACACCTCAGGAGTAGGTTGTGAAGGTATGTAATATAGGTGCTCTATGTCTTCAGCCTAAAATAACCTGTGTGCATGGACTCCAATGGAAAGAGACATAATCAAATTCCTACTCATGAAAATTAGGTGACGACTTTGAAGGATTTTTATGACTGATTAAGTAAATATTAGATCAGAAAGGATAGACGATAGACACCAGAGATATTTTATATCATCCAAAATGGATGGAAGAAGGTCTTTGCACCAGGAGAGTCCCAAGAAGAGCAATGCTAGGTGGATAGATAAGCATGGATCTCCTCATGGAAAAAATAACAAAAATAAGGGTGAAACAACATCTAAACAACTAGAAGATAATGTGAAGACATCATAGTAGACCTTCACAACATTTAACTCTCCACTTCAACCTAATGGTGGAAACCCCTCAACACCACCTGAAAGAAGCAATATAAATGATAATATCCTAAATTAGAGATTAGACCCTCAGAAGGAAAATGAGTTTGAGGAACGGGTGGAAGAAGAAAGAAAATGGAGACAAGAGGAATATGATAGGGGATTTCCATCACAACAAGGAGAAGAAAACTAGGAGGGGTTCGTTGATCATACTACCGTTGATTTTAATAGTATGACTAACCAAGAGATTAAACTACATGTAGAATGGAAAAGACAACAACTTAGAAGGAGACAACAAATGATACAAGAAAGCTAGGAGTTGGATCAACAAATAGCACAATTAAGCATCCAGGCACCAAAACCACCAAAATATATCCCTCCACATAAGCAAGGTGGTAATGCCAATTCATATGGGACATCTAAGAATACAGGTGCTTCGGGTATTTCAAAAGTACCTCATAATGCAGGTGGTAACCCAAGACAACACACCCAACATAATATGCCACCACAAAGATCCCAACATCCAAATGTTGGAAATGTTCCCTAGTACTATCCACCACTAGGTCAACAGTATGCTCCACAACATCAACAACATGTGCCACATCAAACTGTATACCCTCAACAATACATCCAAAAAAAATTCTATCATCAGCCTCAATATGGATACCAATACTACCCAAATCAACCACCTTTGAATCTATATCCGCAAAACCCTATGAGCACATGTAGACAATTTTATTTAGCAGGATACCAATTATATCCATACCCAATTGATAGCAATTAGAGAAATACGGTTCCCAAATTCACTAGGAATAATGTGATATCAGCCGAAGAACATATCAAAAATTTCAATTCCCTTATACAGGATATTGGTATGGAGTATGAGGATGTAAATATGAGACATGATGTCCCTAACTGAAGAAGCAAGGGATTGGTTCAATGGTCTACCTGATGCTTCAATTTATTCTATAGCAGATTTCTAGAATCAATTTCTAGAACAATATGGGAATCAGTGTGCCCCTGAATTCACCCTTCATGAATTGATAAGTATTCAAAAATACCAAAATGATTCAGTTCATGATTTCAATCAAAGGTTCTCCAAACTATACAATAAAATACTACATGGATCCAAACTGAATGATCCAATAGCCTTAAGTATTTATCTAAAGGCCTTTGATCCAAAAACGGGGTATGAACTCAGAAATAGATGCCTTATAAGCTTAACTGAAGCACAAAAAACAACATTAACCATTGAGAATAATAGAAAGGATGCAGGGATGATTGGAAAAAGGGACAACCTTCGAGTTCCCCAAAATTCTAACAATCCCCAGAATAGGCAGGAGAATTCGTACAAAAATGAAAGACCAAGATTACATGACATGCCCTACAATACTACTTGGAAAGATGTAAAGCTAGTAACAAGACAAAATTGGAAAGAAACTCAAGACCCATTGAAAAGACATGGAGCGCATGCACTTGATACTACACCATGGTGTTCACATTTCCACAGACCTCATGATCCTAAATATTGTGCACTGGTTCAGGCCTGTTAAGATGAATGGCAACAAGAACAAGATAGGGATGCACATACTATGAATATGCTTAGATGGAGGTCTTATAAAAAAGAGGAGGAATACTCTTCTTTAGAAGAAGGATATGAATATAATATTGATAATCAGAAATGCAATGTGAATGTGGAACAAGAGGTATTTTATGATGTGGAAGAAAACTCATACAAGGCAACATATGTATACAATACAACACCCCAGTTTCAGCTCAGAACACAAACAAAAGAAGAGAAAAAGGCCATCACAGCAATAGCAGTGGCTGAGGAAAAAGGTAGAAAATACAATTTGAGAAGCAAGCCCACAAAGGGAGATCAAGGGACACCCAGGAGTATGTTCATTAAAGAGAAGAAAAATAAGGAGAATGTCCCATCTAAACAAAATAAGGATGAAGAAAAGAAACCATAGAAAAACATCCAAAAGGAGATAACTGATGTTGATCCAGAAAAAACACAAGCAAATGACAAAACTCAACATGAAGTGAAGAAAGTTACTAAAACTAAAAAGGGAGAACAAGGAATCACTAACCCTTCCTTTGACATGGCCCAAGCATTGGGACAAATGAAAATGATAGTTCCTTTAATAGAGTTGATGAAAATTGAAGAGTTCAAAGATACGACTCTCAAAATGATTACCAACACATATCAAAAACATGAAGATCAGAAGAAAGAAGAAAATGTTGTGGAAAGGGAAGTCACAAAAGTACCAGAGGTATATTTGGTAGATACACTCACAAAGAATCCATCCCAAGTAGATTCATTCTATACCACATTGGTTATCAACAATAAAATGGTGAAGAATTGCATGATTGACTCAGGGGCAGCAATCAACATTATGCCTCTGGCTGTCATGAAGGAGATGGGTCTATGGGTAAATACTACATATGGAAAATGTTATGCCATGGATAATAGATCAGTTCATATAGTAGGAGTAATATGGGATGTAGAATTGAAACTTGCATCATATCCAAAAGAAACATATAAAACATATACTAATGTGGTTGATACTCCTTACTATGGGATAATACTATTAAGGCAGTGGATAGCTACAGTAGGAAGGAATGTTCAGTTGGAATTATCTTATGCTACTATCCCTGTGAATGGAAAAGAGGTCATGCTACATAGGAAGCCTAGATCTAAACATGTCATTGATCTCTTTGATCCCAATCAAATGGATTGCTTCTGTGATGTGGACTTGGGAAACTTCAGAATAGAACATTCAAAGCCTGAATTATAGAACACTGATCCAATTGCTAGGGATGTTTCCAAAAATGAGCATGGTGTATGACAAATGTATTTTGATGGAGCATGTAGTGAAGGAGGTAATGGAGAAGGAGTTGTATTTATTTCACCTAAGGGCACAACATTCAAATATTCATTCTTGTTAACATTTGAGTGCACAAATAATATAACAGAGTATGAGGCCCTGTTGATAGGATTGAACATGGCTACCAAACACAAAATTAAACTGCAAACTATTTTTGGAGATTATGAGTTGGTTATTTCGCAAGTGAGATCAAAGTATTCTACAAAAAAAAAAGGCTAAAGCAATATAGAAATTTTGTATGGGACACTATTGAGTTATTTGATGCTTTCTCTATTGAATGGATAGATAGATCCATGAATTTAATGGCATAATTCTTGGTGAATGTAGCTTTGAAGAAAGATGATGTTACTCTAGTAGGAATTTTGCAAATTGAGCTTAAAACAAGACCTGTAATCATGAATAACATCTATAGTTGGCAAGTTTTTAATGATGACACTAATCTGATTAAATTCTTACATTGCATTGATTAGTATGAGGCTCAAGAAATTGATTTTAATGCATTTGTGGAGGAAGTAGATGGAAAGAAAACTGCATTTGGCAAGGAAGATGTGTAGCTCAAGAATAACAAGATTCCTAAGGGACTTGTGGCATTGGAGAGGGTGTTTGATGGAAATGATCGAGCCCTTATGAAACAAACACTAGTAAAAAGGGAAGACATTGAATAAATTAACTTGGGCACTGAATTGGCACCAAAAAAGGTGTGCATTGGGAAAAAGATAATCCCAACAATCAGAAAGATGTTGATTGCATTATTAAGGAAGTATAAGCATGTCTTTGCATGGTCTTATGATGATCTCAAGGAATAGATGGAAGATTTGTTCCAACATGAAACTCCACTCAAGCCTGATGCAAAACCGTTTAGGCAGAAACAGAGACCAATAAACCCAACTTTGCAGCCCAAGATGCATACACTTAAGCTCAGGGAAGGAGGTATCATCAAACCTATTAGAAATTCCACTTGGGTCTCCAACTTGGTGCTAGTCAAAAAAAATAATGGTGAAATAAGGTTGTGTGTAGATTTTAGAAATCTAAATATATCGTCCCTTAAAGACAACTACCCACTCCCAAACATGGAGGCTATGCTGCAAAGGGTCACAAAGTGTGAATTATTATCCATGATGGATGGATTTTCATGGTATAACCAGTTGAAGGTGAAGGAATCTGAGCAATACAAAATTGCATTTACCACTCCTTGGGGCACATATGTATACGTAAGAATGCCATTTGGGCTAACAAATGCTAGAGCCACATTCCAGCGAGCCATGGATGTCGCTTTTGATAATATAATTAACATAATAATGGTGGTGTACCAGGATGATATGACTGCATATTCCAAGAAAGTAGAAGATCATGTTGCACACCTTGAAAAGATATTTGTTAAAGCATTGGAATATGGCATTTCCTTGAATTCTAAAAAGTGTCATTTTGTAGTAACAGAGGGAAAGTTACTAGGACATATAGTGTCCAAGGACAAAGTTAGAATTGATCCAGAAAGAGTGGAAGCCATAGATAAGATTCCTATTGCTAAGACAATTAAAGCCATCTAGTCCTTCTTTGGATAAATAAATTTTGTAAGAAGAGTTATCTCAAATTTTGCGAAATTATCAAGCCCATTTCAAAAATGTTGAAAAATGGGACTAAAATAGATTGGATTGTAGAAGCACTAGATGTGTTTGTAGCTATAAGGAGAGCAATTAAGGAGGCTCCAGTGCTGAAATACCTCAATTTCAGTAAACCCTTTCAAATCTTCTCATTTGCATCATACCACACCCTTGTTGTAGTAATGTTACAAAAGAATGATGAGGAGCGTGAACAACCTATATCATTTTTTAGAAAATCCCTCCAAGGAGTAGAATTAAACTATGATATTATAGAAAAATAGGCATATGCTCTGGTAAAAGCAGTGAAAGCTTTCAGACCCTACCTATTAGGAGCAAAAATAATTGCATATGTCCCCAATGTTGTGGTAAAATATTTGTTTATACAAACTGAGGTCACTAGGAGGAAATGTAGATGGATCAATAGAATTCACGAGTTTGAAATAGAGATCCAAATCACTAAGTTAGTAAGAGGATAGGGTCTTTCCAAATTAATGGCTGAATCAAATCTAGAGGCTTCTCAGATCTGTAACGTAGGAGAAGAATAGACTATGATTGCAAGCATTGAAAAGACAACATGGTATATTGATATAATGTATTATTTGAAAAATCAGAAATGTCCCAAACATTTGAATGAAAACTAGAAGAGTAATTTGAAGCTACATGCCTCTAAATATGTTTTCATGGGTGGTGATTTATATTGGAAGAATAGAGATGTGTTAGTGCAGTTATGTTTGGATGAATTCCAAGAAACAAGGGTATTGAAAGAAATGCATGAAGGAGTCTATGGCGGGCACTTTTCAAGCAAAACCACTTCCCATAAAATTTTAAGGGTTGGATATTACTGGCCTAGAGTTTCTAATGATTCTTTCAATTATGTAAGGAAGTGAGATGCTTGCCAGAAGCTCTCTGGAAAAATGAAATATAAAGGAGCATTTCCACTCAAACCAATGCAAGTTGATGCACCTTTTTACCAGTGGGGAATTGATTTTATTGGGGAAATATTAAAAAAATCCAGTGGAGGTCATAAATGGATATTGGTGGTGATTAATTATTTTACAAAATGGGTAGAGGTCATCCCAGGTAAACAAGCCACTAGTAGGGTTGTAATTAACTTCTTGACGGAGAATATCATTACAAGGTTTGGGACACCTATGAGGATAGTCATAGACAATGGTATGTGTTTTAGATTAGAAGAATTCAAGGAATTTTGTGAATCATATGACATTGAAATTTCATATATATGTCTCGCCATATCATCTACAAGTGAATGGATAGGATGAATCAAGTAACAAAAGTATCTTGAAGATTATTAAAAGGATGTTGAACAAAAAAAAGAAGGAATGGGATTCTAAATTGAGATTGGCAGTTTGGGTAGATAGAATAATTGTGAAGAAATCAACTAGTAGGTCACCCTTTGAACTAGTTTATGGAGCATAGGTTAGGATGCCTATGCAAAACCTATTACCTACATATAATTTTATACTTCGAGAAGATCTAGATACCCCTGAGCCCATGGAAGACATACTGGAACCATTGGCATAATTAAATGAGATAAGGAGGCTAGCTCAAGAACATAATACAAAAATACAATCACAAGTAAAGTATTTATTTGACAAGAGGGAAAAAGATAGAAAAATTAATGAAAATGATATGTTCCTAGTGTAGAATGCGGGGTGCCAGGAGAAAGTAAAACATGGGATATTCAAAGCTCTTTGGATTAGACCTTTTTTCATCACTGGAAAAGGAGGAGAAAATTCTTATTATTTGCAAAATATGTCAGGAGAGGATCAGGAATTTCTAGTGCATGGACAATTCCTAAAACATTTATTTTCTTAATGTTCCATGCACAGTAGTTTTAGGTACTCATATCATTCCATCTTTCATTCCTGGTCTACCTCCTAGAGATTATTTTGGATTCTTGCAATGATCTCATGCTCATTCATCCCCAATCAAAGCCACTGTTAGGACTAGAAAAATCTCACATTTTTTAGTAGCCTCCACCCATATTTCTTCCACATACCACAAAAATTCGCCACACTTTGATTTTATGATCAATTCAAATTGTTGAAATTTGTGTGACAAGATCCATTTTGTAGCCTACATTGCCAAATGATTACATCCATAAATAAATTGGAGACTCCATAGTCTTTCCCCCATTCCTAAACAAAATTAGCACCATTTGCCTAGCAATGCCTCATTGGTAGAACCCCCATCATTTCCCCACCAATGGCTTGATGAAAGTAGCTAACTACCTACTATCAGTGTAATAATACCCTATTGGGCTGAATCCTAAGGCGCTCTCCCTGATAGACCGATAGAGTCAACAAAAGTAAGCACATCGTTGTAACACATGTACATTGGTGGAAAAAATATTTGCATTCCCCTGATGCCCCAATATAACCTTGGTTTAGCCAGTGCATAATGTGTATCGGGGGAATTGGGGTGTAGTGGGGTGACGTTACCTAGCGTCCCACCGATAGACCTAAGGAAAGTTGTTCATCGGTGGAGAAGGTGGATATCAGTTGAAGAAGAATCATAATATCGCCGATATGGAAAGAATGATTATTACTAACTGATGTGACATCCCAAGGCATCATCGAATTAAAGTAAATTATACCACAAGTTGATCACATAATTGTTGCAAAATCTGGAAGATTTCGCTAGGAGTAGAAGCAAAAAAGCAAGGATTGGAGTTCGTACGCAAAAAAAAAAAAATGGAGGTGAGACTCAAGAAAGTACATCAATCCCAACTGAGAAATTATATTTTTCAAAGGCTTAAGAAATCAAACAATGGAGGAGAGTACAGAAAAACCCAAAGCCAAAAAACTAAAAACTAAAAAGAGACTCCTAAATCAAGACTTCATAGATCAATGCCCTTGGTCTGGGCCAAGACCCAAGAGAAGTTCTCAAATGAATGCTTCAATTGATTGAATATGGGATAAACATAAGGTCTTGGGAGATGTTTGGACACTGCAACGTGGATATGAGTTTTTCATGTACCATTACAGAAAACAATTTAGGTTTCAACCAATCTCCAACCCATGGAGTAGAGACTCGTGGTGCCCAATGTGTTCATGAATGCAGAACTAATTAAAGCTCTTGCTAGCAGATACGACGCCAAGAAGAGAACTATTCAATCACATAGTGGGGCTAACAT
Organism: Sequoia sempervirens; assembly: GCA_007258455.2. Classification (NCBI taxonomy): domain Eukaryota; kingdom Viridiplantae; phylum Streptophyta; class Pinopsida; order Cupressales; family Cupressaceae; genus Sequoia; species Sequoia sempervirens. The sequence goes on along the minus strand of VDFB02000003.1, from coordinate 548,970,490 downwards.
GCTTGTTATTTCTAAGGGTCTCATTTATAATGTGTTTTAGTTGGAGTGTTCTTTGAATTTTCCATTGACGGTCAGAGATCTCTTGACAGAGTATCATCATATGGATACCAGCTACAAACAATGTAAATTGCCCCTACATAGGCCTAAGAATGAAGGAGGCCAACTTAGGAGGTTCTCTAGCAGTGAAAACCCTCCTTTTCATGAGGATTTGTTTGAGGAGTATTTTTGATACACTTATCATTTAGCTAGTAAGGTTTTGGGGGTAGAGGTTCCGCCTCTCATGTCTATTGCCCCAATGGTCTTAGTTGCAGGCATACAAAGCAAGGATACCATGCCATTTGATTACGTTAGTTACTTGGCCAACACCCTAAATCAAGGACTTGAAAAGATAAAAAAATAGTGATAATATGATGCAGAGGTGGTGGAAACCCAAGAAACAAATTGACACAACTTCTCTCCAATATGCCACTTTGACATCAATCCCCAAACACACAACAGGGCAACTCAACTACCCATCACAACCTGATCACACCAAGACTTATCTCAACATCATTTAGGCATCTACTCAAACCCAATACAACATTCCAATTAGATTCTTCAAGGTTCACTAGGCCAACACCTAGTTTCACTAGACTGCCCTGCTCAAAAGGCTACAAGATTAGGCCTATTTTATAAACAAAGTACCCTTATACCTTTTTTTTTCACAAAACCTCCTTGGAAAGAGTTGTATTATCATACCTAACCTCATATTTCATGGTCTTTACTCAAATTAGGGGCCTCTAGATTGTTGTACAACCAAACCCTCCTTTTCCTTACATAAACTAGGGTTTTATTCAAACACACAACCCTAGGGCTTTTAGAACCTCACAATTGCAACTAATCTCTTACATTTTCCCTGCATTAACTCACAAATTCATCAGAAGGTCAACTCCTTCACACATTTATCAAAACTCCACTTTGGTGCCATCATTTACATAAAAGAAACCCTTTTACTAGTCCTTAGAACACTATTACATGACAAAACCATGACTCCACGACCTGCCCAATCATTAGAACACACAAAAATAACATTAAATAATTCATCCCACTGAAACACAGTGCCTTACAGTAGGTGGGATGACTGGGTTTACATTTACTTCCTCAAACTGTGTTTTTACTACCCAACAGATAGTTTTCAGAAAAACTGAGATTTCTTCCCCAAAACCGAATGGAAAACACTCAAACCTATTCCAAATGAAACTTAACACATGATTCTATACAAATATAATAAATTATAATTCATCACCTTGACTATACGGGCCACACAGAAGAGAAAAAGTTATGGAAAACAAAAAAAAACTGTGATATATTAGCAAATGCACATTTTTTCCCTTATGAAATCCTTCAAAATTTATTGAACAACCCTTGGTTTGAGCCTTTTATGGCTTTAAGTACATTTTTGCATTATCATCCAACTGCCTAACTCCTTTTAATTGACTTTTAAAATCCTAACTCCAAATTACCCCTAAAACTGTGTTTTGACAACTTAAATGTGCACTTAATAGCTTTATTGTCCAATTATTGACATTTTGGCCTTTATGACTCCCAATCACCTTGAATTCAATCCCATGACACCAAAAAATCCTCACTCTTGCCCACCTACCTACAAATTCTAATTTTTTTGCCTCCAAGACTTATAATTTCAAATTTAATAGATGAGTGCACATGTGCACATTTGACCATCAAATCTCCAAAACCCCCAAATACATGAAAGAGTGGTCTTTTTTTAGACCTTATTTTCAATACCTACAAATATAAAACATTTTGAAACTTAAAGATTCACCTAGAGTCCCTCAGGATAGACTGCTACCAAAAAGAACTTTGTAACATGGTTGTAGGTGCCCCTGCACCATACAACCCCCCTAAAAGAAACTCAGGCCCCATGAGTTGGCCTTGATTCCACTGTATCCATGCTTCATGTGGGTTCCATGGATTCATAAACCCACTCCATTGGTTCATGTACACAGGACCTGCAAACTGTCCTAAAACTCCATCATTTTGCAATGTGTGCATATAAGCATTCTACCTTGCCTCTGTTCTTAGACTAGTCATCAGTCTTCTTTGTCCATCCCTTGGGTGTTTACCATGTTCAACATCTGCAACCAAACTTGTGTTAGGAGTCCTTGGGTCTGTTTTTACTTGCTTTGCACATGTAGGTCTGTTACTACCCTCAATGCTCTGTTGTGTACTCTGTCCACATAGTCCTTGTTCCTCTTGATTGTCATGCACTGTCCCATGCTTCACTGCTATCAAATCATACTTTCTATTGACTGTACCTACAAAATTTGACCGCCTCTCACCCCTACTCTCAACTACAGGGAATTTAATACTGCCTATCATCACACTGTCCTTCATGTTCTTTTCCAATACCTTCTTTACCCCTACATTTTCCTTTAGACCTGCTACTCCTGCATTGTTAGTCTTCAAAACAACACTAGGATCTACCATGCTGCTTTCTTTCACAACCTTTATAGGCTCTATCATCCCACACATGATGAATTTTTCTTTTCCTTTCTTATCCCCTATCCAAGGAGTCAAAACAAACCTTTTTCCACCTTTAATGATTGTGTATTTGTTTGCCTTCCCATCATAGATGGTACTCCTATCATATTTCCATGGCCTCCCAAGGAGGATGTGATAACAGTCCATTGGAAAAATATCACAAAGAACACTATCCTTATACTCACCTATTTGAAAATCTACCATAGCTTGCTCATTCACTATTAATGATTGACCATTGCTTAACCAAGAGACCTTGTAAGGAAAATCATGAGGGATTCTTTTCAAATTGAGTTTATTCACCATATCACAATCGAAACCATGTTTTCAGTTGAACCTGAGTCCACTACCATCCTACATGCCTTACCTTGTACCTTGTAATTGATTCTGAGGAGTGCTTTCTTTTGTAGGGGTTCTTCTGGATTTGAAACCTTAAGCAATGTTCTTCTAATCATCAAACTCTCTCCAACTTTTGATGTGAGATTAATAACAGGTGAAGCCACACTCTCTTCATCTTCATGCATTAATTGATTCCTGCTTTCTCCACCATGAGAGCTTGAACCTTGCCTTTCAGGACACTTGAAGGATGGATGTCGGGGCTGGTTGCAAGTGTAGCATCTTTTTGAAAGTGCATTGTTGGAATTCCTACCTCCTCCAAATCTGCCTCTTGTGCCTCTCCATCCACCTCTGGAATCAGATTGCTCTTGGCCTTTCATGACATCCTCTTGATTATCATTGGTTGGATTTGAACTAGACATGAATCCTCTTCCTATGCACCACCTCTTCCTCTAACTGCTTTGTATTTCCTTCTCTTCAATTTCTCCTCCACCCTGATAGCCATTTGATAACAATCCTCTACACTCATAGGGTTAGCCAAAACCAATTCATTTTTGTATATTAAGCCTTAAACCACCAATATATCTAGCAATTTTTTCATCTTCGTTCTCATGATGTCCAGACCTTAGAGTCAATTTATAAAACTCCTCAGTATAAGACTTAATATCCATTTCCCTTTGTCTTAAATTTTGTAATCTCTTAAACATTTGAACTTGGTGATCTTTGGGTAAGAATTTACCTTTGATTTTAGATATCATCTTGTCCCATGATGTGATCTTAGACTTTCCTTGTTTCCTCCTCTTAGACTAAAAGTAATCCCACCATACCAAAGCATGACCCTGTAACTTAGTCTTTGAAATCTTTACTCTTTTCTCCTCAAGAACTTCTTCACATTCAAAATGATTATGTAATGCAGCAATCTAGTCAAGTAGTTCTTCATCATTTAGACTACCACCATATTTAGGAACATCAAGTTTTACCTTAGGCTTGTCACCTTTCACTGCCTTCAGCAACTTTGCAATTCTCTGGTCCTCTGGATCAAGTTCTGCTTCCATATCTTCAAATTCATCTTCTTCCTCTTCATTTGTCTCTCTCTTCAACATCTCTTCTCTTGTTTGTCTCCATGGCTATGATTCTCTCTTCCAACTCTTTGAGTTCTCTTGCATTCGTTTCCTTCATCTCCTTAATCTCTTTAGCCATATCTTCATTCTTTGGAGGCATCTTGTCAACCTTGCCTCTTCTTCAACCTGCAAAATGAAAACCAAAATCTACTCCCTGCTCTGATACCACTATGATGCAGAGGTGGTGGAAACCCAAGAAACAAATTGACACAATTTCTCTCCAATATGCCACTTTGACATCAATCCCCAAACACACAATAGGGAAACTCAACTACCCATCACAACCCGATCACACCAAGATTCATCTCAACATCATTTAGGCATCTACTCATACCCAATATAGCATTCCAATCAGATTCTTCAAGGTTCACTAGGCTAACACCTAGTTTCACTAGACTGCCCTGCTCAAAAGGCTACAAGATTAGGCCTGTTTTACAAACAAAGTACCCTTAGAACTTTTTGTTTTCACAAAACCTCCTTGGAGAGAGTTTTATTATTATACCTAACCTCATATTTCATGGTCTTTACTCAAATTAGGGGCCTCTAGATCGATGTACAACCAAACCCTCCTTTTCCTTACATAAACTAGGGTTTTATTCAAACACACAACCCTAGGGCTTGTAGAAACTCAAAATTGCAACTAATCTCTTACATTTTCCCTACATTAACTCACAAATTCATCAGGAGGTCAACTCCTTCACACATTTATCAAAACTCCACTTTGGTGCCATCATTTACATAAAAGAAACCCTTTTACTAGTCCTTAGAACACTATTCCATGACAAAACCACGACTCCACAACCTGCCCAATCATTAGAACACACAAAAATAACATTAAATAATTCATCCCACCAAAACACAGAGCCTTACAGTAGGTGGGATGACTGGGTTTACATTTACTTCCTCAAACTGTGTTTTTACTACCCAACAGATAGTTTTCAGAAAAAACTGAGATTTCTTCCCCAAAACCCAATGGAAAACACTCAAACTTGTTCCAAATGAAACTTAACACATGATTCTATACAAATATAAGAAATTATAATTCATCACCTTGACTATATGGGCCACACATAAGAGAAAAAGTTATGGAAAACAAAAAAAAACTGTGATATATCAACAAATGCATGTTTTTTCCCTTATGAAATCCTTCAAAATTTATTGAAAAACCCTTGGTTTGAGCCTTTTATGGCTTTAAGTACATTTTTGCATTATCATCCAACTGCCTAACTCCTTTTAATTGACTTTTAAAATCCTAACTGCAAATTACCCCTAAAACTGTGTTTTGACAACTTAAATGTGCACTTAATAGCTTTATTGTCCAATTATTGACATTTTGGCCTTTATGACTGCCAATCACCTTGAATTCAATCCCATGACACCAAAAAAACCTCACTCTTGCCCACCTACCTACAAATTCTAATTTTTTTGCCTCCAAGATTTATAATTTCAAATTTAATACATGAGTGCACATGTGCACATTTGACCTTCAAACCTCCAAAACCCCCAAATACATGAAAGAGTGGTCTTTTTTTAGACCTTATTTTCAATACCTACAAAGATAAAACATTTTGAAACTTCAAGATTCACCTAGAGTCCCTCAGGATAGACTGCTACCAAAAAGAACTTTGTAACATGGTTGTAGGTGTCCCTGCACCATAATATTGATTTCAAACACTATCCTTTGCTTATGAATTTTCTTTTGTATGAGGGACATGTTAGAGGGGTCTGGAGTGAAGAATTAAAGATTAGAGATACAGATAAAAATGGAGATTTCAAACCTATACAAATGTGGACCTCATTGTGGGATAGTCGATTTGGCAGGTCTCATTACCTTTATTTTGAAGAATTTTTTGTAAAACCATTGATGAAGTTACTAGGATATCCATGTAATTATAACTTATCCCCAGAAGCACAAATATTTCTAAGACCAAAGGAAAATGATCCAAGAAATAAAGTGAATTATAACTAGGGAGACTGGTACGCTTTCTCTGATTGTACAACTTGATTAGGGTCTATGGGTTCGAAGGAACTCCACACTTGTTGCCACAAGTAGTTCCTGACTAAATTAGCACAATACAACCTTCCTCTAGGTAATGAAAGGGAAAATTTTGATGCAAAAGGATTTATTCATAAAGCAATACTATCACAGGGGCTATCAGGGTATGAGCATTTGTTCTCAGTCAAAGATGTGATCAGAAACTATGATGAAGCTTCTACCATTGAAGAATGGATGCATATAACAAGATTATGCTTGCAGAAGAATGGAAAAGAAAAAATGTCCCATCTTATTCAAAGGCATTTGGTGAAATACATGATCCTCTAACAAGAATTGAGCAACTAATTGCTCATGTGAATGAATTGGTAAAGGATGTTCCCCCATTTGTTTTTGATGCACCTCATGCAACCTATCCAGGAGTACAAGCTAAAGACATAGAGTCCCTAGATTACATACCTTCACAACCTACTCCTTAGGTGTGTTTTTCTAGAGACACTAATATAAGTGAAGAAGAGGAAAGTGATGAGGAGAGTGAACAAGTAGAACAAATAAGTGCTCGTGTAATTGCATAGTATGAGCCCCCTCGAGAGCATAATACTATAATATTTGAGGCATCAGATGAATTATCTGATGATGTTAGGGTCAAAGCTGGGCAAGAGTTCATTTCTGATTATGATTTTGTTAAATCTTCTAAATTTAAATCATTTGTTTATGAATATAAAGGCAGGAAAAAGAGAGAAAAGATGCAGGATATTACTATTGAACAAGAGGCCGCCGCTTTGGAAGAACTGAAAAAAGAGATTGATAAAGAGATGGAATCCATTATTCCTAAGAGAGGAAGAGAGTTACTTCAAGAAGCTGGAGTGTTGCTTCTACCCGGGTGGGATATTAGTTTTGCAATTGTATTTGATAGCTTCAAAAAAAGAGGGGACAAAACAATGAACGTAATAGAGGAAGCAAGTGACAAAATGTATTCACGATTTGGGTACAACCCATACGAGGCCACCTTACTTATTTGGTCATTGTACCCTCATGACAAAAGACCAATTGTGATTGATAATCCAAATGAATTGTTTAGAAATCTCTTGGTCCAAAGAGTAGGGGATACCAACCCCATGGAGACAGCAAAATTGAACATCAATGTGGAAAAATTCACCAAAGCACAGATTGAAAAACTTGTCAAAGAAAATGATAGATTGAAGAAGGAGCTAGCACATCAAAGAGAAAGATCATCTTCCTCCTCCACATCAGAGTTGTATTCCCCATGGCTTGAAAAAGATAAAAGAGTATTGGATTCAATGGCTGAAGCAACTTATTGGAAGAATTACCACTTGCAATCTCAAGGGAAGTTTAAAGAACTGGAGAAAGAAATGAAAACTATCAAGTATAATACTATATCTGAAATGATCAAGGAAAGATTCAATAAAATTATGAAATGTGTTGATGAATATTGGAAACTATTCAAGTAGACACACTCAGTAGTGGTGGAGAATGAACGATACAAGGGAGAATGATTGAAAAGAAAAAGGATTTCCTAGACAAGAAAATCTTGAAAGGAAAAATATTGCAGACATATAACAAATTGATAGGATCACACAATGGATATCATAACATGCTTCAAGAAGATCTCTACTGCTTTAATTCAACTCTGACAATTCATGATGACAATGGGAATCCTCGATATGATGATTGGAAGGAAGAGTTTTTTGTACTTCTAACTGTTGCATTACAAGAAATCAATGACGAGGATATGGTTTTACAAAATACTCTTAACCAGCTCGAGAAAATGATGTATATGGAATATGATATGAAAGAGGTGATCTCCAATGCAGACACCTATGTTGAACAAGTGTACATCCATCACCTCTCTGCAATCAATTTGTTTATCAACCAAACTGTAGATGTACCAGATACGACGGGACAACCATCAGAAATGGGAGAGTCAACCGATAGCATGACGAGTGCCCTATCATAGAGTAGAAGCTTTGAACAAATCTTAGGTGGTCATAGGATTCTGCTTGGAGATTAACGGATTGGCACATTCACCTGCGATAGTATTTTGTTTTAATTATGTTTAGTTATCAAACGACATAACTTTTTGTAATGGGTCTGAATTTTGTTGCCTCTCATATATATAAGAGAGACCAAGACCCAAAAAGCATCATCATATCATCTTTCCGTTTAGGGTAGGCATTAGTAAGAAGATAGATTGCACCCATTCGTCCATCCATCTCATGTCAAAAACTATTGTTATAATGCATATTATTTAAAGATAAATACAATGGAGAAGGTTATGCATAATTATTGACTTGCTTTCAAGTGTTCAACTATTGTGTGGATTCATATGCTTATATGTTATTTGCCTGTCTTCGAAGTGAATGTTTATGTTATTCAAATTGAATGTGTGGAAATACATTGAATTTGTCAATACACATTTGTTGTAGTTGTGTGATGTTGTTGACTATTTTTTGTATGTAGAAGAATTAAATTTCCTTTTAAGAGATCAAATTTAATAGGTTCCTGTTTGGATTAAAGTCCTTTTGAATAGGTTGTCTTAATTGGTTTCTTTTCACATTTGAATTAAATCCTTTCACAACTTCACAATAGCCTAAGGGGATATGACTAGGATCACTAAGAAGAGTCCAAATAACTAATATAATTGCATGTTTGCATAAGGTGAAAACTTTTAAAAGTGCCCAACTATTCGAGTTAAGCTGAAGAGTAAGTCTACCCATCTTACAAAATCCTGTCTACAAAATCATCATTCACCTCTCGACTCCATTCACCCAATAGTGTAGGCATTGTTCATTTTAGAATAATCTCATATAAACCTCATCTATATACTTGATTTTTAAAACATTTTAGTAGGAAGTTGTAATTAGCCTTGCATCTACTTCACCTCATGTGCCATTGTGAGTAGATTACTTAATCTAGAGGTCATAGCCTTCAAAATTTGCTTATCATTCAGGTACACCCGCCTAGGTTTGGCAGAGCCTGAAGAGTAGGAGGTAATCAAAATCTTTGCTACCTTGTTCGTGGGCCAAAAATGTATCAAGAGACCGGCACCCTCTTGTGGTCTAAAACCTACATTTTTGAGACCTAACAAGACACACTTCTAATCTGCACTAGTATTTTGTAATTGCATTTTGTTGTAATTCGTATGAGCCTTGAATATTTTGTGAGATCATATTATCAACTTGTGAAGAGCATATTATCAACTTGTGAGAGAGGCCTTATTGAGGTATTGTTTGAGAGGTCAAAGTGAAGCTAGTAAGTTGTTGTTGGAGAGATAAGCATTAAATAAGTCAATTGGATAAGCGTATTATAGGAATAAGTATATAATCTACCTTTACTTGTCTTTGTGTATGAAAGATTGATTCTTAAATGCTTTATTTGATCTACTTGAGATTGCTTTCATTGGGAAAACATAGCATTTGCTACGGAAAGGAAAAATAAAGTTGTTTATGTTTTGTGAAAGTGCTTGTAATTGATCCATAATAAGAAGGATTGTTTTTCATAGGTATTGTTATACTAGATATGATTAAACAAGAATAGCTTAAGGGCTATTCATAGTGTGAAACATAACAATGTCATGAAGTGACTTGATACTATTTGATTATGATGTTAGTTGTACATCAACAATTTGGTAGTAATGATAGGATGAGTCATTGCTACCCTGTACCTACATGATCACTTGATCATACTTGAATTAAGAACTTGGGTAGAGTTTTACCTACTAGGTTGGGATTTATACTTCAATACTCATTGAAACCTATGGTTGGGAATAGCCTACTTGGTTGAGTTGTTCAATTGGTCTTTATTGGAACATATAGGGTTAGAGTAACCTATATAATCGGACTAGTCATTAGTTGATGAGTATATCCTGTTGTGTAATTTTCGCACACATGCCCCACTAGAGGCGGGGACCCTCTTTTTTCTTTTGTATCTTTGCTTCTTGGCTTGGTCAAATTTTGGTTTTGCTCTTCTTGGGAGGTTATTTTGGGATTAAGTCTAGACTACGTTTGATGAGGACAATATTTTGAGGCTCTAGGGGAAATTCGCCTGTCTTGGAATTTGAAAATGGGGATTTTGAAGTGAATTTTCAATGTTATATGTAAATTTTTTTGCACCCATGGATAAAGGACGAAAAATTAGGCCGAGTTGCTTTTTGAACTTTTTGAAAATTCCTTCTAGAAAAAAAGTTATGAGGTTTAGGGGATTTGACCTTGTAGGGAATTCGGGTATTTCCATCCCTGATGGAAATCCCCGAAATTTCCATTTTTGGAAATTTCCAAGACCCCTCAAAATCCAAATTTTCCATTTTGGAAATTTCCAAGACCCTCTCAAAAAAATTTTCCAAAATGGAATTTGTTTTCCAAAATGGAATTTTTTCAAAATAATTTTTTTTCCTGAAATGCAATTTTTTCCAAAAATGGAAATTTTTTCTTGAAATTTTAAAATGTTCCTGAGCGACTAATTTTAAAATGAAAATTTGGATTGGATTTTTTAACATGTGAGCTGCTAATGATGATATATCTGTTTTTCAGGATTAAATAAATCAAAAGGGGGACTTGCATATGGATTTGTGCCAAAAGGGAAATTTGGAAGAGTTCAATTCAAATATTAAAAGTGGGGCTTGCATAAGAATCTGTGCCCAAACTGTCTACAGCTGGAAGGAGTTTCTAGAAGACATGTGAAGCTGGTTTCATCGTCCAATCAGAATTTTCATTAATGACAAGCTGGCATAATATTGTTTTCTCATTGTTCCATGATGTAACTTCTTTTATGCAATTGGATGATGATGTACCATGAGCTCCCAAATTAAATGTAACAACTTGATGCTTCTAGAAGTGCAATTGCAGCCATTGGATGAATTAAATCCTGGCCATTGATTCAAACATAATTTTATATATAAGGCCAGTATCTTCTCATTTGTAAGAGGTTAGACTAGGTTAGAATAGCTTTTTAGAAGCTGTAAAAAGCCAGAATTGGCTAAGTTTGGAGTTAGATTCTGCAAGATAGTAGTTGTAGGAGAGGAGATAGACTGAAAATTGTTATATAATGTTGGAGAAGTTAATGCAATTGGATTGTTGATTTGGCAAGCTTCGTGTTACACTTTGACAGCTCATGGTTTCTTGTTCTTGATTCTCAAATGTTAGATGTTAGATTCCAGTTCTTTTGCAATGATGTTGATCGATCTATGGTCCATACTTTTAGCAATTTTTTGATTGTAAGTTGATGTGCAAAGTTAGTTTGGGCCTTATTTTGTGCTAAAGTTCAACTGTGGATGCTTGTTTACATTGCGTCAGTTAGTGGGTATGTGAATGAATATTCATAGTCTAGGTTTCCTTGGAAGATTGCACCATTTCTATGAGGTTGTAGGTTTGTCCTTGATAAAGCAGAGATTGGTTTTATTGCGGATCTATCCATTTGCAGCTTTCATCATTGTTGTGATTGATCTTAGGAGTTAGTTTAGAATAGAATCTTTCTCAACCTTTTCTCTTTTTCTATTTTTTTGAATCTAGGTTAGTTTTAGGATTAAAAACATCACCATATTGTTGCATATGATGAAAGTATGCTTCCAACATTGTTCATTTGTAAGGTCCCTTGTGATTACCAACATTTTCACATTATCACTGAGTTATTTTTACATTGTCAAGACTTGACATTAGAGACCTTGGGGTTAACTTTTGAGGCTTGTTGATAGAGATTTACCTTTCAAGAGAGATAAGATACTTGTATCTTGTCTGAGTTGTTGTTGTGCAGAAAACACCATCAACATATCCTAAGATTAGGATGTATCAAGGTTAGAACTCACTTTGTGCTTAAGCCAAATCACTTGAGTTTGTGAAATTTTATATGTTTAGAACATAGGTGGGAAATACCTAGTGAGTAAGAGATACCACTTAATTAGTCACATTACACTCTTAAATACAAAGTTATAGTATTGACAAGAGTAGACTCTTTGTTTAAACCCTTTTAATTAAGGAGATTGCACTCTCGAATGGAATCATAGATATTGATATGATTGTTCTTCGATTGAGGTCATTCATTGATAAGGTTATACTCTTGATGAGTATCACTTATTATGTGATAGTTTACAGAATGGAGTCAGTTATTTAATCTATGATTATGATGAGGCTTATGTAGCTATACTCTAGATTATAAAGTTATACTTTGGATTAGATTGTCTTTTGAAGAGAATAGATTGTTTATGTAAAGATAAGCTCATATGTTATACCTGGGATAGGAATATCCATTGGAGTGGCAAGTAGTGCTTCAGTTATTGGTAGAGATACTATAGTATTTTGTGAAAAAGGGGAGTAGGTTATTTTTGGGGTTAAAGATTACACATTGGAGGGAATTAGGGTAAAAGCAAGATGTTGGGTCCACGAAGATGGGAAGTTTCAGCAAAAAAAAATCTTGCAGAAACCGTGTATGTGTTACTAAAAATATGTGTATGCATTATGCTTCGGGTACCCGAGCCTTAAAAAATGCGTATGTACTAAAAAACACGCATGTGTTATAATGCGTACATGTTTTATAACACATACGAGTCATTTATTTAAAAACTTAAATAACTTTTAGAAACACATACACGTTTTAAAATGCGTACGTGTTTTGTAATGCAAAACACATAAGCATTTCTAAAAATTATTTAATTTTTTAAATGATCAAGAAAATAAAGAACACGTATGCACACGTACATGTTTCTAAAAAGTTTTTAATTTTTTAAATAATCAAGAAATTAAAAAACGCGTATGCATTTTATAACACATAGGTGTTTTTAAAAATTTGAATCCCCAACCCACATGTTGCCTCAGTTTTAGGCTCAGGAAATGCTTGGCAACCTGACCCTTAGCCTTTGATTTGCAACTAGAAAACTAAGGCAGGTTCAAGAGAAATGTCCAACTTTGGCAATATGGCTAATGGATTTTTTTTGTGAATCAATCTATTAAATTATAACCCATTAGAGAAAATGATGTCTAGTTTCCATATATATATTTTTAAATATTGGATTATATTTTTTATTTTTTAATTAATTTCTAAGCAAACTAGTCCATAAACTTGAAATATCAAACATTTTTGTTTTTTAATAAATTTTTTGGTTAATTTTCTTGTAAAAAAAATAGATGGCATCAATCTTCAGACAATTCTCTACACAATGAAAAAAAATGATTCAAAAAATGTTTAGTTTAGGTTCAATTATGTTGTCCATACACGTTGATTTTTAAAAACAACAATTAAGGTCAATAAAAAAAAATATTCAGAAAAAAATTACGAAAAATATCCTCATCAATCTTCATGTTATTAGCTATCTTTCCCCAAAAGGAATTAGAAAAATACTTTTATTTGGGTCAAAAAGTGGTTTATGTACACGCGCATGGTATGGTAAAAAAAAAAGACTTTTAAAAAGTGGCTTTTATACATCCCTATCAAAATTCAATTTATATCATCTGGGTATTTGGATAAATTACATACTTGGAAACTAGATTCAAAATTGTAAATTTCATATTCTTAACTTTTTTTAAGATTCATTGTATAAGTGCCTTAAATTTTTATTCTAAGTGTGACAAATTTTGAAAAACAGCAAAAACACTTCCACTTTTTGAGATTTTTGTGGACCCAACTTCTTGCATCAACCCATTACCTAAGCATAGTATATGAATGGTCATAATCCAAATTGAGCTATGGTAGTGTATGTGAATTGGATAACTATCACTCGAAGTACTGGGTGACAATATTTTGGCCAAAGTAGTGTAAGTAGCCACTATTTACATTGTCAATTCATTGTGTTCCTTATATGCATTCTAGTTCAAGATTTTCATACTTGTAGGTGTAGCTACCATATTATTAGATTATGGTTTGTAGGAAACAACACTAAGCTCTAATAGGCTATTGTTATGGGGTTTACCAACCAACCTCTTCATCAAAGGGTAGGGCCATCTTGTCATGTGTGAAAGATGTGTAGGGGACCACATTTGAGTCCATGGTTGGTGGAAAAAATCTTGAGTGATGTTTCTCCGCATCATTTAGTGGCCAAGCTTTGTAGATGTTTGCGCTAGTATTGGGGATAGCTGGAGTGCATGCACCAAGGAGTGGGGACATCTAGAACGTATGTGCCATTGTAGTGACATCAAGACCAATTTGTATATCTTTTGCCGAATGAAGCTCAGAAGAGATATGTGTGTATCATGTACCCATTTATGTGGAGGGATGTAATCATGAATGATTAACTTGAGATAATTCAATATGACATCTATATTTTGAAAAGATTTGTGAATTTACAATGGAATGCAATGGAAGTTTGGAAATGGTGTTATTTCAAATGTGCATGTAATTTACATTATGGAAAGAAATTTTTTTGTTGCTATGTTATGACATCATGGTTTATTCACTTGAGGTAAAAACATTGGAAATTTTACTGAGTAGAACACTGAGTTGTTACTATGAAGCAATTTTTCCTTAATCATTTTTTTATTTTTAGCTTTTATATGTTTTTGGCTTCTGGAGGAATCTGTACTCAAAGAAAAAGTGGTTCTGAAAGGTGGCCAATGTGCCATGTGGTGGCTGCGAGACTTTTGATTATTGTCTTCCTTTTGGAAGAAAGCCGAGACATGTGTCAGCTCGGTGAATATTTTCTTAGGGGAAATTTTCTTAAACTTGAGAATCCCCTCCCACTCGATACGTCATCTCTTCGCTACAGGAAATTTACGCTTTTAGAAGCAATCTCTTTTGGAGTTTGTTAGAGCATGCTGGGTCTTCCTTGTTTTCAAGATGGAAAATTTGAGTCAACATCGTCAAGCTACGTGATTGGTCAACCTAATTTTTTCCAGGATGTTTTCTAGGATCTGATTATTTTTAGATAACAATCTTTTCTAAATATCTAAAGGGCATTAATGCGACAGTTGGGAATTAATGAGCAAAGATTTTCGTGACCTAACAAGATATCTGCAATCAGATCATGAGCTATCAAATGCCAACATCTAGTAGTATTTACTTCTGGAATGTGGTAGCAGTTCTCTCTCTTCTTGAAATTGTAAATGAGAGGCAACAACCAAAGAAAGGGGTTCCAGTTTCTTTTGTTAGGACAAAGAAGTTCTTTTAGTTTTTCTTTAGATATAGAGAAATTTTTAGAAGCTAAAAGCTTGGAGAACACTGCTTCTCTCTAACATGTTATATTGTTTTACTCAAACTATTATCGGATTGACATCTGACCTTTGTTTTAAAGTTCATTTGATATTTAAGCACAAACTATTTGGAAGAAATATTTGAAACTGTGCATGTTATAGCCTTTGTCAAATTCATTCTTTATTCTTTCATTCATAATGAAACACTGTGTTAAGCTTAATTCAAATAGTTTGAGTAGTTGATTTCCATGTTGTAGGCTTATTTGATATAGGAATAACTTGTTGAAATTGGATTATGTCTGTTGAACTTTTTCAGTTTATTTAAGAGTTATTGTCTCTTCATATTATGCTATAACAAGAGGAAGGGTCTATGCAATTTTTGAATGGTTTTTTGTTAACCTTGGGAATCTTTATGCTTGATCGAACCTTAATGAACACTACCTGCAAGGAGATTTGAAAGACTGCACTGTGCTTATATTTAACATTTGTTGCTCGTTCTCTTCCCAACAATGAAGGGTTGTGGCATTTTGTGTCTAATATATCATTCATAGAAGAGAATCGAGCTTGAAATGTTGTAAAACATTTGGCGCATCGCCAATTTTATGTTTTATATTTACATTTCCTTCTACCCTTTTTCTCAAAAACTTAGAGAAGAGATGGATTTCTATAAAAATCTTAGAGGTATTCAGTGAGGTGCAAATCGGTCCCCCACTCGCTAAATTTACCATAAGGCTGTCAGAGAGGCACAAACTTTGATGATCAATAGTTCTTTTTATGGCACACTCGGTGCGACCCGAAGTTTTCCATACGTCTGATTAGAAGTCTGAAATATTTCTTAAATTAGGCCAAGGAAAGAAGCTTGAAGTTTCATACCCAGAATCCAAATAAGAGCATCTTCAAGAGGTCATTTCCAGTACTCCCAGTTACCCACCTTAGTATCTAGGAGAAGAAGACTTATAGGTTTTGTATCACCTGTAAGGAGTAATAGAGCGAGAAGTAAGAGCCCAATATCCAAAGACTTATCTACTCCACCTAGAGGCTGAAATTTCCAAATCAGAATACATGTGTACCCAATTCATAGGAATCTATTTTCCATGGCTCACATAGCCACCCCTACTCCTAGAAATTTCATAACCCGGGATAGTGGTAGTCCACTACAACCACCCACGCCCCTAGATGTGTGGCTTGCCATACCTTCTAATGCCCTCAATGCTATTCTAAAAATTTTAGGAGAAGACTTCAAAACCCCCTTCGAACACCTCCAAGACATAGCAGAGGTATGTAGGGTACATAACATAGCAAATGAAAATATCTCTCTTAGGTTGTTGGCCGCTTCGTTCAAAGGAAAAGCTCAAGATTGGCATCGATCTTTGGCCTCTAATTCTATCTATTCCTGGGATCATCTCAAATAAAGGTTGTTTGAATGCTTCTCAAAGAAGGGAGATCACTCTTCATTACTCCATCAACTAATCACTATCAAAAGAGCCCCATAAGAGGCCGTGTGTGATTTCAACACTAGGTTTCACAAAATTTGGCAAAGAATCCTTGTGACTATCCGACCCCCAACTACGTTGGAATTTATGTTCTACCTGAAGGCTCTCAATTCGGGCATCATGGTTATGATAACCTCTATGGGAGGGGATATCCTACTCGATGCATATGAGTTGGTTGTGCATGCAGAAAATAGTTTGATTGATGTTGGAAAACTTCCATCATGACCTTCGATGCTTGTATTCATAGAAATATTTGGTGGTCTTCAGGAAGAAGCTACTCCAATCACTTCAACTACACGATTGGTGACATCGGCCATGCTACAATCCATGTATGTGTACCAATTTGCATAGCCAAGAACATTGGGCTCTTCCTTTATAGTAATGGACATCAATGATATGAAAAGTCTCATGTGGTCTTTCACTAATGAGTTGGTTCTCATCAAATGACAACAAGCGGAACCTCTGAAGAAAACCACTTAGATCTATCAGGGAGGAAGGCCATCCTATCAACATAAGACATACCAAGGACCCTCAAGAGGAGGAAGTCAACAAATGGCATCTAAAAACCAGATAGTCCCAGTCACTATGCCGCTACAAGCAATCAAGGATAGCTAGAGTAAAGAGTTAATCCCAGGTCAGAACAACCTAGCAGAAGATGAGATTGTATGGTGCTTCCCATGAAGTGATAGTCACATGCCCCGAAATTGTCCGAGGGGAAATATGCAACAAAATATAGCGAAATAAAGAAGCAAGGGTGCGCTCCCGAATGCGGAAGAATATGAGTCCCCTAAAAATTAAAAATGCCTATTTTAGAGTACAAATGCAAGGAATGTCTTTAAAGCAAGAGTTGGATATTGTACCCAAACAAGCACTATTTTCATGGATGGAAGAAGAAGATGTTGTATTCACGAATGAAGATCCGACGACTAGTGCCCCACAAGTACAGTTGAACTACAACATAAGATCTCGAAGAAAGATCATAGGAGAATACGTACAACAAGCTCTGTCACGTCCTCAGCCACGACAACCATCGCTGCAAGAAAAATAGGCTCCACAGGCCACTAGCCAACCTACTCAGTAGCTGTGAACTTTTTCGTTGCCAGAGAAGGATTTGGATAAAATGTCGGATAAGATGCTGAGCACATTCATTACGGATCACTTTCCTCCAAAGATGAGAGAGATACCACCATTTAAGCCCAAGGTCCAACTAGTCAGAACACTTAATGTGGTGGAACAAATGAAGAAGATGCCTGCTAACATCTTTGTGGGTTGTCATATCCATTCTTGAATAAAAGATGTTGCTTCAGGAAGCATTAAAGAAAGAAGAACAAATATCGTAGACAGATGTGACTCCGCCATGCGATCAAAGTAAAAATAAGAACCCGCATCAAAACCTCAAGCTCTGAAAGCCACAACTTTTGTGAATGACGTGGATAATTCAAAAGAGAGAGGTAAACAAGCTGAAGCACACACCCTTCCTTTTAACACTAATTGTGGGAGATAAAATTTTGCATAATAACAAGATTGATTCGAGAGCTAGTACAATGGTCATGCCAAAGCAAGTGGCTGATGCCCTAAAACTTAAGTATGAGCCCCTTGAGAAGGGAATCATGCAATTAGATGGGAAGAAGGTTTTAACCATTAGTCACATTAAAGATCTATCTTTAATCCTCTTCTCATGTCCAAGCCAAACGGTCTCACAAGAAGTAGTGGTGATAGACATTCCCCTGGTCTTCAGGATGTGTCTCTCAAGAGATTTCACCTCAAAGCTTGATGAGTATTTGGTGCTCAATTCGTCCCACCTGATATTGAGAACCAAGCATGTGGTGAAGATGAAAATCATGTCTGAATCTTTGCATCCAGAACACATAGCAGACAATACAGTCCTATGCTTTGAAGCAACACATACCTCCTTTTTGCAAATGGAGAGATATTGTGTAGAGATGTTGGAAGACAAGAAGACACGAGTGATCAAACTCCCGAAGAAGAGGTGCTCCTCAACCAATTCATTGACTCTGACCCATTCAAAAACAATCATGCAATAGGGATATGAACCTATGTGATTTTTTATGATGATCAAGTCTTTCTGAAATTGATAAGGGATCGGGAGGAATATGATGATCCAAGTGACAACCATCTATGGACCTTATAATTTGATGGCACCAAATGCAAAGCCAGTTCTGGACTGGGCATCCGATTAGTGTCACCGACAGGATCAGAGACCCTCAATGCTTTTCATTTTTAGTTCTCTTGCTTGAATAATGATGCAAAATATGAAGCCTTGGTTCATGGTCTGATTCTTGTAGAACGAATGGGCGTAAAGAGAATGCAAACATTAAGAGACTCAGAGTTAGTTGTGAGCTAGGTTTGTGGGAAAGCGGTTGGGAATATAAGAATGAAGTCATATAGACATCAAATATGGGATATAATTGAGAGTTTTGAAGCTTTCAATATACAAGTCATTCCCCAGTCTCAAAATAGTGTCGCCGATCGGATGGCTTCAATCAGTTCATAATTCAAACCAGTTTGTGATTCAACAACAAAGCAGAGTGTAGTACAGATCATTTTCCAACCAACAATCCCTGAAAATGATCAAAACTAGTAGGTATTCGAAGATGATATTCAAAGCACTACCTTTCTATAGAAATCAGGAAGAGCTTCTGACTATTCATAGCTAGGAGCAGAATCCCCCAAAGAGCAAGTTATCCAGTTAAAAGAAAATAAGCTTCCTCGAGGTTTAATCTCCCTTAAAAAAAAAATTAACTATGAGGATACAAGAAATAGCAAACAGAGGTTCACGACAGACATGAGGGATTATGAAGAGCTCGATGTCAAAAGTGGAAGAAAGCTAAAAGTTGAAAGGGATATTCCACGAAAGGACAAGGAAAGACTAAAAGATCTATGTTCCAGATATGACGGGGTTATAGCTTGGACCTATGATGATCTCAGAGGGTAATATGACCTGGGCATAATTCAGCATACCATTGACTTGGCGAAAGGATCAAAGCCCGTCTAATAAAAATAAAGGCTAGTCAATTTGAAGGTCAAAGTGTTGATGGTGCAAGAGCTCACCAAATTGATTGAATCAAGGATCATATATCCGATTAAACATTCCACCTGGATGTCTAATCTAGTACCAGTTCAGAAAAAGAATGGCAATATTAGACTCTTTTTTGATTTCAGATATTTGAATAAAGCCTCACTAAAGGACCATCACCCTTTTCCATCCATGGAGCAAATCCTGCAAACAGTGACTGGATCGAAGATGTATTCATTGCTTGATGGTTTCTCGGGTTATAACCAATTATATGTAAAAGAATTTGACCAACATAAAACAACGTTTACCACTAAGTAGGGAATGTTTGCATACTCAAAAATTCCTTTTGGAATTTCAAATGTTGGTGCGACTTTTCAACGAGCAATGGATATTAATTTCAGAGTATTAATTAATGTGATTATTCTAATATATCTGGATGACTTAACGGTCTTTTCAAATTCAAAAAATGATCACTTCGATCATTTGGAGCAGGTTTTCTAGAAATGTCAACAGTTTCATATTTCTTTGAATCCCAAAAAATGTGTCTTTGGGGTGCCCCAAGGCAAGCTACTTGGTTTTTTGGTGTCAAAGGATGGAATAGCAATAGACCTTGAAAGGGTGAGGTCTGTAATGGAGTTACCCCTACCGGTGAATCAGAAAGGGTTGCAATCTTTTCTAGGGAAAATCAACTTTGTCAGCAAATTCATTTCAAACTTTGTAGGCATCACGAGACCTATCATGCTCATGCTAAAAAAGAACCTGATGTTTAAATGGACCCCTGAGGGAAAAGCAGCTTTTGAGCAGATAAAGGTAGCTATCTCTGTCACCCCGGTGTTGGCTAACCCAAACTTTTCCAAAGATTCTCCAGTCTATGTATATAGTGGCCAACATAGCATATCTTCAATACCCACTCAGAAGGATGAGGGAAATAATGGAGAGCATCCTATCACATTTCACCCAAGGACTCTTAAAGGATATGAGGCCAGGTATAATTTTTTTGGAAAGAAATTTTTTTCCATTGTTAAAAGCCTAAATAAGTCCTGACACTTGGTGTCGGCGGCTAATAGAATCACTATTCTCATTGCACATCCCAATGTGCGGAAGTACATCACTGAAGGTGAGATAACCGAGAAGAGGGAAAGTTGGATCACCAAGATCCCAGAGTATGAATTGGACATCAGACCAACCAAGCTGGTTTGGGGAAGAGGTCTGTGTGAATACCTTGCACAAGAATCAGGCTTTGTAGCTGAAAAGGAGACTGATCAAGTCTACACAAACCAGTTCAAGTCCTGGGTGGTGGATCATACACATTATATGCAAAAGGGGTTGTACTCAACCAACCTTCTACCTCACAAGAGGTGATACTACCAAATGCAAGGCACTAGGTATGTATTAATTGAATGCATATTATTTAAGAGGAATTATGATGGTGTCCTGCTCTGATGTTTGGATAAGCCACGGTAAGAAAGAGTTCTTAATGAATTTCATAACAGTCCTGAGGGTGGACATTTCTCTGCCAAGACTACCACCTTAAAGATAGTGTGAGTGAGATATTATTCACCCTCTATGTTTTTATGAATCACATCATCTGGTGCAAAAGTGTACTTAGTGCCAATATCTTGTTAGAAAAAGAAAGAATTATACCCTCCCTTTGAGCCCAATTGTAATTAAGGAACCCTTCACTCAATGGGGTTTGGATTTCATCTTAATGATTGTTGGAATATTGTGTCTCAATCTCACAGGCTGAAACCTCTGAAAGGGCCAAGTCAGTGTGACATTCTTTCTATCTGGCCGACTAGCAGTTGTGCAACCCTGTGAAATGTTCTGGTCGCTGAGACCTTGTTTCAGTCTTGCCCAACGGACCTATCGCTGTGACATGTTGATCAGTGTGAAAATCTCGAACTCTTCCCAACCGAGTTGATCTCTTATTGACGGGTTGATGTCTAAAGGTGATCGGGGAGACTTGTGGTGAAAGAAGTCTTCAAGGAGAGACTTGGACATTCTGTATGTCTCATACCGACAGGAGAAGTCTCGTCGACAACTTTACACTTGGAGTCTTCACGGTAACACAAAGGCTTCGGTGTGAACTCTTGGCGACGGGTGTTGGTCTCACCGATGCTATGGGGTGTCCTCGGTATAACTCCTAACGAAAGTAGTTCTCAGGGTGACTTGAAGACTTTGGTAAGAACTCTCAGCGATAGTGGTAAGTCTTTCCAGTGGTTGTTCGTTTTGGTATGACTTGAAGGGCTCGGTATGATCTCCCGGCGAATAGCGATTGTTTCACCGAATGGAATACTGATGTCTAAGTGACTTGAGGACTTCGGTATGATCTCTTGGCGAATAGAAATAGTCTCGCCGATGGGAATACTAACATCTATGTGACTTTTTGAACTCGGTATAACCTCTTGTCGATGGAGACAACTCTTGGCAATAACTACGATCTAGCTTTGTGGCATCAGGGAGACACGGTTAGTGTCTCAACGACATGCAAATACATTTTGAATGCCTTTGACCAGATGACTGTCCTATGTGGTGTGACTTCGACCAATCAGAGAAGCCGAATGGGAACCGTTAGAAGTTAGTCTATTGTGGTCGTTCTATGAGGAAGTTCAACAGATAGGGATGACATGGATATACTCGAGAATTGAAGTTTATGTTGGGTTCGATGGATGTTCGATCTATAGTTGGATGAACAGTTCAATGTGTGATCAGTGTGAATTATATTCTGAGAGTATTGTAACTTGAATGTTCTGTACAAGGTTGATCATTAAATTTTCTGTTGCAAATTGACATCAAAAAGATAAGTCTGATCTCTGTATGTAATTTTCATTAGTGTAATACAAAGGGGATTTTCTTGGTGTGGTGGGTTTTTCTCCCGTAAGGGTTTTCCCA
The DNA here is from genome assembly GCA_007258455.2 of Sequoia sempervirens. Classification (NCBI taxonomy): domain Eukaryota; kingdom Viridiplantae; phylum Streptophyta; class Pinopsida; order Cupressales; family Cupressaceae; genus Sequoia; species Sequoia sempervirens. Next base: position 548,947,946 of record VDFB02000003.1, on the reverse strand, counting down.
TGTAAATCTGGTGTTCATGTGTGTATGTTCATTTCTCTGTTTTTGTTATTGCTTTCAAGTGTATCTTAATTGGACTGTAATTGAAAATTTAAATGCACCTTTGCATTCTTCTCTAAGGTTTTAACGTTAGGAGAGTTGTTTCCACACCTTAGCTTTCCTTACAAGTGGTATCAGAGCCTGGCCAGTTGTGTTATCCTTGTGGGTACGTTGGGTTTTTTGAGTCAATTTATGTTCAGTGGGAGTCTTGTAGAAATTTGGTAATTCGAATTACAGGTTAAGATGGCAAGCACGTTAGGAAAGATTAAAATTGAGAAATTCAATGGCAACAATTTTGAGTTGTGGAAACTCAAAATGGAAGATCTATTGGTTGATCGTGATATGTGGCTTGTTGTGTCTAGAATGAAGCCTACAGGCATGAAGCAAGAGGATTGAGACCTTGCAGATAGAAAACCAAAGGGGCTGATAAGGCTCTGTTTAGAAAACTTTGTTCTTTTGAATGTTCATGAAGAAAAGACTGCATCTTCCTTGTGGAAAAGACTGGCAGCTATTTATCAGGGCAAGTCCTTGGTGAATAAATTGTTCTTGAGGAAGAAGTTGTACTCTTTGAGAATGCAGGAGGGAGGATCTGTTGCTGATCATTTGAACGCTTTCAACATGTTGATTGCACAGTTAACATGCTATATGTTGTTATTATGTTCTTTGCCAGATTCTTGGGATCACCTGGTGATGGCTATTGGGAGTACGACATCCACTTTTAAGATGGAAGATGTTGTTGCTTCTTTGTTATCAGAAGAGATGAGAAGGAAATCTTTTGAGATGGAGAAGGAGGCTCTTGCTATTAGAGGCAGATCGAAAAAAAAAGGCAAGAAGAAGGACAAGAAGTCTAAATGAAAATCAAAGGGGAGATCAAAGTCTCTTGGCAAGAAGTCCAAGGTGAATTGCTGGAATTGTGGGCAACCTGGTCATGTCCGAAAGGATTGTAAAGAGGAGAAAAATAAGAAGAAGAAGAAGAATTCTTCCGAAAATGATTCTTCTCAGAGTGATGTAGACGCCTTCATTGCAGCTCCTTGGCTACGCAGGCATCAGATGATGTCTAGCTGATTGATTCTGGAGCATCTTTCCACATGACATCTCATAGAGAGTGGTTCACGAAGTATGAAGAATACGATGGTGGAAAGGTTTATTTGGCAAGTGATTCATCTTTGGAAATAGTTGGTCATGGAAGAGTCAGAATTCAATTCCCTGATGGAAGAGTGAAGGGAATCAATGATGTAATGTATATACCAGGTCTGGCTCGAAATCTACTTTCAGTTAGTAAACTGAATGATATTGGAGTGCAAGTCACTTTCTCTAGAAATGGCTACAAGATGACTAGAGGCTCAATGGTGCTAGCAAGGGGTGCTCGTATTGGTACCTTGTATAAGTTGGATGCACATGCCATTCAATGCAATATTGTCTCTACAAAGTCACAGAAAGCTACTCATGGAGGAAAAGAGGAAAAAGTTCCTAATGGTATAAACTCTATGGAAGCTAAACTTCCAGCAGAAAAGACTATGCCACATTGGTGAGAAAGGTTTAAAACCTTGAAGAATAAAAACCTGGTTGAAGGGCTTGATGATTGTAACCTTGAATTTGAATTATGTGAACATTGTATATATGGAAAACAACACTGTGTTTCATTTTATTCCACTCCTCACAAATCTTCTGGTTTGCTTGATTACATACATTCTGATCTTTTTGGTTGAGTGAATGTTCCTTCTTTGTCTAAGTCAAGGTACTATGTATCGTTTATTGATGATTATTCAAGAAGGGAATTTGTCTATTTTTTGAAAAGTAAATCAGAAGTGTTCAGTCGGTTTAAGGAATTTAAGAACCTTGTAGAAAATCAGACTAGAAGAAAAATAAAATGTTTAAGGACTGATAATGGCGGTGAATTTTGTTCTGATAAATTCGAGAGGTATTGTAAAGATCATGGAATTAAAAGACATAAAACTACACCTTACACTCCGCAGCAAAATGGAGTTGCATAAAGGTTCAACGGGACAGTGATGGAAAGAGCATGAAGTATGTTGAGCAGTGCTGGCTTGGAGGAGAAGTTTTGGGCTGAGGCAGTTGCTACAACATGTTACTTGATAAACTGTTCTCCTAATTCTGCTCTTGTTGAGAAAACATCTTTGGAAGCATGGTCTGGTAAGAAGCCCTCTCTGAGACATATTCGTGTTTTTGGCTGTGAGGCATATGCATATGTGTCGAATGAGAAAAGATCTAAATTGGAGAACAAGGTTGTTAAATGTATTTTTATTGGCTATAGTGCTGGCATAAAAGGATACAAGCTTTGGAATCCTGATATGGAGAAGGTTCTATACAACAGAAGTGTTATCTTTCGTGAGCTTCAGCCTTCTACCTTGGATCTACAGTCAGAAACAAAGTCAGAAAACAAAAAGGATGTAGTTGAAATTCCTCCGACACCAGATAAAGAGGAATTGAAAATTCAAAATGTACCTAAAAATGAGGAGAGCTCAAGTAGTTCTGAGAGTTCTAAAGAAGAAGAACAACCTCATCCTTAGCAAGTGAGGAGGTCAACTCATGAAAGAAAGCAACCTAATAGGTATGGGTTCTCTTTGATAGATTCTACTTGTGCCTATGCTTTAATTTCTAGCACTGATGAGCCTAGGACTATGAAAGAGGCATTTAAAATGTCTGATTCAAACTCTTGGTTGGAAGCCATGAATGAAGAAATGGCATCATTAGAAAAGAATGATACTTGGATTTTGGTGCCCTTGCCTGAAGGCATAAAAGTTGTGGGCTACAAATGGGTGTTTAAAAAGAAAATAGGTTTGGATGGAAGTGTGGAAAAGTACAAGGTGAGGTTGGTTGTGAAGGGTTATTCCCAGGTAGAGTGAATTGATTATGGGGAGATTTTTTCTCCTGTAGCTAAGCTGACATCTATCAGATTTCTTTTGTCACTTGCAGTAGTGTATGACTTAGAGGTTGAACAGATGGATGTGAAGACAACATTTCTTCATGGTGATCTTGAAGAAGAAATTTATATGTCCCAGCTTGAGCACTTTGTGGAGAAAGGTAAAGAAAAACTGGTTTGCAAGTTGAAAAAATCTCTGTATGGTTTAAAGCAGTCTCCTAGAATGTGGTACCAGAATTTTGATACCTTTGTTTTGTCATTGGGATTTGTAACATAAAAATCTGATCATTGTGTCTATTACAAAGTTGAAAGTGATTGATTTCTTATTATTGCTCTCTATGTTGATGATATGCTATTCATAGGCAATAGTAAGTTAATGATTTATGATCTTAAGTCTCAGCTGTTTGCAAAGTTCAAAATGAAAGATCTTGGTGCAACTAGGTATATTTTGGGAATGGAAATAACCAGGGACAAGAATAGTAGAAAACTTTGGCTTAGTCAAAGTAAGTATATCAAGACTGTTCTAGAGATATTTTTTATGAATGATTGCAAGTAGCTAGTTGTTCTAGTTTTGTAGGGAACAAAGCTATCTGTTGAAGACTGTCCAAAATCTCCTACTAAGATGGAGGACATGACCAATGTACCTTATGCTAGTGCAGTTGGTAGTCTAATGTATGCAATGGTCTATACAAGGCCAGACATTGCCCAAGCAGTGGGAGTACTTAGTCGGTTTACGGCTAATCCTGGAAGGACACATTGGGATGCTGTGAAAAGAGTATTCAGATATTTGAAGGGCACTTCAAAATATGCTTTGTGTTACCATGGGAACTTGGTTGAATCACAGAGGACTCTCAGCATTCGAGGCTATGTGGATTCTGATTGGGCAAGGGACATTGACAACAGAAGATCCAGCAGTGGATATATCTTCATGATGAATGGTGTAGTAAGTTGGATGAGTAAGCGGAAGGTTGTAGTCGCTTTGTCCACTACGGAGGCAGAATACATGGCATCTACACATGCTTGTAAAGAAGAAATTTGGTTAAAACGTTTGTGTTCTAACATTGGTTTTGATGCAGGGCAAATAACAATTTATTGTGACAGTCAGAGTGCTATTTGTTTGGCAAAGAATCCTACTTTTCATGCCAGGATGAAACATATAGATGTACAGTATCATTTTGTACGAGATATGGTGGAGGATGGAAAGGGCTCATTAGAAAAAGTGGATACTCTAGAGAATGTTGCAGATGCATTGACGAAGCTAGTGAGCACATACATGTTCAGGTGGTGTGCCAATTCGATGGGCCTTAGTGCCCATGAATTTTAGTAGTTTTGTTGTGCTCTGGAGATGCCTGTGTGATCTTTGTCAAGTGGGAGATTGTTGGAATATTGTGTCTCAATCTCACAGGCCGAAACCTCTAAAAGGGCCAAGTTGATGTGACATTCTTTCTGTCTGGCCGACTAGCAGTTGTGCAACCCTGTGAAATGTTCTGGTCGCTGAGACCTTGTTTCAGTCTTGTTGAATGGACCTATCGCTATGACATGTTGATTGGCGTGAAAGTCTCCAACTCTTCCCGACCGAGCTAGTCTCTTACTGACGGGTTGATGTCTAAAGGTGATCGGGGAGACTTGTGGCAAAAGAAGTCTTCGAGGAGAGACTTGGATGTTCGGTATGTCTCATACTGACAAGAGAAGTCTCACCGATAGCTTTACACTTGGAGTCTTTGCGGTAACACAAAGGCTTCGGTGTGAACTCTTGGCGACAGGTGTTGGTCTCATCGATGTTGTGGGGTGTCATCGGTATAACTCTTGTCGAAAGCAGTTCTCGGGGTGACTTGAAGACTTTGGTAAGAACTCTTAGCGATAGCAATAAGTCTTGCCGACGGTTGTTCATTTTGGTATGACTTGAAGGGCTCGGTATGATCTCCTGGCGAATAGCAATTGTTTCATCGAATGGAATACTGATGTCTAAGTGACTTGAGGACTTCGATATGATCTCTTGGAAAATAGCGATAGTCTCACCGATGGGAATGCTGACATCTATGTGACTTTTTGAACTCAGTATAACCTCTTTCCAATGGAGACAACTCTTGGCGATAACTATGATCTGGCTTTGTGGCATCAGGGAGACACGGTTAGTGTTTCATCGACATGCGAGTACATTTTGAACGCCTTTGACCATATGACTGTCCTACGTGGTGTGACTTCGACCAATCAGAGAAGCCGAATGGGAACCGTTGGAAGTTAGTCTATTGTGGTCATTCTGTGAGGAAGTTCAACAGACAGGGACAACATGGATATACTCAGGAATTGAAGTTTATGTTGGGTTTGATGGATGTTCGATCTACGGTTGGACGAATGGTTGGATGAACAGTTTGATGAGTGATCAGTGTGAATTCTATTATGAGAGTATTGTAACTTGAATGTTCTGTACAACGTTGATCATTGAATCTGCTGCTGTAAATTGACATCAGATAGATAAGTCTGATCTCTGTATGTAATTTTCATTATTGTAATACAAAGGGGCTTTTTTTGGTGTGGTGGGTTTTTATCCTGTAAGGGTTTTCCCACGTAAATCTAGTGTTCATGTGTGTATGTTCATTTCTCTATTTCTGTTATTGCTTTCAAGTGTATCTTAATTGGACTGTAATTGAAAATTTAAATGCACCTCTGCATTCTTCTCTAAGGTTTTGATGTTAGGAGAGTTGTTTCCGCACCTTAGCTTTCCTTACAATGATAAACCCTATTTCTAGTGTTGGCCATAAGTGGATCCTTATGGCATCCGATTACTTCACAAGGTGGATAGAGGCCATTGCCCTAAAAAATGCTACAGAGGGCAAGATCGTCAATTTTTTTGAAGAGCTGGTAACTAGATTTGGTTTGCCAAAAATCATCATATCCGACAACGCTCAGGATTTTATAGTATCAGGGATGTCATATTTCACTATCAAACATGGGGTTTACCTAAAAACTTCATCAAACTACTACCCACAAGGAAATGGGTTAGTGGAGTTGACCAACAAAAACCTAATTAGGTTAATCAAGCACATTGGGTCAAAGCGACAAAGGGATTGGAACAAGCACTTGCAAGCTACTCTGTGGGCAGACCAGATTACGCCCAAGAAGATCCTGAAGGCCTCTCCTTATGAACTAGTCTATGAAAAAGAGATAGTTTTACCTATTTCCATAGAAATCCCTTTCTTACAACTGTTGAAAGCCTTGGAGGTTGACGAAAGCAGTGGGATGGAAGTAAGGTTAGCGAAACTCCTCAAACTCAAGGAAGACAGAGAAAAATCTTATGGAGCCATGATCAGTCGCCAACAAACAATGAAGCGGTGGTTCGATAAAAAGACCTCCAACCTAGATTTCAAGGGAGAGAGCCTAGTACTAAATTACGATGAGTGCACTGCGAAACTAGGGCAACACACAAAATTTGAAGCGTTGTGGAAGTGACCCTTCTGAATTAGCGCGTGCAAAGAAAATAATATGTATGAGATTGAAGATATGGAAGGTAACATTTTGGATATACTGATGAACAATATTTATCTAAAATTGTTCCATTAAATACACAGTTCTTTAAAAAATTTAACAATTATGTACCATATGTAATTTTTTTTGTAAATACGTTTTAGTTTTGAGAATAAGCCATGAGAAAAACACTGAGGAAGTAGAAAGTATTGTATTATATTATATGTATCAAAAATTTACAATGTAATACAAGCCTGAGGCTTAGATTTAAACATGAAGCTCTCTTGAGAAAACCCAAAAAGAGTCAGAGAAAAAAGAAGCAACAAGGAGGAAACTTGCAAAAAAAATAAGGCTAAGCCTCCAGCCCTCAAGGTAGTTGAAGTGGCTCATCGTCGGGTTCTTCTTCTTCATTAGTTTCTTCTTCTTCATCTTTTTCAAGATGCAAAAGGGGGGTGAACACACAACACACGTGGGCTTGTGACAACACAGACTGTAGGCCTAGTCACCATGGCTATACACCAGAAAATCATAGTGCTTTCTCGATTTGAGCCACATAACATGCTCCAAATTGTACTCTTGTAGCAAGTAGGTGGCCGCTGGCTAAGCCAACGAATGATGCCCTTCAAGGTCCATGGTGTGGAAGTCAATAAGGAATGGAAACTAGGGTATGTCTATCCCATAATCCACATGCCTGCAGATATCCATGGCGCTCAAAATGCTGACACTAAGGATAGCTACCTGCACGATTTCACCGAGCCCTTCCATCAATGCAGAGTCAAACATCTGGTGGAACAATTCAATTATCATGGGCTTGGCAATGTTCAGGTCGAGCAGAGAGGTGATGAAGCAAGAAAGAACATTGTAGTTGCTTCTCTACTAGCTCTCATCATCAATGTAGTCCAGGTCGACTACCCACTTGAACGTAACCAAGCCAAGGTGGTCACACCTCTTCACTAGGTGCTTAATTCTATCACTGGTGACCTCTTCCACAAAGCAGTATTATGGCCTCTGTGGTAGAAGTCAAATAGGAGTGCCTAGGCCAACCAACATTCTAATAAAGCAACAGATTGTAGTGGAATGGGAGATAGCAGGAAAAGCTTGCTAAACTTAAAAAGATATTTTTTTGAATGAATATTGCAATAAGGTGGCATAACTATGTAGAGAAAAGATGTGTCAAAAAACCCAACCAACAGGAAGTCCATTTTTGGTCAGATGACAATGAAGAAAATACCAAAGCAGCTGGAGGATAGGAGATGAATCATACAAAAAATTTGACAAGAGGTCCTCAGAAATAAATTTGGGTGTTGGGAGTAAATTCTCCCGTATGCCGATTCTCGACATGTGTCCTTTGCCATCATCAACACCAGCTAGCTTGCTTATGTTAAAAGACATGGATTAATTTGCTAAGTTCTAACAAATTAAATGGGCACATCTTTTCAAAGGTACCTTTGCACTACTAAAGCACGTTTCTCATAGCTAAAAGCACACCTCCCAATGCAATGAGCTTATTTGTGAAAGAGGCAGTGGGGAGAATGTACTATTTCTATTCTTGCAACATTTTTGGTATTCCCGAGGGATATGGATCCCAAATCCACATGTATCACCTCAGTGGAAGCATTTAATAGACCAACAGTAACGTTAGAGCCTTAACTGCATGTACGTGCAAAGGAATTAACTACACCCAAAAGGCATATTTTTCTAAGTAGCAAAAAAGCAAGTGGTTGTTTTGTTGAAGAAAATCTCTGCAACTTCTCGACATAGCCATGATAGAGCCATCAATGTCTAGTAGAAAGGATGGAGCCTCGTGTAAAAGGCTAGGTTAAGTTGATATCCTTGGGAGGAATTGATTTGCCAATGCCCTAGTGCCAGAAGAATTTTCATTTTGGTTTTGTAAATCAATGCAACTGGATAATCAAATCAGAAGAGAGGTGATGCAAGACTTTTCCGACAATATTTTCGACCCAAAATTGGTGACTAACCCTAAAAACCTTAGGGAGCCTGGGGCACTCCAAAGAATGATAGATCATGGGTCATTTGAAGGTTTCGCATCTTGGCTCTAGAATTGTGGTTTTCCACAGTTCATGTTACCTACCGTACACCCATGTTTAGAGTTGGTTGATGCATGAACCAGGAGACTCAATAGGGAGACATGAGTTATTACTGGTAACAAAATCAAAGTTACAATTTCTGCAGTGGCCATACGGGATATGTTGTGTATCCCTCAAAATTGGGGCACCGAATGCTTTGATGAGGAAACGATGGAAAATTTATGGGAGGACATAACCAAGAAAGGAAAATTTTATGAGGAAGAAATGAAGGAAAGATCAGAGAGAAATCACTTTTCTTTTCCTCTTGCACGCAAAAAGTTCAAGAAAGACACACAGTCTATCTTCTCAATGTTGGCCTAGATTTACAGCCTTGATGATCATGGGGATGTTCATCCCTTCTAGATGGGCCTAGCTTTCATGCTTAAAAGGGAGAAAAGTCAGAAGTATTATGACTTTGTTGATGCAGTAGGCGAAGGGATGCTAGAGTAGTTGAAGACCTATGATACTGAGTATAAATTCAGGTATTCTTCTTTCTTCGTTCACTTAATTTTGCATCAAGATTCTGAGTTGTTGGAGAGAAGTTTTCCAGTGTTTAGGATCGATGTAAATTGCTTCTATCAGCCAGTTTCTATGTGCACTTATGTACTGTCAAGAACATGCTATTACTATTGGTTTGTGGATTATTTCATGAGGCCGATACTTCAAGATTTTCTTCCATTCCCTATGGACCATTTCACTCCTGAGGTCTTGCAATGAATAAAAACTCCACTAACCCCAGTGGATTATTTCCTAGGTGAAGATTTTACTTTTCTTTGATTCCATGGCTTTACCGAGGAGCCTTTCACACTCCCAAAATATGTAACAGATAGAATTTTCACTTTGGAGGCATGTCGACAGGTAACCCTTGCCAACAATACCTATGGCACTGGAAGGAATAAGAAAAGGTTATACCCAATCCCCCTCAACATTTCCAATAATGAGGTAACAGTGGGAAGGTAGAAGGTGGAGGGCGAGCTTACAAATAAACTAACGGCCTTAGGCTTGGTTCTAATTTGTGACACGTGGGACTACAATCCAGCTAAGCACCTCCAAACTTTGAAACATGAGAATTAGGAATATTTCGAGTCGAGGAAGAATCTAACTCAGGAAAGGCCAGAAGTATACATTGACTTGGCCCGCATACCATTTAAACAACCAATATGTCTAAATTTCTATGTAGTGCAGGTGGAGCATCAGAGGAACCTCCCATGGGTAAATCCCTCAACACACAATTGAAGTGCTTGGGATGGTCAGAAAGGAAGAAGGAAGAGTTTTGGAGGTTTCGACAAGAGACAAGATGCCTTAATGCCCTATTCAGATATTTTTCAGCCACATGATGAAAGGTTTGAAGAGACTTACGATGAAGAGGTTGATACTGACAATAGCAATCCAGAGACAAGTCATGAGTTTAAAAAGGAGCAGCTTCCATGCCATGCTTCCCGACCCCAAGAATTAGACAAAAGAAAAGGGTCGAAGCAAAAGGAATCACAAGTCACATCCTCTGCTAGTGGTCGAAGTAAAGGGAAAAGAGCTCGATGATCCCCAAGAAGGTCCACTATGGTTATTGAAGGCCAAGTTTCAGCGGGATCTACTGCCAAAGGATTGGAATGTACTAGTTTTGATCATAGGAAGAAGAGATGATTCCAAGATCTAGGTAGACCTGGTGCATCAACCCAAGGAGAAGAAGTGGAGTCTATTCTGCAAAGTGTTTTTATCCCCGCGGCCCAGGTAAATTTTACTCCCTCTCTCCTTCCTGCCTCTACATCTATGGTTACTCATCTACCCCCATCTGTGGAGAAGAGTCCTCCATCCATGAACCCCAATATTTTGGTCCTTAATACACCCCCTACCATTTTTAATGAACCTTGTGAAGCAACCCCACGTGTCGAGCGAGCAGCATCCACTTTGGCCACTATTGATTCTTTAATCCCCCTATCAAGGGCCCCCATTGAAAGAGCTGAAACATCCATGTTGCCCATTAATCCCGGTCCATCCGTTCCTAGGAAAACATCTCTCCTTCCACCTATGTATTTTTCCACTTCGACTGGTTTGTCCCTTTCCCAATCTCAATTTGGTATCCCACCATTTTCCTCCCCGCATGCTCATACATCTGAGGTCTCTCCTTCTGTTACCCTTTTTGGTCTCCCTCCAAGTAATTCCATTGCCTCACAAAGCATTGATACCCCTCAGAGTCTCCAAGAGAATTTTGATGCAACCAAGTAGGCCCAACATGTCAAAAAGTAAAAATGGTTGTTAAAGAACGTCACGTTGCCAGCTACCAAGAAGATTGAAGCTTGCTTCAATGAAGAGCGTAATTCTCTGCTGATCACTACCATGAAGTTGCTTGTGTCCAAGCTCGAGGGAAAAATGCAAATGGAGGATTATGACATCAAAGCCATGGGTTTGGATTTAAATGAAACTCGCTTGTGCGACAAAGTGGTCCTAGCTAAGGCCACCCAAAAGGTGGTTTATGCAAATTATGAAAGGCTAGACAGGAAATTAAAGAAGCATGAGGCAAAGTTGAAAAATGTATAGGAAACAGTGAGAAGGTTGTAGACAGAAATCAAGGCTAGAGATGTTGAGATGGCCCACATAAGACATATACAAACTCAAAAAGGAGAAGCAACCAAGTTGCTCGAAGAGGCCCAAGGTGAACAAGTTCAGTTGAGAGTTGAGCTTGCTACTGAGTGCCAGGCAAACATAGAGTACCAATGTACTCAGGAAAAAATAAAGAGTGAGATAGATGGCATCCGATCTCAAGCTTCCAATGATCTATAGAAGGCCCAGGAGGAAGCAAAAAAGTCAAGACAAGAGGTCATGTCCACTCTGTAGGCTCGCGATCAAGAGATTTGAAGATTAAGCTCCAAACTGGCGAATGACCTACAAGAGAAGAATTAAATGGAGGAGAATGCAAGAGCAAGAGAGGCTCAGTTTCATTAGGAGTTAACTATTGCACAAGGGTCTAGGACCCTCTTGATATTAAAGAATTTAATATCTACACACTGGGAAAGGATCATAGTTGTGGTTGCCATTCTCAGGCCAACCCTATAGTTTTTAAGGGATGTTTGGGAATTAAACAGAAAGGTTGGCCCAATGGCTAACTAGATTCTACAGATATATGCTCCTCAAGTGGAAAAATTACAAAATCTATTTTCTAGATTGTGAGTAGCCACTGATGAGGCTCTAAAAGGTGCAGGGATTCTAGATCGAAGGACTCCCTCCAACAAAGCAAATGAGATTGTTAACTGCCACAAGATCACAACAAAATGTAAGGAATGTTAGATAGTGTTGAACAAAAGGGTCAATGAAATCTGGAAAGACTTTAGTGTTATGATTAGCTATAGCTTGCCTCCCCTTTTCTCACCAGATGGAGATGTGCTATCAGTTGAGAAGGTCACAAATGCAATCAGACATAAGTTCTATACTTCTACGGAACTCTTGGGTTCAAGTGCGATGCCCATTGTTGATGAAATTGAGTGTGAGATCTTTCCTCTTTCTCATCTCTATTATCACCTTGGGGTGGTTTCAACAAGATGGGGAGTTGTTTCCTTTAAGGAAGACTTTGAGCTAGACCAAGCATACAAGCTCATCCATGCTCTTTTCCGACCGACTGATTTGGAGTGGGAGGTGTAGCATTTCTCCTTCCTCAAACTCCTGGAATTTCCAGAGCCTTAGGTTTGTGCCTCCACAAGTGAAGGTCCCCTGTGAGTCAACAAAACTATGAAGCAATTTTTCCTTAATTGTTTTTTTTATTTTCATATTTTATACATGTTTTTGGCTTCGGGATGAATCCGCGCTCAAAGCAAAAGTGGTTCTGAAAGGCGCACAATGTGCCACATGGTGATTGTACAGATTTTGATTATCGTCTTCCTTTTGGAAGAAAGTCAGGACATGTGTTAGCTCAGTGGAGATTTTCTCAGTGGAAATTTTCTTAAACCTGAGAATCCCTGCCTGGTCAGCATGTCATCTCTTCGACGCAGGAAGTTTGCGCTTTTAGAAGCGCTCTCTTTTGGAGTTTTTCAAAGCATGTTGGGTCTTCCTTGTTTTTCAGGGTGGAAACTTCGAGTCGACATCGTCGAGCTACGTGATTGGTCAACCAATTTTTTTCCATGTTGTTTTCTAAGATCTAATTGTTTTCAAATAATAATCTTTGCTAAATATCTAAAGGGAATTAATGCAACAGTTGGGAACTAATGAGCAAAGATTGTCGTGACCTAACAAGAGATCTACAATTAGATCATGAGCTATCGGATGCTAACATCTGGGAGTATTTACTTCTGGAATGTAGTGGCGGTTCTCTCTCTTCTCAACTCTAAATGAGAGGCGATGACCAAAGAAAGGGGTTATAGTTTCTTTTTTCAAGACAAAGAAGTTCTTTTAGCTTTTCTTTAGATATAGAGATATTTTCAGAAGCTAAAAGCTTGCAGAACACTATTTCTCTCTGGCGTGTTATATTTCTTTTACTCAAACTATTATCGGATTGGCATCTGACCTTTGTTTTAAATTTCATTTGATATTTAAGCATGAACTGTTTGGAAGAAATCTTTGAAACAGTGCATGTTATGGCCTTTTTCAAGTTCCTTCTTTATGATTTCATTCAGAATGAAACACTATGATAAGCTTAATTCAAATAGTTTGAGTAGTTGATTTCCATGTTGTAGGCTTATGTGATATAGGAATAAATTGTTGAAACTAGATTATGTCTGTTGAACTTTTTCAGCTTCTTTAAGGGTTATTGTCTCTTCATATTATGCTATAACAAGAGGAAGGGTCTATGCAATTTTTGAATGTTTTTCTGTTAAACTTGAGAATCTTTATGCTTGATTGGACCTTAATGAACACTATCTGTAGGGAGATTTGAAAGAATGCACTGTGCTTATATTTAGCCTTTACTGGTCATTCTCTTCCCAAAAATGAAGGGTTGTGGCATTCTGTGTATAATATATCATTCATAGAAGAGAATCAGGCTTGAAATGTTGTAAAATCTTTGGCACATCACCATTTTTATGTTTTATATTTACATTTCCTTCTACCCTTTTTCTCCAAAACTTAGAGAAGAGCCTACTTTCTATTAAAATCTTGGAGGTATTCAGTGAGGTGCAAATCGGTCCCCCACTCGCTGAATTTCCCATAAGGCTATCAAAGAGGTGCAAGATTTGATGAACAACAGTTACATGTGGTATCAGAGCTACCAGGTTCAACTCTGGAGCCTATGAGCTCATTACTTGAGAGCTTCATAAACCTTATTGGAAGATAATAGTAAAAAAATTCCTTGTGCCAAGATGGCAAGAGAAAAGAACAAAAGGAAGGAAATATTCTTGAATTTTTTTTAAAGTTTGGGGACTAGATAAGAGTCATCTCAGGGGTTGAAAACTCCTAAACCAACAACTCATTATGATATTCCCCTTGGATCATAGAAGATTATGCAATCGGGTTATGTAGGAAGGTTACAAAGAATAACCAATATGTACCTTCACCCTACTAAAAAGTTAGAATGACTCTGGGGAATAAAGAAGATTAAAATAATATCCCTTATTGATAGCAATCTATAGTTGCAAGGAGTCAAAAATTCTTGGATTTAGTAAGAATACTACAAATATGTGAATATGCATTATTGGCATAAATTGGAAACTTCAATCGAAGTAGAAAGTCAACGAAGGAGGTATTCAAGAGATTGGAGAACTCTTGACTTGAATCTAATTTCTGTGCAAGGCTAGGAACTTGTAAGAAAGGAGACAATACCTTAGGAATAAGGGAAAAGATCGGAATGGTCAAAAAGAAGTAATCAACGAAGTGGACATGGTTCCACCATCCAAAATTGATGAGATCAATTTGGAGTTTTGATTGAGATGAGGAAAAGAAACCAAACAACTTTAGAGTGCTTAAGGTTATGAAGTCACCAAGTATTTGGACAAAGTCACTTGGAAAGGTGAATGTGAGAAAGAAGCTTGAAAAGGTAAAATGTATTGATCTGACAAAGGTTTGGTTAGTACATAGATTGGTTGTAGTATAAATGGAACTCACCAACATTTCAATGAAAACCAACATATGTTTAAAGGTTCCAAAAAAAAATGGGACACAGTGTGACACTATGTGTTAAAAAAATATAGAAGTTGTGAGGAAATAATGCTCTAAGTTGAGGACACATCAACCAAAGAGGCTTTGTGGGTATGGATATTCCTCCAATAAAATTTGCAGCAGATGTTGAGAAGCAAGGTGAAAGTATATCCCTTGAAGAGGCCAAGCGAGTTGCAGTAGTGGTGAGTCCTTTGGAGGACACAAAGAAGATGGTGGTGATGAATGGTGAAGATGGAGATGTTGCAGCTGAAAGTGAAAGAGGCAATATTGTATCAATAGAGGTAAAGTTTGATTTTTGTAATTATGAAATCTTTGTTGGATGGCATCAATTTAAATTTGAAAATATGGATAAGCAAAGCATGGAAGAAGCCATTACATTGGTATGGTAAGAAGAGAGGTTGAAGAGGACAAATGTTTTTGGTGGAGGAGGATGGATTATGGTGGGTTAATTCCCACAAAAAAGGGGGTGAACATGGAATTTGGTGGAGGTGGATGGTTTGTGGTGGCCTGAATCCCACGAGAGGAAGAGTGAGAGGAAGAGATAATTGGAAAAATAAGTTAGTTCATGGTGGAAGAAGTTCCAGAAAGGGATATGTCAGTGAAAGGTAGATTTTTCAGAGGGGTATGGCGAATGTTCTAGCCAAATGTTGGAAAAGGAAAAAAAAGAATTTATGCAAGGTACCTAACATAGCATCAGAGTGTGCTACAAGTTGTTGCAACTTGGAAGATTAGTTCTACTACTTATCAGCTCTAATTTGTGAGCCAAGCTCACAAAATTATTACGAGTGATGTGTTTGATATAGGAGCATTCAAGTCTACAGGCAATCCTGCATTGGCCAAGAAATTTTTTTAATTTAATTTGTTTTTTTTTTCTTTGTTGTGTTTTGGTAGAGTGTGTAGGCAAAGCATTTGACGAAATTGTTATTATGCTTCATTTGATTATTTGGTGATTTTGAGTTGGGGCTCCTATCTAAAGTTCATTTAAAGCTCATTTTATTCCTTTTTTCAAAGGCTTGCTTTATTTGTGCATTCCTAGAATCAATGGTCATAACTATCGAAGAAAGACAGGCGAGAGCAATTCCAAGCAGTTGACTACAAAATTATAAATTTTCTTGAAACATTAAAATCCATTATTGGACAATGGCATATGTATTGTGGCTGGTGTGGAACATGGTCTTGGTGTGGACCCAAATAATGAGTGGTTGTTCACATTTTGGATTTTTCTAAAAAATAAAATCCTTGATATTCCTTTAGTTTGGTGTATGGTATCTCTTGCAAAGGGAGTCAAGTTAGTGAGGGGGTGTGGATTTATTGTGGCTGCTACAATTTAATAATGTGACTGATCACATTCCTACACAACCTATTTGGAAGTGTTGATTCAATTTCTAATTTGGATAGCTATTCAAATTCCATTCTCTTGGGCACTTATAAAAGTGGAAATCATTGTTGTGTGGTTGGCTAGCCAGATAGGTGAGTTTTTGTGTGGGAGGTTCGCAATCAATTATCATATGTCTAAACATGTGAATAGAGGATAACAAGGAAGGGATTAAATAGTTCCAAAAATGGTGTTGGTTGTAGCACACAATTGATATATAAATTGCTACTCAAAAGGAGAATTTATGAATTGAACAGTATGGAATTTTCCTGTGAAATTCAAGTTTGTAAATTGGATTAAATAATCACTATTTTTACAAGTATTATAAATTGAATTATTAAACTATTTGCTATTGGAATTGGCAGCCTCATAAGACCTATGATTCCTGATTGCATTAGTTGTTCTTGTTATATAGCGAATGGAGATATTAGTGGAGGGTTGCTTAAAATATCCTACTAAGATGGATGACATGACCAAAGTATCTTATGCAAGTGTTGATGCTAGTTTTATTTATGTCATGGTTTGTACAAGATCGGATGTTGCCCAAGTAATGGGAGTTTTGAGTCAGTTTATGGATAATCTTGGACATGTATATTGAGATGCATTTAAGAGGGCGTTCAAATATTTGTGGGGTAATTTTGAGTATTCCCTTTATTTTCATGGTTATTCTACATGACCTCGATATTTAGTTAGTATTTGTGGATATGTAGACTTAGATCAAGGGTAGTTGACATTGAAAATATAAGATCCACTAGTGGATATCTATTCATGATGCTTGGTGGTGCAATTAGCTAGACGAGTAAGTGGAAAGCTATAGTCCCTTTGTCAACTATAGAAGTAGAGTATATAACAACTAATCATGCTTGTAAGGAATCCATTTGGCTTAAGTGTTTGTGCTAAGATATCGGGTTTGATGTAGGGTTGATTACTATATGTTGTAATAGTTAGAGTGCTATATGTTTATTGAAGAATCTAACCTTCTATGCAAGGAAAAGGTACATTGATGTCTAGTTCCATTTTGTTTGTGACATGGTAGAGGATGTGAAGGTTAAGTTGGATAAATTTAACACTTTAGCAATTTTTGTAGATGTATTGGAAAACCCTGTGAGCACACAAAAATTCAAATGGTGTTTGAAGTCTATGGGTGGTCCCTATCAATTAAAATCCTATTGTTTCCATTGGATCTTCAAAGGTGTTTGACAAACTTGGTAGAATTTTAGGAATAAGTTGTTTCAACCTTTAATAATTCATCATTAATTATTTATTTAATATTTATTTATTTTCCTATTTAATTAATTATGTGCAACTGATGATGTCACTATGTGAGAGTTGAATCAGAGAGGTGTTAGACTTGCATGACAACTGGCATGGTTGGCATGTGGGCCCCATTTTTTGATGTTAACTCAAGTCAGTGATAGAGTGGAAAATGGAAAGTTTCTATGACATATGTAAGTTGTGCATGTGCTTTGCATGTTGTATACAATGAGGCATTAGAAATATAGGTGTTAGAATTACTTCAGAATTCAACATTTGTGTACTCTTGGAAGAAACTTGCTTTGCAAGTGGATGCAACTAGATTTTTTACTATAATACATTGAACAAACTTTTGGAGTGTGAGGTTTTTCTCCTAAAAGGGTTTTCCCCACGTACATTGTATGTTGTCTATTGCATTTATCTATCTGTGGTGATTTTTATTTCATTTCTTGATATGTGTGTCTTCTTCACAGTAGCTATTTAAGGTGGTTAAAGTTAAAAAATTTACAAATTCTCTCCTCTTTAGATTGATGTAGGAAGTGTTTCCACATACCTTGCTTCCTTTCAATATGATGTTTGGACACACATAAAACTTACAACCTTACAAAAATTAAATTTTATGTGAATAAAAATTGAAAAATAACAAAATATTAATGTACTGTCAATAAATTGAAGTTATTTTTAAAACAAATTAAATTTTTTAATTAAAACAATTAATTTAAAAAAAATGATTACTTCTCTTTGGATTTAACCAATGTTTGGCTTGGATTTCCAAGTTTAGTCTGGACCAATCCCTCGCCAAACTTAAACCAAACCCAAACAAAAATACCTTGTGTGAACTCGTTTGGCTCAAACTAGGGTTTTGGACAAAACCCTCACTTCACATTTTTATAACAATAAATATTCTTATTAAGCCCATTGTCGTAGTCTTTTAAATAGTAAGGTTTTGGATTGCTACATAACTTGAGAAGTTCCAAATTTGTTTTGGATTTCAATATGATTAGTTTACCATAGAATTTACAAAATAACATTCTTCATTTTAAATAAAAAAGAGAGTACTACTAATACACGACTATGATTAATTTTTTATCACAATTTTTGATCTTTTATCACTATAAGGGTTTCTTTTATATTTTACTTTGATAATTAACTTGGCTGTATCAAACATTATTCTAATTTGAAAGATTGAATATTTAAATTTAATTATCTAGTATAAGAAATTCTCATCGCCCAAATACTATTCTTTTGCAGTATGAGAATCAAAATGCTTACATAATTTAAATTGCTGAATGATAATTTGAAAAATACATAGAGAATGAACATTATCAATTATGTGCAAAAGCTGGTGTCCAATTTTGGTAGATCCAATCCAGTGGAAAAGGTGGTCACAGACGTGTTAGCCTTAAATCCCATACAAAAGGACTTTGATGGCCATTATACATTCTTCGACAATATTTTCTCGCCATTTAAAAAGAAAACAAAAACTTGAGAGAAAGAACATTATGGATTATATTAAACTAAATATCTAATCCATGCCAATCCAACTTAATTTATATTTAATTGTTTCATTAATTAGGTCTGGAAATCGATGGTCATCATTAATTAGGTCACAGTTTAGTCATTTAAATGTCTTTTAGTTGACATTTTAATAGAAAAATAAATTGTCAAAAAAATTTAATTTATGTAATTTTTTTGTATTAAAATATTTTTTATTCAAATTTTAATCATGCATATTAAATATTAAAAATATATATTTCTATCTTTTTCTTTATCATATATATGAGTGATAAATGTAAAAATCTTAAATCTATTCTTATAATTCACAATAAATTATTAAATTCATGAAAAAAAATTCAAGATAATCTTGTTAAAAATATTTTAAAAATTAAAAATAATTATATTCAATTTCTAACAACAAGTTCCTATGCTGCTTAACTTATTTTATCTAGCAAACCACTGTTCAACTCTTTAAACAGTCAGTTTAAATTTTATTTTTTGAAATGTATATTTTTTAAATTATAATTTTTTTCTCTATTAAATTCTAAACATATTCATCTATATATTCCTATATTTATTTATAACTGAATTGTCTATTAACAAAGAATTTGAAAAACCTCTGAAATTGTCTTCAAAAAATAAGGAAAGCTGCACTAATGAGCAACATTTCATCTCTGTCCCATAAAATTGAATGTGAATGTAAATAAATACAGTGAATATAAAATATGGATCAATATTTCAAACAAGAAATGTAATCATAATTTAATTGAAATATTTAATGTCTTCATGAAAATTTGTATCTAGTTGTAATCTTTCATTTTTTCTTGTCTGTTTTATTTACATGTATGAATGAAAGTATTAATAATAAATTTTGTAGGTAATATTTGAAGGGAGAAATTGGAGGCAAATTAAAAGGAGGGAATTTTTTTTATGAAACCATCTAACATTTTTTTCAATAAATGGGTGCTTATTTTCACTCTATTTCAAATCTTATTTTCAATTCGAAACACTAAGATTCCAAATTATTTTTTCTCATAATTCAAAATTTAATACATCAGCTACTTAAATTTAAAGAAAAAATACATTAAATAACCACATAAAGACATGAGATAAAAAAAAATTCTAAATAAATATATATTTCAATTTTTGATAATAAGATTATAAAATCATATGTATTAACTTTTAAAAAAAAAAAAACATAGACCTAAATTACCCCTTAAAAACTACTTATTTCCTTTTCAGATATATAGCCCTGGATTTTCTTGATAAAACCAAAAAAAGCTAGGAAAATTAAAATAAAGAAACATTGATTTTAAAACTGAAAAGCATCTTTGGTTTAAAATTCAGTGATGTCATTGTTGTGGGATTAAAATATTGTTAATCAGATATCAAACCAATCAGCCGTTAATTAGTCCAGTGTTGGGAATTCTCTGCTCTACGGCAGCTTTACAGTTGTCAATTTTATACATGTAACAAATTTGCAGGTTGAGCCATTTACCTGAAATCCAAATTTTCTATCAAACTATATTCCCCATGAAATCCCAAATCAACCTCTTTGTAGCTCATGTTATCCCAATATTCAGCAATGCTCACACTACTTGGACTTGTTATTGACAAGTAGTTACAGAGAATGGATTCTTCACATGGCAGAGACTGCTCAGAGCTCTCGCCAGCAGAACCCCACAAGATATTATTGTCTGACACATCGCTAGACAAGCTTAGCATTTGATGTCCTACGCTGACTAGTTCTGAACTTACAGAAATCTGCTTCATTTCTTCTGGAAGTGGGTACTCGTTTGACTGGTAACTTATGCAGGTAGAACTTTCTGAGTGGGACCTCAAGTGTGGCCACACATTAAATTCATTGGAAGCCATATTAATGGTGGGCTTTTCGTTCTGGTCTGAATACAACCATTCATTGAAAAATCTACCCAGAAAAGAGCTATCTTCCAGCAAGGATTTTGATTCAGAATTAAGCTTAACATCTTGAAGCCCAGCTTCTGAATGCATCGTTGAACATTCGGCAGCTAATGGCATTGTAAACTCCACAGGAATTCCATATGTTGAGCTCTGCAAGCTAAGCTTGTCTTTTGAAACAAAAATATCCCTGGACAATACATTTGCATATGTTATAGTGTCTGTGCTGCTACACACTAAAATCTCCTTTTTAGTGCAGTTTCCAAGAGTTTTGTGGGTACTGCCATCTGTTCCCAATATGTTGAGCTTCTTCTTCAAATGGGTATTCCAGAAATTCTTTACCTCGTTATCAGTACGCCCAGGAAGCATCGAAGCAATCAGAGACCACCTGTAATATTGTGAAAGAATTAGTTTCTTAACCAAAAAAATGACATGTAAGTCTGTCTAATTAGTTTCAGGGGCAATTACTTGTTGCCCATAATTTCATGTGCATTGATAATAATATTTTGTTCTTCATGGGAAAAACCTCCTCGTTTTAGGCCGGGCCTCAAGTAGTTGACCCACCGAAGTCTGCAACTCTTACCACGTCTTTGTAGACCTGTAAATTTCAAGACCCCAACAAAATTTTAGATTACAAATTTTGCAGTAGGGAGATACACAAAGTGGAAATACAATAGTAGTAAGTGGCTATTGGTTTATTAATGAGAATGTTTGATTTATAGAATATAAAGTTTCCACACCATAAAAAAAATGAGGTCTGATTTGAAAAAATAGAAAAATTAAACCCAATTAAGCTCAGAACTAACCAGTTAATTACGCCGAAGGCGTGTCCCTCATTGAGCTTTCGAAGCTCATTTTTACGGTCAACGGTTGGAAAGCACGGAGGCGCTTGGCAAGGTTCTCCATTCATCCACAACCGTTGATCGTTTAACTCTCCTTCCAAAATATCTGCGTTCGGAAGAGACAAGAACGAGGAGAGAGCTAGGGCTACGGGAGGAAAAGAGAGGCCGTTCTTTCTGCAACTCAACTTAACCCTAATCAAGCCGTCCTTTCTGTATTTGGTCCAATCCTTCATTTCCTGCCGCCATTGGTTTCCTTGCCGTTTCTTCGCTGGTTGTTGCTCGCCTGGTCGGTGTCTCCTTTCTCGCCTGGCGGTGGCTATCCATTGAGGCGTTTCTGTTCTATCTTCTGGGCTTCCTTTGCCGCCCTTTTGGCAGGGGATTTTTGTGCGGCCAAAGACCCTCTTTGCAAGCAGTCTTGCCCTCTTCCTGTGGCTTTTTCTGGTGGGTATTTGGCATTTCACCTAATCTATGCGGTTAAAGGCAGAAGCTAGGAAGTCGGGGTGTGAGCAGATTGAGGGGCTGAGTCAGTCTCAGTCCCCTATTATCGGTGTTCAAAATATCTGCGTTCATTTACCGTTATAAATATTTGCTTTTGTTTAAGCAGGAACAATACAGAACTTGGGGTTTCCTGCAAATTTCCTGCGACCTCTGCCCATTTTCTCTCATTGGCATCATTGACAGGTATTTTTTTAACCTTCTGCATTACAGAAACCATTTCCATCTGTTTCAAATTTTCTAGGCTTTTATTTTTAAAGCAAATCCATTTCAAGGAATTTGTCAATAGTTCACGTGTCTATTCTATTCCGTTTGATGGATGTCCTGAACCTGATTCGAAATCTCCCATTTTGGGCTACGCAGGGAGGAACAATACAGAACTTGGGGTTTCCTGCATATTTCCTGCGACCTCTGCCCATTTTCTCTCATTGGCATCATTTACAGGTATTTTCTTAACCTTCTGCATTAGAGAAAGCAAATCCATTTCAAGGAATTCATTAACCATACTGCTGAAACAAATTCACCAGATTTGTGTTGCTACTATAGCCAAAACAATAATTTTTTTTTAAAAAATAACATGCTTAACACCAAAAACGATGGGAAAAGAACAAAAGAAAACAGAGTAAAATATACGCAGCTTCTTACCCGGTTGCTGCATTTTGGACATTTTCATCTTCAAACATTAACAGTTCATTACATCCCTTCTCTTAGTCACACACTCAGAACACACTGTGCAGCCACAGGCAAATAAATGACGTCGGGTTTATAGGGCTCGGATTCCTCCTTTATTGAAAATTCTTGGGTTAGGGTTGCTTATATTTATAAAGGAAATTTATTTTTTGCTATGTAGAGGGGAGGCAGAGCAAGGGTTCAATTTAATAATATTCTCATTGCAACCTGCTACTGCTGCTGGCACAAGCCTGTGAAGGGAAACTTCAAGTTGCCCTCATGACGCTTCTATCTTTTCCAGCACTAATTTTGCCCAAACGTATGAGTTGAACACCAACAAAGGAGCTACATCCCTCTCCAATGTTACTTCCAGGTCGTCGCCCTTCTTCCTTATCATATTGCTTCAGGAGTTAGGTACAAAATAGATCAATAGGAAGACATTTGCTTAGGGTTAGCAATAAAGAAAAAACTTGCCTTCTAAATTTGGCACCTAGAAGGACTAGCTTGAAACGTGATTAATTTCCCCAATAACAAGTGTAGGATAAGTTTTAAATTTACATTGTTACTCATGTAAGAGGACCAAAATGGGAACATGGGAACACGGTATGGACCTCTATCTAAGCATAATGAAATGGGGATTTTTGTCCGATACTATAGTTGGAAATACTCTGGTAGACATGTATGCAAAATGTGAAAGCATAGAAAAAGCTCGTTAACTGTTTGACAGAATGCCTCAAAGAGATGTAATCTCATGGAATGCAATGATTGCAGAATATTCACAAAATGGATTTGTTGAAAGGGATGTCAAAACTTTCAAGCAAATGGAATTGGCAGGTCTAAAGCCAAATTCTACAACCTTTGCCATCATCCTCCCAGCCTGTGCCAAAATGGGAGCTTTGCAACAGGGTATAGAAATCTATCAAAGCATAAAGGATAGAGAAATTTTGTCAGATGTTGTAGAGGCAACTACCCTGGTAGACATGTATGCAAAATGTGGGAACATAGACAAAACATGTGAACTTTTTGACAAAATGCCTCAAAGAAATGTGGTCTCATGGACTGCAATGATACTTCCCCATATAGCTGCTACAAGTTCAGATACAACAAATTACACATATACAACCATTGTTCTGCTTGACAGATCACTTACACCTTTTGTGAAAAATAGGGCTATTACCATTTTGGATCCCGTTTGGGTTAAGTTGTGGAAGGTCAATTAGTGATAGGTTCTGGTTTATAACTAATGAAAAGCCAATACTTAGTTATTAAGTAGCAATTGAAATAGCAACCAAAGCTTTTATTTATGATCATCGTGGTTTAAAATGTGGAAGCCCAATTGTGGTGATAAAGTACTGCTATTTGCAACATGCTCTTAATTTCATATTCTATCCTTACTGCTATCTTCTTATGCTTGATTTTGTAATCAACTGAAGGATCAGACAAGCGTTATTTCAGGTAAAACTTTTGAATGTCTGCTTTCTGATGATGTGGTTAATAGCATAATGGAATGTCAACATAGATCTGTTATCTTGTTCTTTTTAAGAGGAATCCCATCTGAACCTGATTTCTTCAAATGGGCTAAAATGAACTGGGAAAGTAAGGGATGGGAAATAGAAACACTGAGAGGGCTTGCGAAAGGCTACGTAGCATGTAAATTTAAGTCAGCTGATCATGCACAAGCCGTCTTACAGTATGGTACCTGGATTATCTGTGGACAGATCTGTTATTTACAGGCTTGGACTTTGGATTTTCACCCAGAGTGTCCCTCAAAATCGAAGTACCCTATGTGGATAGAACTGCCTTTTTAAAATTTTGCTTTCAGACCTTTCATTAGAGATATTGTTATGCAGTTAGGAAGAGTGCTATGGTGTCAAAACTCTACAGATAAATTTGCCAGTCTAAGGGTGCATCCACGAGCTTGTGTGGAAATGGACCTAAACTGTCAACTACCTGAAAATATCAAGCTCATTGGACACTTGCTTCAAATTCTAGGATACAACTCTATTGTCTTGAATAGATTTATTTTCCCTAAAAGGGCAATCTCTAATAAGATGACCACCCTGGTCGCAAAAAAAACAAGCATTGGGTTTGTTCAAATATACTACAGGCTGTAAAAGTTCAACCCAGTTCCTAATGTGAAGCAGCTTTATTCTCAGCCTACAGTTATGTCGAATCCAGTCACTAATGTCAAACAACATGTTAATGATAACACAAAAGAACATAGTAAGAATGAGATGTCGCCCACCTTTAAAGATGTCATTATGACAGATAGATGGAGGACACTTAGGAAAAGTAAGGAACCGTCAAGGTCCACTGAAACCCAAAATGGGGAAGTAATTACCCAAAGACTTGATTGCCTCCCCTTACATCCCGTTGAGAGAAATCTAGAAAGTTCTTCTCCAACGCATTCTGAGGGTCAAAGATCTCATTCTCCTCATAGCAGACATGGTTCCTTATCCCCGCCTGCTAGACCGAGATCTCGGTCTCCTTCTTCATCATCAAAGGAAAGCCGACATTCTAATCAGCCAATTAGGCTTGCCAATCGTTTTGAAGTTCTGCCACAAGCTGAAGACCGCCATAACTCTGTTTAGCTATGAATTTCAGAGCTCTTTCTTGGAATGTTAGAGGGTTGTCCTTACCTCACAGGAAATTGTCCTATATGAGCTTTTGAAGCTCACTTTGTCCATCAATGGTTCACAAACCCCGAGAGACCCGGCAAGGTGCTTAAATCAATCTACGCTGTGCATATTTTTCGTCATTTTTTACTATTTTCCCGCTGTTGTTTTCCGATCCGGTTTTCCCGCTATTGGATGGCTCGCTCAATATTATCGGGGAAAAGTACCTACTAACGTGCACTTGTTTTTAATATGCTCACGCGCCCACGCAGTATTCCAGGACTCAGAGATAATGGAGCAAATGGGATTTTGTTTATTATTAATTTCGGGAGATGAGCTGTGCTGTGCAATGGGTACGGTAACTCGTTGAACGAAGTGTGGACCATGTTTATGCGGTGTGGATAACAAGTGGATGATGGGGACAGTAAGACTCCATGTTTTCTCCTTCCGGCACTATCTATGGAGGCCACAAAATGCACTGCTCAAATCCGTGTCTGTCAGAAGCTGATTAGAACCCCTTGTGTTTGTCAGGCGTAATGGCCATTTACACTTGCCACACTGAATGTACTAAATACTATTTTTTAATATTTTATTCCAAAACGCCAAAAAATTCTAAGTTATTTTTAAAATCTAAATTATTTTTTTCCATACGATAACTATACATATAATAAAATATATAAATATATAAATATAATATAAAATATATATTAAAAAATAATATAAAAAATATGTAAAATTAATAAATTTACATATTTTTATATTTTTTTTAATATATATTTTATATTATATTAAAAATTATATTATATTTATATAATATATAATAAATTTATATATTTTTATAATATAATTTTTAATATAATATTTTTATGTTATTTTTTACTATATAATTTATATTATATATAAAAAGAGGGTTTTCATATATAATATAGATTATATATTAAAAAATAACATAAAAATATATTATACAACTTTGGTCTCTAACTCCAGAATTGTCTCAGCCGGAAATGCCTCACGCCTGAAAAATACTCCGGCAATTATAATGCATTGAATGATAACCACCTCCTTGCAAACTGTTAGATATTAGGTATCTGACTATTTAGACAGCCTCCTCATCACCGCTTGTAGCAGATCGACTTTACCAACGTGGCTGTCAGCTCATTCTTATCCTTATCTTTAGCACCATTGTTGTTCACCGACTGCAGGAGATTAACCGCTCAAATCAGTAGATAATGATCCACTGCAGTTCTTTAATTGTATTCATAAGCCTATTCAAACCCTCATTTCTGTGGTTGATCTGCAGGTTTTTTTTTGTTTTTTTGTTTTCAATGCTTCATTCACATTTCATAGCCAAGTCTGATAATCAGGCTGACGTTTGATTACTACTACAGACTGTTCACCATGACACTTTTTATTGATGTTGTGATAAACATTATGTGTGGTTTTCTGTGATTTTTGATGTTTGTAGCCGGTGGGGAGTTTGGGAAAGAAATATATGCATTTAACTGCAGTTACACTGTTTTTCTTTGAATTTAGGCCTCTGTCGCTTACCTAAGTATGCATACGACTGAAATTTGGATTGGATTGTAATCTATATACTAAATTTGATGTTTGTGGTGCTTCATGATTTTCAAACAAATGCATTGCACTATTTTTCTTCGATTTCGAGCTTATGTGGCATACCCATGTCTGTATTTGACCGATATCTAAATTGGGTTTTAACTTATATACTAGATACATAAATATTCCAAGTTTTCCTGCACGATTTGATGCTGTATGTGTGTGATAAATGGACTTGTGGACCTGGTTCTATAGGATTATTGTCCAGTATCACATACCTGCACCTGTAGTCTCGTGGGCTGTGCTTGTTAGTGTATAAATTTGTTATCTTTGGGTGATGCATGTGGAGTTCTGGTGTGTACACATTTTGGTACAGAATGCATTTGCTTTCCTCAGATAGTTCTACCAGAATGCATTTGCTTTCCTCAGATAGGTGTCACTGCTGTTAAATACTGCCAGAAATATGTTACTTTAGTTATCTACATAGTTAGCAACTGGATTTAGATCAGTCATTTTCCTAATTAGGAACCGGATTCTTTTAAGTTTCGATAATTTCTTTTATCCGGTGTCTCAAGAATTTAATAGTCCTAAAACCCTTATATTTTCAGATCCACTATTCCTTTACTATAAATAGATTGAAGCAGTAGCTGTGGGAAAATTGGTTTTCTGCTATGGTAGGGTTTCCTAATATTTTCCTGCAAACTCTGGCCATTGTTTCTTATCGTCATCATTGACAGCACTACAAAATTTGTGCAGAATCTTGAGTTAAGTCACTTGCCATGGTTTCAGTGAGCTATATGTTTTGAAATCTGTATGTGGACAGACCGTTCTTTTATTGTGTTTTTTTCATTCTAAAAAATTCTGCTGTTATCTTTTAAATGAAGGCATTTGGTTATCGGGCAAGTTATCTGGAGCCAGGAAACACACTTCAGTCAGTCGAAACGTTCCTCGTCCCATGGCTTATAGATTTGTCTTTTTTTCATTTAAAAAAATAAATTTCCAAAACTCAAAAGCCAAAGTACTATTTCTAATTTTAAAAACCCTTAAAGCGTATAAGATTTTGCTTAAATACAAGTATTCATTGTAAGAGAAATTTGAGATCAGCAATATAAATATGGTTCCACATTTCTGATTCAGAGAACTATATGAGAAATATAAAGAAAAAAATCATCTCTCCCAGGGCACTAACATTTAAGAATATAAATAAAGAATATCAAACGGAATTCGTTATTTGAATAACTCAACTATACACAGTGGCAGCAGTAGTCATTAACACGAGAAACAAGTAGCCACAACGTCCTGCTGCGCACGAGAAACAATGGCATTTTGCAGCGCAACAGCTGAGGCAGAATTTGCAGCATTTAAATTTTATGAGATATATCTTTAAACCCTAGAAACCAGCCTAATTTCCCCACCACAATACTAACTCTGTGCAAGTTCGCACCTCGACAACATGACATACTCAATATACTTATGTACATAATAGATAGAAGGTACCTAATCCCTCCCAATATTTTCAGGTCACTGAATGCGTTCTGCAGAATCAATATTTCTTGGTGGTTAGTTCAAAGGCCTTATACTTGTGAAGAATTGACTACATAATGTGCGCGTCCTCGTACCTGCAAGATTGTACAGCTTCCAGTCTTGCACCTGTTAGACATTATAATCCATGCATTCTCATGTTCTACATAAAAAGGAAAAATATCTTCTATAGAATTCCTCACTCATACACCCGACCCGTCAACTGAAAATTTATTCATGGTGATTTCATTTTACTACATCATTAAGTTAATGTAATGCGAGTCTTTCCAACAGATGAATATGAGGATATGGTCAACAATGTCTAAGACAAAAAATGCGCAAAGATTATAGGAAAGATATTATAAAATCATGCCAAAGCATAAACTTTCCCCTACTGCTGCTACTTCAATCTATTCACAGTGGACGAAACCTGGAAGACATGTAATTCCAAACGTGGAAGACATGCATGCTTTCAATTTTGTAAAAAAATGAATTAGAGTACGTGTAGGTCTGTTGCGCTTGGTCAGGAGGGCCAATATGAATTATACACAAAGCATGTCCTACTAACAAGGCTTCTTGTGAATTATGCTCATATAGAATAAAAGATATGTGGAACCCAAGGTACAATATACTATCAAAATCAATAGACTATTGTTAATTAATTATTCACAGGATTCGTTAATCAATTATTCACAGGATTCGTTAATCAATTATTCACATGATAATTAACAAGAAGCATTAGGTATCACTCCAATTTGGTGACGACAATTGTAATAATAGTAAAAATAATTTGGTTAATTATATAAAGAATATTTTTCTATTTACGTCATGTTCAAGTATGAAAGCGTCATTCATGAATTCGATCCTTACTTCAATTACAAAGTTACACATGTGCATGCCTTTTCTTGCCTTTTGTCACGCATTGATAAGGGGAAGGATCCTTCACATAGCTGTGTGTGGGTTCTTGCTTTTATCAACGGCCAATCTATTGGTTTTTGTTTGGTTTATGCTCCTGACATTGCAAAAGAGAGATGTGAATTATGGGAATGGATGACCAATAATCTTCCTCATGCTGATTGGGTCTTTGGGGGGGATTTTAATATGGTAGAACATTATACTGATCGAAGCTGGGTTGATTCTGTTAAATTGAGTAATGAGGAATTTGACAAATGGATATTTTGTAGAAATTCGGTGGGTATTTTTGATCCTATTGTTAGGAAAAGAGCAAGTCATCATTCTAATTGGTATACTTGGTCTAATTGTAGGATGGGAGTTGATAGAAAATTGAGCAGATTAGATAGATTTTATATCTCTCCCAACTTACATTTAGTCCAAGACTCTATGGAGTACTATGTGAAAGTAGACTATTCTACTACCTTATCAGATCATTTTCCAATTATCTCTAATTTTATAACCGAGAAAGTTAAACAGATGAATTTTCAGTTGCCTTTTAAACTTAATACTTCACACCTGAAAATTCCTTCCTGTGTGGATGCTTTGGTCGGCATTTGGAAGTCTATTCCTAAACCCAAAAAAGGTGAATCCTATAGGATATGGTGGCAGAATGCTATTTCTCAATGTGCTGATTTCTTACTGAAGTTTGGTAACAGACTGGCTTGGCAACAAAAACGTAAAGAAAAATCTCTTCAAGTTAAACTGGAATTGAATAGGAAGATGTTAAATCTGCATCCTGATAATATGTCCATTTAGACTTCCATAGCAAATATTGAAGCTCAGCTTCACAAACTTGATACGTATAAGGGACAGGGGGCCAAGATCAGGGCTAGATTGCATTGGTTCAAAGAAGGAAATAAAGGCTCTAAATATTTCTTTAATTACTTGAATTATAAACATAAAAAGGAATATATTGGGGCAATCCAAGATGAGAATGGTCATATTTGTACAAATCCTGATGAGATCAAACATGTGTTTCAAGAGTTTTATGAGCAGTTGTTTAAAGAAGACACTCATTTGCAAGATGCTCAGTTTATACTGGAGGATATCATCCAAGGATGCATTCCTAGGAAGGTGGACCAAGAATATAGTTGTTTCCTTGATTGAAATCTTTCCATTGAGGAGTTTATACTGGAGGATATCATCCAAGGATGCTGTTTTCTCTATGGCTCATAATAAAAGTCCTGGGTTTGATGGGTTACCAATAGAATTTTACCAAACTTTGTGGCAGCATATTAAAGAAGACTTTTACCAGGTTTATTTGGAAGCTGTGAATCAAGGGTCGTTGGGGCTAGAAATTAATAAAGGCTTAATTAAGTTTCTTCCGAAAGGGAAGAATTCAGACCTTTTATCAGGATTGCGGCCTATTACTCTTCTTAACACTTCTTATAAAATTATTGCTAAAGCCATAGCCACTAGGATTAAACCTAACTGTAATCTTGATATTGTACTGACCCATAGCAATGCAATAAGCCAATGGGATCCTAGTCAAGGCTTCTCTACTAGTGTTCTTTACAGAGAGAAATTACTCCCAACCTCGTGGACTAGATTTTTAGTATTTCTTTTATTGGTAATTCTGAAGTCTTTTCCAAATACAATTTAGTGTTTTCATTAGAATATAGTTCTCCACTGTAGGTGACAACTCAGCCGCGTCATCATGCTGCCCTTGAATCAAGAATTAGAGGAAATGAATATCTTCTCTGCCCCATTAACACACAGAACACATGACACTTGGTTCAGCAAAACTTCTCTGCCGAACACAGAGAACAACTGACACTTGGTCTTGAATCTGGGTCATCATTGCAACGAGTATCCTGCCTTACTCCTAGACCACAGTCCAATAAGCCTCACAAACTATATTTTTGTTGTTATGCCCACCCATTTCAACACGACATGGCAATGGGATCCTAGGGAAGGCTAATACCCTGTTGTTCCATGGATACATTTTAAAAGCCCCTTTCTCTCTATTGCATGCTGTGGAAGGCTCATTTACAGGAAAAAGAAGGATTAAATTGTTTCAAAAGCAAAAATAAACATAAAATGAAGAATTTAAATTAATGAAACATGCCTTCTGAATGCATCACAAACTGCATGCATGTGAGTGTGGCATGAAGATAGTGAATTTGTAAAACCTGGCTTAATGCGTGCCAATTTCTTTCACTTAAAAAGTTCTATGAACCTTTCAATAGGGCATTATTATGAATTTTGGAGGAAGCTCCAAAAAAAAAAGGGTACAAGCTACTGTAAGGAACTAGAAGCAAACAATTGGTTTCAGGGATCCACAATTTGGAGCGCTGGTTATGTAGACTACCATTATTGGACTATTCAAGGTCTGAATGTTGGAGGGTTTTCAGGCACAAAGTTGGGTTTTGGATGCTCTTGCAGGTTCTTTCTCTTTTCTTCTTCAAGCTGCACTTGGTATTCTACTATCATTGTATATACCTCTGCCAAGCGATTTATGTGAATATAGCTCTTTTCCTGGTTGGCGCTGAGAAGCAACTATACTATCCGTAACATGGAAAGAGACAATGACTGAAATAGATTTGATGTCTTTTCATTAAAAAAGAAAAATGCTTGCTAGGATAGTCAATTGTTACAAACTTACACCATTATATCATTGAATCATTATTATGTTATAATATTAAACTTATTATAAACTAAAAGTTTAATATAAGGCAAGAACACTCACACAAACTCAGAATACGCAGCATTTGATGTTTTTATTTTTAATGAAAAATCCTTATTTTGCAAACATAAACTAGTGTCTTGGCTAGATAGAAAGCCAAATGTTACTCAAGAGGGTGCTGCTAAGATTTTCCCAAAGAAGAGCTATCTTCAGCTACTCTCCGCATCAGCTGGAGCAGGGCTCCCTTAATTAATGAAAGTGTTAAGAGTGATAGAAGACTCTTGATCACATCCTTGACTAGAAGCAAATGTAGGAGACCACACATAACACATTGTTGAGTGATGCCTCCACCATTTACTATGAGATGCCAACAGTAGTATAGTCTCATGTAGAAGACTCTTGATCACATCCTTGACTAGAAGCAAATGTAGGAGACCACACATAACACATTGTTGAGTGATGCCTCCACCATTTACTATGAGATGCCAACAGTAGTATAGTCTCATGTAGAGGCAATTGCTGTATCCATGAGGGAAATAAAACTGATAAATACAAACTCTATTTCATTTAATTTATAACACAAACTGCATAAAGTGTCAAGATTTAAGTTTGAATTTTATGTGGATATATTTTACAATAAAATTGGTATAACTTTGTCTTGTAGAGCATATCCTATCTAGCAGAAGACTAAATATTTGAGCTTCCATTCAGGGTAGCTGAAGTTCAAATTTTGTCCTTTATTGGTGTCTCTGGCATTCTAAACTTGTTTGCATGCATTCTTGTAATAATGTCAGCAGACTGGTTTTTCCATAAAATATTTATTTTTGTATTTTTCTGATTACTAGATACATGAACAAAATTAAAATAACAAACTCAAAGGAAACAAAATGTTGATATAAACGCCTTTATTTATTTTCTGAAAGTTTGCAAACTGAAATAATATGGAATGCAGATAACTGTAGCAAACTATAACAATATGAAACTCCTCCTTATATCATAATATTGGGATTTAAAAACAATGTTGCATGGACAACCAACAACACTCTTGTTACGTATTGAAATTGAATCTAAAGTGGCATTTAATATTTTAAAGTGCACACAAGTCTGGTTTAAGATTGTCTTTTATCTAGACTGCTGTTGTGGGTAATTAGTGAGCAGTATTGCAGAAAAAACTGCTCTTAGATGGTTGGGTTTCTTGAAATAATAATTGTGGGTTTTGTTCTTCATTCATCCACCTTTCCAGAACACATTAAAGTTTTGATTTTGACCTGGTAATGCGGAAGTTATGGTGGTTTAAACACTGCCCTGTTTTGCTCCAATCAGCAAACTGGAAATTGTTAAGTAACTTATGATGAAAATATATGATTCCAATGGATATTATCATCATATGTGAGGGTATTATCATAAGATGGATTGATTTTATTAATTGCTATTATCCCTTCATTGATTCTAGAAGGGTTCTAGATTCAGAAAATAACAGAGGAGGAAGAAAACCTCTTATCCCTAAATCTACTTAATTGGAATAAAACTAATAAATTTGATAATATTGTAGATTGGGTTGTTTGATGAACTAATTTGTAAACATCATTACCTTGGAATATATTATTTAAGCTATATTTAAAAGACTAGAAGTCAGTTATGGGCTTGTTTGCTGATGTTTATATTTTTAATGTCTGGTTAGCATAGTGAGATGATTGAGACACTATATACTTTAAACATTGTTGTTGTTGATTTGCATCCTTAAGTGCATTGGTTGAGTTGATATGCACTCTCTTGTGTTACATATGTGATCAAGGATATGCACAATTATTGTGAGAGCATGTAGTTTGCTAGTGAATCACTCAAGTACCATGGATTCCATCATACATGTTAGTCACATACTGCTAGATCCTTTGTGATGAGTTGGGCTTCTTTGGTGGAGTAACACGGGGAAGCTAATGCTTCATGGTAAGGTGGATATCACCTTGATGATACTCTTTCTCTTTCTTTCACTTCAAGTTATAGAAGGAAATGGTGTAGGTTCTATAATGCAAATGATGATATATTGTTTATTTTGTGTCTTATTATTTAAATGAGTAAATGACTCTTATTTAATACTGATATTTGCTATGATTCAAGTTTTGTACTTATGCCAAGGTATTGTAAATAGACTTGTGATATGGTAATAGTTATAGAATCATTCTATATGAAAAAAAAAAGACAAATGTTTGACTCCTTTAGATTGGATATGCATTAGCTTCATGTATTTCATTGATTTCCATACTTAAAAGATGAAAGGAAATATAATTCAGCTATTTGTCACATATTTCTCAAAAGACACATTTCACTCCTATGAGTGAAATGCATTTAATTTACTTCTTTTTTCAGTTAGTTGTATTTCGTTTTTAAATAAAATATGTAAAATTTAGCAGATCAAATTAGTCACTCTTTTAACTCTTATAAAATTTAGCAGATCAAATTAGTCACTCTTTTAACTCTTTTAAAATTTAGCATGCTACCTAGGATATGACTTATATTGTCATTCATTTTATGTATCTCTTCAACTGATAAATTCATATTGTATTTGTACCACATTATTAAGTTTTCTAGATGAACTTATCTTTAAATTTGTGTTAAACATTCCTCATATCTAATTGAAATCTTTCCTTTATATGCAGGTACATTTTTGTCAAGGAATTATGCCAGAAAACTTTCAGCTGGAAACAAGAAAATTATGTACAAAATACTATCGATGCCAGAAAACTTCAGCTCAAAACAAGAAATTTAGTTACAAAAAACTATCCACTAAGGAATTTAGTTCAAAGCCTTCATAGGCCAAAAACAACAATACAAGTGTTAACAGAGAGCTTTTGTAGACATCTTATAGACTCAAAGAAATTGAATTCCCCTTTCAACATAATGGACATATGAGCATTTGGCATCAACTTCACTAAAATTCTCGCCTACCATTTTGAGTTCCCATGGTAAATCCTTCTTCCTTCTCTTTATTGCGTTGTTGCTCTCCATTTCTCTGTCATGTACACATCATGGCAGCTTCCATAAAATTCCATCACATTATTTTCCTAACTGTTGCCTTAAGTCCCGCAAAACAAATTCCAAACTATAGAAAACTGCAAATTCTCTATTTGTGCCACATTATTAAGTTTTTTAGATGAACTTACCTTTACATTTGTGTTAAACCTTGGTCATTTCTAATTGGAATTCTCTCTCTATATGCAGGTAAATTTTCTCCATTTCCTTTTATATACAAATATTATGCATTCAATTCAGTAGCAATTTTCAAAATACATAAAGTTACTTATTTTACAATTCTCACTACTATACCACATTTATCCCTCTTATACCTTCAACATGTCTTCGGCGTACCTATTGCACACGAAGGTGCGATTGCTAGTTTATTATGATTTAAGAACATAGACTTTCAATATACGGTCTTCTTCAGGTGTCCATATGCAACATATGCATACATATATTTTGAGGATAACAATTATTATGATTGCTGCATTCAGATTTACGTGTTCAATAATATTTTGAAATATGTGTATTTATTTGAAATATATTTTAAGGATTTTTTTTCTTACAATTATTAGACACTTAATTTAATAGTCTAATGAGTATGAATCACACCACACATAATTGGTATGTAATAGTGTTCTTAATTTTCTCTTGGTTGCTCTATTATAATTGGAACATGTTTTGTGCAATATATATTCATGATAATTAAGGTATATTTAAAAAATTATAAATTCACATTTTATAGTACAATAATAAAACTCATACAATTATTATTTCAATTTTAGATTAATTATGAATTGATGATGGATTAGACATATATTGTGATTGATATATTGTTAAATTGGAATGACATGAATCAATGAATGATATTGATTTGTGAGACATTTGTGCCTTCAACATCTTTGTATGGTGTCACTCCTTTAGGCAAACAAAGTATCTTTGTGCTATAATATTTAGGGGTAAGAACAAATCCTAGGAGATGTGAAAGACTTTATTTTATTTTATTTTGTAAATCCCAATTGTATAGGTTTGAAACGCTATTGCCCTGAAAGGACAATGAAACATGTGGAAGAGACTACATCTTGGTCTGATTGGGATTCACACAAATCCATGGAGGAGGCTCGACCCTCCTCCACCTGAGACAATATTCTCTTTGGTAAGGATCCATTATTGCCTTCGGTGTTGCCTTCATTCCGCCTTTCAATTTGGGTTTTGCATGAGTGATTGGATTTTGTTCTTAGTCTGTTCTCTACCTACATGTGTGGGTTAATTGTTAGGGGATAGTTCAATGATGGAAAGGGATACGGATCCCCCAGATGGCCTTTCAAATAACCTAGAAGAGGGTAATGAGAATAAATTATAGAACAAAACTTTCAGAGACGTTGTTGCAGAGGAAAAAAATTGTCTATTGTCAGGTGCAAAGTTTGTTGTGGAAGAACTTGAAGATGCCGAAGGGAGAGGCTATTGAGGACAAGGTAAGCTCCTTTCGACCTCCCTTAAAAAATATATCTTGATTCCAAATGAGGAATTATAAAATGCAATCGTAGAAGAAGATAATAGGTTAAAAAAAATGTTGTTTTCTTTGTAGCCATGGATATCTCTAAGATACCGGTAGAAAATATATGGATGAATGGATGAATAACATTTGGGAAAAGAAATTAGAGTTTGGGAAAAGAAATTAGAGTTTTATTCTATAGAATGGTACAACAAGGGTTATTTGTAATCTTCTTTATAAATTTAAGGAGACAGTGTTAAAAAATAATTTTGGCATATGGGTAAGGCAATATTTCATGCTCTGACATGGATATTAGAAAATGACGAAGTCTTGGCACTATCAAGCCCTAGATGGGTGGTTGTCAAATAGGTTCCACTTAGGGTTTGGAAGTTCATCTGGCTTCTACTAGAAGCCTATTGGAATATTATTAGGGTAGAGGAGTAACAAAGGCCTCATTCCCACCCTCGGATGCTTGGGCCCTGGTATCCCTCTATCCAGGAGTTTCACATACCTGAAATTTTGGAAGTGCATTTGAAAGATGGAATAATATGTTGTGCCCTAGAAATTCTAGGGGGTCTCAATGCATGTTACCTCTATTGAAAAGAAGGGAGCATAAGGAGAAATTGTCCCCTAATGGGTAGGGTTATTACTGAGCCTTCAGAGGAAATTGCTCATGGGGATAAGGAAATGGAATGTAGGAATATGGGAAAAAATATTAATAATTCAATTCTTGATTCTAGAATTCATGATTCTCCTCGAAGAATTGAAAGCATGGAAATAGAACAGTCGGGTTATCCCTAGAAATGGAAAATAGGCATCGGGAGCAATCCTTGGCAATTGAACACACAAGTCTAGAGAAGAATGCAATTCAAATTACTAATCAATTTGAA
Source organism: Sequoia sempervirens (assembly GCA_007258455.2). Classification (NCBI taxonomy): domain Eukaryota; kingdom Viridiplantae; phylum Streptophyta; class Pinopsida; order Cupressales; family Cupressaceae; genus Sequoia; species Sequoia sempervirens. The sequence continues at coordinate 548,910,674 of VDFB02000003.1, read as the reverse complement.
ACCCTAATTCAAGAATTGGAAAACATAGAACTAAGGCATGCCTCAGAAAATGAAGATATGCATAAAGAAAACAACAATGAATTAGCCACATGTAATAATCAATCCACTACAATGGACGAGGGAGGAAATAAAAATGATGATAAAATGAATGCACAATAATTGGTAATGAAAAAAATTAGATAAAACATTAAGAAAAATGAACTTGAGAAAATTTTATACAAGAATAAAGTGATTGCAAAAAGTGAGGAATTTGTAATTAAATTATGTGCTCAAGGGGCACTCGATAGGGTTGTTGGTAATCAAGGAAAAGAAAATGGTTGGAAAAAAGCAGATGAATCTGAATCACCATCTTGGGTAAAGAAATTGGTGAATGATTTTGAAGTTCAAACTCGGGGCGCTACCATCCAATAGGTCACTAGTAGGGATACAAAAAAGAAAAATTGTATGGTAGTGGGGAACTTCTCTAACACTAATGAGGGGGTAAGGCCACTAGAGGCATCCCCTATTGGAAAGTTGGTGGATGGGGGTGCAAGGGGTGAAGAACATAAAACCCAAGAGGATAATGCAGAGAAGACAATAATTAATAATTCCAACTTAGAGCCAAAAGTATGGGAAAATGAATTAGTTTCTAAACTTGGTGAAGTGGTAACCCTAGATGATTTTGAAACACATGCTAGTATGGATCCTTTAGTGGATGTAGGAGATTTGGTTGCTAAGGAGACCACAGAAGAGGAGGCCCTCAAGGCTATGCCGGATAAAAAGACCAGGAAATCCAAGAAAAAAACAATGGAACTACTATACCAATGGAAAGGGTGAGCCTTCACACTGTGAACGAGAAGAGGAAGAGTGGGATCATCCTTGTGCCCATAGCTATTTAAAATAGTTGAATTTGAGAGTAAATTGCTTAAATTTTTTTACAACTTTAGAAATGGAAATGAGACCATTCCAAAAATAAAATTTGATGAACATTAACTACATATCATGGAATGTCAGACGCCTTGAGTCCCTTGACAGAAAATGCATATTAAGGAGGTTCCTTAATTAGAGAAAACAAAAGGATGTGGGTTTTCTCTAGGAGGTTAAAGCAATAGGGTTCACCCTAGAGACCACCTTAAAGTTTATTTGGGGGGAAACATAGTTTTCCACCAATCATGAGAAAGGAAGGGGGGTTGCTATTTTTTTGGCCAAAGAATGGGAGCAGTATGTTACTGCCTCTGGTATATCCCCATGTAATAGGGTAGTTTGGCTAACTATCAAAAGAAAGGAAACTAGCTTTGTAATTTGTTTTCTATATGCCCCAAATGAATATAGGGATAGAATTATGTTGTGGAATTAGCTTCTCGATCTTCAAGACATACCATGGCTTTTGGGGGTGATTTCAATCTGGTTGAAAGAATGAGGATAAATTTTGTGGTATTAACTTGGATTGGAAAGGTAATGAGAGGTATTTTGGCAAAGGATGAAATCAAAACCAAACCTTTTCGATCTTATTGAAGGCCAAAATAATGATTGCACCAGTTCATCTAGTTCACTTGGTGCAATGCTCAAAAGGGGGGAGGAGAATCTACTACAGGTTGGATAGGTTTTACACATGAACAAAAAAAAATTCTCAATTGAGCCAGTAAGGGATGGTTGCAAAGTAGATGTGGTTTCATTTACACTTTCTGACCACTGGACCCAATTACGGAAAAAAAATTCCTTGAAATCGACATGGCCAAGAGAAGGGGGAATTGTGTGGGTTTTCTTCTCAACACTTAGTTGTAAAATGATAGGGATTGTAGGGATGCTATTGTGTCCCTAAAATAGATTAATAAATGGATGCATAAAGGAAAAATTTCTATAGATAGGTGGAACTTGAATGTGGAAGGGTGGAAGACCCTCTTCTAGATAATTGGGAAAAAAAGAGCCATGGATAGGAGGAGAGAGGAGAACCTTTTGCAATAAAGATTGTTTGAAGTTGAGTCTAACCTCCAAAATGAGCTTGAGAATGAGGTTCTACTCAATAAGTTGGCTTTAGCTAAGAACTCCCTAAGGAAGATCCAAGAAAATAAGATTCAGAGCTTAAGAATAAGGACCAAGTTGAACTAGTTAAATAATGGTGACAAGGGCGCCAAGTTTTTCTTCAAGTATATCAGGGACAAAACCATTAAAGAGAAAATTGATCAAATTTGGACATGAAGCTCCCCTCTAACTAGTCAGGAGGAAATAAGCATTTAGTTCTTCTAATTCTACAAGGATCTCCACCTCATAAGGGGATAATTATGAGTGCACTAAGGCAAAGGAATTTATTAGGCATCACATCTCAAAGAAAATTATAGAACAAGAAGCATGTAAACTTTGAAAAGGAATCTCAAAAGAGGAAATTAGAAGGCTATATCCTCTCTAAAGAATGAAAAATCCATAGGTGTGGATGGGTTACATGTAGAGTTTTATAAAACATTCATGGACTGGGTTTGTGATGGTATTTACCTTGTCTATAATGAGGCAATAGAGAAAGGTTCCATGGGAAGGAATATAAATAAAGTGATTATAAAACTACTCACGAAAGATGAGGATAAAACATTGGTTAAAAATTGGAGGCCAATTACCCTCTTAAATGTGTTATGTAAGATCTTGGCCAAGATTCTAGCAAGTAGACTGGTAGACATTCTGCCATCATACATAAATAGTACCCAAATAGGTTTCATCAAAGGGAGGTACATACTAGAAAAACTCATCACCAATTGGGAGGCAATGGAATAGGCAAGGAAAACTAATCAAGGAGCGGCAATGCTCCTCCTAAACTTTGAAAAAGATTATGATAGGGTAGAGTGGTCATTTGTATTGCTAACAATTGAAGCATTTGGATTCCCCAATGGCACAAGTGGATGTGAATGGTACCCTTACTAAGGAGTTTTTCCTAGAAAGGTCAATAAGGCAAGGTTTCCCCCTTGACCCAACTTTATTTTTATTGCATCTTATGCATTTCATTACATTTTAAGAGACAATGTCTCTACTCCAAAAGTAAGATGCATCACCCTACCGGATAACAATGAACTTAAATCATTATTTATTTTTTAGATGACACTACAATGTTTGTCTAATTAGAGGAGGATAATATGAATAATTTAATGCCCAAGCTTAACACCTTATGCAGAAGATCAGGGGCAAGGATTGCTTTTGATAAATCTTGCATACTAGGATGGAATGAAACTCCTCCCAACTAGTTGGGAAGGTTCAAACTTCAATGGGGGGCCACATAAATAGGTAAGATATCTTGGCATACCATTTGTTATTGAACCTAGCTTGAAAGATATGTGGCTTTGGATCAAAGAAAAAATTGAGAGAAATATTGACAAGTGGAATAAACAATATATGTCCCTAGCAGGAAGAATGCAAGTATGTCAAAAAGTATTGTCTTCCTACAACATCTACTTTGCATTAGTTTGGTTTTTTAGCTCTTATCAAATAAATAAAATTCAAAAAAGGATCACAAAATTCCTATGGTTTGATGGAAAATGAAATAAAAACATGTTGTAAGGTGGAAATGGTGCTCCATTGACAAAGCAAAAGGAGGGCTTGGCTTAAAAGAATTGAAACTACAAGGTATTGCTTTAGCATCAAAGTGGATAATTAAAGCCTTGGATGGAGGAGAGCCTTGTAAGGTCCTCATTAGGCAGAATATTCAAAACTCGGTTCCTAAGTAGGCTAAATCCTAGAAATTTCTCCCCTTAGGTGATCTCCTCAATAGCCCTCTACCTATATCCCTTGTAGGCTCAAATGTGTTTAGAACCATCTAGAAGGCATGGGAGCATGTGAAGAAGACCATCACCAATTTTCACTTCACCAAGTGTAATAATAGCACTATTATGGCTCGCAGGTGCATTTGGTGGAACCTTGAACATAGGGGCAGGCCCTGGCCCTAATCCAAGGATGTTCAGCCAAGGGTTAGGCTCAAAAAGGTGTCAAAATCATTAGTGAGATCCTGGTAAATGACAACCTTAACATTTGGGTTGAGCTAAGCACAGAGTTCAATCTACCATAAAGTAATTAGAGAACCTATACAATTCTAAGAGAGGCTTGCAAAGCCTTTCAGTTTCTAGTAGAAGTACAAAATAATGAATTGCAATTTCAAGATTTTTAATGGAATGATGGTAACTCACTAATGAAACTAAATGCCAAATCTATATATAGTTGCTTATCTAAACAATATGACATCATAGAACATGTTAATACAACAAGGGTTATTAATATAACTAAGAATCAATGGTAAAAATTCTTCAGTAAGATCTATTCAAAGGTGATGGAGCCTAAAAAAGCCTGTTTTAGGTGGTTGTTACTAAATCCAATGACATTGATATTTGTAATATTTGTAAGGTGCTTGAAACAATTAAGCATATTTTCTTTGAATGTTTGTTTGCTAAAGAGACTTGGAAACTATTCTATGATAATCAAAACATATGGGGGAGTAATAATGAACCTAGCCCTAAAAAAATCTTACTAGAAGTTGATTGTAAAATGAAAAAAATATCTCTCTTCTAGATTTTTTTATCCTTTGAAATTCTTTGGGTCATTTAGAAGGCTAGGAATAAAGACATTTACAAAGGGAATAAAAGGATTCTTATAGAGTCTTTTAAGAGACTCATATTTCATAGTGAACATGCTATACAGGTGGTCATTACCATAGAGATTTCCAAGGATAAATTTTGGAAGTTTTTGGAAGACTGGACAATCAATATTAGTTTGCAAGAGGCTAGATATGGACACACATGGCAAGGGGTATCCCCAACATTAAAATATTCATAAAAGCATTAAATGAATTTTAAAAAATAACTAAAGGAAAAATCAGAGGGAAATAAGAAAAGGACAAACTCTTAGGCACTTGGAACACACAAAAGCAACATAACAATGGAGGACCTTTCAATAGATCTAAACAAATGGTAATAGAGACCCTGGCTGGTTGGAATGTTGCTACAAGAAAAAACAAGCTCAGGAAGTGATAATTTTGATGTTGTAATACTTTTTTGTATATGCATATAGGTGAATGATATGCATTTTGGTGTAATAGAAATTTGCAGGGTATATACATAACTGGGAATATATGTAAATATGTACATAATATTAATCTGACAGGATAGGCTGATAGGTATATCTGAGACATATACATGATATGTAATACTGCTATAATTGTATGAATTCTCTATACTTAATACAAAAAAATTCCTAGGAGATGTAGTGGGGTGTTTATTTTGTTCTACCATTCAACTATGGTATAAATGTATCTACTAAAAATTAATTTTAAAAGGTTTTTTCTCATTACTATCTATTGAGCTCCTTATCTTTTATGATGAAGTATACATCCTTCACTTTCCCCTCACATTCAATTTCCTTAAAAAATATTACTCCTTTAGGGCACATTGCAATGAGATTAATTAGGGGCCTATTTTTGTCTTTTCATCTATTGTAAATGATGGACACCCTCATTTCCTCACATGAATCCTTAATGGGCTGCAATGAAGTATGTACATAATTTCTTTCCTTGTCCAATAAGGTGGCACATACCTCTCAAACAAAGAACATGCATACCATGTAAGTGTCTCATTTATCTCCCTCACAACTTCCTGATAGTATGGTGATCTTCTAAGGTTGAAAAGAAATCCATTGATATAAATACAATGCATGGTGTGCTCATTGTCATTGTATCTTGCCTCATTGCACATTTCTTTGGTTCTTTTGTGGAAAAGAGGGGTTATCATTTTCTTCTAAAGATGGTGTTACATGAAACATTCGTGATATATATTATTGGAGTACTTGAGGATGGCCTTGTAAGGTGCATATGAGATCCTTTATTGATATAAATAGGATGAGATTTCGATTGATATTTATTAACCACGTTATTTTCTCCCTCTTGTTATTTGATATAAGCAATAATTTATCCCGTTAACACCTTATGTTTGATTTTCCTACAACAAGCTTTGATTCCTTGAAAAACATTTGCACTCAAGTGGAGTTTCACCTAGCTATTTAGGCTACCATACTTGTTTTGGCAGTATAACATAGTGCCAAAGATAATCCTTACGTCAAACTAAGTACTCAATCATCATCAATTGTTTCCAAATTAATGCAACTGGTTAAATTGGAAAGCCCTAGTTGACGCTTGGCCCATAGAGCTAAAAATCCTAACCATTCTAGTTTATACCTATATCCAACATTTTAAATGCATAGTTATTAGGAGAGCCATACCCTGACCCTTTCTACTCACCTTTCATATTGAAAACACTTCCCTATCTTTCTATTCATTGGGAGACTCTAGATGGATTTTCTTTTTGTATTTTTATAAATCTCCTAGAAGCACCCCTTGAACATTGAAAAAATCATATAGAATTTTCTTAGATAAATAATGCAAATTATAATGGGTTTTTCTAAACCATTGATATGTAGGTCATTAAAGTTGAAAGAATTAATAAAACTACTCAAATATTTTAATTTTCTATATTTGGCATAATAAATTACAAAATTTTATATAGTAATCATAGTTTAAAATATTTTTTTAATATTATGATGACATTTTAAAATATTTTATTTTTGAAAATTTAAAGTGTTTTAGTATTTTATACTTTAAAGTTTCATATATATTTATGATTATTTTTTTCTTTTCTTTTTTGTTTCGTAAGAGGACAGTTTAATTAAGATGTTGGAATTTGGCCTGGCTAGCACTAGGTGAGATCACAGAAGAGGGATCTCATCCCCACATATTTGAAATTACATCTATTTTGTTCAACCATATTTGTGTTGAATCCATCAAAATTCTACCTACATGTTCCTAGTGCCACATCCAAGAACCAACTCTACCTAAAGTAAAAGCTAGAAACACTAATAGCTAGAATTTCCAACCCATCTACACAAGTGACCCAAACAAGCCATTTTATGAGACACAACTAGGCAAATGTTGCCTATTGCGAGTTGTCACTTGTTTTAGCATGAGGACCTAGCTTATTTCTAATTTCCTCTAATTTGTGGATAATATTTTCCATTTTCTGTTCTTTGAGTTTTTATGTTCTCCCCCCATTCTTCGGTTCCACTGAAACTGATTTGGTGTGAATCTGACGCTGCAATTTGTTACAGACAACCCCATTTTGACTGGTATACCTCTTCCTTTTCCTTATTATTTTCCATTCATTGTCCCCATTCCCACCATTTGTATCCTTTAGATCACGCGGTGAAGCCTAAGAGAAGGATGTTGTGGTGATAGAACCCTTGCCTAATGCACTAGAACCTTGAGAAGTAGCAACATTATCACCATCATGGGGCAAATTTGGAAGTGAATTTTGCTCTGGAGAAGACGTGTTGACCTCCTCCACAATATGCTTCAGCAACAATGTGCCCAATTTGATAACATCTCCTGTATCTAAAAATTAAACCTTTATAATCCAAAGGTTGTTTCCAACTTTGACCATTGGCTTTCAGGATAATTTTCGCCAGAAGATCCTTGGAGATATCCAGTTCTACTAGAATCCTGGCATAAGTTGTGTGGATAAATTTTTTTGAGTTGTCATCCAAATATAAAAAATTGCCCATGGAATTACCAATCGCTCCAAAACATGAGTCGAACTAGTAGTGGAGGGGGAGATTTGGGAGACGAACCAAGATCGGCAGAATTGAAAATGTTTCAGTTGACGGATCAAATTCTGGATGTCAATATTTCAGTTGCAACAAATTTTCTTCCCACAGCCAGACATAGTTAAGAATGATATTTTGTCTTTCTTACAGTCGAACACCACTGTGAAAAAACCCCTTCCACTGGGGTAAATTTCCAAACCACCATCCATCAGTAGAAGCCAGTGTTTTGAAATCTAGTCATGTAAATCAAGGAGACTGGGCCAGACATGGCATAATCTTCCAATTAAACCATTCTCCAAAAAGAAATCTTGATTTGCCTGCAGCTCCTTCGTCAAATTGTCATCAAAATCCAGTGTCAAGGGTTTGGCTGAGCACTGAATAATTTGCTGATTACATGTGTTATTCGTTGGGTTATTCATTGAGCCAAGAGGGGAAGAAGAGCCAGACTTGGCCGCATCCAAAAAGGATGATTTGGGAGCCATCGACCCCTGTCTAGGAGGCAGATCTCTAAATGTTGGAGCAGAACACAAAGGATCCCTGGGAGTTGGTATGTCCAACCCCGATTGGCCACGCAATATCCCATCACAGTCATGCAAATTATATGATTCCCTAAACTTTGTATCACCAGAAGGAGCATCAAGGTTCTTAGTAGAAGTCTTGGTGGAGGCCAACGCACCTAGCGAAACACCCAAATTTCCCTAAAAACCGGTGTAGCCTCGTGAACCCACACCGCATACAGCTGATGCCTTACCATCCCCGACCATGGAAACCACAGGGGGGCTCGCACCATGCTTCACATCCTCGGCAGTAGGGCAATGGACATTTGGCAATATTGCAGATTTCGACATTTTCGGAAGAGCCCTTTATGATTTTTTTTTTCTTATATAAAAGTATATTTTTATTTTTGTTGTCTCCAAATACTCATCCATATCTTCCATACCAAAACTAATCCCTATTTTTTTTAATAATTATGAAATAAAGGAAAGCAATAATGTATCCCTAGACTATAACTTGTTAAAAAGCTATCAAGAAATTAAAAATAACACTAATCTTTTATAAACTCTCATAAAAATTACAAAAACAAATAAAATAAAATATAAAATAAAAATTTGGGAGACCACTAGAAGTCAAATTAGAAACTGTGAGTTTTTGAATCAT
>VDFB02000003.1:548782082-548894610 GCA_007258455.2 Sequoia sempervirens | reverse complement strand
AAATTTAAGTAATACTGCATTGAAATTTCAAATTTTCACCAAATAGATTTTGTTTTTAAAAAAATAAACCTAGTAATTTAGAAACTACATTCAATTTCCTACAGATTCTATTCTTACATGTTTTTGAAATAATATAGATAACTTATTCAAATTTTTACGTCAAGTTGCCTAACTCTGATTTTTCTGAATTTTCATTGCCACTTAAGGGCCTGTTTGGCATACCATGATCCTGCACATACCCACTTTCCATGTCCTTGATCTAGACCTCCCCTACAACCTTCTTCTCGGCCGACCATGGATCCATGCCATGCAAGTCGTCCCATCTACCTATCATCAATTCTTGAAGTTCTCATTTAATGGAATGGAAGTTACGATACAAGTTAATCCCCAACCATTTGAATACTGTCGTTCACTTGAAGCTTCTTTCCCCCATTCCCATTATTTTCCAGGAGTGGAAATGGGACCACCGCCAGCATCCTCATCCAATCCATCATCTAATCCATCATCCACCACCTCATCCACTCCATCTTCTACATCTGATTCCACTATCACCAAGGTACAAATCATTGACAAGGGATGTGGTGAGTATGAGATGTGTATTGCTTTGAACGTGGAAACCATGCCACCCTCACCACACACATATGGTCAACCCTCTGAGTCTACACTAAAGGAAGAACAAAAGGCAGTCACCTTGAGCTCCAAAAATGTGGGAACCAACACTTTTGTATCACTCGTGTTACCACAATATATGATTGAAGATGATATAAGTCAATGGATATATCGTGAAGAACCTGAACCCACTCCCCCTTTAAAAGAATATTTTCAAGAGATGTATCCTTGGCCCTCTAAGTACGTTGAGAAATATAATTATTAGGGGGGAGGTCTTGGTCCAGAAGAGCTGGGAAGAAAGCAGTCGATTGACACTTCCATACGTCCAAAGAATTTAGGCTTAGGCTATGATAAAAAGAAAAAGGGTCTTGCAACATCGACTAGTACTTCTAACAATTTTAGTGTAGGTGATGGTCTTTTGGAAGATATACTAGAGTAAGAGTGTATCATACACATGTACTATGATGTAGATCACACAGACCTTTCCTCCATGTTTGAATGCCTATCCGTTTGCACCATTAGCCTTTCCCTTCGCCATCCTGAACTCATAGATTGGGACCTACGAGAAAGTACACCTATCAACTCACTTCCGTTAGTGGATACCTATGTACACCTCATAGGATTGGGGAAATATGAATGCCCTAGTCACAAAAATAAGAAAAAGAAAAATCCAAAAGGGTCACCTAGTGAAAACCTCCTTGAGGCACTTCTTGACTCAGAAAAAGTCAAAACAAAGGACGTATCTGACAGTGAAAACCTCAGAGAGGTGTTGGAAGATGGGGACGTTCATCTTCCCCTTGTGGGAACATAGCTATCTGAATGATCATCCATTTTGATTGAGGAAATGAAAGAGGTAAATTTGGGAATTGAAGAGGATCCAAAAATTACATATGTAGCTAAATCTCTCTCAGAAGAAGAACACTCTACCATCGTTCAAGTCCTTAAGGAAGGAAAAATAAATTTCGCATGGGAATATTCAGACATGCCTGTGTTAGACCCTACCTTGGTAGTACACCATCTAGATGTGCGTCCTAATGCCAAGCCTGTCAAACAAAAGCTTCAAAAAATGCACCCTCAAGTAGCCTTGTTGGTTAAGAAAGAGTTGGAGAAATTATTGGAAGTTGGATTCATAAGGCCCGTCGACTACTCAGAATGGATCTCAAACATAGTACCTATAGCCAAACCAACCGGTGCTATTAGATTTTGTACATATTTTCGTGACCTCAACAAGGCTTTTCCTAAAGATGAATTTCCTTTGCCCAACATAGATATGCTGGTAGACTTAACTGTAGGGCATGAGATGATTTCCCTCATGGATGGCTTCTCTGGATACAATCAGATTCGAATTGCACCTAAGGATGAACATAAGACAACCTTCACTACACCTTGGGGTACATTCTATTATAATGTTATGCCCTTTGGTCTTAAGAACATAGGGGCAACCTACCAACGTGCAATTACTATCATCTTTTGTGATCTTATCCGCATCATCATGGAAGACTATGTTGATGATCTATTAGGAAAATAAAGAACTAGAGCAAGACACCCTATAGTCCTAAGGAAGATCTTTGAGTGCCTCAAGCACTACAAGTTGCACCTCAATCCGAAAAAGTGTGTGTTCAGGGTTACGTCAGGAAAGTTGTTGGGCGTCATTGTCTCCAGGAGAGGTATAAAAGTGGATCTGGCCAAGGTCAAAGAAATTATGGATATGCCTCCACATCGCAACCTGAAATAGTTAAGGAGTCTCCAAGGTAAGCTACAATCCATTAGAAGGTTCATAGCGTAGTTAGCTAACAAGTGTCAACTATTCACCCACCTCCTGAAAAAGAATACATCCTCCAAGTGGGATCCTATGTGTCAACAAGGTTTTGACAAGATTAAGGAATACTTGGCTCATCCTCCTGTCCTTATGCTTCCAATCCCAGGGAATCCACTTTTATTATACATCTCGGCTACTTCAGTGGCACTGGGGTCATTGCTAGCACAACATCATGAATCATCCAGAGAACGAGTGATCTACTATATTAGTTGAACCTTAGTTGGCTATGAGCTCAACTATTCTTCAATGGAGAAGGCCTACCTAGCCATAGTTTTATGTTCATAGAAGATTAGAAGTTACATGCTTAGTCATCCAATCAAGTTAATATCAAAAGTTGACCTACTTAAGTATCTACTATCTAGAACAACTTTGACTAGCCAAATGGCTAAATGGGTCATGTTGATGAGCGATTTTGACATAGAATATGTGGACCACAAAGCTATTAAGGGATAGGTGATAGCAAATCAGTTAGCCGATGCTCCTCTGGTTGATGCACATCCTTTGGTAACATAATTTCTTGATGAAGAGGTCTTTACAGTAGCAGAGGCCATCACATGGAAACTATACTTTGATGGGTCATACACACATAATGGATCGGGGGTAGGCATCTAGTTTGTCACCCCCCAAGGTGATTACATCCCAAATTCACTTAGACTAGCCTTTCCATGCACAAACAATATAGTTGAATATGAAGCTCTTCACACTAGTCGTAGAATCACAATCAAATGGAATATCACTCACTTAAGGGTCTTCGGCGATTCACAATTAGTCATCAAACAGGTCAATGATGAGTTTTTAACAAAGGATGAGAATTTGTTACCTTATAAACGCATGGTCGATGACTTTAAAAAGTCTTTCGCCTCTATTTAGTTTGACCAAATCCCCAGAATACAGAACAAAGCTACTGATGCAATGGCTACAATTGGTTCCTTAATTGACATGCCCAAGGAATGAACAAAGTGTGAATTCTTGGTTGAAAAATTTTTAATCCGTGCATACAACATCCCTTAGAATGAGATGGTGTGCGAAATCATAGGTCTTGTATCCCCATGGTATCATGAGATCTATGCTTATCTTCACAACAACATCCTACCCACTGACCTTACCTGCAATCAATGTAAGTCATTCATCCAAAGTACATCTCGTACACCATCATAGGCGATACTCTTTATCATCACGGATATGAAGGAAATCTTCTTCGATGTTTGAACGAGGCTAAAGCTCACACTGCATTGACGGAAGTACATAGTGGTGTTTTTGGGGCCCACTCAAATGACATGGCCTTAGCTAAGAAAATTCTCAGGGTTTCTTACTATTGGCCTACATTGGAGCATGACTCTTGTGACTTCGTGAAGAAATACTTACCTTTCCAACAACATGCGGACCTAATACATGCTCTTGCTCAAGATCTGCAACCCATCGTATCACCATGGCCTTTTTCTCAGTGGGGTTTCAATTTAGTCAGCAAGATATATCCTCCATCCTCCGATGGCCACACCTTCATTATCGCCACCACTGAGTACTTCACTAAGTGGGTGAAAGCCATACCACTCTCCCAAATAATAGGTACTCAAATATCCAAATTCATCCTTTACCATATTATATGTAAATATGGCATCCCCTCCACCATCATTTCTAACAATGGAAAACCATTCAAACCAAGTTGTAAAAGAGGTATGTGACACCTTCCATATCCAACACCAGTGGTCCACACCCTCTTACCCTCAAGGTAATGGACAAGAGATAGCCACTAACAAAACTCTGATTAAAATCTTGAAAAAGGTTGTCAATAGTACTAGTCAATATTGGCACCTCCACATCCACCCCGCCCTTTGGGATTATCACACATCCATCTACACTACCACTAGAGCCACTCCATATTCCCTTGTTTATGGTGTTGAATCCATCTTGTCGATTGAAGTTGAGATCCCATCCCTAAGAATATCCTTGAAGAATATCATCACTGAAGAAGACTCACGAATCGCTCGCCTCGCTCAATTGGAACTCTTAGATGAAAAGAGGATCAAAGAATACAATCATCTTCAAGCTTATCAAAATCATCTTAAGAGAAGTTACAACAAGAAAGTCTTTCCTCACCAATTTAACATTGGAGATCTAGTCCTTAAGGAGAATCAATGTACCCAACAGGGCTGAGACAAGAAGGGAAAGTTTGAACCTAATTGGTTGGGTCCTTGTGTTATTACAACAAAGTACGGATCAGGGGCATACTTCCTTACCACACCTAAAGGGGAGCCCCTTGAAGAGCCTATCAACATCATGCACCTAAAGAGGTTTTATATCTAAATTAGCTAGGTCCTCCTATCCAGGGAAAAAAAAAGTCAAAAATCCAAAAAAATAGTAAAGAGAAATAAATTCGTCCTATGGTGAGAACCACCCTTGGTGGCGCCTTGGATAAGTACAGTTGGTGAAAACCTAGTAACAGGCATCATCCGTAGAGATCTTAATCATTATCTACCTTGTGTCCTAGTTACTGCATGTCTCCATCCATCCTATCCTCACATCCAATTCCTAACATCCTATCCTATCCTATCAATTCATCCACATCCTATCCTTGGCCACTTGGTATGTTTTGATTGAGCATTGGATGACAATCAGATATCTATAATCCTGAGCTTTTTCATCCTAATCTGAGCTTATGTCGGTTTCACATCATCATCTCAATTCCTTCATCGCGTTGGTCATCAGCATTTGTCCTTCGTTTGTCCCTCATCGCTTTGTCATGCCGGTATTTTGTCTTTCATCATTTGTCTTTTCCGAACTACATTGCCCTTGCGCTTTCACGTAGGCAAGGTTGATCATTTGATCCACCCCTAGGGATTTTTTTTTGGTTAGTTCTTGTCCTCATTTTCCATCACTCGTCTCCATCAGTCCTCTTTCTGCTTTTATCCATGGTCTTTTCTGAACTACAAGGGCTCTGCACTTTCACATAGGCAAGGTTAATCTATGATTGGCCCCCAAGCCCTTAGGTCTATAGGATATGTCAGTCTTGTGTCTTGCATCGTGTTATCAAGTGTGTCCCTATCTAGCTGGTTCTTCACAAACGAGATCCTCTAGTATTGAGAGATTTGATTAGTATCAAATATCCTGAGTCATGTGGTTCATCTTAGTTTAGTTTCCATCTTCGGTCTCAACAGGATGCATCCTTCCTAACAAACCTCATCAATCCCCATCCTCCCCCTTTGATCCTATGATGAAGGACGTTTGAAATTCACTGTGATCTTTTGATGCTTTTGGCTTTTGTTTATTATTTGAGCTCCCTATTACAACTAGTCAAGGTTGTCATGATCTATCATATTATGGTGTGTTTTGATTGGTTAACATAGGGGCATATCTTGATCTTTTATTATTGATGTTTGTTGGGTTGTCCCATGTAGTACCCACCATGATCTCTAAGATCTTGTGTTATGCTGGGGCATCCCTTTGTGCTTGTGGGTATCCCAATGCCTAGCCCGACCAAAGTCTTTGTCACTTTGGGGTGTTGGGATAGCTTTCTTGCCTGATGTGTTTGTTTTATGCATTAGACGCTAACTTTCCTTGGTTTCATATACCCTGGCACCCAGTGTATTATGCTATAGCAAAAAATAGTGCTCCGAAGATGGAAAATTAAATTAGGATTGCATTTCATAATCAATTCCATTGTAGTGCATTCATCCCTATCTATTAAACTATGATTTTGGTTGTGGAAATATTCACCTTCTCTCTCTCATTCTTCCCAGGATATCAATAGTTTTTGATAGGTGTAGTTTCACACCATCTACCCACATTCCTATACAAGTCCTTATTTGACACTTATGTTCATGTTGCATTTCATTTTATTTTATAAGCTAAAACAAGCATGATCACAAATGAAGTCCATTCATATTGCATATGGAACTATAGGTTCATTGCATTTTATCTTGTGTGCATTATCATCTCATATTAAGTTGTTTAGATTAATCATGTTTGGTTATTCTAAGCATATTAGATTCATTTTTATATCCATACGTTTCCATATTAGTTTATATCATTAACATATTACATGCATTGCCACCTGCATCACAAATTATTAGGTCCATATTCATCATAGATAAAATCATAAAACATGCATCACATCATGCAATACACACGTTAGTTGCATCCATATAAGCATCAACATATAACATCATAAACATGTACATGTATTGCATCGTCATGATCACCCATCATAAAATCATAAACATACACATATGCCTCAATAGAATCAACCATCATATACATAACATGGTGTCAATAAGGGCTGTCGCATATCATATAAATATCAAAATCAAATTTCCATCACATAGTCCATAATAATGTCCATCAATATCATCAAAATACATACCCATCACATACATCATAATCACAAAATAAAGTACAAGTACAAGGATCTAAATCAAATGTAACCTCTACTACTATGTCTTGTCCATCCACCCTGCACCTGTCAAAATCTGGTATCCTGTCATCTGCCAAAAGAGTTGCCCACATCTGACCTCTGTGGTGAGTCAGGCACTGGCCCTCTATGAGGGAAGGTCATCTGAGAGTCACTGTATCCTTGGGTCCGTGTCCCTAGTGACTAGGATAACACAGGTATTTGAGGAGCCTGTCAGACATAATGAAACATGTGCTGCCAGATCTGGAACCGCATGTTGATAAACACACATCCAAAAAGATGCCTCCCTCATATACTCATCTCTCTCCGCAACCTAATACCTGACTACATTCTACTCATGTCTATATCTGTCTTGATCTCTTTAGATGACTCTCCTCTCCTATGCCCACACCTCCTAGGCCATCCTCAGCTGATCGATCTCCGCCTGTAGTCGATCTCACTATATTTCTATCCTCCTCCATAGCCACTGCTCGTGCCTTTATGACATCCCTCTCTCTATGTAGTCTTTGTACCTCTACCCCTATCCCACCACTACCGCCCTACAGTGTCACTATCTGTGCTCATGCAACATCCCTCTCCCCCTACATTTCATGTCCCTATGTCTATGTTTTGTCTCTCTCACCCCAAAGGGCCTACACCTCTACACACGTCGTGTCCCTCTCTCTCTACACAATCTCTAACTGGGCCTCTATTGCCTCTGCCCTAAACCTCGCATCCACAAGTGTTGTCTCTACCACAGACACCCTGTCCTGGAGTTGAATCCTCTCCCTCTACAACCTTGTCACTTGTACCCTCAACTCCTCCATCTCCCTCTCTGCCTATTGCTGACCCTTTGCTAGTACCTAATCTGCTACCCCTCTGGACTCCTACTGTCCCCTGGACTGTGATATAGCCATCATTACCTCTAACCTATCATGTTCCCATCTCACAGCCACCAACTCATCATGCTTACTCTGCATCGCTACTTGCAAACCATCAATCTCACCCTGTAATCCATCCCTCTCCCTCTCCACCTCCCATAGCTGTGCGGATGAGTGGTCAAATAGAACTCCATAATCCCTCTATGCCTCTACCTATAATCTGGCTACCTCTACCTATAGCCTACTCACCTCAACCCCAAGTCTATGCCCCTCAACCTCTGATCTGTCATCTGTAGCCTTGCCTGGGTCCCCCTCAACAATACAACAAGGTCCTCAGGTGGTACATATGGTATCATCGCCAACGACTCCGCCACGAGAACGTCCACATCCATAGCATCCTCTTGTGGCTCACGCTTCTGCTCAACCCCGACCACCACCTAAACTCTCCTCAGTTGTCCCCTGCTCCCCACCCTCATCTACCATCCTACTGCCCTCACCTCCCCCTCAGACTCATCTCTCTCCTCCCTCATCTCCATCTCTAGCTCATCAGGCTCTTGCTCGGCTCCGATCTCCACTTAGGCTCTCCTCCACTATCTACTCCTCCTCGCTGCCCTCACTGGTTGTACTATGGCCCTGCCCCCTCCTGTCCTCTCTCTTGCTGATACCTCTCCTCCCCCACCTCCATCTTTGCCTCATCATGCTCCTGCTTGGCCCTAACCTCCACCCAAGCTCTCCTCGGTTGTCTCCTCCTCTCTACCCTCATCTACTGTCCTGCAACTCTTGCCTCCACCTCAAGCTCATCCATCACCTCCATGTCACACCTCTCTCTCTCCTACTCAAGCACCACCTACTCCCTCCTCTGTTGTCTCCTCCTCCCGCTGCCCTTGTCGGATGTCCTGTGGCCCCTGCCTCCTCTTGTTCTACCACCCTAACTACCTCCTGACCTCCCCTCTACTGGGCTCTCCCCCTCCCTCTCCTCTGTGCCACCAGCATCAACTCATCCTCCAATCCAAATCCCAGTGCCTCTATAATGGTATCCTTTGGTGTAATCCTCTTCCACTAATGGTTGAGGAACCATTTGGCATATCGACGTGTCACTCCTTCCACCTACTCCCCTCCAGTCCTCCCTAGGTAGGGCACTAGCTGCAGTGTTTCCCAATGCACCCTCGCAACCTCAAGAAAAATTGGCTCTCCCCATGGCCGCTCTCATGAGATCCGCCTAAAAATCTCTGGTGCCTGGGCAATATCCTTTGGTAGCCCAAACTGTCTCATCACCCTGTCCAGTCTATGTAACTCCACTATGTGAGGCTCCCTCCTGACTATGTAGTATTTGGTGCTAAAGTACCCTTTGTGTCTCGCCTCATCTCCTCTCCATCTTGTAAATTGTTGAAACATGTACAACTGCCACACTATGTGCTCCTCCTGTAGGTCATCTATGATCCTTCTCCATCTATCCAAATCCCTGAAGCCATCATAGTGAAACACCCAACCATACTCTGTCTCGTACCACCATGCTATGGGCGCTACCTCATCCTCTATCCCTACTCTCACCACTCCTGGCCTAACAACACTGATGTGCTCCCAGGTGCATACCTGTAGTAGGGTCACCTACGTCAAGCTATGACCCCCTCGATAGCACACAAAGTGCATATCCCTATACAACTACGCCAATACACATGTCCCCCATGCAAATTGCTCCTCTCTCCCCTCGACAATAAGTTGGATAACCTCCATATAACTCAAGTTGTAGAAACGCCCACTCCTATTTGGTATCAGTAGGCCATTAATCAATCCGCACAAATAGAGTGGTAGTGTTGGCACCCCCACCACAAAACATCGGTCTGCATCTAACCCCTTCTTCTGAACAGGAAGGTCCTTTCATCCAAACAACACGTACAATGTCCAATCCAGCTCCTCCCCAGTTGACATCACCTCACTCACTAGGCGCCCTACTATAGGAAGCCTCAATATCCACCATACATCCTCGAGTGTCACTGTCGTCTCCCCTGTCAGGAGATGGAATGTGGAGGTTGACGAATCTCATCACTCTATGAGCGCTATCAACATAGCTCAATATGCTCTAACCATCAAATATCCTCTCAAATGTAGTAGTCTCACTCATGTTAGGGCCTCATGATCTGCTTCGGTCATCACCTCAATGTCGCTTGCAACACCTTGGACCATCTCTCTCATGTCTATAGCCGCTCAAATTGTTGCATCCATACCACAACGCTATGTCATTCATTTCATCTCTTCTCTCATTTCTCGGTCCCAGGTAATCTTCTAACTACGTATTCCCTCCCCTTATGGCCAAGTTTCCCAATTTTCTCAATTTTCCTTTTTTTTTCTCCCCTTCTTCTCTTCTTTGTCCAGCCCTTTTTCCCTTCCTTGGGCAGGGTTTCCCCTTCCTGGGCATCATCACCCCTTATGGGGCGGGGCTGCCCCTTTCCAAGTGTTGTCGCCCCTTTCCGGGTGTCGTCGCCCCTTCCGAGGCGGGGCCGCCCCTTTTGGGGCACGGTCGTCCCTTTGAGGGTTGGGCCACCACCCTTAGAGGAGCAGGGCCGCCCCTTCAAGGGAGCCACCGCCCTTTCGGGGACAGGGCCACCTGTTCCCTAGGGCGTGGCCACCCTTTTAGTAGGCAGCCTATTTTTCTTCCAAGCGGGTTCGTCCCGAGGCAAGCCCACCCTTCCCTCTTTCCCCTCAACCCATTTTGGGAATTTTTTTTTCTAGATTTTGGGGAAAATTTACCCACTAATTGGGAAAATTCCCCTTTTCATTGACTCTAACCAGCTATTATACCTACCCCGTTGGCAAAATCCCAATTTCGGCCCCAACCCATTTTCCTAAACTACCCCAATCCCAAAACCCATGTGTTTAAAACAACATAAAACTTACAACATAATCAACAATGCTTAAAATCACAAAGAAGGTTTTGAATCTAACCTGGTGTGGAATCGTGTGCTGACAGTAAAACCGTTGTACCTCGTCCCCCCGATGGATGGCGTCTGATTCGTAATCGTCTGGCATCCTCGTCTCCTCGTCTCCTTCCCCTTCTTTTCTCTCTCTATCTCACTCAACAACTAGCTATGCAAATGAGCCATGGTAATTTCTAAAATTACCTTATATAACTTTTTCCCTCCTTTTTTTTCACTTTTCTAAGTGAAGAGTATTTTTACCCTTTATTTAAACCTCTTTCTATTTAACTAATCTTCTAACTTCCTGAGGCCGCCATTTGCAAACTGTGTGTCTGTTTCACTATGTTCAAAATCCAATCTTCATTATTTTTCGAGCTCTATCCAACCATGCCTTTCATTTCCTCATATCAAAAAGTCATCTGAGGCCCAGGATTTTTCTTCCCCAACCTCCCTCTCGAGGGGGCATACCCTACCATTTTCCTCCATTCCTCTATCATGGCCATTTTCTTGTGAGATTGAGGCATTTCCCTCCATTTGGGTAGCTCGTGCAATTTCTTCCATGCTGGTGCATCGTGTTCTGGTCGCTTCCTCTATCGAGTCATCTGCATTTTATTTTTCTTTGAAACACTGTTATTCTAACAATATTTTGAAGAGGGGCAAAATGTAGACATCTAAATTTGACCACTCCCACACAATCAAATTCACCTCTTTATTCGTCTATTTCGCATCCTCTGTTAATATTAATTAAATTCATTGATTTAATTAATATTCCTCTCCTTGCCTAAAGTTTCATAAAGTATTAATTTAATAATTAATACTTTCCCCTTCCAGCCCCTTTCTTTCTAAATTAAATAAACATATCAATTTATTTAACTTATTCATTTGACCTTTTTGAATTAAAACAATTTTAAATACTTCTTTTTCTCTTTCCTTGTCACATCCTCCATAACCTTCTTCTAATCTGGATTAATTTAATTAATCCCTGATTAGGATGTGCACACCTTAATCAAGATTAATGTCACATCCTCCATATTCTCCCACTTGCTTCTAATCCCTCATTAAGTTTCTTAATCACCTATTTGCACAACCTTAATCTATTCCCCTTGCTACATTTAGCATACCTTTTCGGTCAACCTTCACATTTTCCATACTTGGCATAGACCCTCTTCCCCATGTGAATTTAAAATTTACTTTTTATTCCTCCAAGGATTCTCCTCTTCTCCATGTGATCATTGAAAGGTCACATCAGTCACATGAAGCCAAGAACCTTCTATTATAAGAACCTTGTCTTAACCACAAGGTACTTTTCAGCCTCCCTCATAAGAACCTTGTCTTATCCACAAGGTGCTCCTCATATGAATTTAAAATTCATATTTATTCTTAAAACCACCTTATCCCTTCTAATCATGTGAATTTAAAATTCACATTTATTTCCCCACCACTTTTCTCTTCCCCATGGAGATTTTTTGAGGAATACTAAAATTTCTCATATGTCACTGTCCTCTCATATGGGAACAAGAAGTTCCTTTTTAAGGAAATCTTCTCCCCTCCCAAGGTACTTTCAAAGTATTTGTCCTTCTTCCACATCATTTGTACCCTTTCCATCTCACCATGTCCTTTGGACACTTCATCCTTCACATGGCAAGATGTGAGGGCTTGTGAGCCCTCAACTCACCATAGCCCTCCATCTTGGCCATGGTGGCTCAATCCTGACTAGAGAATTAAATTTCTTCTATAAATAACCCCCCTTCTCATTCATTCTTTTACATTAGGAAGTTTATCACACTTATGTTCTCAAGCTCTCAAGCCATCATCAAGCACATATTGTGCGTTCAAGAACTTGCATACTTAGCTCCCATCCTCTTGCAGCCATCTTGCTCACTTTGTCACATACCCACCTTTATTATTTGCATCTTAACCACCTTGCATCCATTTTTAATCACATTTTCATCAAAGGAGCACACAAACAAGCTTCAATCAAGGTCCAACCAAGGGATCAACATAGAGAAAAGGTATAATCACTTTTGTTTTATCTTTCTTTTATTTGTGTTCAACTTAGGCTAATCTTGAAGTGGTCTAGTGTTCTTTACTTTGCATTTCTTAGTTTTTTTTGCACATTTAGGAGTAGAAACACTTGCACACACCAATCAATACCTAAATATAATCATAACCTTTTTTTTGTCAAACTAGTTCTTCTACTATCACTAATAGTGTATAAATTTATATATCATTCTCGTTCATTTGATATATATAAAGAAGAGCATATACTCATTAACAAACAAGTTATTCAAATAAATCACTTTATATACGATTGTATATATCCCTTTTATTGCTTATCCATAAACAATACCCTATGGACATATCTATGGGTATGTGCAGGATCATCATGGAAAAAATAGGCCCTTAAGTGGCGAAAAATTCAGAAAATCAAAGTTAGGCAACTTGACATAAAAATTTGAATAAGTTATCTATATTATTTCAAAAATATGTAAGAAGAGAATCTGTATAAAATTGAAAGTAGTTTCTAATCTACTAGATTTTTTATTTATTTTTAAATCTATTTGGTGAAAATTTGAAATTTCAATGCAATAGTACTTAAATTTCAGGGAAAAAATAAGAAGTAGGTGTATGTCTGACCACCCTAACCATAATAAAATGATAATATTTTTTTATAATATATTTTAGATATAAGTAGAGGACTCATGTCCCAATGTGAGGCATATTTTTTTGTAATTTTTTTCCAAGTAAATAATTAATTATGATTTTTTTATTACAACTTTTAAAAAGTATTAAAACTCATATGTATGACCACCTTAACTTGGTCAAAACTTCATGAAATTCAATTTTATTTTATTTAATCCTATAGAATGTGTCGCATGTTTCGGATTTAAAAAATGTGATACTGTTTGAAAACTATAGATGCTTTTCAATCAGCCTATCATTCAGGACTTTAGTGATAATTCAAATAGAAAATGAATAAAAATTATTTATTAAATTCAAAGTAAAGCATAATTTATATTGGTGGAAAGCTGAGAATATTCTTTAAAAACCCTTTTCATGTCATCAATTTTGGATTAAAAAAAAGTCCTCAACCACATACCCATCATATCGCCAATTTTTGGCCCATCATGATCCTACACATACCCCTATATACACATATACGTACATATACATATTTAATATGTTCACACATATATATAAGGCTACCCTTTGTTATCATATTCTTGTTGACACACACATTCGTTAAGTGTACACACACACACACACAAATATATATATAATTGATTCCTCATGTGAGTATGCTTGTAAGTATTTCTACTTACACATACATACATATGATTATGCTTTCATGCACAGATCAATGTATATATACTCATATACATTTATACATTCAATGTACATATGATTCAACGTAAAGCCAACGATTCACATAATAAAAATAATATATTATTATTTTATACACATTCTGCTCTATAAGCATTAATTCTCGTGTGTGTGTGTATATATATCCAGACACATATACATATCGTTCAAAGAAATAAAGTAATAATCCATTCGATAATCAAATGATTATGACTAAGTTATATATTCACAATGATACCGTATTAAATAACTTATATACAGATATGCATATCTATACATATGTTGTCATACTCATATGGACATCCCATTATATCCAACACACGCGTATGTCGACATATAAATATATATGCTTATATGCATATATCCCAAATATCATTTCAACCATGTACAATCAAGCATGGTAATATAAGGAAGAACTCATAAGCTCCAAACACATAAACATCATCCAAGAATGCACTCAACAGTAATCAAGACCCTTACTAATGCAAACGTGCATCATGCTAAGGATGACTTACTAATTCCCAACATTATGACTTGACTCAACCATGTTCTACTGTGAGAGTGTGTGTAAGCTCAAATAGGTGTTATTAAGTGTTATCTGACCAATCTCTTCTCATGAGTGATACTTCCCCTCCACCTGGAGGAATGAACCTATCCCTATAACTAGCTTAGCACATTTGCAATGGTAGTTAGATGTTCATAATAAATCCTTATGCATTATAAACTTTACCATATTCATATAGCTATACATGTTCATTATCAATGTAAACATAATTACCCTTTCAAAGTATTTAACAACACTTTCACATAATACCTATTTCAATATTCCATTCATTTAGCAAACATATCCAAAATCATGATTGCATTTACCATCATATTTACCCATGAAGGTAAAAGTAAACCAATAAAAACAAGACAGGTTGTGACATGGACAATCCTCCAATGATATCTTCCTTCGCTGCATAACAAGAATAACTAAGGATCCACAAGCTATCATATTGAATCTCTCCAACATCATTTTTACATACTTACTCTATCCCAACCAATTTTTTCTACTAGATCTCTATCTCTTTTGATCTCCATCCCAAGATGTACCTATCTACACCTAAATCTTTCATTGTAAATTATGTTTACAATTGAGACTTGGACAAGGAAAGAAATTTTGTACAAACTTGATTGCATTTCATTAAGTATTCATGGGAGGAAATGAAGGTGTCTATAATTTATAATAGATAAAAAGATTACAAAATAGGTCCCTAATTAATGCCATTGCAATGTACTTAAAGGGGTAATACTTTTTTAATGCAATTGACTAAGAGGGAAAAGTGAAGGATGTAAACTTCAAGGAAAAAAATAAGGAGATTAATAGACCCTTTTGAAACTATTGTTTTAGTAGGTAAAAAATACTATAATTAAATGATGGAACAAATGAACACCTCACCACATCTCCTAGCATATGTTTTTACCCCTAAATCTTATAGCAGAGAGATATTTCTTTTCCCTAAAGAATGGCACCATACAAAGATGTTGAAGGAAAAGGCATCTCATAAGTTAATATCATTCATCAAATTAATTCAATTTAACAATATGTAATTCACCATATTTCTAATTCATAATAAACTCCTAATCAATCCAAAATTGAAATAATAATTGTATGAGTTTTATTAAAATACTACAAAATGAGAATTTATAATTGTTTTTATATATCTTAATTATGGTGAATATATATTTCATAAAATATGTTCCAAGATACATATCATAAATACCTTTCATATGATTTATAAACTAATACCTCTATTGAGCATTATAATTTAGCAACCAAGAGAAAAATAAGAACAATATTACAAGTTATGATTTGTAACCATTAGACTATTAAATTTAATGTCTAATAATTGTAAGAAAAAATGCCCTTCTTACAACATATTTCAAACAAGTAAACATATTTCAAAATATTATTGTAAATGTAAATTTGGATGCAACAATCATAATAAATGATATCCACAAAATATCTTTGTATATATGTTACAAAATAAATCATAATTCTACAAAATATATTTATATATATATATATATATATTATACAAAATAAATCATTATAACTAATTTGAAAAATTAATTGTTAGATACATATAAATAATTTCTAAAAATAATTCATACATTTATTTCTAACTATCTTGACTATTAAAAACAATACCTCTAAATAAAACTAAATAAACTATAAAATTTATAAACATATTCACATAATATTACATTAAAATGACTGCTTGATATACAGTAACAAAATAATAAATCAACAACCTATAAATTATTCAATTACACTTATACATTATATTTTAATTTTCTTAATGTAAAATACAAGATTTTTAACTTTTCAAATTTCAAAAGTCATTTTTCTTCAATTTTATTGGCTACAAAACTTTGAGCGATAAGGGCGGATTTCCAGGGAGCATAAACTTTTGATCAAAGCTTTTCAAGGTTTTTTTCCCAAATGACCATAATCAAAAAATATTCAACTAATTTTTAGGAAAAATTTTAAACTCTTCAAAATTTATTTACTTGTTATATTTTTCATTCTATTAAATTCAAATATATAAAATTATCTAATAACAAATTCAAATAAATAATATATTTTTAATATATTATATTATTAATTTAACAACATATTATAATATTATAATATATATACTATATAATACATATGTAACATATACAAAATATAATATATAACTTTAACATCATATTATAATATTATAATATATATACAATATATATATATAACATCTAAAACATAATTTAATATATTAGATAATAATATTATAATTTTATATTTTAATTTTAAATTGTGTAAAATATTGTCTTTTTAATAATTTAATATATATTTTATATTTTATATTATTAAATATTTTTAAAATATATTATATTAGATTATATATTAAATTAAATTAACATCTAATATATTCAATTAATCTTGTTAATTATATCTTTTAACTAACCGAAAACAAAACAAACATATTTTGTCTAATTTTTCTTTTTAATGTTAAAAGAGTAAAAGGTTTATTTTTAATAATAATAAAATATAAAATATGGTTGATCTCAATTGCTATTAGATAAAAAATTCAACATGGCAAATAATTTATCATTTCATAACAAAGTATAAGAAAAGTTACAATGGTTCAACATTTTCAATTTATAAAATATATTAAATTTTATATTATTTCAATAATGAATAAATTTAATGGTATGAAAGATAAATTTAATTATGATTATTTTAATTAGATAGTGATAAAGTATCTTTCTATTTTAAAATTTGATACAAAGATGTATTTTTTTTATAATATATAAATAAAAATAAATCTAATGATATATTATTTTGATTATCATTAGATAATCAATAAAAAATAAAAATAATGGAATGGATAGATAATAAATAAATTAGTATAGATATTTTAGATATTAAATAAATATCAATTTGGAAGAATCTATATAATTTATGTCACACAATTAAGATAGATATTTCAATATAGATATATATCATATCTTTCAAATAAATATATTTTAAGAAATATATGTTAATCATGAACACTAATAATACTACTATAGATATCTTAAATAATCTATTTAGAAAATATTTAGATATATTAATCTCCACTTAAGAGTTATTTTATTTCATGACATAATTATTTTATTTATTACATGCATACATAGACACATTTTAATTTTATCTAAGAATTATTTTCATCTATATAAACTACTAAATAAATAAATAGTTTCATCAATACATAAATATACAAGTTGATAGATAAAGAAAAGACAAACACTATTTACATTTACTCAAGAATTAGTTTTATTTATTTTTTAACAATTTTTTAATGTTATATAGTAATAAAATAAATAATACAACATATGCAAACAATTATAAAAATTTAATTTCATCTATTTTTTGCTAGACAATTTTTTCACTTAATATGGCATCTTAATTATTAAATGACGTCCTTATTATGTTTATTATTAAATATTAATTATTTAATTTGTAAATGACTATAGGTGTTTTATACACAATTTTGAAGTGAGAGCCAATTTTGTTATAATGCACTTCTCAAAATATTAGTCAATAAGCTAAACACTTGTTGACAATTAAAAAAGTGTGTGTAACTATAACTATTGTATATGATAGCTGACCTATATTATATATGAGTAGAACTTTATAAAAATGCATGTTTATTATCCTTTTGTTTTAAACTTTTTAAATTCTTTATTATAAAGTAGCCTAAGTGTCTGAACAAAAGCTATTAAGGAGTCACATACACAATTAATAAAAACTAAAACACACCAAACATATAAAAATAATAAAAACTAAAGTACAACTGACATATATATTTTGATAAAAATTAGATCCCACAAAAGTCAAATATAAATAGTGTTAGTTAATAGATTATTCACTATTTGAAATTTTCAACTTTTTTCTCTATTGTTCAATCATATAAGTAATCACTAACCAACAATTGGGTAAATTATTTCTATATGGAATAATTTACCTTTGAATTTTATGAGGTACAACTCCCTCATTTGATAAAAGAATAGAAATCATTTGCCTCTAAATTTTATGAGGTACACAACTCCCTTGTTTCATAAGAGAATGTGTTCTTTTCTGAGTTTTAGAAAACTTTAACATGGGTATGCTTTTAACTAGAAAGCAAGAAAGGTCGAAATAATAGGAGCAACACAAATCAATAAAATGCTACCAATGAATCTTTTATTGAAACCTTATTGAATTTCAACAGAGGTTTCAAAACCTCTAGAAAGTTCCAAAATCAAACTTCAATGCCTTTGATCTTTCTAAACTTTTATGAGAGCTCATGGTGGAACCAAAGTATCAATTTTTTTTTACTTTGGGCTTAGTTGTGAAAACCGTTTCGGGTCTTGATGATGGTTGTGAAACCATAGAAGCCAAAATAAAATAACTCACCATCCCAAGGATGCAACAACCCTTTGGAGTTTAATGAGGTTTCTAAAACCTTTCGACTTCTAACAAAGGTTTCAAAACCTTCAATAAGTTCCTAAATGCTTATTTATTGTCTTCAATTTCTCCACTTTTGATTGAATGGGTCAACTTTCCCTACTTGTGTTGGCTTTAGACTAGGTTAGGAAAACATTATCAAAACCCAATGAGGTTCTGAAAACCTCATCAAAAGCTAATTATATTATTGTAACTTAAGTGATGACCAACACATCATAAATAATATGAACCTTTAACAAGTTGTTGGGATAACACATGGTTAGTGAAACATTGTCAAAAATCGACAAGGTTCTGAGAACCTTATCAAAACTGAATGAACAATGATGAACTTCTCCAAATTTTAGCAAGGCTCAAAAGGATTTGATGAAAAATGAGGTAACAATTGGCTCTAAATTACGACAAATACTATAAAGGATGCTAAAAAAAACCAGAACACAAGATTTATGACTGTCCATGGGTAATAGAGTCACTAGTTGTGAAGTATAAGAAAACACATGATGAACAAAAAATTAAATGAATGAAGCAAACCAAAAGAAAACAAACCCAAAACACCTAACCTACTATTTACAGAGGGTGGAACATACATGCTCCTATTCCCTGAATAGCACATCCTACTCAGCTCTCTTCCACTCTATTATGCAATCCTAACCTACTATTTACAAAGGAATCAACATACACGCTCCTATTCCCTGAATAGCGCCTCCTACTCAACTCTCTTCCACTCTATTGTCCAATCCTCACTACTTTCATTGGCATGGATTGTTCGATGTTTTTCCTTTTATCTCTTGCTCATGAGGCACGACCTCACTTCTCCGCCACACCTCCAATCCGTGCAGCCCCCAAAAACTGTTGATTCATATTTTAATGATACCCCCTTATGCGCCATCTCATTTCTCATTTTGTGGCGTGACTTCTTCCTCCTGCCAGGAATGTTCCTTCCCCTATCTACCTTCAACGTAGCCCTCCTTACTGCCCGACTCAACCTTTTTACCCCATCCTTCTTATTGCAATTTTAATTTCTTGTGCTCATGAAATCATGGATTATTCAAAAATCTTTCAAGATATTGTCTATGTATTATTTTGAGGTCGATGCTTCTACCAACATCAGTCGGCCAATTAAAAGAAACTTTTAAAATCTTCAATGTTCTTCAAACACTATATCCGGAGACTCTAAAGATATATGATTACATCTGTTGTATTGTCAAAAATCACCTACTTTGCAATTTCCCGATATTGTTTATGGTATTACATGTCACCATCTGACAAATTTCAAGATTACTATTAAGTTATAATATCAACACTGTTACTAAAATGTAGCAAACACAACAAATAAAAACAAGACTATTCTTAAGCATTTAGACAGGAACTTCACTGCTCTATAACTTTTGTTTAAATAAGCACTACTAAACATAGCTAATGAACTAAGAAAGAGTATGTAGTAGTGTCTTTAGCACCCAAAAAAAGATCATGAGAAAATTATGTTTATTTTTAATAGATTTAGGAGCAACCATGTAGATCACGTTAATATGAACAAACTAACTGTTTGCTGTCTACAACTGACATGACCAGGCAACTGTGAGCCAAGAAAACAAAAATTAAATAAAACAGAGACAAAAACCACTTTTTGATAAGTACTTGAAACATTGTTAGCACGCCCTCCCCCTGTGCCCAAAACAATTTACAAAAAAAAATGAAATCCAATCAGAGAATTAGAAGGTTAATCGTTCTGTCAATCATTCAATATTTAATTGAATATGATTCCACTTTGAAACAAACCCACATATTATATTCATCAAGCAAGTAAAACTATACTCTCAAATTTAATTATTGAATTTGGACCTGCAATGTGCTAACTACACAGTCGGCAGGTTGGCCATAGTGCTGCAGTACCGCTCCTTCAACAAACTATAACGTCATTTCTCAGCTACCCATCTACAATTCATCTCTTATTTATCTGCAAACAATACAGCTTATTCTTGTCTCAAGACTGAATTCAAAACAAGTCTGCATTTTAGTTCATAACTTGTATGTCTGTCTAGCTTGCATCTTAGTCTCTCACATTAATCAGTAGTTATGGTGTGCCAATCTTGTTGTAAAGAAGACAGAAAGAAGAAATTCAAGAGGGGGCTATGGACACCTGAAGAGGACCGTATATTGAAAGCTTATGTTCTCAAATATGGCCATGGAAATTGGAGTCATGTTTCCAAATTAGCTGGTTAGTTCTAGTTTTTAATTTTTCAATTTTTTCCTCAAATCCAACCTCATTTTTATGATATTGAGACTTTGTATACAAGACATTCTCACTAATAAACCTAACAGCCACTTACTACTATTTTATTTTCACTTTGTGTATCTGTTAATTGATCTAATATTTTGTTGGTGTTCTGAAATTTTGCAGGTCTACAAAGATGTGGTAAGAGTTGCAGACTTCGGTGGTTCAATTACTTAAGGCCCGGACTAAAACGAGGAGGTTTTTCCCATGAAGAACAAATCATTATCATCAATGCACATGAAATTATGGGCAACAAGTAACTGACCCTGAAACTAATTAGACAAGATTTACATGTCATTTTGCAGTCAGAAACTAATTCTTTCACAATATTACAGGTGGTCTAAGATTGCATCGATGCTTCCCGGGCGTACTGACAATGAGGTAAAGAATTTGTGGAATACCCATTTGAAGAAGAAGCTTAACATATTGGGAACAGATGGCAGTACCCACAAAACTCTTGGAAACTGCACTAAAAAGGATATTTTAGATTGTAGCAGCACAAACGCTCCCATAGATGAACATGTACTGTTCAGTGATATTTCTATTTCAAAAGACAAGCTTAATTTGCAGAGCTCAACCCATGGAATCCCATTAGCTGCTGAATGTTCAACGATGCATTCAGAAGCTGGGTTTCAAGATATTAAGCCCAATTCTGAATCAAAATCCTTTCTGGAAGATATTTCTTTTCTGGATGGTTTCTTTCATGAATGGTTGTATTCAGACCAGAATGAAAAGCCCACCATTAATATGGCTTCCAATGAATTAGATATGTGGCCACACTTGAGGTCCCATTCAGAAAATTCTACCTGCATAAGTTACCAGTCAAACGAGTACCCACTTCCTGAAGAATTGAAGCAGATTCCTACAAGTTCAGAATTAGTAAGCCAAGGAAATCAAATGCCAAACTTGTCTAGCGATGTCTCAGACAGTAATATCTCGTGGGGTTCTTCTTGCGAGAGCTCTCAGTCTCTGCCATGTGAAGAATCCATTCTCTGCAACGACTTGTCAATAACAAGTCCAAGTAGTGTGAGCATTGCTGAATATTGGGATAACATGAGCTTCAACGAGGTTGATTTGGGATTTCATAGTGAATATAGTTTGATAGAAAATTTGGATTTCAGGTAAATGGCTCAGCCTGTAAATTTGTTACATGGTACAAAATTGACAACTGTAAAGCTGCCGTAGAGCAGAGAATTCCCAATAGTGGGCTAAATAACGGCTCCTGTTTACGTACGGATATTTGGTTTTATATCTGATAAACAATATTTTAATCCCACAACAATGACATCACTGAATTTTAAATCAAAGATGCTTTCCAATTTTAAACTCATTGAACGACGCATAGTCGTTTCTTTATTTTAATTTTCCTTAGCTTTTTTGTTTTATCAAGAAAATCCCGGGCTATATATCTGAAAAGGAAATCAGTAGTTTTTTTTTTTTTAGTTTAGGTTGAAGAGGCTTGGAATTTGGTGGTCTATGTACTGTTTTTTCACTTTTAAATAATTATAACTAGCAATCGCATCTTGGTGTGCAATGGGTACACCTAAGAAGTGTGGATGGTCAATTAGGTAATTTTTTGGTTTATTGTTTACATACACTTGTGTAGTATACATGAGGTCAATTGGTAAGCTATTTAAAAAAATGATTTTGTTTGTGAAACAAAGGTCTCAATGGAGAAGTGATAGCTTCAAATCAAATATGCATCTACTTCCAGGGATCCCAACATAGCTAAAATAAAACCTTTGAATTTGGAAGATAATAAGGCTCCATTGAGAGAGAGAAAGAGGGGGGGTGGGCCGGAAAGGAGATAGAGATAAAGAGGAAGTTAGAGATAGAGATGGAGATAGAAATGGAGATGGAGATAGAGGAGAGGGATATGGGGAGAAGGAGAGGGAGAGATAAAGAGAGAGGACAAAGGTATAGATATAGATGGAAGAGATAAATATATAAAGAGGGGGAGAGAGGGAGAGATAGAAATATAAAGATAGACATAGGAAGAACAATATATAGAGAGAGGTAGAGAGCGGGAAATATATAAGGGTAAAGAGAGATGTATAGATAATGCGATAGAGATAGAGGGATATATGTAAGAATTTAAATATGGAGAGATAGAGCTAGAGCTGGAGATAAAGATAGGGAGAGAGAAACAAGGAGTGTGTGTGTTTGTGTGGACAATATTTTTTGAGGCAATTAGTTGAGTGGGGAAAATGAAGGATGTAGACTTTATGAAAAAAAATAAGAGGCTTAATAGACCCATTTGAAACTATTTTTTAGTAGGTAAAAATATTATAATTGAATGATGGAACAAAATGAACACCTTATTGCATCTCCTAGCATTTATTTTTACCCCTAAATATTATAGCACAAAGATACTTTCTTTTCCCAAGAGAGTAACACCATATAAAGATGTGGAAGGCAAAGGCATCTCATAAATTAATATCATTCATCAAGTAAATTAAATTTAACAATATATGAATCACCATATGTATAATTTGTCATAAATTTTTAATTAATCCAAAATTGAAATAAAAAATTGTATGAGTTTTATTAAAATAATACAAAATGTAAATTTATAATTATTTTTATACATCTTAATTATGGTAAATATACATTTCATAAAATATGTTCAAGATACATATCATAAATATCTTTCATATGATTTATAAACTAATACATCTATTGAGTATTATAATTTAGCAACCAAGAGAAAAATAACATTATTACATGATATAATTTGTAACCATTAGACTATCAAATTTAGTGTCTAATACTTGTAAGAAAAAATATGCTTCTTAAAATATTGTTCAAACAAGTAAACATATTTTAAAATATTATTGTAAATGTAAATCTGACATAAAATACCTTTATATATATGTTCCAAAATAAGTCATAATAACTAATTTAAAAAATTAATTATTAGATTCATATAAATAAATTCAAATTTTATTCATACATTTATTTCAACTATCTTGACTATTAAAAACAATAACTCTAAATAAAACTGAATAACTGATAAATTATAAAATTATATTCACATAACTCCTTGATATATATAGTAACAAGCTAATAAATCAATAACACTGAGTCCCATTTCTAATTATTAAAACATGAAGTAATTACAAGTTGTATTTTGCCATATTCTATACTTATTCTTTTAAATAAGCACTACTAAATATAGTGAATGAACTAAGAAAGAGTATGCAGTAGTGTCTTTAGCACCCAAAAAAAAGATCATGAGAAAATTTTGTTTATTTTTAATAGATTTAGGAGCAACCTGCTGTCTTCACTTACCCACCACGTAGATCACGTTAATATGAACAAACTGTTTGTTGTCTACGACTGACATGACCAGGCAACTGTGAGCCAAGGAAACAAAAATTAAATAAAACAGAGACAAAACCACTTTTTGATAAGTACTTAAAACATTGTTAGCACGCCCTCCCCCTGTGCCCAAAACAATTTATAAAAAAAAATTAAATCCAATCAGAGTTTTAGAAGGTTAATCGTTTTGTCACTCATTCAATATTTAATTGAATATGATTCCACTTTGAAACAAACCCACATATTATATTCATCAAGCAAGTAAAACTATACTTTCAAATTTAATTATTGAATTTATGTGCTAACTACAGAGTCGGCAGGTTGGCCATAGTGCAGTACTGCTCCTTTAACAATCTATAGTTCATCATTTCTCAACTACCCATCTACAATTCATCTC
Organism: Sequoia sempervirens; assembly: GCA_007258455.2. Lineage (NCBI taxonomy): Eukaryota > Viridiplantae > Streptophyta > Pinopsida > Cupressales > Cupressaceae > Sequoia > Sequoia sempervirens. Next base: position 548,869,629 of record VDFB02000003.1, on the reverse strand, counting down.
TTATTTATCTGCAAAGAATTCAACAGCGTGTTCTTGTCTCAAGACTGTATTCAAAAGAAGTCTGCATTTTAGTTCATAACTTGTATGTTGTCTAACTTGCATCTTAGTCTCTCACATTAATCAGTAGTTATGGTGTGCCAATCTTGTTGTAAAGAAGACAGAAAGAAGAAATTCAAGAGGGGACTATGGACACCTCAAGAGGACCGTATATTGAAAGCCTGTGTTCTCAAATATGGCCATGGATTTTGGAGTCATGTTTCCAAATTAGCTGGTTAGTTCTTGGTTTTAATTTTTCTATACTTTATTCAAATCTAACTATTTTTATGATGGCAAGAATTTGTATTCTATAAAAATTAATTGCTAATAGATTTTTTTATGAACTAAACATGCTCAGTAATAAATCTACAGCCACTTACTACGTATTTCCACTTTGGGTATCTCTTTACTTCAAAATTTGTAATCTAATATTTTGTTGCTGTCCTGAAATTTGCAGGTCTACAAAGATGTGGCAAGAGTTGCAGACTTCGGTGGTTGAACTACTTGAGGCCCGGACTAAAACAAGGAGGTTTTTCCCATGAAGAACAAATTATTATCATCAATGCACATGAAATTATGGGCAACAAGTAATTGACACTGAAACTAATTAGACAAGACTTACATGTTATTTTCTGTCAAGAAACTAATTCTTTCACAATATTACAGGTGGTCTAAGATTGCATCGATGCTTCCTGGGCGTACTGACAATGAGGTAAAGAATTTCTGGAATACCCATTTGAAGAAGAAGCTTAACATATTGGGAGCAGATGGCAGTACCCACAAAACTCTTGGAAACTGCACTAAAAAGGATATTTTAGATTGTAGCAGCACAAACGCTCCCATAGATGAAAATGTACTGTCCAGTGATATTTCTGTTTCAAAGGACAAGCTTAATTTGCAGAGCTCAACCCATGGAATTCCATTAGCTGCTGAATGTTCAACGATACATTCAGAAGCTGGGTTTCAAGATATTAAGCCCAATTCTGAATCAAAATCCTTTCTGGAAGATATTTCTTTTCTGGATGGTTTTTTTCATGAATGGTTGTATTCAGACCAGAATGAAAACCCCACCATTAATATGGATTCCAATGAATTAGATATGTTGCCCCACTTGAGGTCCCACTCAGAAAATTCTGCCTGCATAAGTTACCAGCCAAACGAGTACCCACTTCGAGAAGAATTGAAGCAGATTCCCACAAGTTCAGAATTAGTAAGTTCAGGACATCAAATGCTAAGCTTGTCTAGCGATGTCTCAGACAATAATATCTCGTGGGGTTGTTCTTGCGGAAGCTCTCAGTCTCTGCCATGTGAAGAATCCATTCTCTGCAACGACTTGTCAGTAACAAGTCCAAGTAGTGTGAGCATTGCTGAATATTGGGATAACAAGGAGGTTGATTTGGGATTTCATGGCGATTACAGTTTGATAGAAAGCTTGGATTTCAGGTAAATATGGCTCAGCCTGCAAATTTGTTACAGAATTGACAACTATAAAGCTGCTACAGAGCAGAGAATTCCCAACACTGGGCTAAAAACGGTTTCTGTTTACGTACGGATATTTGGTTTTAAGTGGTTGATTAACAATATTTTTAATCCCCCAACAAAGACATCACTGAAAATTAAATCAAAGATGCTTTCCAGTTTTAAAATCATTGAATGGCACATCATTGTTTCTTTAATTTAATTTTCCTAGCTTTTTTGTTTTATCAAGAAAATCCCAACCTATATGTCTGAAAAGGAAATAAAAGGGTTTATTAGGGGTAATTTAGGTTAAAGTAATTAAATATAAATTAAGTTTGAATGGCATGGATTAGGTTAGGAATATTAGATATAAAATATTATAAATAGTAATATATGGAAGAGAGATTTTTAATTGATGAAGATGGTGAGATATGTATATCTTGAAATTTAGCATTGTCTTAAGTAATTATGGGTGTGGACAAGAATCAAAATATTCTGCTTTATCCAATGGTGGGTTGACTGCACTCTTTTGGATCTATTTCATGGTTGTGAACTTGTTCTATGCTCGTGAACTTCATCTCTAATGATCTCTAGATTATAAAATGTGAATTCTTAGAAAATAGTTTGTTAGATAGTGATATCCTCTTTCACACTCATGGTTTTTATGTCAAGCTAGCAATACCTAAAAAATACCTTGACAAGTAACACACTTCTAACAAGCACAAGATTTCTAGAACAATTCCTAGGTGGTTCCCATGGATGCTCTACTTGGATGCATTAATTTTTATTGGGGATCCAAGTTGTTTGTGTGGTTCCTTTATGAGTGGTGAGCAAATGTGCCAACCTTTTTAATCTTATATGATTATAGATTTGATTTTAATTTGTGCTTCCACATCAACACTTGGCGAAAAAGTGATCTTTGGATTTTTGTGGATTATTTGCTTTATATGTTTGTGCATTGAATTCACTATATTTGTTTACATTCACATTCAATATAACGCACTAGTTATCTGTCCATTTTTTTCATGGGACGGAGATGAACCATTTCCCATTTAATGCAGCTTTTTTATCTTTCTCAAGACATTTTTAGTACATGACTCTCTAAAATCAAGGCCCTTTCAAATTCTTTATCAATAGAATCCAATGTTGGACAACAAATTTTACTTATCAATGCAACAACGAATGATAAATAAATATAGGAATATACAAATGAATTATGTCCACAATTTAATAGAGAAAAAATCATAAATTTATAAAAATAGAATTAAAAATAACTTCTTAAAAATGAGCAACAACATTAAATATTCATGGGGCCACCAACTCCATAAATTGCTCCTTAAAAATGAGAAGTGGTTTCTAACCAAAATAAGCTAAGCAAGTGCATTGGGACTTTCCCTTAAGACAAGTCCCCATGTGACTACTTAGCTTATTTTTGTTAGAAATCATTTTTCTCAACTTATTCGGAAAGAAATTTGTGGAGCGATGTAGATTTTTGGCAATATGCAGTTGGTGCTTATTTCTAGTGTGCCTACCTCCTCTTGCCACAATTAATTATCAAGTGATATCCTAATTACTCCAACAATTTCTAGGGTCAAGTGATGTCCTAATTCAAGGTTGCAAGTTTTCTTTATGTACAAATTGTTGGAGTAATTAGGACATCACTTGATAATTAATTAATTTTTAAGTCCCTTATTACTTTATTTACTTAAGCTAAACTTAGGAATGTTGTTTTATTATTTGATTGGGCTAAATATAGGTTAAGTTGTCTCATTGGATGAGATTAAGATACTTGTCATAATCTAATCAAATCCTCGTCTAGGGTTTTCTTTTTTATGCTTTTACAAGCATGGACCATTCATTGTAATCATCATCTATGTAATTATATTCAATTCAATTACAATTGCAAGTTAATCTCAATATCAAATGCTTGTATGATACATGTGTGGATTCAATCATATATCTCTTGGTTGTATAGAAAATTGATCGATTTGATCTCTCGTTTGTGATAGGCATTTTAGTTGTAGGTGGTTTTTGGGAGTTGTGGGGTTCACTATCAACTCGAACATGGTATCAAAGAACCAAATATGTGACTTCTTGTCCAAATTTAGAGAGATCCGACCTTGAGGGAAAATCAGCTCATCCTAGGGCGAAATAGGTATCACTTTTGAGTCCAAAACAACTAAAAACCCTAAGATCACCTATTGTTTTGTCAAATATAGAGAACTTGCAAAAAAGCAAAAAAATAGCTTGCACAAATATCGAGGAAAAATGTGTATGATCATATGGCCACCTCTTGACATGCGCAAGCAAGCATTCACAAGTACACATTTTTAAAAATATATATATATATAATATTTTTTTAAATCATAATTAAAAACAACAACAAAATAAGAGCTTTTTTTTTAAATTAAAAAAAAAAAGCAAAAAGCCCTCTGTGTGAGGGTACTTATCATAACCTACACACAAGGGTTTATGTCATCATGGGCCCAATGTACACCATGGCCTTTTTTCAAAGCCCCAACAACTTTAAATATTCCTTTGATGGCTTATATCTCCGTCGGCAGAAGACTTTCCTAGCACCTATGCAAAAATCTCAACTCCACAAAAATTTACCTAGTAGGGCCAAAGAAATCCAACAACAAATCTTTCCAAGGAATATTTCAACAAGGTCACTTTTCAAGAAAATCGACACTTTTTTGTCGAAGAGAATATTCTACCAAATATTCACTAACATCATGTTGATGTCAACAGTATGGAATCTATACGAACGGGCCTTCAAGCCCCCTCCTAGCCTTCATTTGCCTTAAAGGAGCATATTTTTTTCTCTTTGGCATAACTTGGGCATATGGTGTCAAAATCAAGTAAACAAGATATCATCGAAAAGCTAGTTCTGAGAACTTTTTGGTGGTGTAAGTCTCATCATCTTTTGTATTAAATACAGTTTAATCATAATATATCAAATCCACATGATGCAGTTATGTATCATACTATTTCCCACTATTATTGTCCACTACTGTTGTCCATAAGGCTACAAAATACATCTATTATAAGATATTTATGTTCCCTAAAACGCTATTATTGTACATATTACAGCTCTAAATAGTATGTATAGATAATATAAAAGATCCTATTATAGTGCTATTGTTGTATATATCCTTTACATAATATTGACATATTAAAATTTCTTACTTACACTATACATGTCCAAATATCCCCAGCCTATTGGAGGCTCAATAGTTGATATCTCCTCATTAGATCTAACAACTTTGATGTCAAAGCCATACCCTAAGTTGACATGGAATCTAGCACCCTTTATCTTTTTTGTTTTCTTTTGGTTTTTCACTCCATTTTCATTCAATATCTTGTGGAACTCACTAAGACTCTTTAGGAAGGATGTTTTATCAAATTGGTTGTAATGCCAAGTGTGTCCGTATATTATTTCTTCTTTGTTTCAACACAAATTGTTTCATCTCCTAGTAGCTTCATGAACTTACATCTTGAAATATCCATAGTCATAGTAACCCCCAAAGCAACATTAAGAAATATGAGTCTTTTTAAAGACTTAGTAAGTGTCCTCTTGGACCCTTTAAATTTTTCCCATTTCTTGCCTTCCAAATATTACACAATATTTCAATTGATGGGACAAAACAACTTATATTCTTTATCTAATTTTTTATTTTTCCCATTAATAATTTTCTTCCAGTTAGTTTCCCCAAGTTACCCCAAAATCATTTGGCCATTACAGAACATTTTCCAAATTTTATTTGCATAGAAACAATCAAAAAATATGTGTTTAACTAATTCAGACATTCTACATAAATTACATAATTCAATATCAAAATGCTTTAGTTTGTAAGGTAACTTTTGCAAAATAAGTAACCATTTGAAACAAGCCTTTTTAGGCTCCAACACACTTGACCATATTGATTTAAAGATTTATTTCCACTTTATATCCATTAAATTCATAGTCCAACCCTTGTTAATGAATTTAGTAATGGAAGTAGAGTTAAACAAAGACTTATAAATCATCTTAGTTTTTTCATCAATCAGTGGAGTACCATCTTGCCACTTCAATTCTTTATATTGTTCATTATTTTGAGTACAAACTATAGAGAAGTGAAACCCCTTATAGGCTTCCCTCAAAATTGTGTATGTTCTCCAATTTGATGGAGGTAGTTCATATTCACAACTTAAGGAGGCCCAATCCTTCAATTTTCCATTAACATAATATTATTGAAGCATTTTGTTCCTTTCTAAGACCATCTTTTGGCAAAGCATCCTTGCAATAGAGAAAGGGGTCTACCCTTATGTTCTAAATTTCACCAAATGGATCTATGTTCAAGGATTATAATATTGTTATTCTTGATGAAGTCACAATTACTCACTTTATCCTTAATATTTTACCAAGATTTCCACAAAATTTTAAACACATATGAACTTGTAGGATTTATTGGGTAGTTGTTAATGAGAAGATCACATAATGGCAATATTTTCCAAGTCTTAGCCTACTTGGGAACACCAAGATTTCAATATTAATCCTCGCCAAAACTTTCCATGGTTCATCACCTTCTAGAGCCTTGATGATCAATTTTGTAGTAAGAGTAATGGCATGTGACCTTAGATCCCTTGGACCTAACCCCCCCATGTATCTTACCTAGACAAGACGACTCCCATTTGATAGAATTTTTCTTCCTCTTGCCCTTACCATTAAAGAAAAGGAATTTTCTTATTTTATTTTGGTTTTCACTAACTTGATAGCTACTAAGAAATCCAAACTAATGCAAAGTATAATTTGTAAGAGGATAGAATCTTCTAAAAATTTGAATTTTGTCTACTAGGTATAGGTATTGTCTATTCTAGCCATCAAACTTTTTATCTATTTTATTTTTAATCCACATCCACATATCCTTTAGACTAGGGATAATTGCAAAGGGTAATCCCAAGTATTTAACTTTCCAATGGGAAAACCTCACTGAGGCATACTTCTTAAGCCAATCAGGAGGGAAATCTGACCATCCAAGCATGATGGATTTTACATTGGGGATCTTAGCACCTGAAGCCTTGCAGAATAGGTTTAACTTTTGGATCAATTTGTCCACATTTTTTTCCTCAAGCTCAACAAAGATAGTTGTGTCATCTGCAAATTGAATATTTAGCAAGTCATTATGGTCAAGAATTTTCAAGCCCCTAATCCTAGTATAAAGAGAGGATTCTCTCAACAAGTAGTGCATAGCATCAAAAGCAATTACAATTAGAATTGGGGTATCCCTTTCTAATTGATCTTTCTAGTGTAAATACCTCAGAGAGAGAGCCATTCACTTCCACTTGAGCAGCAACATCTCTTAACAGATTTTTAATTAAGTTACAAAAGCTACTAGGGAAGCCAAATGCCTCAAGGGTCATTTTTAAGAAAATGACCATTTGATCCTATCGTAAGCTTTTTCAAAATCTAGAAGAGAAGCATAGTATAGTTTTTCTTAGAGTGTCTTTCCCATTCCATGGCCTCCCAACTAGTAATTAGGTTCTCTAATATATATTTTCCTTTGATGAAACCATTTTGAGTACTATTGATAAATTTGGGAAGGATATTAACCACTCTCATAGCTATGGTTTTTTCTAATATCTTGTATGACACATTCAATAGGGTAATTGGCCTCCAATTCTTTATTAATGTTTTTTCACCATTTTTAGAAAGAAATTTAATAATTCCTTTGTTGATGTTCTTACCCAAGGAACCTCTCTTGAGAGCTTCCTTGTACACTTGAAATAATTCATCACATACCCAATCAATAAATGTTTTTGTAAAATTATATAGGCATCCCATCCACCCCTGGGGATTTATCATTTTTCAAGGTCCTAATTGCTTTCCCGATTTCCTCTTTGGAGAATTATTCACCTAATCTAGTACATCTTCCTCATATATTTTCCTTAGAATAATTTGATTGATGTATGCTGTAATCTTATGGTTTTCAGCATTGTCCCCTTCAGATGTAAAGAGGTTCTTATAAAATATTAAGAATTTTCTTTTGATATCATCTTGATTAGTGAGACAACTTCCTTCATGCCAAATTTGGTCAATTTTTTCCTTGATGTCTTTTTATTTAATGCACCTAAAAAAGAACTTGGTACGTTTGTCACCATTATTCAACCAGTTAATTTTATCTCTTAAATTTTTAGACCCTAAATTTTGTTTACTTTCAGTCTTCTTAGTGAGTCCTTGGCTAAGTTGAGCTCTTTGCACAACTCCTCATGCAAGGGATCATTCTGTAGACAATTTTCTACTTTTAGCATCATTACTTGTAGGTTATTCTCTTCCTTTCTTCTATATATGGCTCTCTTCTTACCAATGGTCTGGAATAGAATTTTCCAACCATTCACATTGTGTTCCCACTTATCTATAATGTTCATGTCCCTGAGCATCCATTTGTTAATTTCCTTAAGGGTAATAATAGTTTCCTTACAATTTTCATCATGTAAGAGTTTTGCATTAAGTATAAATCCATCCTTCTTTTTCTCCTTTACCCTACCACTACCCAGAAAAATCTTCGCCCTTATAGGGTGATGGTCAAAGAGTGAATAAGGGTATACACTCACTTTACACCCCTCTCCACTTAGGTCAAATTTTTAAATTAGTCTTTGTTAGCATATAATCTGTCTAATCTACAGTAAATCCTCCTTCCCCCTTTTTTAACATTGCACTAAGTGTACCAAATGTTGGGATTTTCTCTCTTCGTCCATTCAAGAGGGTCAAACAGGTTGAATTTAGCTTTCATTCTCTACCAAAAGTGCTTCTCATTACCCTTTCACTCCATGTCTATACCCCCTTTTTTCATCATTATGCTCAATCATATTGAAGTCACCACCCAGAATCTAGGGTACATCATAAGATTGTAAATATAATTCCATAATTCTATCCTATCCAAGTATTTTTTAGAGGCATAAATGGAGAAAATGCCAAATCTAATATCTCCTTTCTCAATTATGACCCAAAATACTTTGTTGCATGGAGAGATACTAGATGCAGTTACATACTTGGCCCAATTCTTAGCAATTAGTATAGTTTCACCACCTCTTCCTTTCTCATGCTTAGTGATAAAGTGAGTGGAGTTATTCCAAATGAATTTGAGATTGGTTTCTAGGGTAAAGCTAGTGGCATTAACTTCCTGAAGCGAGACAAAATATTTATTTTTATCAAGGTTAAGGAACCTTCTAACTTTGTATTTCCCATCAGGGGATTCAATCCCCTTGGCATTTCATGAGGTGCAGTTAAGGTTCGTGGCAATAGAAGTTTTAGGGGGCTCTATCACATTCCTAAAGCTTTCAAAGAATTTAGGGATCTTATCTTAAGTTTCAATCCTTTTAGTTGTAGGCACTGAGAACACCACACTTGTTTTATTCCTTTTTGTTTGGTATTGCTTAGACTACCCTACAAATTGGAATATTTTTTTCCTTTTTTCCTTCTTGCTCTTTTTGGCTCAAGGGGTCAGCCATGACCAGATAGTAGCTACCTATCTGAGATCTTCTCATTATCCAATGACCTACTAACTTCTACAATATCCGAAGTGTTTTAAGTATTTAATTTAAATCCCTTTACTTCCTCAGTATCACATTGAGCAACTTCACTTTTCCAGTATTTTCTATTTGATTCAACAATTCCTTTTGTGCTTATATCCATTGTTGGGAAATTTTGCCATAATGTTTGGGTATAGTCAAAGAGCACTCAAGAAAACATTGCTCTTTTTTCTTGTAATTTAGATTAGTAGGGTCTTTACTATTGTTAATAGTATTTTCAACCTCATCCTCTAAACCTTTACGCAACTCCAGGACATTATTGTCACAGTGGTTGGGTATATTCATTGAGCTATTACAAGGAGATTTTTCTCTATTTTCACCACTTAGATTACCAATAGCCTCCAAGGTACTAGTAGATTGTTGTTCCATTACACCCTTATGATTGGAGATCAAGTTTTATTTTTGTTTTGTATTAGGGTTGGATGGATCTAACCTCCTATTATTACCTTGCAAGTTACTAAATTAGTGTAATTTTTTAATTCAATTATAGAGATAATTTTTCTTACTAAATATGGTATTCCGTTGCCAACAATTTGATTTGCTTCATTCATGTTTCCCAAGTTCAAGTTTTTTTCCCTATTAATGTTGTTACTTTTTATAGTTGTGGAGCCCATTACAAATTCTTTAGACTCCACTAAGTCTCTATTATTGTTATTGATTCTCATTTTGTTATTCCATTCTATATTTTTTCTAATATTATCCATAACCAGTTGTTGTGCATTTTTCTTACCACTTACAATATCAAGCTCCTTCATCGTTGTGTATCATTTTTTATTTGAGGTTTCCAATGTTATCACAGGGAGTTTCATTTTGCTATTTCCTAAAAGCTTAGGGACAATTTTAATACTACCCAACCCTTCAACAAGTAGGTTGAAAGAGTTTATCAATCTAACACTAGAGGGGATCTTGAGGAACACACAGGTTTGCCTCTATTATTACATTGTATTTTTTCTTCCCATCAAACTAGGGATAAAAGGATAATTGATTCCTACTTCATTATTTGTATTTATATCTTTAAATGTACTAATTCAGGGTTATTGTTAACAATATTGATGGATTTTCCCCTAGATTTTTCTATTATTCTACCATTTGTGGTTTTAGAGTCACCATTCTCAGCTTTTGCCTCAAATTCTCTTGAAACCCTTTAGGTTTACTAGCATTATCATCTACTTTCATGTTAGACTAAGAATTGTTAATTCTACTGAGAATGAGAGGGAAAATTTTCCTTATGCGTCCCTCCTTTCTATACAAATAACATACATTAACATCACCCAACACTTATATACTACATGTATATGTTGATTTTTTGAGGTTAATTTCCATCCCTGGAAACAAGCTTACTAGATCCCAAGTGTCCATATGAGGGAGATAATTTTTTGCTTCATCATATTCCCAGTCAATGCTAACACCTGTGGTGGAAATCCCACAACATTGGTGGAAAATGTTTCACTATAACCCATCTAGGGCATGATAGATCCAAGATTTCCTCATTTAGGGCTTTGGGTGACCATGCGACGGCACAGAACAAGAAATTCAGGCACTATTCTAGTATTTTTTTTTACAACTTCATGCATTTTGATGCTCTTTTAGAAAAAATAAGAATAATCCATGTTGGATCATCCTGCAAAAGGAGATAGATACCTAGTTTTTTAGACCAGTTATTTGAAAACCATCCATCTAGATATTTCCTAGCTAGGAGTTTGAAAATATACATGGCTTCCATGAACACACCAACATTCCTTTGCCTATTACTCTCATTACAAATTGTGTTATTCATTTCTAAATTAGGAGAAATGGACATTTTTTAGGGTTTGAAAAGGAACACTTACCTTGTCTTCCACCATTAATTATGTTTTCATCACCTTCACTGTTCAGAAGCACATTAAATTTTGCATCAAATGAAATGGGATTTTTTCTTCTACTGCTATATCCCAAAATGGCCTAGTTTGGGAATTAGTGTCGTTCTCCCCTTTCAACCTATTTGCAAGGTCCTCGAGGGTTTTTGTACCCCTATCCATAAATTCCTGAGTGTCACGAGAATTAAAAATAGAAATTGTAGACACTAAAAAAATGTCCTGAATGATATCATACAATCGAAGTAGGTATACTAACATCGTTTCATCCTCAAACCAATCCTATTTTTAATTAATTAATTAAATTATCCTAGAAAATTAATTAATGGCATCATTTTCATCTATTAACCTAATTAATCTAATCGGGTTCATTCACCCCCTTTCATGCTAACATTTCATCCAATTAAATTAAATACATCAAGTTATTTAATTTAATCCCTAAATCTTCTTATTTAATTGAAATAACCCTAAGTTATTTAACTAAATGTCATTTCACTTTCCCCCTTTCATTAAATCACTTTATTTAGTGAAAATCATCTCATTATCCTAATTGCATGATTAAACCTTTGTTTAATTAGCAATTACTAATTAATCTAATCTCCCCACTTGAAAGGGAATATTCCTCCTTTGCACATTCCTCCAAAAGGAATATTCCCATGGAATATTCCTTCTCCTTTTGCACAATTAAATTTGTTTTAATTTTCTAAATGACTATTTTCCCTCACCCATGAGAATATTCGCCAAGTTGGGACTCATTCGCCAAGCTGGGCGAATTAGTCCAGTTTCTAGGAAAATGTGCAGGAACAAATTTTAGCCAAAAGGGTATCCAAATCTATAAAGATATTTGTTAGGCCTGTACAGTGGGACTCATTCACCAATAGTGGTGAATCAGTCCACTTTTTCTTTTCTAGAAATTCTTAACTAGATTATGTGCCTCTCAATCTGCTCTACTCTTTTTGACTCGTTTCTGAATCTGAAACTACATAATGCCACCTATAGACCTTCTCCAAGCTTCTCCAAGGCTTGGTGACAACCTTAGGATTTTGAGGACTTGAAAAAATTCTCCACCTTTGTTTCTTGGAAAATCTGCAACCTACCCCTGTAAATCACACAAAAGAAGAGGGGAAAATGTTGTGGGGGTTAGTGAATAGGGGTTTGCCTTGGTCAAACCCCTTGTTGGTAATTAAACCTTGAAATTAAAGGAAATATGAAAGGAAAATGATGAATGAACAAAAGATAATGTTGCAACTCACCAAACCCTAGCAATAAGGTGTTTCAATGATGCTTGAAATGGCTACAATGGAGGTGGTTCTTGACTCTAGCTTGAAGGATATGGATCTTGCTTGAAACACTTGCTTGGATCATGAACTCTACATCACAAATGTTAGCACAATAACAAACATGAAGAACGCAATATTTGACATGATGATTGGCGCTTCAAAGATGCTATAAAATGCTTGATAATATGCCCTTGAAATGCCTTGAATGCTCTTGTGAATGCTCAAATGCTCTTGTGAACTCTCTTGAATACTAGGTTTTGAATATGAGTGAAAGAAACTTGTATTTTACTTAATTATGCAAGAATTCCTGAAATTACAACACTACAAGCCGACATTAGATCTAGGAGAATAAACCCCGCTAGAAATTTGATTTAAATTTGAATTTTGGTCACATGGAACTCATTCTCCCAAGGTGGCGAATGAGTCCCATCACACATAATGTATGGGACCAAAAATGGAAAATGCTTAGAAATGTGTGAAACCTGCATCAAGGCCAAAAAGACCTAGGTGGGACTCATTTTTCCAAGGTAGAAAATGAGTCTCAAACACTAAATTTGAGCCACACAAGCTAGGAACACCTGAATTATGATTGTTCATTGATTGGTGTTGGGATTATCTTCGAAAAGATGCAATAAATGAGGCTTGAGGATGCAAAATAGGGCCAATTAAAGCATAAGAAATCCCAATTACTAATGAAAATCCAAGAGGAATGTGAAAGTGTGTTACAACACTTCACAACACTCCAAATAAGGCAAGATTAAGGTTGATTATGATTAAAATGCTTAACTTATTTGATAAAACCCTAGAAAAGTGTGAAAGTGTGTTACAACACTTCACAACACTTTTGCAAGGCACCATTAAAATCCCATTAGTTCACAAGGGCCTAAGACCTAATGTGAATGTGTTATCCACATTGCAACACTAAATCGAGGAAACATTAAGCCAAAATCACAAGGAGGTCCCAAACAAGTTAGAAAAAGTAGAAGGGTTACTTTTTTGGTGACTCCATTTAGCCCCCACTTTAGTGAGAGGATGAACCTGCTTCAAACTCGGACTAAAGTAGACAAACATGCATCAAGAGGGGTTCCAATGTACCAATTCTAATAAGGTGAGATGGCAACGATCAAGAGGGGTGATCAAGATCCCAAAACAAACTAACATGAGCACAAAGGAATGCACATGAGAATAATATAGAGAGAAATTACAAGTCCAAGCATACACTACCAAAGATGTAAAAAAGAGAAAAGAGCAAGATAAAAATAATCAGATCAAGCTTCGACCATTTGTCTATCCCAATGTGGATCAGATCTAGGTTGTTTGTCCAGAAAATGCATACTCACTCTAAGGTAATAGAACTTCTAGTTGTCCACCAGGTGAGAAGTCCTAAAAGGTGAGAAACATACACTCATGGTTGGTATACACTCACACACACACAAGTGGCTATGGGGAAATTTCATGCCTTGGATTGGGCTTCCCACACAGCCATACCAAAGTTATACCTCCTAATAAATTTAATAAGGTGACACCCAAAAATAATTTTTGAGCTTCATGAGGCAAGAAAAAACTTATATGCTTGGAGCTCATGAACAAACAGGATGGCACTACAAGAATGCAAGTTGTGTTATGCAAGGTGACCATATAACAAAAAAATGCAAAATGAAAAAAATAGGAAATGTTCAAAAGAGTCTTGCTTAGTTTATGTGAGGTCTTTAACTTAGGGAACATTGTGCCTAATGTCTCTAAGAGAAGACCAATCAACGAATAGAATATTCACAACTTAGGGGATGTAGTGCATCGGATCAAGCCACTACGAGGAATGCAATATGCTAAGAGAGATCACACTCCTAAAGGACATTACACCTAGTGTCATCCACAAAGTGACAAACGCATCATATTCAAAGTAAGAAGGTTGCACTAATAATCGAGAAAAAGGAAAATGCAAAAGAATAATGTCAATGTATGCCCCCACTTTAAAGAAATTTCTAAACACCATACTGTGAGAAATTACTTTAAAGTAGCAAATGAAAAATGCAAACTGTAGTGCCCCTCCATTCCCACTATGGATGTGTAGGAAGTTTGGCCTTGAAACTTGGAGACGAAGGTAAAATAATAGGGACATTTAAAGGTATGTGCTAATAAAGTTAAGTAATTGATGTTGTATATTATGAATTTATGGACATATTGATGTGATGAGAGTGTTTTGATTACCTTTGGGGTTTTCACTTGATTCTAAAATATTATTATTGTGTTGACGTGTTATTATGATTTTGATTATGATTATGTTTATTGTCATAAAGATGTACTGACTTGTGTTCAAACTTTGTGGTTGCAATATAGGACATGATCTTTGGTGAGTATGATGTATATTGTCATGTTATTATTATTATGCAAAGATTTACTTGGATAGTTAACTGATGCAGTAGTATGTTTGTTAGGATAAGTGGAAAGGGCGGCATCATACCATTGGGCATATGAAAGACATACGAACATGAGATACGATTGCTAGAATTTCTTTCCTAGTGCTTCGGCTATTATGCACATGTGCTCTAATTTGTGGGTATGTGCAGAATCATGATGGGCCAAAAAATGGCGATATGATGGGTATTTGTAAGGTATGTGGCTGACGACTTTTTTTTACCCAAAATTAATGAAACGAAAAGGGTTTTAAAGGAGATTCTCAACTTTCCATCAATATAAATTATGTTTTACATTGAATTTAATAAATAATTATAATTCATTTTCTATTTAAATTACGACTAAAGTCTGATTGATAAGTGATTGAAAAATATATATAACTTTCAAACGGTATCATATTTTTTGAATCTGAAACATGTGTCACATTCTACGCTTCGTATACTATAGGATTAAAAAAAAATTGAATTTCATGAAGTTTTGACCAAGTTAAGGTGGTTAGACGTACGAGTTTTGTATTTTTAAAAGTTGTAATAAAAAATCACAATTAATTATTTATTTGGAAAAAATTACAAAAAATATGCATCACATCCGAGCATGAGTCCTCTACTTATATCTAAAATTTTATAAAAAAATATTATCATTTTATTGTGGTTAAGGTGGTCAGACAGACACCTACTTCTTATTTTTTCCTTGAAATTTAAGTACTACTGCATTGAAATTTTAAATTTTCACCAAATAGATTTTGTTTAAAAATAAATAAACCTAGTAGTTTAGAAACTACATTCAATTTGCTACAATTTCTATTCTTACATATTTTTGAAATAATATAAATAACTTATTCAATTTTTTACGTCAAGGTTCCTAACTCTGATTTTTCTGAATTTTTTGCCACTTAAGGCCCTGTTTTTTCCATGATGATCTTGCACATACCCTTGTATGTTTGAGTGAATAGGTACTAGGCTACATCTCCACCTGAATTAGCAAGTTTGAGTGTGTCTTTAATCCCAATGGTGGTTGAGGAGATAACATCTAGGCCCAAGTTATAACCTAACCCTAGCCATTGTCCTCAATTAAGGACAATCGATTCAATGTGTGATCACCTTTTTGAGTTGTCATAGGACAATGCCTAATCTCCTTTACCCTATGTTTGGAGTGTTGCATTTATGTGAATATTCTTATGGGATATGTGGTTGTTTGATTTTGTTGTCTAGTCTTGGTTTTAAATCCCAACCTATTGGTGTTAAACCATGTGGTTAGTTGGGTTGTTATGATTATGATTAATGTTATTTATGTTTTGATGTGAATGTTTCTTTCATGTGGAGTCATTTCATGGTTTATGTTTTACCTTAGTTTGTGGATTATTTGAGTGAAGTTAGATATTGGATCAATATGTTAGTTATTATTTAATTGTTAATGTTATTATGATTATATGTATATTACGTTTTATGAAAATAAAGTTATAAATATTAATCTATTCTAATATTATATTTTTAAGTATTAATGTTTATTAGTAAATATTTAAATATTAATATGTAAGTATATGTTATATTTATGTTTTGATTTACTATTTTGGTGGAGTGATTATTTTATGGGGGTTTTCTTTATCTCTTGTAATATTTTGAATTTGTTTAATGAGAAACCCTTAACAAATGAGTTAATTATGCGAGTTAATTTAATTATTTTATTTATTTTAATTATTTTATAATGAGATGAGGATAGGTACTTTAATTTAATATTTTAGTTATTTATTTATGAGAGGATTTTATTTCCTTATTTTATTTTGGAAAAAAGAATATTTTTAGGAAAAAGAAATAAAGTTTTTATTTTTGTTTTTCTTTCTTTTTGGAATTTAATTAATTTTATTTATGAGAAAAAGAGGAAAGAGAGTTCACTTTTTTTTTGGAATTGAAATTTTAGAGGATTGTGGAAAGAAAGGGTTTTTTTTGAGTTTTTGGAAATGAGAGATTGTGACATAGTTCTGGAAATCATATTTTTTTGGGGGATTCTTCATTTTCTGAAAGTTTTTTGTCATGCTTGCAAAAAGGAAGAAGCATGAGAAAGTTGTTGCAATTTGAGGATTTTGAAAGTTAAAGTTTTCGAAGCTCAACATCAAATTTCTATCATTGTCAAGCGATGGATCCAGGTTGGATTTTGAGATATTTTGTTTAATTTTATTTTTGTGGGTAAGAATAATTTGATTGATTTCTTCTCTTTAATTTTTAAAAATAAATATTAGATAGTTTTATTTCTGTGTGTGAATGAAATATTTATTTAGTCTACAATAAAAATCAATACATATTTGTTGTTCTTGTTCTTTACCAGTAAAAGGGTCTGATTGTGTTGCTCATAAATCTATTTTTACGAACTGGGTTGGTGATCTTTTTAATGGGTTTTTTCATCTCGTTGTCGTTTAAATTTTGTCCAAAAATCTCAGAAACCCAAATCGTATTTTGTGAAATATGATTGAAACACGAAACTACTGTCAAGTTGCTCCTCTATGACTGCAAATATCTTTATTTCTCCCTGTAACCAGCCAATGGAAGATTGAAATTTTATATTTATAGGGGTTTGAAAGAGCTTAAAATAATTTTAATATTCTTTTTTTTAATATTTTATTTTGGATAAAATCTGGTTGTTGAGTTAGTCATTTTGTCATTTGACTGTAATCAAGTATTGCCGAAAAGAGGGTTTTATAGGATCTGTCTGTTGTTTTGCATTTTATGAAATTATTATTCATTTTTAGTCAATTTCTTTCACGTTGCTGAGTAGTTGACGGCTAAATCTAAAATGGGTATTTTACAGATTTTGATTTCAAATTGATATGACTATTTTATGGTTATTTTATTATTGACAGATTTGACTGTTGTCAATTGAGAATTAATTCAGTTTTAAAAGTTGTATTAGAAGGTATAACTATATTCTTTGATCTGTATTATGTTGTACCATTTTTATTTAAGTGTGTTTACTATTTGCATGTTATAAATCCCTCCATATTTGTGAGATCTTGTGTTGAAGCTTCTGCATGTGTAAAAATCACTTGTACCAAGGTTGTGCATTGTTGGTCTTGGCTATGAACTGCTAAGTTAAAGTTGGTTATCATATTATAATATTGTGAAAATAATGTAATATGCATCATTGTGGTGTTGTGGTATAATGTTAAATTTTTTAGGTTTTCTATCTGTTGTATTATGTGATTGAGTCTTTAGAAGTGTCTGGAAGTCATTGTGGAAGTCCTCGTAATTTTTGGTTGATTCTTATTTTAGTAGTCTCCATTGGATGGCTAGTGTCAACCACTTGTTGTTTATTCATTTTCTTGTGTGTGGGGCCTAGTGTTATCTCTTAGCACGGAGGGAGTGGGCCTCAGGGTTCCACATGGTAGGATGGTATTTATGAACCATCCATTGGGATTTAGGTGGTGCAATTCATGCACAACATAGAGAGTTTTTTTTTCCTTTCACTTCATTTTATAGTTAAATTTATGTGCAGGTGATATTTCCATAAAAATTGTATTCAATATGTATTATATATATATATATATTCTTTTTAGATGAATATATCTTATATATTGTAGCATTCTTGTAATGAAAGTGTAAATAGGTTGCAGTAGTATTGAAGATATATATTTATTGTTGTTTATTATGTAATAAAAAAAGGGTAGCATAAGTGGGTGGTTGGGTGGGCTCCCCCTCCCCCTCGCCACTCACATGGGCTTTGGGGTCCAGGGTGGACGTGAGGTGGCAGACGGGACGGACATGAAGTCTACGGTTTTGGCTTGTTCTTTTCACTTCAATCCTTCTAAGTTTAGTCGAATGCTGGTGTTCCCCGTTTGTTTAAGCAGTTGTCTAAGTATTTTGAAACTTCTGGAGATGAATTGGTGGCATGCCAGGCTCTGTTCTCACGGCGATGTCAGTGTGACACGTCGGGCAAGGCTATCTTCGTACTGATTGTGGACATGTCGTGTGTGAAGTTCCATTATTCACATTCATTATGGTTCTAAGTTGGATGAACGGAGGCTACATCTTAACTCATGTCAAGGACAATTTGCTTCGCCATTATTCTGTTCCGTATGCGAGGCCTGACTGATCATTATTCAGGATTTTTATCAAGCTAATGAAGTCCTTTCAATTGTTTGGGTTTCGTATTTTGTTTGGTGTTTTGTGTTTTCGGTTGCAGGGTCCGATTGTCAAATTCTTGCAAATGGATAGACTATCGAAGTCGAAGTTTACCATTCTCATCTCGGTGAAAGGTCTGGAATATTTTGGCGTTGATACTCCAATCTCTTTAGTGGCTAAGGAGAGGCAAATTGCTTTTCACGAAGTCACGGATCAGCGTTTAAAGCGCATCTTGCTTGTGGATGACCCGGCGTCAGTTGCTGCTGTGAAGATGGTCCTTGGCAAAGGGCACTTAGAAAGGAATGAATTTTCCTGAGACAATGCGAGCATTTCATCTCGGTTTCTTGCCGTGCTCTTGGATCTTGATACTCCGAAGGTTGAGGCAATGGAATTGATGGTTCGGTTGTTCCGGGACGACTTGCTTGGCGGCATTGAAATGACCCTGAAGGCGGCCTTTACTGGTAAGGGCATTCTGCATCCTGCAGACCTAGCTTCTCTATGGGAGTCAGATGATGCTGTCAAAGTATTTCCCTTTCTTCTGGATCTCAAAGGGCCCGCATTATCAAGACATCAAAATATTGCAGAAGTGGCGGTGGATTTTCTGAAGCGCAAATTAAAGATGGTGCTGGTGGTTGGGTTGGATTGGATGAAAGGTTTCACTTGTTTCGCAGAGTTAAATGGTTTCTGGTGAACTCGTGTGGTGTTGGTTTTTGCTCGTCTGGTTTCTTCTGGCTCACGGCTTGTAAATTTCGGTAGCTTTGAACTTGTGCTACATACTTTTTGTGGTTAGGCTTATGTTTCTATTCCCCTGTTTCGTTACTATTTCCTACTTTGGGACTGTATGGAGCCATTGTTTCTCCTCGTTAGCTCCTTTTTGGCTGACTGTTGGATATCTCTGGGTTATTTCCTGCTTAGCAGATGGTTGTATATCTCTCTATTATAAATAAAATTATCACCTTACGGATCAAAAAAAAAAAAAAAGGTAGCATAAGAATGTTGTATTTATGATACATATAAATTTAATTTAGTAGTAGATGTGATATGTCTTTATGTACTTCTTCTATGATGTTGATTAGAAGTAGGTTCATATGAACATAGTGCTAAATGAGCCTTAAATATAATTAAGTAATGTTACCATATGTAATTTGTTGTATGAGATTTAATTTACATTCAAAGTATTGATGTATGTGTTTTAGTGTATTAAATGTATTTTATAGGCTAAGTAAGTGTAGGTGTATTGTAGTAGCGACGTTAGTGGACCATGGTGGATAGGTGTGTAAATGGGTTATGATTAATGTTACTTTTAAGTCATAATGTGATTATGATATGATGTTAATGTAATGATGTTATCCATATTAATTTGTTGAGTTGCATTAGTTAGTGTCACTTTAGTTTTAAAAAAAAATTATTGGCATGATGTTGTATGTCTTGCATTTTTCCACCGGGTCCCTTAGCGGGCCGTTACACAAACAAGAAGGAAGACATGAGAGCCAACTTGGAAAGCCCTATGCCAAGTCATGTTTATGAGTAAAGTTACGTCATGCGAGAGAAAAGGAAAAGAAAGGGGTTGCCCCAAAAATTAAAATACCAAACACATAAGGGATCTATGGATTTGGGGTCAATATGTTATTTGCTACAATGTTTTTAGAGATCTTGGACCTGTCATCATCCCCCAAATACACAGAACTGGAAGAACGACACAAAGAGAGCAAAAACAAAGAATAACCTTTGGGTCAACATGGAAGAGACATGAATGTCTTAACGCCTTGTGTCATCCCCAAAAAGGAAAACACAAGACAAAAAGAGAAAATGAAAATTCAAAAGGAAAAGAAAGCCCTTTGGTCAACATGGAAGAGACATAGGGTGTCTCGACACCTTGCATCATCCCCAAAAGGAAAAACACAAGACAAATGAAAAAGAGAGATAAAGAAAAAGGAAAAGGAAAAGGAAAAGGAAAAAGAAAAGGAAAAGGAAAAGGAAATCCTTTTGGGTCAACATGGAAGAGACATAGGTTGTCTCAATGCCTTTCGTCATCCCCAAAAGGAAAACACAAGACAAAAAGAGAAAATGAAAAGGAAAAAGAAAAAGAAAAAGAAAAAGAAATCCTTTTGGGTCAACATGGAAGAGACATAGGGTGTCTTGACACCTTGCATCATCCCCAAAAGGAAAAGGAAAAAGATATAAAGATAAAAAAGTGAAAGAGATACACGACATAGAGAAGAATAATAAAAATAGAGGAATGTCACGGAGAGAGAGAACATTAAATATAAAATTATGGGGGATCACATTATGCACATGCAATCACACAAAATAAAATGAAAAATAAATCAGGAAAAAGGCTAGTAAGGAAAATACGAGTCAACCTATGAGCGGGTCATCCACCTCCCAATCATGTTCTATGTATATCGAAGGTAGGAAACTATCCAAAGGGACAAGAGCAAATGTTGAACTAGGAGAAGCACAAGGAGATTTGTCATTTAAGCTCATGGAAGAGGAAAACAATGTATTCAGTTCATTATGCACCTCTTTGTCAATTTTAGCAACCTCCTCATCATCATCTAAGTTAATCACAACAGGAGGTCGAAGGATAATGTCCATAGAAACGTTCAACTCTTGTTGTGGAGATTGCATTGAATTTTCTTGTTTCGGCTAGGGAGGAGGGTCATCATGCATTGCTTCAGTCAAGTTTGGGTCTTGATTTTCTTTGTCTAATTCTTCTTGTAACTTGTGAGCAATGGCATGACGTTGATGCCTACACTCTCTAGCACTTCTGTTTCTTTTGGTTTTGTTCTCAAGTTGCATTTGTGTAGGAACAGGTTGATCAACAGTAGGTTTCTTTTCTTCCCTAAGGGGAGGAACAAAAGGAACCACAGGAGGTTTTTCAACCATTTTATCTTTGACTTTGTAAATTAGTTTTATTTTAGGAGGTGTTACGGGGTTGGTTTCATTGTCTCTTGGTTGTTTATAGGATGTAGATGAAGTTTTTGTTTTTGGTTGGTCTTGATTGTTTGGTTCTTGTTTAGGTTCAAGAATGGTTTCGTCCAGGATGGTAGCTTGAGATGTTGATGGAGACATGTTTCGGAGAGACATTTTTGCTATCTTCTTTTCCTTGAACTTTTGATAGGACAAGAAAAAGAAGTCTTCTCAAGGTTTTATAGGTTCCATGGGTTCAGGCCAAAAGGCCTCTAGAGGGAAATTTTTTCTTTGGAAGACAAGGGGTTAAAGCCGCTATGGTGGACAGTGAATATTTCATTTTCAAAGGGAAAATTTAAACATTTATGCACAACCGAAAGGGACATCTTTCATGGAGTGAATCCATGGGTGTCCTAGCTTCACACGAAATTGGTCTGACTATGGGATGATAGAGAATGTGGCATCTAATGTTTTTGGTCCTATCTGCAATAGTAAGGCGATCGATCCTATCATAGGTCAAGAAAAACCATTGTGTGTCTTGATCCATGCTTTCAATTTATCATATTCATCTTGATAAAGTTCATGCAAAAGAAAAATTCCTCGGTGATCACGTTCTCTCCATATGCGGGATCTATTAATATCCCATTAGTGGGCTTGTCATAGATACGATGGGATATGTAAAGAGGAACGTCGGGAAAAATTTTAAGTGTATTCTTAGAGGAGATTTAGAAAATTCAAGAGAAATCTTAGGTTGTCCCTTACGGGGGATGATGTCTATCATCCCTACCATTTCATCTATAGGATTGACATTGATAGCATTATTTAGAATAGAATCATTGTTTTCATCATCTGTATATCAATAGTCATCACATCATTTTTTGTAGTTTCACTTGCTTTGACAAATGAAATGTTATGTTTGGGCATTGGGTTGGTGAAAATTTTCAATTTTTTGTTAGAAGGGGTAACGGACTTATTGCCTTGATCACTAACACCTCCAATGGATAGACGGCTGAAATCAATGAGGTCTTCCACAAGATGTTTAAGACGCTTGCAATGTTTTGTTTCATGTCCATTTTGTCGATGATAGTGGCAATAAGCATTTGATTTAAAGCTTGGGGGTAAAGGCTTATTAGGGTTAGGTGTTCTGACAAGAGGTAAGGTAATCATTTGTTTGTCTAGAAGTTGGGACATGGTATTATGAAGGGTATCAGGCAAGGGAGTGAATTTTATTTTGGAGTCTCCATAACTAAAAGGGACTGTGGCTTTGACAGTAACTACTTGGCTATTGACATTTTGAGTTGTTTGTTGAGGGGGATTGAATCGAAAGAACCCTTTTTTTTTCTAAAAGGTTGGCATTGTTTTGGTTTGTGGGCTCAAATCTCTCAATTCGGCTAGAAGTGGACCTTGTATCTTGACTGCTAATTGAATTTTGATAATCACAGAAGGCAGTGCACAGGTGCATGAAGGATGGGAATTTCATCATAGTCAACTTGTCTTGTATTTTACTTTGCAAATTTTCTATGAACATCTTTTGAAGGTGTGGGTCGGGGACCTTGACATTGATTTGGGGATACAGTGATTGATAGTGGGAGATAAAATCAATTATCTTTTCTTCTTCTTTTTGCTTGGATCTCATCAAATCAGCTAAGGTCATTTTTGGATTCATATGTACTTGGAAATGGTTTACAAATGCATCAACAAGTTCATTGAATGAATGAATTTAGTTGTTCGGTAAAGAAGAGAACCATTCCAAGGCAGTATCTTTCAAGGATCTAGGAAAAAGTTTTTCCAATACTTTATTGTCAACAACAAAGTCACTACATAAGGTAGTGTAGGCATTAACATGGTTAGAAGGATCTCCCTTCCCTCCATATTTCTCAAATCTAGGCACCTCTACACCTTGTGGCATCGGTGTTTGTAATATCTCCAGGGAAAATGGACTACTTTTAACATAATATGTAGGTGGACCATTTTGATTTTGGTTTATGGTGGAAATTTTCTTTTGAATGGATGAAACAGTTTGGAAAAGTTGTGTTATGAGAGGTTCATTGCTTGTGTTATGAGATGGAAATGAAAATGGTGATGTAGTGTATGTGGTGACAAGTGAATGGAATGGTTATAGGTGGTAAGGCAAGAGATATAACTTGTGATGCCACATAGGAACTAGGGATGCTAGCAGGAATACCTAGGGAAGGAATCACATTACTAACTTGTTACATTGTTATTGTGACTTGGGGGTTGGTGTAGGTAGGTATTGAGGCAATTGTTGTGGGAGGAGGAATTTGAGTTCCTCCTTTGCTTGTGACATTGCTTGTGGGAAAAGGGAAACTAGTGGTTGAGGGGAGATTTTTTCCAAATATTTCAACAATATTTTTCATAAGTTCAAGGCCATCATCCCTTTCAAGCATGCGGTGAATGTTTTCTATGGTAGGAATTGTAGTGGTTGAAATATTTTCAAGGCTTATTTTATGTTGTAAGTTTATTAGGTCCTCATGAATATGAATTATGTTTTCTTGCAAGATGTTGTCATTCCTTGGTTCAACTTGCATTTTATTTGAAGGCAAGGAGTTGCTAAGGGTGGTATCCATACCTAGTGTACTAGTATCAATACTAGGAGTGGAAGCTCTAGATAACCCAAGATCCACAATGATTGTGCTATCACAGGATGACATGAGTCTTGAACTTCTTCTCACTATGGTATTAGCAATAGGACACCAAAAACTCATGCAAAGGCTACTAAATGTGGGGTGAATGTAAATGAAATTTAAGATAATAAGAATAAAATTCTTATAACTAAAATTCTGGAAAGTGAAACAAATATACATAAATAGCAAACAAAAACTTAGAAATTGAACTATAAATGCCAAAAAATGTAGTGAAAAATATGCAAAGGGACTCATTCGCCCAAGGTGGAAAATGAGTCCCAGACACTAAATTTGGGCCACACAAGCCAGGAACACCTAAATTATGATTGGTCATTGATTGGTATCGAGATTATCCTCGAAAAGATGCAATAAATGAGGCTTATGCATGCAAAATAGGGCCAATTAAAGCATAAGAAAGCCCAATTATTAATGAAAAGCCTAGAGGAATGTGAAAGTGTGTTACAACACTTCACAACACTCCAAATTAGGCAAGATTACTTGGTTGATTATGATTAAAATTCTTAACTTATTTGATAAAACCCTAGAAAAGTGTGAAAGTGTGTTACAACACTTCACAACACTTTTGCAAGACACCATTAAAATCCCATTAGTTCAGAAGGGCCCAAGACATAATGTGAATGTGTTATCCACATTACAACCCTAAATCAAGGCAACATTAAGCCAAAATCACAAGGAGGGCCCAAACAAGTCAGAAAAAGTAAAAGGGTTACTTTTTTGGTGACTCCATCATTGAATGCATATGCACTTCTCTCATGCCACTCAGCAATCTTGAGAATCAAAATAATTTCCTTGACATTTAGTATAATCACCCACATATTTCAATTTGGATTAAAATTAATCCCATGTTAGTGTAGGGAAAAGGCATTGTGTGTGTTCTCTCCTTGCTTCATGCAATCGCGGAGATTGAACTACAAACGCACTTCCTTGCTTTTGTTTATCTTTAGAGGGCCTACCTCCCCCCTTTGAAATGAGGGAATTACCCAAGCAGAAAAAGATAAATCCAAGCTCTTTCAAACCATTATATAAGTAATGTGTTTATGACGAAAGTCACAAACAATAGGTGTGAATGTGTCATACCGACAAGTGTTACCCTTACTATCCATGTGATATGTTAAAATCTCTTCTTAGGAAGAGACTAGGAGGCCTCTTGATTGACCATAACCTTGAGCTAATATTTCCACATGTATGACCACCTTGAACGAAGTCCCTTATTACGAACCAATTATTTAGAATCTAAAAACCCTTATGCTTGCTAGTGCAAGAACAGTCATTTCGATGCCGCCCCACATTTTACTATTTAATTGTCCAAACAGGAAAATCCTTAGGATCTTTGGATCTTCGGTATTTTAGATTTGGTGGTCCCGAGAAGTGTGTGTCATGGAAGGGAGCCAGTGTCTCCAAATCTCTATTTGTTCACATTGTCTTAGTGTTTGGAGAAATCCAAGTGGGGATTCAGCAAGTAGTATCTTCTAAACCTAGGGTGGTAAATTCTTGTGAGTAAATGTAATACTTTTCTTGGTTCCAAAACATGGTAAAAAAATATCAACAAAGTCTTTTCAAAATTTCAAACCCTTTGGTCTAAGTATGGATACCCTTTAACAAAACCTTGATATTAATGCTTGTCCTAACAATTTATTCTTAGAGACTCCTGAGTATTTTGGTTTATATCTCAATCCATACTTCCCAAAGTTAACATAGGCAACTATGGCTTCAACCTCATGATTTTCACAAAATGGACCTTGTGAAATTTATGATGTTTTTGGCATAGACATTTAGTTTGAGCTTAATCTATACAATTGTTTGTGGTAAAAAGAAACTCACTTAAGCAAGATAAATTGATAAATTGAACCCCACATGACTATTTGGTGTCTGATAGCTTCAGTGGAACAACCAAACCTTACACTCGCTGTCATATAAGGAAAACATTACAAAACATTGAGTCCAAAATCATTGAGTTCTATGGTCAAAATCATTGGGTCCTATTTCCAAAATCATTTTAGTTCTATTTTACTAAAATCATTGAGTCCTTGGGGTTTGATCACTTTAGAGGTATAGCATGTTTCTCACTACCTTGGTCTTGGAAAAAAAAAGTTCATTCTAGTTCAACATTGGGTCAAACATTTCATCCATCCTTCATCATATTTCATCCTTCACTTCACCAAACTTTGCAAAATTTTGAATACACCAACACCTTTTGACTTCAATATCTATCCAACCAAAACCCTAACTTAGCTATTTTGTATGTGAAATGAACCCTTTTCCATGCATTTGGTTAAGTTAGTTATCATCTTTGAACTAGTTCATCTTGAAGGTCACGAATCTACCCTAAATATTTCCAAGTTCATCAACATCTTTTATCCAAACATCAAAACATCAAACCTTTAAGTCTAAAGTGTTGTCCAAAAGTTTAGAAAGTTCATCCCCCTTATCATTGGTCCAAAACACCTTAGAGGTTTACTTTTGCAACAAGGTGAAAACACAAGAAAATAATGGAATATAAACTTGATTCATACATCATGAGTGATCTAAATAAATCAAACTATCAAAGCCTTACAAATACCAATTGATTATCAGAACTCACATTTATACAATCCACACATGGGATCATTATATCCTACAAACCTCATTGCTCCAACAAATGTGAGTATGCCCAATCTAAATTTTGGAACACCTTTCCCTATGGTAGATTTAAATCAAATTCAAAACCTACAAATCTATCAACCAAATGATCAATACATGAGTCTTCAACAAAACAACATTATCCCATCAAATCAATACATGCCAAATGTGAGTATACCAAATACAAACTTATCAAACATGAACATATCAAATCCACACTTGGTGAACTATGGGATAGATATGTTTGGAAATCACACCAATGTTGTTCAAAATCCAAACAATATGTTGACAAATCAATGTATTGATCCAAATCAAGGTAACACCATGCAAAATCAAGGTTACCTAAATTAAAGCAATGTGTTTTCCAACCATGAAAATGTTCAATGCCAACCTGTAATGAAAAATCTAAACATCATCCAAATCAAAACATTGTCTAAAATCAATTTGTGGATGATCCCATACAAATACCACAAGTGTATATTCAAAATATGCTTGACCAACAACCAAATCCACTACACCAAGGGTATCAAAATCAAAATCAAGATCAAATTATGTGAAATCAAATTGCTATACTTAGAATTTTTGTTGATTCATATCACCAAGAGACATCTCCACTCCAGAATCAACACACTCCCCCATTGGTTAAACCATGTCATCAAAACATTGAGTTGTGTTCGCAGCCACATCAAGAACAACATCTTCAATATCAAGAAGTCGGATATCAAAATCAACAACCTCAACAACAAGAGCAATCACCACATCTCCAAGATGAATCTCAACAAGAAAAAATCTCACAATATGACAAACGTGAATACACTCCTTTAGGGGATCCAATCGAATCAGCATTAAACACGTTAGTCCATGATAAACTTATCAATCTTCTAGAATCATTAAATGGGGGTGAACCTAGCATCAAGTTCCCATGGGATGGTGATAATTCTTATTTTGAATACCATAGTACAAAATGTCATCAAACTCAAAGATCTCATCCAAGACCTTCTTGATCAAGAGAAAATAATTGTTGAAGACAATGATCAAGATTCAACCATTAATGATGGAAGTGACAATCTCCCCACCACAATTGTTGAAAATAATGATCAAGATTTATCCATCAATGAGAACCTTGAATATTTTTCTACCACATTCGATGATCAAATCAACATACATCAAGACTCATTGTTAAATCATGATCAAGACCCATCAACAATATCCAACAATGATCCATTTCAAGAAGCATTCACATCATTTGATCCTATGATTGAAAATTGACAATATCCCCGCCACCATGTTTGAGGAAATAATTCAAGATTCATTTGCTAATGATCATGTTGACAATGTCTCTACATCACCTAATGAGTTAGAGTACATATCTCAAGAATTTATTCCATTTGAAGCATGATCAACATCTTTCACCAAAGTCTATCAATGGTCCTTTCCAAGACATATTGACATCCTTTGACCTCATGGTTGTAGATATTGAAGGAATACTCAATTAAACACTTGATCCAAATCCACTCAAAGATCAAGAAAATATTGAGCCAATACCCATGCATAATGAAGACATTCAATAACCCTTTGCAAATAATCCATCCTTTGAAATTGATCCATGTCAAGAACATGAACCAAAGCATATTGAAGATAACACCACACCGAGTCAAGATCAAGGATCCATATCCCCAAGATACTACCATGATCTAATGGGTATTCTCCAATCCATACAAGATGTCACAAATAATGATCATATCCATATATCACATACTCCTCCATCTACCCATGAGATTCTCACTCCTAATGGACATGTAGATGATCTTCATCCAAAACAAGAGTCTCATAATCTTGATATAATTACCAAGGAACAAGAGTCTCCTACTCTTAATATCTTTACACATGATCAAGGCATAGAAAAATCCATAGACATATCAAAAATTGATCATGAAGAATACATCTACATGGATGGTAAATCAAAAACATCCTTTGAAGAGCAAGCAGAAAGGGATAATAAGGAAGACTCCTATATGGATTGTAAAGCATCAGTTCACCTTTTAAAGAAACATCAAAATCAGACACATCCTCCATACATATTAAATAAATTGAGTATGAAGATGTCAAGAATTATCAAAAATTAGAAAATCTAAAAAATCTTGAACAACGAGGAAATGGTTTGTCAGCAGCAAAATCAAATCATGTTAGTAATAACCCCATAATACTAGCAGCAACTTTATCTAGCACAAACACCAACATGGGGAGCACAAAGATTCCTTATAAGGAAATAGCTACCAACACTCCAACCATTCATATCATGAATCACCGTCCATGCATCTTTCCACCCCCTAATTGGGACCAACCACAAGAAAGAGGTTTATCTCAAAGAAAAGAGAAAAATATTGAAGCAAGAGAATCGACAAAGAAAAATGGAGAAGAAAAAATTGAATGCATACCAAAGAAAAATAAAGAAAATCATCCCTATCACACTCCATTAGTCAAAGAAACTATGGGGAAAAATCAAAAAGGGAAGTTAATCCATCAAACGTGTCTGTCAATACAATGAAAGCTTCAAGAGTGATTTACAAAGTATATAAATAAGTTGGTTCCAATCGAATCTCCATATCCACCCATCATTGCTAATCATCTCAAGTTTGGAGAATCAAAGATTCCAAACTATTGACCAATCCATCTGCATCTCATATCCCTCAATGCATTCCACCATCCACTTCAACATCCATGATATCCAAATCTTGTATTGACAATGTGTTGGAAGTAACTCTATCATAAGGACTCTAAGGGCACTCTATCGCGATGTGCACATCTAAGTAAGGTCAACTCCGGTATCGATAAAGAAGATGAAAAGATCCAGGGGTTACATTCAAGTTCATGTATCTTAGCAAAACAAATCCTCCAAGCAAGATATCATTGGCACATCATGACAACAACATCTTGAACCATAGATTTTTGGCACCAATGCATTTCTCTAGCTCTTCTAGGGTTTTTCACCAAAAAGGAGAGAGGTAGGGCCAAAAATGCTAAGGGGTTCATTCAAATTATGTTATGTATGATGTTATCTAAGCTAAATGAAGTGAACTAAATGCAAGTAAGTGATTTAAATGAGTGATAATGAATATAAAACTAAGATTTAAACTATGTTGGAAAACACACTATGATATGCAAACAATGAACTAAAAGATGATTAAATGCAAAACAGAAAGAGAAAGGTTGAATTAGAGTGCACCTGGCCAAGATTTGAAGAATTTGAAATGTCTTGAATGTTTTTTAAGATTACTGAAAATGAACAGTGGGACTCATTCGCCCAGGGTGGCGAATTAGTCTTGCTACTGGTGAAAAACTATCAGAAGCAAGTTTATGACTGTCGGGATCCAGAATCTGACAAAACCTAGATTTTCAGTCTTAAGGTGGGATTCATTCACCACTAGTGGCGAATCAATCCTCTCCCAAAATTCTGAGAAATCAGGAGACAACTCTGCAACACCAGATCTGGAAATGTCTACCTGTCAGGCTGCCGAAGTCAATTCTACAAGAAACAAATAGAAAACCTTCTCCAAGCTTGAATATGATTGAGTTGACTTAAAGCACCTAGTTGACTTGTTGACCAATCTTCAATCACCTAAATGCTTCTTAAATCTACATACCTAGGTCTACAAACACACATGCAAGAGGGAAAAATTAATTGAGGTTAGCAAATAGGGGTTTTCCTTGGTCAAACCCCACTTTGGTAATCAAACCCTTAATAAAATAATGAAATGCAAGAGAATGATAAACAAATAACATGCAAATGCTATCAACTTACCAAACTCTTGTTGATGAAAATTTGAAATTGTATCAATGGATGCTCCACAATGCATGATGAATGCTTGATTTGATGTCGCAAAGTGCTTGAATGCTTGAGTGAATGAAAACATTGCTTGGATGTGATGTGTGATTGTAGGAGATGTAAAATGAGGTGAAAATCACTTATTTATACCATCTTGTGCCTTAGTAACCTATTAATACCTCATCACAGGCTGACATCAAGTGATTTTGAATAAAAACCCAAAAGGAAATTTCAAATAGTTTGAATTTGGATCCAAGGGGGACACATTTTCCACCCATGGCGAATGGGTCCCACCTAGGACCTGAAAATGGGTGTCAGGAATTATCTTGTATTTAATGTTGTTTGTCAAGCTTACATTCAAAAATTCACTTAATTAAAGCTTATAAGGGCATAAAAGGGTCAAATAAAGCATAATAAAGGTGTAAATAGTGAAGTTGTGCCTAGAAAAGCATGAAATCTTGTTACAAGTCCTTACAACACTTCAAAATAGGACTTGATTAGTGATGAAAATGTTATTTTTAGGTGAATTGTAATGAATAGAGTCTAGAAGAGTGTAGAAATGTTTTACAACACTTCACAACACCTTCACAAGACGTCATTATTTGAATTTTAGTACATAAATATGCATGTTCAAGCCACATAACAATATAAAATAAAAGCAAAATAGACCAAGCATAATGAAACAAGACCTAAAAGCCCATGAAAACTACATGGGGCCATTTTTCTACAACACATTTAGCCCCCACTTTAGTGAGAGGATGAACTTACTTCAAACTCACACTAAAGTAGCCATGAACATCAAGAAGAGGGTTCAAATGCACTTACGTTAGAAAGATGGAATAAAAATGATCAAGAAGGATGATCAAGCCCCCAGGATGAAGATCCCATGGCAAACTAAGCATAGAACAAAGGAACACACAAGTGTTGAAATGAGAGAATCGGATGAAGCTTCGATCGTCTGTCCAACTAGTTGTGGATTAGATCTAGGCTAATTGAGAATGTATACTCACTCTGGGGTGACAGAACTCATGACGGTCCTATTGGAACCAGAATTTTCATAAAAAAATATAAGTATTTTATCATTTGAAACTCAAAATTCCCACTCTCATTTTCATACTAAATCACATTATCGCTTTTCAAGGTCATTTTTACCCTTTACCGTGTTACCTCTATCACATTAGCCACCCCTCATAACACCCATATCATACCTCCCTACCACATATCATCCCCAAGCAACTCGCGGTACGACAGTGAGAGCAGCCACTACTATATACACTATACCACTATACCTTGGGGGTCAAGACATAGCCCGCGGTAGAGTGGTACATTGAAGAAGGATACTAAGGAGACATACTGCAGTACTGCAGGGGAGAAAAAAGTGACACAAGGTAGTGTGGTAACCAAGCCGTTGGGTCATTTAAAACACACCAATCACATTAGTCAACATCAAAATATAAAATTGAGCTTGATACAAAGATTTGAATTGTGTGAATTTATGAGTCAGGAGTAAATGCATCTTGGTGTTAAAATACATGAAATAAGTTAAGATGTTTCACTCGTAATAGCTAAAATCAATTTGCAGATGAGCTCAAGTTAAGGGAATGAAGGGAATTCTTTGAAGCGACTTCTATATCTGGGTAAGTTTTGCTCATCATCTTCTGTCAATTTCGTAAGATGGCACCAAAAAAGACTAAAGTAGGAGTTAAAAGGGATGAAACCAAAACTAGTAAACCATCATTGCAGTCCCCATTTATTTCCTTGTTTCCTAGTTCAATAGACAAAGGACCTAAAAAAGTTTTCAGACTTAGCTCAACGCTGTAGGGACCCCATTATACCCCAGTCAGGTTGGATCCTTTATTGGTACTTCTATCAAAAGAGGAACAACAAGGTTTTGGCATCAAACCCATGGGCCCTAGATTTGGCTAAATTGATTGTCCCTGTATGTGCATAAAATTGGTCATGTTTAATTAATCCTGACATTTAATTAAATATTTATTATTTAATTAATTTCTCTAAAGTCTTCTACATGTAATTAAATTTAATTAATTTAATTATATTATTCATTCATTTTATTCTCCCAACATAATTGAATAAATTTATTTTATTTAATTATCTCACATGTCTACTTGATTAATTAAATAAATAAATTCTATTTATTTAAATTAATTATCATCTTTTTAATTTAATTAAATCTTTTGTTTTAATTAAATTTAAAGTATTTATTTTCTTCTATTTAAAACTTTCTTCTAATTAATTAAATATTTTATTTAATTAATTTCATAACACATGTCATTTCTTCAAATTTAATTAAATATTTTATTTAATTAAAGATCTTCTATTTTCTTCAAATCATAATTAAATATTTCATTTAATTATAAAATCTTCTGATTTCCTCAAAATCTTAATTAAATATTTATTTAATTAAGAAAAATCTACATGCACCCATAAATAAATAATTGAATTTGATAATTCATTATTTATCTTCTCAATATCTTTCCATTATCTTCTAAAAAAGATGATTTTGTTAATCATCTCATCTTATCTCTTCCACAAAAATAGAAAAATCATGCTTTATTCGTTTTCTTCTATTTTTCTCTCCAGTCTCATCCATCTTCGACCGTTCAATCTATTAGGAATTATTATAGCCGTTGATCAACTCAGCCAATCAAAATCCTTGAAAAACTCTATAAATACATGTGCAAATCCAAGCATTGGTTACACACACACACATACAGATAAACACACACATGCAATTACGCTTATGCATTTGCATCTTTAGCATTCTATCAATAATCATATCTTAGCAATAATTTGATCATAGCATAGCATAAACTTGCATCTTAGTATAATATGAATTTTAGTTTAAATCGCATTCTCTAGTAGTCCATTTCGTTGAGCTTGGCATACTAAATATGAGAGCAACTTGAATCAACGAAATGCTGGAGATAGAGAGCAATAAAATGACTTTGAGGAAGCTGCACTGAGAGTTTGTTTATTTTTCTTTAAGCTTCTTTGATATAAGGTTTTATTGATTGTGTTTTGAATTCATTATGATAGGCATATTTTCAGCCTTCAATTCATGCATCTTTCCATCATCTTAGGTCCATACCAGCATCATGCTGCCATCATTTTCCTAGAACGATAATGTCTTACAATGGCTTGATTAATGTACATATTCATTTCAGCGAGGTATGTTAATACTGGGGGCAAATGCTGACATACTGGGGCAATCAACTTTTAGGGTTTACTGAAATAGCTAGACAACGACATCAAATAAAATCATGTGAACACACAATCAAATCCTATGAACAACTGTCCAATCATTGATCCAAAGCACAACAGTTTTCAGCTAAGTACCATATCACGACTCATATCTGGATGATCTATAATCTGAATAATGTTTGGAATAACAGTATTTCATTTTGAACAATGGTTGTTTCATTTTTTATATCATCTCTCTGGAGCACACTCGATGATGTACTGAACTAGAGTGGTGAGGAAAGAGGATGATTTTTCTTTGTCTATTGTCTTGAGATTGCTATCAATCCGGTGCAAATATGTTGCGAGACATGATTTCCAAAGCAATATCATTGATGATAGTTCCACATTTGCACCAGAAAGTAGTTAACCTTTGTCTGTTTACGCAAGAAATGCTTAGGTCATCTCAGTTCAATTATACCCTGATGCTTGTGTTCGCTTGCTATATCAAAAATCATGAAAGTTGTACTTAGGTCATCATCGGTGCTAATTTCCCCTCTGATGCTTGTACATACTTCCAACATTTTAAAAGGCTCTATGATGATTCAAAAAAGCTAACAAAAGGCTCAACAAATGGTTTATTTCATTTAGTTGCATTTCATTCTAGATCAGTGTATATTACTGCATAGTCGATTCACATCAGAGTTTTGAAGGGCTAACAAAAATATCAATGGTTGTCATATCTCTTTGGAAGTTACTTGTGGAGGACATTTGTAAAAATTCTTCATCAAATGTTCCCTTATCATTCATTTCACTATCATTTCATCTAGGTCCTATCATTTATCATTTATCATTCATTTGCATATCAGCTAGATCCCTTATCATTTCATATCATTCATCTCTTAGGTATATCATATCACTGTCATATTATCATTTCATTATCGTTCATGTCATTATCATATCATATCATTTTCACCTTATTCAAATTCCTCATCATTTCATTATCATGTCACTCATCATTTCATTATCATATCATTTCATTATTATTATCATTTCATATCATTTAAAATCATTCATCATTTCATATTATCATTTCATTATCATTATCATTTCATATCATTCAAATTCTTCATCATTTCATTATCATATCCCCTTCATTTTCATATTATCTATCATATCATATCATTAACATCTCACTTATCATTTTCATATTCATTTCATTTTCATTTTACACATTTGCATCTCATTTATCATTTCATTTCATTATCCTTTCACTTATCATTTCATTATCGTTCATTTCATTATCTTATCATTTTCATTATCCTCTCATTTATCATTTCATTATCGTTAATATCATTTCATTATCCTCTCACTTATCATTTCATTTCATTATCCTCTTATTTATCATTTCATTATCATTCATTTCATTATCATATCATTTCATTACCCTCTCACTTATCATTTTGTTTCATTATCCTCCTATTTATCATTTCATTATCGTTCATTTCATTATCATTTCATTTCATTTTATCATTTCACATCATCGTCATTACAAAACATCACATTTCATCACATTCATCATCTCATCATACATCTCATTATTTTTAATCATTTAACTTCATATCGTTATTCATATCATTTATCATTTGTCACATTACATTCATATCATACCTTTAATCATCCTATCATTTTTCATATCAATTCATATTACAAATCCATGATGCATATCATAAACACAACATTCATTTTCCATCATATTATCATTATTTACTTGCATTTGAAAATCCAAAAAACAAACATTCCATACATGCATTTTCATATCATTTTCCAAACAACATTTTTCATAAAACATATCAAATATCCCATGACATATTCTCATAACCACATCATAGGTCATCCACCTGCATGACATCATTAGTACACATCATCCATCATTTTTCACCATCATCATAAACACATCATATCAAATCATCTTGCATATCATGTTAAGTCATCAAATCATTCAAATGCATACCAAAATCCATAACATATAGAAATAAATGCATATCACATAATCATCTCATAAATACACATCACATCATCAAAAAAATCATCGCCACTGCATATCATCGCTCATCATAAATGATACAAATGTCCAATGTCCAATGAAACTGAAAATTCCAAAGAAGGATACATGGGATATGATCAAAATCAGTATAAATGCTCCAAAAAAATGATATACATGTGTGAAATACATCACATCATAAACTAGTTGGTCAATGCCCCTGATAGAGCTGGTCCGGAAGGAGGTGGCCTGCCACTAGTAACTGCGTATGGATCCTGCCGAGGCCCAGTAACCCCCATGCTCTGTGTGGCTGTCTGCGACCTGCTCCTGGTCCTACTACGAGACCGTGGGAATGGCTCCCTGCACTCAGGAGGACACAACTTCTCATATCTGACACGGTAGTACTTTGCCTCCCTCGCCATCTCCATGCCCTCAACAATAGCCTCTCACAAGGGTGCACTCTCTACAGTTCCCATAAGCCTCTGAGCGACACCCTCGGCCTCCACTGCCCTCTGTCTCAACGCATCCCTCTCTATCATCAACTAGGCTATTTGTGGGTCTAGGGCAGGCTGAGATACCTATGCCTGTGCCTGAGCCTGTGCCTATGCCTGAGCCTACAACTGTGCTAGCTGTGCCTGTAGTTGTGCAAACAATCCATGTGTCTGCATCGACTCTGCAACTGCACCTGTTGTCCCTGCAATATCTGCACCTGGGCCTGAAGGGTATCTATCTATTCCTGTTGTGATGAGGAACCAACCCTGATCACTGTCCTCCGCCCAATCCCTATCCTCAACCTCCGCATGATCTGGACACCCCTCAGAATATCTAGCCTCAGCCTCACTAGCACCTACCCCTCATCCCCGCCATCATCCCCATCATCCCCATCAGAGCTATCCTTCTCCTCTCCACTCTCCTCCTCACCTCCCCCAACCACTACCTGCTCCTCACCTACCACATCCTCCTACCTCCCTACCCCTAGCTGAGGTACCACCAAAATGGGTGTTGGCTCATCAGGACCGGTAAACCATGGAAAGGGATGTGTGTGATAATATACTGAGTACTCATCAGACATATCCACATCAATAACATCTCACTTGTCATCCCATGCCTCAGGTGCTAGAGTCGTATACTTTGTATAAGCTATCTGGTATGAAATACTAGGTCCCCATCCCGCCTCATCCTTGCTCTGCGCATAGTGAGCAACTCCCTAAGGCATACCCTAAGTAAATCCAAACTATCGCTGTACTAGCATGGCCAAAAACCTCTCAATGATGAAAGGGGTCCTCCCTATCAAAAATCATGGAATACCTACAAATGGCATCTCCAGGTGATCTATATCCTGCGGCTCACAATCTAGGTATGGCTGCCATATCACTGCATCAAGATCATCGAGGCACCGTCTCCAGTAATCCACCTTGCCCAGCTTGGGCTGGAGAAGGAACATAGCATAAGCATACGCATAAGGTCTCCCTGGTGGCCTCACTCTAGGACAAGCCGGTCTCGTCACCACCATATGCTCCCATGCCAAATCTGAAGCAATGTCACACTGCACAATAAACTAGATGCACCCTTGTATACTACCCGATGAAGGTCATGATATAAGTGAGCCAACATACAGCTCCCCCAGGCATATCTTTGAGGCTGTCCAAGCATCTGCTCTAGGATCTGCCCCCATCCCACTGATAGCCCCTTTGATCAGCGATCCGGACAAAGGATCCCTCCAATAATCGCACCCAAGACTGTCAGCAAGGCTAGGTATCCTCTGAAGTCAGCCCATGGTACCCAGTACCATGCTATCTGTGCATCCCCAAACACTCTCCTCAACGCATCTATACCACCGAGCTCCTTGTGATCATAGAACACAAGGGCGCCAACCACTGGAATACCTAATATCATGTACACATCCTCTGGAGTCACAGTCACCTCACCAATTGGCAAATGAAAGGTGTTGTGCTCCGAATTCCACCTCTCTGCCAGTGTGGTCAACAGTCCCCTGTTGACCCGAATCGGCGATATAGCCAACAAGGGTCTCTATCAATGCTACATCAGTGGGTGTCAGCTCAGGTATCCTATCCCACCCTGCCGAGTGTCACTCCCTAATCTGGAGGTTTTTGAAAACCTCCTATTTTTTTGGTTATCACAACAACAATCAATGAGCATCATATCAATGATTCAATCCCAATCAAACAAAATCAATCAGATCCATGTTTATCTATCAAGTGACCCATATTAGTGAACCATATCAGTGACCCATATCAGTGAACCATATCAAGTGACCCATATCAGTGACCCATATCAGTGAACCATATCAAGTGACCCATATCCAATTAACCATATCAAGTGCTCTATCTAAATGACTCATATCATGAACTCAATGCTAAATCGCTCTATCTGAATATCAAATCAAGTTACTCTATCATCATATTACTATTTGTTTTCTTTTTCAGGAAAGTGAATTTATCAACGATCAAATCATTTTCTTATTTGTACTTCAGTCATGAATACAAATAGGTTTGAATCACATTATTTACTATTTGCTTTCTATCACAGAAAAAAAATTTATCAAAAGTCATATCACACATCTACTCTTTGTTTTCTAAAAAGAAAAGTTATCAGACAATCCATCAATCATTCTACTCTTTGTTTTTCATTCAAGGAAGAAAAAGTTATCAGCTATCTACTCTTTGATTTCTATTTTTGGAAAACAAAGTTATCGATTCTTTATCAGATTTTCTATTAGATCAACAAGATGACAAGACATTTTTTCTATCCATTAACTCAGGAAGCAATATAAATCATCATTTTCCTATCACTTTCATCAAAACACACATTTTGTTTTTTTCCCAGATGCGCTAATCTGTGGTCCCTATGCGCTAAAACTCATATGCGCTATTGTTTTTCCTAGATGCGCTAAAACCCAAATGCGTCATTCTTTGCCCTAGATGCGCTCAAACAGTTACCATATGCGCAATTTCCCTCTAAGCGCTACAACTCT
This sequence comes from Sequoia sempervirens, assembly GCA_007258455.2. Taxonomy (NCBI): domain Eukaryota; kingdom Viridiplantae; phylum Streptophyta; class Pinopsida; order Cupressales; family Cupressaceae; genus Sequoia; species Sequoia sempervirens. Next base: position 548,830,642 of record VDFB02000003.1, on the reverse strand, counting down.
ACCCCTAAGCACCACTTCATTTCCTAGATGCGCAATAACCCTGTATGTGCTACTATTTTTCCTAGATGCGCTGAAACCCTAATTTTTCTATGGAATCCTATATGCATTCCTATTTTTATCGAATGTGCTACACTGGTTTCTACACTAGACATGTTAAATCTATCATGTATACGCTCCTATTTTCATCGAAAGCACTCTAACATTCCTAAAAGCTCTAAAACAGAAATTAAAAACCTAAAATCCATGGCAAACAGGAAAAATTTACTTCAAATGAAAAAATTTGAACACACAAGCGGTTAGATCGACTCACTGGTGGTCCATACGCAGCTAGCCTCTCGTATCGACGAGATCGCTTGAATCTGTGATGGTGATACGGAATCTCCATGTCGCTAGGTCACTGTCAGAGCTACAGGATTCAAAAAGTCAAAAAGTGAAAATGACTTGTCTTTTTTACCTTTTTACCTTTTAAAGGTCAACCCAAGGTAAGTTTTGTGACATTTTTTTTATCTTTTTATCCAAATTTGACTTTCATTTCAATAAGGGAATCTTTATACATCAATTATCGGGAGTTAAATCACTGCATCCCTCTCATCATTCGTATTTCATTAGTCCCTAATGTTTTCATTGATATTGAGTTAATTAAAGCCCTTGCCCTCAGCTACCATGTCCCAACCAAAATTGTTAGGCTTCCAAATGGTGGGTGCTTAGTTGATGTCACAAGAGATGCCATTATAAAGTGTTTCAACCTAAATAAACAAGTTGTAACAGAGGTGAATTTAGTGAAACTGGAGCAGGAATATAAGAGGTTGAGACTTGAACATATCGAAGTGATGAGCTCCCCCTACACATGAAGAGGGGTGATGATAACAGAAAACTCTCCATCCCTTCCTCTAGAATGGAACATTTCCAAGCCTCAGAATTTCAAGTTTATTTCAAGAATACCTATCATGCATTGTGTCAAGTCTTTGGGATGGATGCAGAGGAGCATATTCCAATAGGATTGATGAGAATGGCCATGATAATTCAACATTTTGAGTGGAATGTAGAGTTTTATTTTGCATCTATAATTGAGGAACACATACATGACGGTTTACTACAAGTTAGGGAAGCTAAGGCCCCTATTACTTTTAGGAAATGTTCTTTATTATGTCAATTAATCCTGTATCAGAATGAAGTGAAGTGGATTAAAATAATGAAATTGTGTACACAAGATAGTGGAGTAAGACTCCCTATGCAAAATTGGTGTTACATCTGGGATAGTAGATGTGCAGAATGTGATTTTGTAGTATTTCAAGATGATTTTATTGTTAGACTAATAGCTGCCCTTGGTTAACCAACACCAAGATTGCCCAAATCATTGATGAAAGTGATGAGGCTTGTACAATATAGGCCAAATCATAGCTATACCCATAATTATGTCGACTGGTTTTTTATGCCTCAACACACAATTATCAAAGTATATGGATGTGACCAAGCACCACATATTTTTCCTAAGTGTGTACCTGCAAGGGTATGTTTTCTGGATTTTATGTGGCAGATGCTTTGTATGGAGCATGATTTGATGAGAAATCAAAGGATAGGTACATTTTTTCCTGATTTGATTGTATTTGAAGAGTTGGCCATTGGGTCTGATATGCTAGAAGAATTGCAAAGGTTCATGAGGGATAACTATCCCCTCAAATTTGGAAAAGAGAGAGTGTGTGTGACCTAGAGGGTCATATCAACATGATCAAAAGAACCTTGTTGAAAAAGAGGGCCATCTCACATGAGTTTGAACCTGAGGAGGATGTTATAAGGAATCTAGTGTATTTTTTTGATGTAATGCAGACCAGAAAAAGGTAGATAATAATGATGAAGTGGGAGAATCAGAAGAAGGAGAAGGATAGAAGTTTCAGGGGGGTTTTTTGCAGATGAACCCAACCTTTTGAAAAGGATGCAGATGATCCTAAATAAGTTTGATGAATTGTACAAAATGGCCCAAGAGGATGGGTTGGTTATGCTTCCCACACCTCACCAAACACCACATAAAGCATCCACATTGTAGACACCACCCCCATCATGTACACATCCATCCCCTCCATGTCCTACTCATAAACCACAGGCTAAAAGGTAGAATATTGAGTTGTTGGTTGAATATAACTCAAGTGATGATGAAGAACAAGAAGCAGTCCTAGCTTTGATTGAAATAAAGGAGGTAGTAGAACAACAGAGAATTCAAAATCCTCATGATCCCAAGGCCAAGCTTTTAGAGGAAGGAGTTGATGAAATTCAAGAAGATGAGAGGGTAGTGGCCTCTCTAAGGTTCATAGAAGATGATAATTTTATCCATACTAATGAATTTAAGGACTTTTCAATTAAAATGAAGATGAAAAAATTTGATGAAAGGTTGAAAATCAATCTTATTGGAGTTGATGAGTTGAAGCAAGCTGAGATCCAGGCTCAAAAATTTGCAGAGTTAAATGTTGATAGCATTAATGTCACCCCCAGGAGGTGAGAGAGATGGTATTGAAAATTGATATGCTAATTATACTAGGGATGGAGTTGTCTAAAATGTTTCTTCTAGATCAGATTAGAGCACACGTTGACCCCATGTTAGTAGAAGAATTTGACTCAGAGGAAGGTGTCTCGGGAACAGGGTATAACCCTACTACCCAAACACTTGCTCTATGGATGAAACAGAAAAATACAAGGAAGCCTCGACTCTTGGATGTAGTGCAGGAAATTAGGGGGTCAGCTATGGTCAGAACAATGAGAGACACAACTCCTATAGAAGCTACCACTATGACCATGCATTCTTCAATGTTCACCAAGGATGTCGTAGAAAATATGGAGAAGAAGATTAATGAATATGAGAAGAGATTGAAATTATCAAATGATGAGGTGAACAAGTTGTTTATTGAAAATCTAAAGCTAAAACAGCAATTGCATCAAGCCACCATAGTGAGAGGAGATGAATTAATTGTCTATCACCCACCTGTCCAGAAAGAGGACCCACAGATACAACAAATGCAAGATGAAATTGATAAGCTGAAGAAGCATAGCATGGAAGATGTCAAGCATCATATCATAGAGACTCTAAAGAGGATATTAGAGAAAATATTTGGGATATTAAAGGAGAAGATAAATGGGGTACATGAAAACTTCAGCAATCTCATTAAGTCTTTGGAATAGATAAACACTAACTCCCCCATCCTTGAGGAGCCCCAAAAGAGATGGTGACCCACCTTTCACATACTGACCACTTTATGCAAAGCTACACACAAGGATCCAGAGGCCCCATCAAGGCTTAAACCTATACAAGAGATGGTAAAAGGTGTGATCGAGGAGTATAAATATCTGGTGGATATAAGGAAGAAAGTGGAAAGTAGGAAGAATACATTTGACTTCATCAAATACCTCTTCAGCCTAGCAATCCTCAAAGATGGCAATCAGTTGAAATATATAGATGAATGCAGAGAATAATTCGATCAAATGATTCCTAAATTCTTGGCACATATATAGGATGATGGGGAGATCAATCTCAACAAGTTCCATACTTTGCTTGATGGGATTGTCATTGTGGACAATGGATATAAAAATTTCATGGTGGATGTCAGAAACCTCCTAGATAATAGATGGAAGAGTCATCTTACAAATTTTGTAGTTGCACAACAATTCAAATGGCCAAGCGACCTAACAATTAATAAGTGGCTGGAAAAATACTTGGGCTCTGAGGAAGATTGATTATATCATATAGTAAAAAGCTTTGAACAGGTCTTAGATGACCGCGGGATTTTACTCGAAGATTAACGGATGGATACACATGTTTATGATTAAGTTTCTTTAGTTATGTTTAATTTCATAATCATGTTTTTTCATCAAAATTCATGTTGTTTGGTCTGAAGCTTGTTGCCTCTCGTATATATCAGAGAGACCAGGACCAAAATAAATCATTAGATAGGAGAAAGAAATAGGTGAAAAGGTATAGATAGATAACAAAAGGTTGTTATAATGCTTACATTTCAAAAGGCTATGTTGCAAGCACAATTTTGAAGAAATGAATGAAAGATCTTTGATTTTGTGGCATCATATTAGTATCAATTGTTTGTTGAATTAATTGAAAAATACTATCAGGTTGTCTCCAAGGTTGGCATTTCCTTATTATTTAAATTGATGTATCAAGGATATTTTTAATTCATCAGAGCACATTTTTTGATTCTTGTGTGGTTCAGTTAACTGGCTCCTTCAAGGAAGAATTAAATTATTTTAATTAATCACAGTAATCTAGAAAATGTCATTTGGATCAATAAGAAGAACTTGGTAATTACATTCTTGCATGTTTATAGAAGTTATAAACCAATATTAGTGTGCCAAACAGTTAGAGTTACTGCCAAATACAAGCCACTCATCTTAGACTTTCATTTGACTCCATATACCCAACAAGGCACTGGTCTCATACATTTCAACATTTAGTTTTGTCAAAAAAAAATTCAAAACCTTACATCTGTTAACTGACCATATTAATAAACTTCACCTTGATATTTCTTATACAATTTATACCAAATTAGGCTTGCATCTTTCCATTTCCAATTGCCATTGTGGATAGATTGCACAAGTAGGAAATACATAGTTCAAGTCTGCTTCATTCACATAGGTACACCCTCCTAGGTCTAGCAGAGCCTAAAGAGAAGAAGGTTCAAGTACACCATTTGGCCTTGTTCGTTAGCTTGAAACGTACCAAGAGCCTCACAACCTCTTGTGGTTTTTCAACCAGAATTTTTGAGAACTAACAGATTGGTGACTCTGCTGGGGAATCAAACCTGAATCCAGGCCTTCATCAAAGAGTCAAAAACTTACATAAGATTCTGTTGGGAATAGGAAATTATTAAATTTTCTCACTTCTCTAAAAGTGAGTGGCGACTCTGAAATAATAAGTGCATTGAGACTGATAAAATAAATTACACATCAGAAAGAACAAACCCTAGAGTTCAAACCATCACAATAGTTCACAATATGCATGGCAGAAGGTCCTGATCTCAATAGTAAATGGACACATAAGAATGATAAAGGTAAGAAGGTGTCTGATGAAATGTGCATGAAAAATAATTATAAAACATCAAAACCACACTTTGAGACGTATAATTGCTATGATACATTGACAAATGAAAATAGATCATTTGGAGAACCTCACACTCTTGAAGAAAGAAGGAATCCTTTCTTCCAGTCAGATCCTAAGAAAGAGGAAGAGTTCATGGTTGGATTGGAGGCTGAAAATATCAGGAGACAACATGAATATGATCATAAAATGATATTACTTGAAGGGAATTAGAATGATCCTATTGATAATGTAGCCTCTGAGGAAAATTATGAAAATATGACTTGGGAAGAATTAAATGCACAGTTGGACTATGAAAGATAAGAAATGGAAAGAAAGAAAGTAGAATATGAACACAAGCTCCAAGTGATAAAAGAACTCCAAGATTTGAAGCTAAAAAGAGCCCAATTTGATGCTCAGATAGCTAACCTCCCTAAATACACACCACCTCATAGGAAAAATAATAATAATGTAGGACCTTCAAATCCACCAAAAGCACCACAAAAGCCATCTGGGAATCAATACAAACCATAAAATGCTCCACCTAGAAATCCATCACAACACCCAAATGCTTAGCCACCCCCTAGCCAACAAGATATGCCACCACCCCGCGTACAATACAATAATCCATTATACCAATATCAGCATCCTCAAAACCCACCTCCTCAACACTACACAACTATGATCAGACAATTTGAATTAGCAGGATTCCAAGTATATCCTTACCCTATGGACAGCAGTTGGAGAGGTTTTGTCCCAAAAGTTACAGGAAGTAGTGTAGTCACAGCTGAGGAACACTTAAGGAATTTTAATGCTTTTATTCAATATCTGGATATGCAATATGAAGATGTACAAATGGGGCTATTGATGATGTCACTAACTAAAGAGGCTAGAGATTGGTTTAACAGTTTACCAATAGCTTCTATTGCTTCCATCCAAGAGTTTCATGATTAGTTCCTTGAATAGTATGGGAATTAGTGTGCACCAGAGTTTTCCTCAAGCATGAATTGATAAGTATCCAGAAATATCATAATGAGACAATTTATGACTTCAACCAAAGGTTCTCCAAGTTACATAATAAGATACCACCTGGGTCCAAATTGAAAGACCCTGCAGCATTAAGTATTTATCTAAAATAATTTGATCCAAAGACAGGATATGAGCTTAGAAATAGGTTCCTTAGAAATTTAGATGAAGCTCAAAAAATATCATTGACTATTGAAAACAATAGAAAGACTACGGGGATGACTGGTAAAATAGATAGTCTCAAGGTTCCCCAAAATTTTAACAATATTTAGAATAGACAAGAGAACACATATAGGAATGAAAGACCAAAGTTGCATGATATGCCATACAACACAAATTGGAAGGATGGAAATCCCGTAATTGATAAGCCAAATAATAAGGAAACTCCCAATCCCTTAAAGAAGAGAGGAGCATACATGGTTAACAATAATCCTTGGTGTCAAATTTGCAACCTGCCACATTCCCCTGATCATTGTGTTGTAGCCCAGTCAATACAAGGAGAAGAAATACTAGTGTGAAATGAAGAAGAGGATCACACAATATATTTAACCTCTCATACCCTCCATCCAATTGAGCAGGAATATTCATCTTCAGAAGAAGAGGGCTATGAGTATGATGTTGATAACCGGAGGTACAATGTGCATATGGCATAACAAGTATTTTTTTATTATGATAAAAGTGATGATGAATCATATCCCTGTACACTATCTCAATCAAGTAAATATAGAATAAGGAGGCCTACTGAAGAGGAGATAAAATAATTAACTATTGTTGTAGTGGAGCAAGCAAAAAGTAACTATATAGGCTCAAAAATAGAATAATAAACACAGAAGAGGGTGTTCCAAGAGGGATATTTGTGAAAGATAAAGGAGCAATGTAAGGAGTACCAAAAAGGATAGAAAATAAGCAGCCTAATAAGAATGAGAAAAAACATGTTCAAAAAGAAGGAAGCAAAGAGTTACATAAAGATAAACAAAATCCTGATGACACAAACAAAAGAGAGAAAGACGGGAACAAAGAAGATCCATTGGAGCAAAAGAAGACAACCAAAAAAGAAAATACATATTTTGACTTCACACAGGCCTTGTCTTAGGTAAAAATGTCTATGCCATTATTAGAAATGATGAAGATAAAAGAGTATAGGGACAGTGCTATTCAATTAATATCTAATGGAAATGATAAAAGCACAAACTCTAAAAACAAGGGGACCACCAAGATCACTAATAAGCAGGAAAAGGTAAAATTTCCTGAGGTTTTTCTAGGTGATGCATTGATAAATCCTCCACAAGTTGATCCATGTTTTACTACACTACTCATAAATAATAAGTTGGTAAGGAATTGTATGATAGACTTAGGTGTTGCTATCAACATCATGTCAGTAGGGGTCATGAAACAACTTGGCATGTGGGTAGACACTACTGGTGGAAAATGCTATGCTATGGATAGTAGGCATGACCCAGTGATAGGAATTATGAAAGATGTAGAGGTGAAGTTGGTTTCTTATCTACAAGCAACTTATAATATTGAAATAACTATGATTGATACACCTCATTTTGGAATACTTTTTTCAAGACAATGGACTGCAGCAGTTGGAGGAAATGTATAGTTTCACTTGTCCTATGCCACAATACTAGTCAATGGTGAAGAGGTCAAGTTATATAGAGAACCAAGGATGAATCATATTGTGGATTATGTTGCTCAAAAGTAGCTAAATTTATTTTGTGATGTGGCTTTAGGGATTTTTAGGATAGAGCCTTCCTAGCCTAAATTAGTGAATATTGATCCAATTGACAATTATGTTTCTAAAAATCAACATGGTGTGTGGAGGATGTATTTTGATGGAGCATGTAGTCAGGAAGGCAATGGAGCAGGGGTATCATTTATCTCACCTAAAGGTACTACATTCAAGTACTCATTTTTGTTGATGTTCGAATGTACAAATAATATAGTAGAGTATGAAGCCCTGCTAATTGGTTTGAATATGGTTGTCAAACACAAGATCAAACTACTAACTGTTCTTGGAGACTCTAAGTTGGTAATTTCACAAGTTAGGTCAAAATATGCTACAAAAAATAAAGGGTTAAAACAATATAGAAATTTTGTGTGGAATACAATTGAATTATTTGATGCTTTTTCCATTGAGTGGATAGACAGGTCCAAGAACTTGATGGAAAATTTCCTAGCCAATATAGCCCTAAAAAGAGATGATATCACCCTAGCCAGAGTATCTCAAGTTGAATTCAAAACAAGGCCTACTATCCCTGATAATATCTATAGTTGGAAAGTTTCCAATGATGACACTGATTTCATAAAGTTTCTCCATTACATAGACCAGTGTGAAGCTCAAGAGATTTACTTTAATGCATTTTTTGAGGAAGTAGATGGAAAACAGACTGTATTTGGAAAAGAAGTTTTCCAGCTTAAAACCAACAAACTTCCCAAAGGACTTGTGGCATTAGAAAGGGTATATGATGGAAATGATCGTTCTCTCATGAAGTAAACACCGGTAAAGAGAGAAGATGTTGAGGAAATCAATTTGGGGAATGAATTAGCACCAAAAAGAGTTTACATTGCAAAGAAGCTAAGTCCAACAATTAGAAAAATTTTGATTGCATTGTTAAGAAAATACAAGCACATTTTTTCTTGGTCTTATGAGGATCTTAAAGCATATAGAGAAGATCTATTCCAACATGAGATTCCATTAAAACCAAGTGCAAAACCATTCAGGAAAAAATAGAGACCCATCAATCCAACTCTGGAGCCTAAAATGCAAGAGGAACTAGCAAAACTCAGAGAAGGAGGTATTATCAAGCCCATTAGACATTCAACATGGGTCTCAAATTTGGTCCCAGTAAGAAAGAAAAATGGGGATATTAGACTATGTGTATACTTTAAAAATTTAAATGTTGTCTCCCTTAAAGATAATTACCCTCTCCCAAATATGGAAGTCGTATTGCATAGAGTAACAAGATGTGAGTTATTGTCAATGATGGATGGATTTTCTAGGTATAATCATATCAAATTTAAAGAGTCTGAGCAATACAAGACAGCTTTTACTACACCATGGGGGACATATGTCTATGTGAGAATGCCATTTGGTCTCACAAATGTAGGGGAAACTTTCCAAAGGGTCATGGATGTGGCATTTGCATATTTAATCAATACTATAATGGTAGTGTACCAGGATGACCTCACTAATTATTCTAAAAGGGTAGAAGACCATGTAGAACACTTGGAGAAAATATTTATCAGGGCTTTGGAATATGGTATCAGTCTCAATCCTAAGAAATGTCACTTTGTTGTCACAAACGGTAAGCTTTTGGGGCATATTATATCAAAAGAAGGAATTAGAATAGACCTTGAAAGAGTAGAAGCCATAGACAAAATCCCCATTCCCAAAACTGTCAAATCCATTCAATCATTTTTTGGAAAAATTAACTTTGTTAGGAGATTTGTGTCAAATTTTGCTGAAATTATTAAACCTGTATCCAAAATGCTAAAGAAGGGAGAAAAAATAGACTGGACTACAGAAGCCCTAGAAGCTTTTATATCCATCAAAAAATCCATCAAAGAAGCCCCTATTCTAATATCTCCTGATTTTTCCAAACCTTTCCAAATATTTTCATTTGCCTCATTCCACACCATAGCAGTTGTTATGTTACAAAAGAATGATGAAGGGTATGTGTCCTTTTTTACTAAATCATTGCAAGGGTCAGAATTAAAGTATGATATTATGGAGAAACAAGCTTATGCATTGGTTAAAGCAACAAAATCTTTCAGACCATATTTAGTTGGAGCCAAAGTAATTGCATATGTACCACACACAGCTATGAAAGATATCTTGGTACAAATAGAGGTGACAGGGAAGAGATGTAGATGAATTAATAAGATCCAAGAATTTAATATGGAAATTCAGATTACCAAGTTAGTAAGGGGACAGGGTCTAGCCAAACTAATGGCAAAAGGAAACATTAAAGCTAACCAAATTTGTAATGTGGAGAATGAGGATGGTACAGTTGCAAGCATTGAACATACTCCTTGGTACACAAACATAGTGTATTATCTCAGAAACATGAAGTGCCCTAAAGGATTGAATGATAATCAGAGGAGAACTCTAAAGTTTCAGGCATCCAAGTACGTATTCATAGAAGGTGATCTATTTTAGAAAAATAGGGATGGAGTGCTATTATTGTGTCTAAATGAATCATAGGCAGAATGTGTCTTGAGGGAGATGCATGGAGGAGTGTGTGGAAGGTCATTATTCTGCCAAAACTACTGCACATAAGATTCTCAGGGCAGGGTATTACTAGCCTAAGGTTTTCAATGACTCTTTTGCATATGTAAGGAGGTGTGAAGCTTGTCAGAAATTCTTAGGAAAGATGAAATATCAAGGAGCCCTACCGCTTAGACCTTTACAAGTAGAATCCCCTTTCCATCAATGGGGAATTGATTTTATTGGGGAAATACAGGAAAATCAAGTGGAGGACATAAATGGATATTAGTGGCAACTGATTATTTCACTAAATGGGTGGAGGAAATCCCAACTAAACAAGCAACAAGCAAGGTGGTAATAAATTTTCTGATGGAGAATATCATAACTAGATTTGGCACACTAGTAAGGTTGATCACAAACAATGGGATGTGTTTTAGGTCTGATGAATTCAAAATTTTCTACAACACATATGGCATTACTATTTCTTATGTTTCCCCTTATCACCCACAAGCAAAGGGTCGGGCAGAATCCAGTAATAAAAGTCTTTTGAAAATCATAAGAAGGATGTTAGATGAGAACAAGAAGGCATGGGACTCAAAGTTGAGAATGACTATATGGGCGGATAGGATTACTGCAAAGAAGGCGATTGGAAAGTCTCCATTTGAACTAGTGTATGGAACACAAGATAAGATTCCATTGCAAAACCTTTTACCAGTTTACAATTTCATCCTTCAAGAAGACTTAGATATTCCAGAACCAATGGAGGAAAGGATGGCGCAGCTTGCAGAACTTGATGAAATAAGGAGAATGGCCCAAAAGAAAAATATAAAGTTGCAATCACAAATGAAATATCTTTTTGATAAGAAATCCAAAGATAGAAAAATTGAGGTGAATGATTTGGTACTAATGTGGAATGCTAGATGTCAAGAAAAGGGAAAGCATGGAAAGTTTGAAGCCTTGTGGTTAGGTCCCTTTTTTATCATTGGAAAATGAGGTGAGGACTCTTATTATTTGCAAAACATGTCAGGTGAAGAACAAGAATTTCCAGTACTAGGAAATTTCTCAAGCACTTCTTTTCTTGAAGAACACCAGAGGATTAAGGATTTCCAGTGCATGGACAATGCTTGAAAAACCTCTTAAAATAATCTCTTTCCATGCACAGTAGTTTAGGAAATTAAAATGAGAATAGGACTTGCCAGTACATGGACAATCCTAGAATTCCCTCATTAAAAACAAAGTTTCTTTCCATGTACAGTAATGAAGGATCATTTTCATTTCAATCATTTTCACCTCCATATCCATTTTTATTCCATCCTCACCACAATTCCATCTTTTCAAAACCATATGAAGGGGACACCTGGTCTACACCCAAACATATTTTGGATTCTTCCACTGATTGATAAATCATTCATCCCCAACTGGAGCTGTTGTTGGAACCAAAATTTTCATAAAAAATTCTAAGAATTTTATCATTTGAAATTCAAAATTCCCACTCTCATTTTCATAATAAATCATGTTATCGCCTTTCAAGGTCATTTTTACTCTTTACCATGTTACCGCTATCCAATTAGCCACCCCTCATAACACCCATATCATACCTCCCCACCGCAGATCATCCCCAAGTAGCTCATGGTACAATGGTGAGAGCAACCACTACTATATACACTATACCTCTATACCTTGGGGGGTTAAGACATCGCTCGCAGTAGAGTGGTACATTGAAGAAGGATACTAAGGAGACATACTGTGATACTGCAGGGGAGAAAAAAGTGACACAAGGTAGTGCAGTAACCAAGCCGTTGGGTCATTGAAAACACACCAATCACATCAATCAACATCAAAATATAAAATTGAGCTCGATAAAAAGATTTGAATTGTGTGAATTTATGAGTCAGGAGTAAATGCATCTTGGTGTTAAAATACACGAAATAAGTTACGATGTTTCACTCGTAAAAGCTGAAAACAAGTTGCAGATGAGCTCAAGTTACGGGAGTGAAGGGAATTCTTCGAAGTGAGTTCTATTTCTGAGTAAGTTGTGCTCATCATCTTCTGTGAATTTCGTAAGATGGCACCAAAAAAGACTGAAGTAGGAGTTAAAAGGGATGAAACCAAAACCAATAAACCATCATTGTAGTCCCCATCGCTTTCCTTATTGCCTATTTCAGTAGACAAAGGACCTAAAAAAAATTTCAAAGACTTAGCTCAAGGCTGTAGGGACCCCATTATACCACAGTCGGGTTGGAACCTTTATTGGTACCTGTTAATAAATATTTAACCAGCTCCCTTTGGGTTTATTTTTTTATGCGCTGGCCCATGCATCTCAAAGTCCACTCAGCCTTTTTTCTAGGTTTTTTTCTACCGCTCCACATGTCTACTCCTCACAGCTCTAAGTCTTAGCATTCCTTTTGCATCCCAGGAAACTCTGATATGCTTCCACATGTTGAGACCGCAGGATGCTTTTGATCATGTTTCTTTGATGCCTCATCGAGATGTGAAATGCTGCCATGAAGCCCTTGTTCCTAAAAGGTTTTGGCAGGCTCCACGGTTGCCAACTGCGGTGTACACTTGCTACGTCTCTACCATTTGCAAATCTTTCAACGCGGAAATGAAATAGCAACTGCGGGCAGCGAAATGCTACCACGCATCTCTTTTGCGCCTAGCTGTAATCGTTCCCTTTATTATTGATGAAGTGTTTGGCCATTTTGACACGTGTGGCATTTACACAAGTCCTCAGCGGCAAAGGAGAAGTGGTTCATATGGGCAGCGAAGGGCTGCCACGTGCCTAGCCAACGGATCTCATATGCGGGCGATGGATTATATGAACCGAATGAGGCTATTGGCCACTAAGTGTCATTATCATTCGCTCAGGAGGGTGACACTCTTCTGATCAGGCCTAGCCAGGACCACCACCATCATTGTAGAGGATGCACCTATTCCTGGGATGACCTGATGCTTGGTTCCAAATCAATTATGTTGCAACGGCTTTGGGAATATTTTGATTCTTACATCATTGTCGGGGATTGCGAAATCTTTTCTATTGCTGCTCTCCGAAGCGATGGGAAGTCTTCCTGCTATATATACGTTTCTCTGTAATGAGAAAAGGGGCCATAATTTTGAGGAAAATGTTGGTTTTAGTAAAAGACGCTAGGCCTTTATTGTTGTTTTATTTGATTGCAAAAACTCTCAGACTATGCCAATTGTTCGGCCTTTCTATTTTTCATGCTATTTGATCAAATTGTAAACTATGATTTTTATTGTCTAGACACTTCATTTAAGAACTTTTATATATGTTGAATACAAGTTTTCTTACCTAGATCATGTCTAATGACTCTTCTTGGCAGTAGGAATGTATGCAATGATATTTTACGTCAATGAATGAATTGTCTATGCTATAACCTTAAGTCTCTAATGTTCTGGAATACTACAACACCATTCAAGCCCTTAGATCTATGATTTATCATGCCTATCATTAACTATTGGTGCATCACCTTAGGTTAGACTTCATTTTATTATATCTACTTCCTTTTCCCTTTCCAAACCCCAATATAGAAGAAGTCGGCTTCTCTAAAAAATAGGAGGTTACTCAATTTAGCGCAAAAGGTCCCCCTTAAATTGAGTTTCCCATAAGGAACTGTTACCTCGTTAAATTTTGGCATCAACAGTTTGTTCCTTTTTCTGGCATGCCTAGTGGGACCGAGCTTAAATGAAATTGCATTTTAGAAGGGTGTATGAGCCATCATCCTGTAACTAGATCTCAAACCACAAGCAACCCCAATTTACTAATACCTCACCTAGGGACAGTCCAAGTCACAAATCAGCTGGTAACCTTTCCATTCCCACCACCCATCCCTCTCACCATGTTGTCAGCCGCCAATAGAAATTATGTGGCATGGGACGCCGAAAGTCCCCTGGTAGCCCCGGTAGCACCCACTGTCTAGGGCACTATCCTGGTTTCGACCATGAAAGCTATACCCAAATTTATCGGAGATGGCTCAAGAACACCAACAGAGCATTTGCAGGATATGGTGGATGTATGTCTGGTACACGATATTATAGTGCAAAATGTAGCCCAGAGGCTTCTCGTCACGTCTTTTAAAGGCAAGGCACTGGATTGGTACCAAACCCTGACACCTAATTTTATTCGTACCTGGGACGAGCTCGAAGATCTATTCTATAAGAGGTTCTCAAATGATAGGGACCATTCTTCATTGTATTATCAACTATCGGTCATAAAACGAGCCCCCCAGGAGGCTCTGACAGACTTTAATGCCTGATTTCATGCAAATTGGCAGCGGATTCCTGTTACCATACGCCCGACTCTTGATTTGTTTATATTTTATCTAAAATCCATCAATTCTGACATTTCTATGATGATCAATTCTTTGGGAGGAGCTACTCTACCAGATGCTTATGGTATTGCTATCAAAGCCAAGAATCATTTAATAGATTGTGGAAAATTTCCTCCTCGACCTATTATGTCGATATTTCTTGAAATATCGATCTTTGCACAAGAGGTCACATCAACTAGTGCACCCACAACTGCCCAGTCAATGTACACATATGCAGCAAGCCCACAAAATGTGGCTTCTACATTAGGTTCTTCCAAAGATGAAATGAGTGACCTCAAAGAGATGTTACGAACCATGGAAAACAATATAACCACTCTTAAGTGAAACCAATCAACACCTCCAAATCCTTCATATCAAAACTATCAAGGCAGGCGGTCTTCTTATCAATAGAATCAATACCAGGGCGCACATCGCGCTAATCCACTAGCCCCAATTGCAAACCAAATGGTACCGGTGCCTACTCTGCTAACGAGTACGTCGCCAAGCTCGAGTAGGGAATTAACCGCAAGGCAGAACAACCTTATTGATGATATCAATCCATGGTGCTTCCCTTGCAGCGATGCACATATGCCCCGGAACTTTCCGCGTGGCAACTTACAACAAAAGGTGGTGGAGCAATGCAGCCAAGGCGCAGCAACAGAACATGGAGGTTATATGTATACTTCACCACAAATGGAGAGTGCGGTTCTTACCGCCCAAATGCAAGGAATGTCTTTAGAACAAGAGTCTGATATTGCTCCTGATCATGTGCTTTTCTCCTGGATGGAGGAAGAAGAAACAGTGTTTGCTAATAATGCATTCATATCCAAAACACCGCAAGTGCAGTCTGATTATAACACGCTCAAAGAGAATATTCACTGGTGAGTCAGTTGTTTCGCATCCAGCCAACCCGCAACTCAAAGTTGTTTACGATTAGATTCCTAGTACTTCAACAGTCCCTTCACCATCTCAACCACGGAAGGAAATTATTATAGCAAGAACCAAGGAGCAGAAACCTCTGAGTTTTTCACCTTTTAATGTGGTAGAGCAATTTAAGAAATCATCCGCTAATGTGTTTCTATGGGACATTCTAGTTATCCCAGAACAAAATACGCTATTGCAGAAGGTTCTTCAAGAAGAGGTCAACCCGGCACCAACAGAGTTATTTTCTAGTACAGAGGTTGTTTATCAAATACCGCCAGTTAAATTCTTTACAAAAAATACAAAGGAATCCCCTGCCGAGGATAGGAATAAGTTGAAACCTCAACCCTTCTTCTTGACTCTCATTATAGGAAAGAAGTTATTGCACAACGCTATGATTGATTCTGGTGCTAGTACCACGGTTATGCCTAAACAGATAGCCGAAGCTTTGGGACTCAGCTACAAATCTATGAAAAGAGGGGTAATGCAGCTTGATGGGAATAAATTTGAGACCGTAGGTGTCATCAAAGTGCTTCCTTTAACTCTATTTACTTTTCCTAGTATCACGGTCCCGCAGGACACGGTGATCATAGATGTTCATCCTATGTTTGGTCTCTGTCTATCCTGAGAATTTATTTAAAAGGTGGGTGGATACCTGTCCTTGGATTGGTCACATCTGATACTCAAGACCAAACATGGCACAAAAATGAAGATAGAATTGGAGGCTTTTCATTCTGAACATGTAGTGGATGAAGCCTTGATCAATTTTGAAGTCGCGCATACCTCTATCACCAAGCAAGAAATGTATTGCATTGAATTGCTAGAGGAAGAGAAGGTGAGTGGAGATTGGAATGATAAATAAGATGCTCTGTTGAGTGAACACATAGACAATGATCCTTTCGGCAATTATCATGCTACAGGATTGGGCACATATGTAATTTATGATGAAGACCAAGTGCTTTCGTGCATCGCTAAAGAATCTGAAGGTAGCCAAGAAAATGAGCTATGGACACTGTACTTTGATGGAGAAAAAAGAAAAGTGGGTGCTAGAGCAGGGATATATCTAATATCCCCACAAAATGAAAAATTGTTGAGGTCCTTCCACTTTCATTTCACCTTTTCAAACAATGAGGCTGAATATGAAGGATTGGTTCAAGTTTTAAGCCTTGCGGAACAAATGGGCATTAAGAAATTAATTATGTTTGGAGATTCTGAACTAGTAGTCAACCAAGTTCGAGGAATTTCTATGGCAAAGAATGTCCACATGAGATCCTATCGGCACCGAGTCTGGGACCTGATTGATGGTTTTGAAGCTTTCAACATCAAGACTATTCCCCGAGGACAAAATAGCAATGCAGATCGCATGGTCGTGATTGGTGCTCAGTTTGATCCTGTCTCTGACCTTCTTCATAATAAACATTCAGTACGAGTTCTAGTCTAACTAGCGATCCCCGACAATGATCAAAGTTGGCAAGTTTTTGAAAGCGATGAACACATCGCCTCATTTATCAAGTACTCAGGGGAGTTCGCTGATCAGCTTCAACCAAAGATTTCCAAAGCTTATGAAGGAAAAATCATGCAGCTCAAATCTAATAAACTTCCGAAAGGATTGGTTACTCTCGAAAAAAAATTTGATTGTGATGATGCCCAAAATGATAAACAAAAGTTCGTAGCGGACAAAAGTGACTATGTGGACCTTCAGGTCTCCGATGGTAGGAATCTCTGAGTCGGGAAAAATGTCTCGCACCATGATAAGGAAAGACTCATCATTTTCTACAAAAAAATATGGAGTAGTGGCCTGGTCCTATGATGATCTGGAGGGATATGATCTTGACATCATTCAGCACACTATTGAGCTAACAAAAGGTGCCAAAACCAATCCGACAGAAACAAAGGCCTGTCAAACCTAAAATTGAAGCCCGAATGGCGCAAGAGCTAACTAAGCTCATCGAGTCACGCATTGTCTTCCCAATCAAGCATAGTACTTGGGTATCGAATCTGGTCCCGGTCTGAAAGAAGAATGGAGATATCCGTTTATGTGTGGACTTTTGAAACCTAAACAGAGCATCCCTAAAGGACCACTATCCACTGCCTTCAATGGAGTCAATCCTACAAACGGTTGCAGGATCGAAAATGTTTTCTCTGCTGGATGGTTTCTCCAGCTACAATCAGATCCAAGTTAAAGAAGAGGATCAGCACAAGACTACGTTCACCACAAAGTATGGAACATTTTCATATGCTAAAATTCCTTTTGGTTTATCTAATACAGGGGCAAAATTTCAGCGGGCGATGGACATCGCATTCAACGAACTAATCAATAAGTTTATTCTAATTTATTTGGATGATCTTATTGTGTTCTCTAAATCTAAGGATGATCATTTTGATCACTTAGAATTAGTTTTTCAAAAGTTCCAGGAGTTCAGAGTTTCCCTAAATCCAAAGAAATGCATATTCGAAGTACCGCAAGGCAAGCTGTTAGGAAACATGGTGTCTAAAGAGGGGGTTTCAATTGACCCCGAACGAGTGAAGGCTATCAAGGAACTTCCCCTTCCGGTGAATAAGAAAGGTGTTCAGTCTTTCCTGGGCAAAGTAAATTTTGTCAGCAAGTTTATTTCTGACTTTGCGGGGATAATTAAGCCGATCACCCTGATGCTTAAAAAGGATCAGGCATTCAAGTGGATGACCAAAGCTCGGGAAGCCTTCGAAAAGGTCAAGGAAGCTATTTCCATAGCTCCAGTACTAGTTAATCCAAATCAATCTAAGGATTTTATAATGTATGCGTTCAGTAGCATGTCCAGTATCACTATTGTCCTAACCAAAAAGGATGATGAAGTAAGAGGAGAACATCCAGTGGTGTTCTACTCTCGGACCCTAAAGGAATATGAAAAAAATTATAATTTCATCGAAAGACAGGCCTTTTCCATAGTGAAGGGACTTAAAAAATGTTGCCATCTAATTTCCTGCAACAAGGTTCTTGTGTATGTCGCACATTCTAGTGTGCGTGAATATATCATGGAAGGGGAGATCACAGAAAAAAGGGCTAGTTGGATCACCAAGATCTTTGAATATGACATTGAATTCAAGCCTACTAAAACTATTAAAGGAAGAGGACTGTGTGAGTACATAGCACAAAATGAGGAGGTACCTTCCGCAGAGGAGCAACCAGAGCTCGTCTTGATAAATGAATTGGAATCAGAAGGTGGTTGGCTAACTGATAGAATAAGGTACATGCAAACTGGAAAGTATCCACCAGGCCTCTTATCCCAAAAAAGGAGACATTACCGGCTGCAAAATTGCGGATATACGCTAGTAGAGGGAGTCCTTTTCAAAAGGAATTTCAATGGTGTTCTCCTGCGATGCGTCACTTCAGAGCAAACAAAGAGGATCCTCGATGCGTTCTATAATAGCATTGCGAGCGGACACTTCTCTGCTAAGACTACCGCCATTAAAATCATGCATGCTAGTTATTATTGGCCTACACTTTTTAATCACTCCCACTCTTTGGTAAAGTCTTGCAAAAAATGCCAGTTCTTTACTGACAGAAGGAAAAAATTTGCAATGCCCCTCAAACCCATTGTAGCAGACGAACCATTTTGCGTAATGGGGCATAGACTTCATCATAATGATCAACCCGATTTCTAGCACCGGACACAAGTGGATTCTAACTGCCACGGATTACTTCACAAGATGGATGGAGGTTGTTCCACTTAAGAGCGCAACAAAAATAGAAATTGTAGATTTACTTGAAGAGATGGTGACAAGGTTCGGTCCTTTGAAAACTATCATTTCGGATAATGCCAGAGCTTTCTTAGGTGCAAAGGTATGTCACCTTGCATTAAAGAATGGCATATTCCTCAAGATATCATCAAACTATTACCCACAGGGAAACGGCCTAGCGGAGTCAATGTACAAGAGCCTAGTTCGACTCCTTAAGAGAATTGGTTCAGAATACCAGAGGGAATGGCATAAAAATCTCCAAGCAATGCTCTGGGAAAACCACATAACTCCTAAGTAAGTCCTTAAGACTTCGCCTTATGAGTTGGTATACGGGAAAGAGGTGTTATTACCTATATCTATGGAGATTTCGGCACTCCAATTGTTGAAATCTCTCGAGATAGAACAAAATGGCGCCATGGAAGTTCAGCTTGCTGAACTATTAGAAGTACAGGAAAAAAGGGAAAATTCACTAATAGCCATGACAAACCGTCAACAAGTGGTCAAGTGATGGTTTGACAAGAAGGCTTCTAACCAAGGTTTAAACTGTGGAGACTTGGTACTAAAGTATGATGAAAGGGCTGCTAAGCCAGGTCAGCACGATAAATTTGATAGCCTATGGAAGGGCCCCTTTAAAATCATTCGGTGCAAAGAACATAACACTTTTGAGCTAGAAAATATGGAAAAGGAACCCTTCAGAATCCTGGTCAATGGGATTCATCTCAAACTATTCCATTAGGTACTGAGCTCTATTTTTGTACATATGTGAATAGTGCTTTTATTTTATTTCTGTTTCTTTGGCCGGTCTTTTTCGGAATTAGTTTGTGCTTCTGTGAATTAACCCATTATTACGGAGAGTGGAATACCAGGATTTCTTTACACAAAACACACCCATGTGCGAAGAAATTACAGAGTGAAAGTGAAGAACCCATAAATCTGAAATACAGATGAGAAAAAGCATGGATTTTCTTTAAAGGGATATATATCTATTTATATATATTCTTTACATTGAAAAAATAGTTGGGAAGCCATGATCCAAAAATTTACAAGTATTCAAGCTATTATATATGCAATATGATAGCCTTTTTTCATGCTTCTATACAAGCTATTAGGAAGGTAGTCTGAGCAGCAGCAGGAAATAGAGTAAACAGGGAAACATTTTTTTGGAGCAGACAGGGGTTTTCATCCAAAGGCATAAGAGGTAGCAATTGATGCATTAACAGCAGTGTCCACCTCTTCCTCGTCAGCAGGTTCTTCGACAGCACTGGCAGCATCATTCGGCACAACCGCCATTGGCGAGGGAAATACCAGGTTCCTGAAATTAGTATACCAATCTACATCATAGAAGGGTATTACGTTGTAGCTATGGAACAAGAAATGTAAGGCCTGGGTAACCCTCTGTTGATGCTCGTTGCGTGTCTGAAGGTAGAATCCGCTGAGAAACGGCAGCCAAATGACTATGGCTTCTTCCTCGATAAAGCGACGAAGGTCGCTGGCTGACGGCAGACCTACTCCATAAGCGGCATGAGCAACAACCTTGCCAAGACCATTCAAGTACTTTTTGGGAAACATTTCTTTAACAAGTTTCAGGATAAGAGGTCGGGGGACGTTGATGTCTAGCATGGACGCCACAAAGTGAGAGCATATGTTGGTGTTCACCCGATACTTGTCCTCATACTCTATGCAGTCTTTACCTAGAACCCACTTTATGGCTATTAGGACCAAGGAATACTTATTCTTGGTCATCTGTTTCAGCCTCCTAGTAGAAACCTCCCCTAGAAATGTCGTTTGCGACTTATATGAGGTTAAACAAACTAGAGTGTCCATAGTTTTAAGACTATTCCTATGCTTTTGAGCTAATGCTGAAATTTATCTATCACCTAACCTATGAGAAGGCTTGTTTAAAACTCTGCTACCAACCTATCACTGCTCAAACGCTAAGTATGATTTCCTCACCACTTACTGGCCTATTTATAGAAAAAATGACAAGACGCATGCTAATCCATTTCGAGAAAATGTGATAATAGGTAGTTGCCAACTTGAAAGGTGTGTCTGTGTTTGCTCACATTTTCGAGCTAGTTGCATATGCGATGGTACGGTTCAATGCATGCTAGATTAATAAGAGCTAATTAATTAGCTTTAAAAAGGTGGCGCTCATTGATAGTAAGACATATGGCCGTAGGCTATTGTGTCATCTCACAAGCATTTCCCAGAACCCAAGGCGATATTCATATCTTTTCAGGTCGTGATCATTTTCTTTGGCGTAATCATTCCGGTCAGGATATTAATTCCCAACGCATACTAACGCAAGGTTAAAAAGCAAATTGTCGGTTCAAGTTCCAAGGGAATCACAGTGTATCACACGGTTGCCAAACGCAATAATAAACTCTTGCCGCCTCAAAATGGCAAGCAGTTCATTTTGCACAAATTGCAAAATGAACAGTACATGCCGAATTAAATGCAAAAGGCATGCTTTCTTCTACCACCTTGAGGAAAGATTGCCAAATATTGCATGAAAAGGCTTAATATTTCAAAGTCTTTTCATAAATGCCAAAGCTAAAAGTGCAAAGTTTTTCTTCTTCTGTGTATCCAGAGCCGAGGAAAATTGCAGAGATCTTCACCCAAAGAAAATGTCGGAGACTTCATCTCAGCCAATGCAGGAAGAAATTAGCCAGGAGTTGTTTACAGCTATACATTCTTTAGAGGATATCTATGTCTATGAGGATGCAGCGTATGCTATGCCTGGTATACCCAGCAGGCCAAAGAGGACCTATACAGAAGAGCTGAAAAGGCCCAAAGATTGCAGAAACAAGAAAAGGGTTGAAGAGAAATGGGATAATATCTACGATCCACAGCTCGCAAAAAACCAAGTCCTTAAGAGAGGCATCCTATGCAAGGTTGACGGCAGCAAAGGTAAATAACTCTACAGCAAAGAAAATTTGGTACAGTGGTCTGCCTCAATACATGGTCCCACTGGTGCACTACTGCCCGAAGATTTTTGACGTTGCCATCCAACGGTATAACCCTAACACCCACTACATTAAAGGCCACAACTTAAGGGTTCACATCACCCCACAAGCCATCTAGCACATGCTATGTATCCCGGAACCAAGTAAAAGAAGAGAGAATATTGAGTCATTTTACTGTAGCAAAGGAGGGAAAATATGGAAGAAGATGAAAAAGAGCTCAGAGTTCTCATTGGAGGAGACTGGTAGGAAAGACATCTCAGCCACTAAACTGCCAAGTATTTTGTTGTCGCGCAACGCATTAAACGATGACCTACAGGATGTCATGTCTATGCTAGCTTTTGTATGCAGCCGAGACTCTGATGAGAAGGTGGAGACTTTTCAACTAGGACCGGCATTCCAATTTCGCAAGCAGCGTGATATCTTCTAGTATGATTTTGCTGAGTTTATGGTAGAATAAATGATATGGAAAATAAATAATTACCTGGCGGAGGGAAAGTTTAGATTTTTTTCTTTCCTAGTCCACATGTTTCTATATCAAAACCTTGATTTTTTCACCCAATATTTTCCATTAGCATTTTTTGATGAGCAAGGTAAGAGGAGGCCAGTGTCCACGTGGATGCCTTTTCTTTCCGCATCATATGATTATTATGTATTTTCAGACTAATTCATAGCTCCAGTCTTGCATGATTTAATCGGAAAGGGCGACATAATTCAGCTCGATAAGGAGCAGACCGGATATATGTAGAGTTTCACTCCCGCCTGTGACTAGTTCTTATGCAAGGATTTCACGATTCTCTGGATGCGGGGTTTTACTAGTAAACCTTTCCTGCTCCCAGCCTGTGTCACAGATAGGGTTCTCACACTGGAAATGTTTCAGCAAATGTGTATCATTGATTTTACCTTCTGTAGCAAAAAAAGTGTCAAGAAGAAAGGATTCTTCTCTTGTCCGAAGAATTTCAAGTCGGTAACTCTAATAAAGAAACAATCGGACCAGTTGTTGGAGGATAAGCTGGTTTATCTAGGGTTGGTGTTGGTAAATGATAGGTGGGAATACAACCCTTTTGATGACTTTCCAGAGCCACACATGAGAGTTACCCATGTTCCCCGACTTTACTAGGAGAAGCGGCATAACCCGCGGGCAGACAAAGATGAAAATTTTGTTGAATTGGCGTGTATCCCTACGCAAGATATTAGAGGGCCATGGCACAAGTTCTACTTTGTTGTGGTGGTGGCCCAAGATAATGTCCACATGGAGCACGGCATGTACAATAGATTGAAAAAGGATGAGGAATGGAGTGAAGAAAAAATAGAGGCTTTCTAGAAGTATTGCCAAGAAATAGCACAATTGGATGCTCTTTACAACAATCTAAAGGATGACCAAGAATTTGAAAGATGGTGGAAGGAGGGCCACCCCAGCCCGAGCTCTAGTATTAATAAGAGCGGAGACCCAGAGGAAGAGTCTGAAGAGTAGGAGGAGGAAGCGGCGACATCGGCCTCGTCTACGCCGAAAGAAAAAGGCTTCGAACAGCCCGCCTATGTGGCCACGAATGTGCGTTTTAATATATCAAGGGGCTTGCATACACTCACTTAGGCTACTAAACCAACCAGGCTATCACTGTAGCAAACAGAGATGACTGTTGAAGCTAGAGAGACCCCACCTGCGAAACGGCAGTGCACGGAGAGCATTATCGAATAAGGTTCGCAAGAGCCCACCAGAAGAAAAGTGCTTGCAGATATCCAGGAGCCTGAGACTGAGGAGGAGTCGCTGATGATTCTAGAGCCGCCATCGACTAGTCAACAGGTAAAATTCACTCCTTCTTCCCTTGCTTCTCATTCCTTGGTATCTGCCCCTACCTCACTGGTGATCCCTACCATAAGTATTGGCCCTCTGCCTTCTACTTTTAGTCTAACATATTCAGTAGGCTTCGCCTATTTTTCACAAACCACTACACTCGTCTTTACTCCTCCGCGGACCCTTACGCCCGCTGCTGCCACTCAGACTCTCCTTACCTCACTTTTGGAAAACATAACCCCAATGAGTGCCCCTTCTTTTTATGTTATTACTACAAATCCTTTTCCATAGCAACAGGCTGATACCACATTGACACCCTCGCTACTGTCCCAGCCTATGAGTCATGCAGCTGATTCATCAATTCAGTCATTACAAATGACTAGTCCTGCTATTGGGCCTCAAACCAAACTATGGAATGTGCCCCACTTCTCCCCACAAACTATCACTCTCCAAAAGAAACAAATGCCCACGCCTATGAGGATTACCTATCCCTATGCCCTGCCTTCTGGTGCTCCTTTCGCAAGTGGACTGGTTTCATTTCCAGCTGAGTTTATGGCATAGATTGATTGCAGAAACAAGGCACGCACAAGTAGAATGTGAAAGCGCAAATCAAAAGATGACAGCACTTCTGCCGAGCCAAAAATATAGACTCTTTATGATGAGGCCCGGCAGGAATTGAAATTTGCGACCATGTACCTGTTTGAATATGTGCCTCAATCCTTACTGACATGGAGCTCCTGACGGGCAAAGTCACTGTGACATTATTCATGTTTGGCCGACTAACTGTTCTAAATCCATTTGAAATGATCATGTTGCCAAGACAGAGTTGATGTCTTGCCAACAATGTCTATCGTTGTGACTCTTTGTGTTCAACATGACCTTTTGGCGAATGGAGATCTCTAGGCGACAGTTTGATCTTATCGGGCTAACTCACAGGTGTTTGGGATAGGTCCCAGCAAATGGTGATAGTCTCACTGATAGCATATGGCTATCGGGTAAACACGAGGGTCTTGGGGAGAAGTCCCAGCGACTGGAGATTGTCTTACCAACTACATGTGGTCATCGGAGTAACACTCAGTGCCTGGTGAAAGGTCTTAGCGAAGTCAAATGTCTTGCCGACTCGAAAAGACATGGGCGCTCAGTATGTGGTCTCATCGAAAGGCATAAGTCTCGCTGACTCGGCAATACTTGGTGATGCTCGATGAAAGGTCTCAACGATGAAGAGTAGTCTCGTCGACAGAGATAAAACCTAGTGCTTTCATGGTGACAAAAGAATTCGTTATGAAGTCTTGGCAAGTTACATAAGTCACGCCGATAGTCTTCGGGATCTACTTGGTGATGCTTGATGAAAGGTCTCAGCGAAGAATGAAGTGTCTTGCCAATAGAAAATGTTCATCGATGTAACATGAAGTGATCGGTGGAAGGTCTTGGCGAGAATGAAGAGTCTTGCCGATGGCAAAGCAGAAAACGATATGCTTTGTGAGCATCGGTAAAACATTTTGCTGATGGAGGAACCTCTTGCCGATAGAAACGAAATGGTTATCGGTAGATTCAGTATGACTCATGGCGCTCGTTATAACATCTTGTCGACTCGTGGAAGCTATGGTGATATCGATATGAAGACTTTGTGGCATCGGGGAGACACTATTAGTATCTCACCGATATGCCAACAAAGTTGAATTCCCTTGACCAGTTTGACCATCCTATGTGGAGCCTCGTAGACCAATCAGAGGAAGCATTTTCAAATGGGTGGCAATTAGTTTTTTGCAACTGTTGCGACGCTGGAGCTAAACAGCATGTAGGGAAAAATCAATTGCTCAAGAGGAAACTTTCTTCGATGGGGCAATGGCAGATAAGGATGAATAGAATGGAAAAATCAGAATGTGATAAGATTTAAAGGATCGATTCTAATTTGAAATCAATATGAGTGAGATCGGATGAGAGCATTTCTATAATTGGATGAACAGTGAATGAAGCTACTGTGAACTAATACTAGAGAGTTGTATCTCTAATTGTATGTAATTGTTGTTACTGTAATACAAAGAGATTCAGCTTGGTGTGGTGGGTTTTTTCCCAAAAGGGTTTCCCACGTAAATCTGTTGTTCATTGTCTTTGAGTATCTTCTCTATTTTTGTAAATCTTTCATGTGTGTCTTAATTGGATTGTAATTAGAAAAATTGAAAGTATTGTATGCTTACTCCCCTGTGGTTTTGACATTAGGAAAATTACTTCCGCATCGTTTCTTTCC
This sequence comes from Sequoia sempervirens, assembly GCA_007258455.2. Taxonomy (NCBI): domain Eukaryota; kingdom Viridiplantae; phylum Streptophyta; class Pinopsida; order Cupressales; family Cupressaceae; genus Sequoia; species Sequoia sempervirens. The sequence goes on along the minus strand of VDFB02000003.1, from coordinate 548,804,357 downwards.
TTACAAGTGGTATCAAAGCCTGGCCAGTTGTGTTATCCTTGTGAGAGGGTTGGGTTTTTTGTGTCAATTCTTTTTCAGTGGGAGTTTGGTAGAGGTCTGATAGTTTAATTAAAAATTAAGATGGCAAGCACATCCAGAAGGATGGATATAGAGAAATTCAATGGTAGCAATTTTGAGCTATGGAAACTCAAAATGGAAGATCTATTAGTAGACCGAGATCTTTGGACTGTTGTGTCTGGAATAATGCCTCAAGGAATGAAGCAAGAGGATTGGGATCTTGCAGATAGAAAATCTAAGGGGCTGATAAGGCTCTGTTTGGAAGACTCTGTTCTTCTAAACGTTCATGAAGAAAAGAATGCCTCTTCCTTGTGGAAAAGACTAGCATCTATTTATGAGGGAAAGTCCCTAGTGAACAAGTTGTTCTTAAGGAAGTTGTACTAGTTCTTTGAGAATGCAAGAGGGAGGATCTGTTGCTGATCACTTAAATGCTTTCAACATGTTGATTGCTCAGTTAACATCTATTGGTGTGAAGATTGAAGATGAAGATCGTTGCATGTTGTTGTTGTGTTCTTTGCTAGTTCTTGGGATCATCTAGTGATGGCTATTGGGAGTACGACATCCACTTTCAAGATGGAAGATGTTGTTGCTTCTTTTTTGTTGGAAGAAATGAGAAGAAAATCTTCTGAGATGGAAAAGGAGGCTCTGGCTGTCAGAGGCAGACTGAAGGAGAACGGCAAGAAGAAGGACAAGAAATCTAGATCGAAATCAGAAGGGAGATCAAAGTCTCCTGGCAAGAAGTCCAAGGTGAAATGCTGGAATTGTGGGCAACCTGGTCATGTCCGAAAGGATTGCAAGGAGGAGAAAAAGAAGAAGAAGAACTCTTCTGGCAACAATTCTTCTCAAAGTGATGCAGACACCTTCATTGCAGCTTTGGCTACACAGGCATCAGATGATGTCTAGCTGATTGATTCTAGAGCATCTTTCCACATGACATCTCATAGAGATTGGTTCACAAAGTATGAAGAATACAATGGTGGAAAGGTGTACTTGGCAAGTGATTCATCTTTGGAAATTTTTGGTCGTGGAAGAGTCAGAATTCAATTCCCTGATGGAAGAGTGAAGGGAATTAATGATGTGATGCATATACCAGGTCTGGCTCATAATTTACTTTCTGTAAGTAAGTTGAATGATATTGAAGTGTAGGTCACGTTCTCTGGAAATGGCTACAAGATGACTAAAGGCTCTATGATGTTGGCTAGGGGTGCTCGAATTGGTACCTTGTACAAGCTGGATGCACAAGCTATTCAATGCAATAGTGTCTCTGCGAAGTCACTTAAGGCTACTCATGGAGATAAGAAGGAAAATGTTCCTGATGGAGTAAACACCATGGAGGTTAAACTTCCAGCAGAAAAGACTATGCTCTGGCATCATAGGCTAGGCCACATTGGTGAGAAAGGTTTAAAAACCTTTAAAAATAAAAACCTGGTAGAAGGGCTTGAATATTGTAACCTTGAGTTCAAATTTTGTGAGCATTGCATATATGGAAAGAAACATCGTGTTTCATTTTATTCCAGTCCTCACAAATCTTCTAGTTTGCTTGATTATATTCATTCTAATGTGTTTGGTCCAGTAAATGTTCCTTCTTTGTCTAAATCAAGATACTATGTGTCGTTTATTGATGATTATTCAAGAACATTCGTATATTTTCTGAAAAATAAATCAAAAGTGTTCAATCAATTTAAGGAATTTAAAAACCTTCTTGAAAATCAGACTGGTAGGAAAATAAAATGCTTGAGGACTGACAATGGCAATGAGTTTTGTTTAGATGAATTTGAAAGGTACTGTAAAGATCATGGGATTAAAAGACATAAGACTACACCTTACACTCCATAGCAAAATGGAGTTGTTGAAAGGTTCAACAAGACAGTAATGGAAAGAGCACGAAGTATGCTGGGTAGTGTTGGCTTGGAGGAGAGGTTCTAGGCTGAAGTGGTCTCTACAGCATGTTACTTAGTAAATCATTCTCCTAAATCTGCTCTTGTTAAGAAGACGCCTTTGGAAGCATGGTCTGGGAAGAAGCCCTCTCTGAGACATATTCGTGTCTTTAGCTGTGAGGCATATGCTTATGTGTCATTTGAAAAAAGATCTAGGTTGGAAAAAAAAGTTGTGAAATGTATTTTTATTGGCTATAGCACTGGAATAAAAGGATACAAGCTTTGGAATACTGAGACTGAGAAGGTTTTGTACAGAAGAAGTGTTATCTTTCGTGAGCTGAAATCTTCTACATTGGATCTACAGTCAGAGAAGAAATCAGAAAATGAAAAGGTTGTAGCAGGAATTCCTCTAACACCAAATAAAGATGAATTGAAAAATCAAAATGTACCTGATACTGAGGAGAGCTCAAGCAGTTCTGAAAGTTTTGAAGAAGATGAAGAACCACCTCAGCCTTAGCCTATGAGAAGGTCAACTCGTGAAAGAAAGCAACTTGATAGGTATGGGTTTTCTTTAATTGAGTCTACTTGTGCCTATGCTTTAATTTCTAGCACTGATGAACCTAGGACTGTGAAAGAGGCATTTAAAATGTATGATTCAAACTCTTGGTTGGAATCCATGAATGAAGAGATGGCATCATTAGAAAAGAATGATACCTAGAGTTTGGTGCCATTTCCTAAAGGCAGAAAAGTTGTGGGTTGTAAATGGGTATTCAAAAGGAAAATTTGTCTGGATGGCAGTGTAGAAAAATATAAAGCGAGGCTGGTTGAAAAAGGTTATTCCCAGGTAGAGGGAATTGATTATGGAGAAATATTTTCTCCTATAGCTAAGCTGACATCTATTAGATTTCTTTTGTCACTTGCAGCAGTGTATGTCTTAGAAATTGAACAGATGGATGTGAAGACTGCATTTCTTCATGGTGATCTTGAAGAAGAAATTTATATGTCCCAGCCGGAGCACTTTGTGGAAAAAGGTAAGGAAAGATTGGTTTGCAAGTTAAAGAAATCTCTATATGGGTTAAAACATTCTCCTAGAATGTGGTACCAGAAATTTGACACTTTTATTTTGTCATTGGGATTTGTAAGATCAAAATGTGATCATTGTGTATATTACAAAGCTGAAAGTGATCAAGTCCTTATTATTGCTCTCTATGTTGATGATATGTTGTTCATAGGCAATGGTAAGCTAATGATTTATAATCTTAAGTCTCAGTTGTCTGCAAAGTTCGAAATGAAAGATCTTGGTGTAGCAGGGTATATTCTAGGAATGGAAATAACCAGGGACAGGAAAAATAGAAAACTTTGGCTCAGTCAGAGTAAGTATATCATGACTGTTCTAGAGATATTTTGTATGACTGAGTGCAAGTAGCTAGTTGTTCCAGTTACACAGAGAACAAAGCTATCTGTTGAGGATTTTCCAAAATCTCCTACTAAGATGGAGGACATGACCAGTGCACCTTATGCTAGTGTGGTTGGCAGCCTTATGTATGCAATGTTCTGTACAAGGCCAGACATTTCCCAAGCAGTGGGAGTTCTTAGTCGGTTTATGGAAAATCTTGGAAGGACACATTGGGATGTTGTGAAGAGAGTGTTTAGATATCTGAAGGGCACTTCAGACTATGCTTTGTGTTACCATGGCAACATGGTTGAATCACAGAGAACTCTTAGTATTCGAGGTTATGTGGATTCTGATTGGGCAGGGGACATTGACAGTAGAAGATCCACTAGTGGATATATTTTCATGATGAATAGTGGTGCAGTGAGTTGGATGAGCAAGCGGAAGGTTGTAGTCACTTTGTCCACTACAGAGGCAGAATACATGGCAGCAACACATTCCTGTAAAGAAGTGATATGGATAAAACGTTTGTGTTCTAATATTGGTTTTGATGCAGGAAAAATTACTATTTACTGTGACAGCCAGAGTGCTATATGTTTGGCAAAGAATCCTACTTTCCATGCCAGGATGAAACATATAGATGTACAGTATCACTTTGTATGAGATATGGTGGAGGATGGGAAAGTCTCCTTGGAGAAAGTGGATACTCTGGAGAATGTTGTAGATGTATTGACGAAGCCTGTGAGCACAGACAAGTTCAGGTGGTGTGCATTCGATGGGCCTTTTGGCCCATGAATTTTAGTAGTTTATTATGCTTTGGAGGTGTCAGTAAGATCTTCGTCAAGTGGGAGCTTGTTGGAATATGTGCCCCAATCCTTACTGACATGGAACTCCTGATGGGAAAAGTCATTGTGACATTATTCATGTCTGGCTAACTCACTGTTCTAAATCCATTTGAAATGATCATGTCGCCAAGACAAAGTTGATGTCTTGCCGACAATGTCTATCGTTGTGACTCTTTGTGTTCAACGTGACCTTTTGGCGAATGGAGATCTCTGGGCGATAGTTTGATCTTATCGAGCTAACTCATGAGTGTCTGGGAGAGGTCCCAACAAATGGTGAAAGTCTCATCGATAGCATACAGCTATCGGGTAAACACGAGGGTCTTGGGGAGAAGTCCCAGCGATTGGAGATTGTCTTACCGACTGCATGTGGTCATCGAAGTAACACTCGGCACCTGGTGAAAAGTCTTAGCGAAGTCAAATGTCTTGCCGACTCAGCAAGACATGGGCGCTCGGTATGTGGTCTCGGCGAAAGGCATAAGTCTCGCCGACTCGGCAAGACTTGGTGATGCTCGATGAAAGGTCTCAGCGATGAAGAGTGGTCTCGCTGACAGAGATAAAACCTAGTGCTTTCGCAGTGACAAAAGACTTCATTATGAAGTCTTGGCGAGTTGGATAAGTCATGTCGATAGTCTTCGGGATCTACTTGGTGATGCTTGATGAAAGGTCTCAGCCAAGAACAAAGTGTCTTGCCGATAGAAAATGTTCATCGATGTAACATGAAGTGATCAGTGGAAGGTCTTGGCGAGAATGAAGAGTCTTGCCGATGGCAAAGCAGAAAATGATATGCTTTGTGAGCATTAGTAAAACGTCTTGCCGATGGAGGAACCTCTTGCCGCTAGAAACAAAATGGTTATCGATAGATTCAATATGACTCATGGCGCTCGTTATAACGTCTTGTTGACTCGTGGAAGCTATGGCGATATTGATATGAAGACTTTGTGGCATCGGGGAGACACTGTTAGTGTCTTACCGATATGCCAACAAAGTTGAACGCCCTTGACCAGTTTGACCATCCTATGTGGAGCCTCGTGGACCAATCAGAGGAAGCATTTTCAAATGGGTGGAAGTTAGTTTTTTGCAACTGTTGCGACGCTGGAGCTAAACAACATGCAGGGAAAAATCAATTGCTTGAGAGGAAACTTTCTTCGATGGGGCAATGGCGGATAAGGATGAACAGAAGGCAAAAATTAGAATGTGAAAAGATTTAATGGATCGATTCTGATTTGAAATCAATATGAGTGAGATCGGATTGATGAGAGCATTTTTGTAACTGGATGAACAGTGAATGAAGCTACTGTGAACTAATACCAGAGAGTTGTATCTCTGATTGTATGTAATTGTTGTTACTGTAATACAAAGAGATTCAACTTGGTGTGGTGGTTTTTTTCCCGAAAAGGTTTCCCACGTAAATCTGTTGTTCATTGTCTTTGAGTATCTTCTCTGTTTCCATAAATCTTTCATGTGTGTCTTAATTGGATTGTAATTAGAAAAATTGAAAGTACTATATGCTTACTCCCCTGTGGTTTTGACATTAGGAAATTTGTTTCCGCACTGTTGCTTTCCTTACAGTACCCGAGGGTAAGCAAGCCTCAGGGGGAAATGCACCTGGAAGATTATGAGATATATGTAGTAGGGCTCAACATGAAGGTGGCCCGACCACAAGATAAGGTTGAAATCATGGAGGAAACGCAACGGGTAGTCACTTCTGACTTCCTCAAAATTGGTCACCAACTAAAGAAGAAAGATGAGCAGCTTAAAGCGGCAAAGGAAAGGGTTAGTTTTTTGGAGAAAAAGGAAAAATCCCTTGAGGCGGATGTTTCCAGTATGACGGAAAGGGCACTGGTAGCAGAAGATGAGAGGAAGAGACTTTAGGGTGAACTTGCGAGGACTCGGGCCACTGGCCCTGCCATGATAAAAGAGCTACGTTCTAAGAATTAGGAGGTAGAACAGAATCTATAACTAAAGAATGAAGAATTGGAGAGGCTTCACCTCTAATATAGTCAAGGAATGGCACAGAGGAGTGAAGCATTGGAGCACCAACAAGCTCAATATGAGTAGAAAATACAAGAAAAAGAGGCTAAATTTAAAGGCCTAAAAACTCAACTAAAGGAAGAACTCTGAGAGACAAAGTCTTCCCTGAACGAGCACTTAGCAAATCACTCCCAAGCTGAGGAGAATTGGAATAAAGAAATGAGCAACTCTATGGAACAGCTAGCATCTGAGAAAAGGAAAAGGGAAGAATTGGTTGAAGCCATTATTTCAAGAGACGTGGAGATTGCTTCTCTTAAAAGCTCTCTCCAACCTCCCCCTACACAGCCAGATATCATTCCACTTGTCAGGCAATTGTACATTTCCCACTGGAAAAAAATTAAAGCCTTTTTCCTAACACTGTAGCCTACCCTCTGATTCATCGCCAAGGAGTCAAAGCTGAGTCAGGAGGCCCATGATACGATTGAGTAGTTCCCGCGGTTCATCTTGGAGAAGGTTCCTGAGGAAAAATATCTTCTCATCAAGCTATACTCAATCTCTGATGAGAGCCTTTCCAGAGCGGGTATTGAAGATCGGGATGTTGCTGCTCAAACGGAAAATAATTTCATCCATTGCCACTCCACCTTCCAGTGCACTAAAGCAGTTGCGGCTATTCTGAGTAAGACACTAGACAGCATACGATGAAGTTTCGCTGAGTTAAACGAGATGGGTTTTCCGTCCCCATTCCTTGAAGATGGTTCTATTGCCACGGCCGAGCAGATTGCAGAAAAGATAGAAGAGAAAGAAGATGATCCGGAGGCTTTCAGGGATTTCAGTGATCCTCCCACGGTGACCGACATTGAGGGAGTCATTCATCCACTCTCACGGCTACTATTCCATTGTGAAGCAGGGGCCGGTTTACCCAATGTGCTACCTCACAAAGAAACTATTGATCTAACTGGAGCGCAGGAGAATTTGTGCAACATGGTGAAGCTGTCTGAGGATGAATGGTCACCTTTGCAGGTGGCTCTTTCCAATCTCTGACTCCATTGACCTAATGAAATGGCACTCTAGTCTGTGAAACCAGAGAAATTTTGGGTTCTTCATTCCTTAGTCGAAACGCCCCTAATAGTCGCCAAAAGTTGTTAATAAATATTTAACCAGCTCCCTTTAGGTTTATTTTTTTATGCGTCGGCCCATGCATCGTAAATTCTGCTTGGCCTTTTTTCTAGGTTTTGTTCTATCGCTCCACGTGTCTACTCCTCGCAGCTCCAAGTCTTGGCATTCCTTTTGCATCCCAAGAAACTTCGCTATGCTTCCACGTGTTGCAACCGTGGGATGCTTTTGATCATGTTTCTCTGACGCCTCATCGGGCTACGAAATGCTGCCATGAAGCCCTTGTTCCTAAAAGGTTTTGGCAGGCCCCATGGTTGTTAACTGCGGTGTACACTTGCTACGTGTCTACCGTTCACAAATCTTTCAGCGCGAAAATGAAGTAGCAACCGCGGGCAGTGAAATTTTGCCACGCGTCTCTTTTGTGCCCAGCTGGTAATTGCTCCCTTTATTATTGATGAAGTGTTTGGCCATTTCGACACGTGTGGCATTTATGCAAGTCCTCAGCGGCAAAGAAGAAGTGGTTCATACGAGTAGTGAAGGGTTGCCACGTGCCTAGCCAGCATATCTCATATGCGGGCAATGGATTATATGAACCGAATGAGGCTATTGGCCACTATGTGTCATTATCATTCGCTCAGGAGGGTGACACTTGTCTAATCAGGCCTAGCCAGGACCACCGCCATCATTGCAGAAGATGCACCTGCACCTGGGACAACCTGATGCTTGGTTCCAAATCAATTTTGTTGCAATGGCTTTGGGAATATTCTAATTCTTGCATCATTGCCGGGGATTGTAATGAGAAAAGGGGCCAGAATTTTGAGGAAAACGCTGGTTTTAGTAAAAGATGCCAGGCATTTATTGTTGTTTTATTTGATTTCAAAAACTCTCAGACTGTGCCAATTGTTCGGCCTTTTTATTTTTCATGCTATTTGATCAAACTGTAAATTATGCTTTTTATTGTCTAGACACTTCATTAAGAACTTGTATATATGTTGAATGCAAGTTTGCTTACCTAGATCATGTCTAATGACTCTTCTTGGCAGTAGGAATGTATGCAATGATATTTTATGTCAATGAATGAATTATCTATGCTATAACTGTAAGTTTCCAATGTTCTGGAATACTACAACACCGTTCAGGCCCTTAGATCTATGATTTATCGTGCCTATCATTAAGTCTTGGCGCATCGCCTTAGGTTAGACTTCATTTTATTATATTTGCTTCCTTTTCCCTTTCCAAACCCCAATATAGAAGAAGTCGGCTTCTCTAAAAATTTGGAGGTTACTCAGTTTAGCGCAAAAGGTCCCCCTTAAACTGAGTTTCTCATAAGGCACTATTACCTTATCAAATTTTGGCATCAATAGTACCTCTATCAGAAGAGGAACGACAAGGTTCCAGCATCAAACCCATGGGCCCTAGATTTGGCTAAATTGATTGTCCCTAATTTTTTCATTGATATTGAGTTAATTAAAGCCATTTCCCCCAACTACCATGCCCCAACCAAAATTGTTAGGCTTCTAAGTGGTGGGTGCTTAGTTGATCTCACAAGAGATGTCATTATAAAGTATTTCAACCTAAATTAAAAAGCTATAACAAAGGTGAATTTAGTGAAACTAGAGCAAGAATATAAGAGGTTGAGAAGAACATATCGAAGTGATCATCTCCCTCTATGCATGAAGACGCATAATGATAACAGAAAACTCTCCAGCCCTTCCTCTAGAATGGAACCTTTCCAAGCCTCAAAATTTCAAGTTTATTTCAAGAATACCTATCACGCATTGTGTCAAGTCTTGGGGATAGATGAAGAGGAGTATATGCCAATAGGATTGATGATAATGGCCATGATAATTCAACATTCTAAGTCAAATGTAGAGTTTGATTTGGAATCTATAATTGAGGAACACATACATGAGGATTTGTTGCAAGTTAGGGAAGCTAAGGCCCCTATTACTTTTAGGAAATATTATTTATTATGTCACTTAATCATGTATCAAAATGAAGTGAAGTGGACTAAAAGAATGAAATTATGTACACAAGATAGTGGAGTAAGACTCCCTATGCAAAATTGGTGTTACATATGGGATAGTAGATGTACAGAATGTGATTTTGTAGTATTTTGAGATGATTTTTTTGTTAGACTAATAGTTGTCCTTGGTTACCCAACACCAAGATTTCCTGAATCATTGATGAAAGTGATGAGGCCTATAGAATATAGGCCAAATCAGAGCTATACCCATAATTATGCCACCTAGTTTTTTATGCCTCGACACACAATTATTAGAGTATATGGATGCAACCAAGCACCACATATTTTTCCTAAGTTTGTACTTGCAAGGGTATTTTTTCTGGAGTTTACCTGGCAGATGCTTTGGATGAGGCATGATTTGATGATAAATCAAAGGAAAGGTACATTTTTGCCTGATTTCACTATATTTGAAGAGTTGGACATTGAGTCTGATATACTAGAAGAATTGCAAAGGTTCATGAGGGTTAACTATCCCCTAAAATCTAGAAAAGAGAGAGTGTGTAACCCAAAGGGTCATATCAACATGATCAGAAGAACCTTGTTGAAAAAGAGGGCCATCTCACATGAGTTTGACCCTGAGGAGGATGTTATAAGGAATCTGTGTATTTTACTGATGTAATGCAGACCAAAAAAAGGTGGATAATAATGATGAAGTTGGAGAATGAGAAGGAGAAGGATAGAAATTTTAGGGGATTTTTTGTAGATGAACCCAACATTTTGAAAAGGATGCAGATGATCCTAAATAAGTTTGATGAATTGTACAAAATGGCCCAATAGGAAGGGTTGGTCCCGCTTCCCACACCTCACCAACCACCACATAAAGCATCCACATCACAGACACCACCCCCATCACCTACACATCTATCCCTGCCATCTCCTACTCATAAACCACAAGCTAAAAGGAAAAAGATTGGGTCATTGGTTGACTATGACTCAAGTGATGATGAAGAACAAGAAGTAGTCCTAGCTTTGAGTGAAATAAAGGAGATAGTAGAACAATAGAAAATTTAAAAGCCTCATTATCCCAAGGCTAGGCTTTCAGAGGAAGGAGTTGATGAAATTCAAGAAGATGAGAGGGCAATGGCCTCTCTAAGATTCATAGAAGATGATAATTTTATCCATACCAATGACTTTAAGGATTTTTGGATTAAAATGAAGATGAAACAATTTGATGAAAGGTTGAAAATCAATCTTACTAGAGATGATGAGTCGAAGCAAGCTGAGATCCAGGCTCAAACATTTGCAGAGTTAAATGTCGATAGCATTAATGTCACCCCTAGGAGGCGAGAGAGATGGTATTGAAAAGTGATATGCTAATTATACTAGGGATGGAGTTGTCTAAAATGTTTCTTCTAGATCAGAGCATATCAGAGCACAAGATGACCCCATGTTGGTAGCAGAATTTGATTCAGAGGAAGGTGTCTTAGGAACAGGGTATAACCCTACTACCCAAACACTTTCTCTATGGATGAAATAGAAAAATACAAGGAATCCTCAACCCTTGGATGTAGTGTAGGAAATAAGAGGATCAGCTATGGTTAGAACAATGAGAGACACAACTCCTACAAAAGCTGCCACTATGAACATGCATTCTGCAGTGTTCACCAAGGATGTAGTAGAAAATATGGAGAAGAAGATTAATGAATATGAGAAGAGATTGAAATTATCAAATGATGAGGTGAAAATTTTGTTTATTGAAAATGTAAAGCTAAAACAACAATTACAACAAGACACCACAGTGAGAGGAGATGAATTAATTTTCTATCACCCACCTATCCAGGCAAAGGACCCAAATGCGAGATGAAATTGATAAGTTGAAGAAGCATAACATGGAATATGTCAAGTATCATATCATAGAGACTCTGAAGAGGATATTAGAGCATAGAGTTGGGATATTAAAGGAGAAGATAAATGGGGTACATGAAAACTTCAGCAACTTGATTAAGGCTTTGGAACAGATAAACACTAACTCCCCCATCCTTGAGGAGCTCCAAAAGAGATGGAAACCCACCTTTCACATACTAACCACTTTATGAAAAGTTACACACAGGGATTGAGAGGCCCCATCAAGGCTTAAACCTAAACAAGATATGGTAAAAGGTGTGATCAAGGAGTATAAGTATCTGGTGGATATAAGGAAGAAAGTGGAAAGTAGAAAGAATACATTTGACTCCATCAAATACCTCTTCAGCCCAACAATCCTCAAAGATGACAATCAATTGAAAGATATAGATGAATGGAGAGAAGAATTTGATCAAATGATTCCTAAATGTTTGGCACATATACAAGATGATGGGGAGATCAATCTCAACAAGTTCCATACTTTGCTCGATGGAATCGTCATGTTGGACAATGGATATACAAAGTTCTTGGTGGATGTCAGAAACCTCCTAGATAATAGATGGAAGATTCATCTTACAAATTTTGCAGCTGCATAGGAATTCAAATGGCCAAGTGACCTGACAATTAATAAGTGGCAGGAAAAATACTTGGGCTCTGAGGAAGATTGATTATATCATATAGTAAAAAGATTTGAACGGGTCTTAGATGACCATGGGCTTTTACTCAAATATTAATGGATGGATACACATGTTTATTGATGAGCTTAAAATATGCTCATAATTTGGATGTTATGATAAAATTTTAATGTCTTTACTTTTGTTATTTCATGGCTATTTAAACTTTGTTGAAACCTTTTATGGGGATATCCTGTAGCATAATACTTTCATATTCCTGCAGCTCATGGTGTTGACTTGATTGCATTTATTGCCCGTTGACTCCCCAAAATGGCTGGTATATCGTATACAATTTTTGAATGATGAAGTAGATTTAAAATGTGTGATTAATGAATAGATATCGTGTATGTTCCATACACCTTTTCTTTCGCATCTATTACCTTTTGTTTCGCAGGTTGTTGAAGAATGATCGAGTCAAGCGCAGCCGATCTCAGCCTTGCAGTAAAGTCCATTTCCTGCATGACTTCAAGGAAGCTCCGGCGAAGACTCTTTGACCGAAACTATGGGAAATAATTTTAATGATAGTCAATCTGGAAAGAGTGGAGCGCTATATTTTCTCCAAATTGGGTTGAACGCATAAATTCATTATGAATTATGTTCCTTGATTTGGGGATATACTTTACTTCCACGTCTTTCTTTGATAGGGTTAGTTAGTTAGTTGCTCTCCTATTTATAAATAAAGTTCTCCTCCTACGCGAGAGGGACAGAAGGGAGGATAGTTAGAAAAAGTTAGAAGCATAGTAATAGCAGATATTATGTAAGAGTCAGTATGATAATGAGAAATAGAATCTGTATGATCAAAGACAGAGTTTATTGTTAGTTTCCACATCAATAAAGCAATGTATACCATTCTGTTTTCATGAATAAAGTTCGATGAAGTTCTGAGTTTAGCATCTGTGTAATCAGTAGATGCTTGCTAAGGGGGCCCACTTAGTAAGTATCTGTAGCTAGTTAGTTAGTTGTTATTTTCTGTTGATCTTCAGTTAGCTTTCATCTTTGAAGTTTTCATACAAACTCAGTCTTATAGTGCTCCTGCAGCATAGAGAGTCCATCCCTGTGACTGTTCCTGCAGCATAAGGCCAGTTCATAGTTTGTGTTTTAGTCATAGTTATGGTTTCTATCATAGTTGAGTTAAATAATTTTGCATTACCGTTCTGTGGCTTAGATAGAATTTCTTTCTAGTATTATTTCTGCTAAGATTTGACTGAAACTAGTTCCTAGTGCTTATATTTTGCCGCACCATTTAAAGTCTATGTCCCCTGGTTTGACAAGTAAAATGAACGTCCATAGAAAGATATAAGTCACCTGTTGGAATTTCTAATTCCCAGGAAAGGTTTTACTATGATTTTCATATCCTTTTGTGGGCGCGAGCCATTTTTGGTGCCGTTGTCGGGGATGGTATCTAGCTAGGAGTCTGTTAGAACTCATTTTCAGCATTAGTTTAGTCTGTTAGTCAAAAAAATTCAAAATCTTTCAAGCCACTACTCACCGTATTGCATGCATAGAAGAAGAAGAGACGCACTGGGAAGGTTCCTCCCTGAAAATCTATTTATTGAACTACCATTTGACCCAGCTGATAATGAACCTGAGGAAAATCCATTTGCTCTGTTATTCCAGCAACCAGACATGGCAAATAATCCACCTCCTGCATTTGAGTTTTTCATTGTTCCCCAACAAGATACCAACAATCTTAAAAACATTCCCTCTTCCTTGCTTCCAAAGTTTTATGGCTTGGTTACGGAGGATCCAGAAACTTTTCTGTTTGAATTTGATGTCCTCTGTCACAGTTATGACTACAACACAGACGCTCATAAACTGAAGTTATTTCCTTCCACCTTGAAGGAAGGAGCTCTCAGGGGGTTCATGAGTCTGGGAAGAGGTGTTGTAGATAGTTGGGCAGCCATGCAGACGAAATTCCTTGAAAAGTATAAGGAATATTGTAAGAGTGCCAGCAAAGGTGATGACATATTCCGAATTCAGCAGAAGGAGGATGAAAGTCTGGAAGATTATATTTCCAGGTTTTTGTTTTCACTAAAAAGGAACTCAAACCATACTCTCAATGTGGACTCTTAGAAACTACTATTTCTAAGGGGAATCAGTGATGCCTGTATTGATGCCCTGGACCTGATGGGAGGAGGTGATATAACTCAACTGCCTTGGGATGATATAAAGAAAATATGTCTTAACTACTCTCAAGCAATAGTTAAGAAAGGTCGAGGTCATCATGCTACAGTGGGGAAGTCTTCTTCTGGTGGAGTTTCCCGGATGGAGATCACAAATTTGCTATCTGATTTCAAGCAGGACATCATTAATAATATGGCTACACAACTAGATACTATGCAAGCTCGGAAGAAACATGCAAAAGCTGAGGTAGTTTTGGCCGAGTTCTGTCCATACTGTAAACAGAAGAAGCGTGATTGCAGGTGCAAGATAGTGGCTAATTTGGAAGCTAAGAAACTGCCTACTGACTTCAAACCAGTAGAAGGTGATGATGATCAAGTGTTCTTTATTGCGCAAAGGAGACCATGGGCCCAAAGACAAGGTATGGCTCAAGACCCTTTAACTTTTGGTAATCCTTATTCTAGCTATAATAACCAATGGCAACATGCATATGGACCACCACAACCATGGAATCCGCCTCAACCAAGTTTTCCTAATTATCAGACCCCATAGTGGCAATCTCCTCAAGGAGGTTGGCAGCAGCCACAAGGGCAATGGACCCCACCTTCAGGAAATTGGCAACAAAATCCTCAATGGAGAGGTCCTCAGCAATGGAAAAACCAGTCTCCTGGATTCCTGCAGCTTCCACAGCCACAACAACATGCCCTCATGCCACCTCCTGCAGCAACTGCCACAAATCTTGGCCCTCCGAAGCAAATGCCTATGCCTGCCCAGCCGTTGTCCAATCCCAATAATAAGCAACAGCAATAGCCACAGGAAACTGTGTATCTTGTTGAAGCCAACCAATATCAAGCTTATGCCTTAAACATTAATGACATCCATCTGAGGTCTGGAACTACTTTACCTGCTCCCAAACCACCTCTGATTACTGAAATACTAGATTCTCCCCTTGAAGAATCTATTGCACCTGTTGTTCCTACTGAGCATATCCCTCTACCCGATACAGTTTCTACGGAACCTGTTTTGCAAAGACAAGACAAACCACCTTTTCCTCAGAGGTTGCAAAGCACTGAATCTAAATCCATAGAAGAACCCACTTTTGACATTCTGGAGCAGCTCAAGAATGTACAGATTCAAATCCCTTTATTTCATACTATTAAAGATGTTCCCATTTTTGGAAAAGCTATTAAAGAAGCATGTTTGAAGAAGTCTGGACGGAAGAAAAAGGATCCCCAAACAATTCATGTCTTAGGAAAATTGGCTGATATAATGTTGGAAAATGTAGTTATTCCAAAGTATATTGACCCTGGAAGTCCTGTAGTGCAGATACATATAAATGGCCAAGTTGCAAAAAATGTTTTGATTGATTTAGGTGCTGCCATTAATGTCATGACAAAGCATACTATGGACTCCTTGAATATTTCAAACATTAGGTCTATACCCACAGTTCTGCAGCTTGCAGACAGCTCCACAGTTAAACCTGATGGGATGGTGGAAGATGTAATTGTCACTCTTGAATCCTGGGAGTATCCTGCTGATTTCACAATATTATCAGTTAAGGCAACTTTAGGAGGGTATCCAGTTATCCTTAGTAGACCATGGTTAGCAACTGCTGATGCTTTTATAGGATACCGTTCTGGAGATATGACCATTTCTGATGGGCAGTCCACAAAGAAATTGGCCTTGTATCCGCCTACTAGACCTCAACCAGATTTGTCCCAACCTGTTTGGCCAGATGTGGGGGAAGAAACTGAAGAAGCCAATTCTTTGGCTCAATTAATGATGCTTCAAAATGATCCATTCTCACAACTTCAGAGTGAAGATTCTTTACTTTTTCAAATTCTGCAATTTAACCCTGATACGGGTAGTTCATCTGATCCAAGTGGCAGTCATCATCAATGTTTCCTGCAGCAACTAGATTCTGAGAGTTCATTGCCTAAACTTCTGACAATTTTTCATAACTTACTTCCACAAGAGGTACAAACATTACCTGTTGATTCTATGAGTAATCTCACTAAGCAGATAGAAAGATCATTGTTTGAATGTTAATAGCAAGTTGTCACAGTCTCAAGAGGCTGACTTATTAAAAATGCTACAAGAACAGCATAAAACTTTTGCATGGGAATATGGGGACATGCAAGGAATAGATCCTCGAGTTTGTACTCATAGGATATATATCAAAGAAGATTGTTTACCAGTTAGACAACCTCAAAAAAGAGTAAATCCAGCACTTAGAGAAATAGTGAAAAATGAACTTCAAAAGTTGTTTGATGCTGGTTTTATTTACCCAATCTCTGACAGCCAATGCGTTTCTCCATTAGTCATTGTCCCCAAGAAAGGAGGAAAATGGAGTGTGTGTAGATTACAGGGAGTTAAACAATGCCACTAAAAAAGATCATTTTCCACTACCTTTTGTAGACCAGGTACTAGACTCACTGTCTGGCAAAAGATATTTTTCCTTTTTGGACGGTTACAGCGGGTACAATCAGATAAAAATAGCCCCTGAAGATCAAGATAAGACCACTTTTACCTGTCCATGGGGAACATTTACTTATTCAGTCTTGCCTTTTGGTCTATGCAATGCACCAGCAACATTTCAGAGAGCAGTAATTAGTATCTTTGCTGATATATCTCATGAATGTATGGAAATTTACATGGATGATTTCACTACCTATGGAGTCACATTTGAAGAAGCACTGATGAATTTAGAAAAGGTATTGAAAAGGTGCAGAGAGCAAAATTTATCTCTAAATAGTGAAAAGTGTTTTCTGATGATGGAAGAAGGTATTGTTTTAGGTCATCATATTTCAAAGAATGGAATTCAGGTTGACCCTGCTAAAATTGAAGTTATTCTGAATTTACAAACTCCTACAAAACAAAAAGATGTCAGAAGTTTTATTGGTCATGCAGGGTATTATAGAAGGTTTATAAAAGACTTCAGTAAAATTTCTAACCCACTTTATGCCTTGTTAACAAAGGATTCCCAATTTGAGTGGACAGAGGCCTGTGAAAAATCTTTCCTACAACTAAAAGACTTGCTTACTAAAGCCCCTGTTCTTCAAGGACCAAAATGGAATTTTCCTTTTCACATACATGCTGATGCATCTAATTTTGGTATAGGAGCAGTTTTAAGTCAAAAAGAAAATTCAATTGAGCATGCTATCTACTTTATCAGCAAAAACCTTCAAGGTCCTGAGCTCAACTATACTATTACAGAAAAGGAATTGCTTGCACTAGTGTATGCTTTGAATAAATGTAGGCATTATGTCACAGGTTATCAGATATTCATTCATACTGACCATGCAGCAATCAAGTACCTGATGAACAAACCTGCCATTTCTGGTAGATTGGCACGATGGCTCCTGTTGTTACAAGAATTTGATATCACAATCATTGACAAACCAGGAAGAGCTAATGTTGTAGCTGACTTTTTATCAAGACTTCAATCAGCTGCACCTGATGAACATGAAGTTATTGATGATAGGTTTCCTGATGAACACTTGTTCTCTATTGTTGCACAAACTCCATGGTATGTAGACATTGCTAATTATGTAGCAGCAAACAGAATACCAGCTCACTTTTCCCCAAAAGAAAAGAAGTTGTTGATATAGAAAAATTTTAACTTTTCCTGGATCGCAAATTGTCTGTTCTATACTGGACCTGATCAAGTAATGCGAAGATGTGTAAGAGAATATGAGACTTATAATATCTTGCATGCTTGCCATGATGAACCATGTGGGGGGCATTTTGCAGCAAAAATAACAGCAATGAAGATTCTTACAACAGGGTACTACTGGCCAACATTACACAAGGATGTTGTGGCCTATACAAGGAAGTGTGACAGATGCCAGCGTATGGGAAGACCAACTAAGTCAAATGAAATGTCACTATATCCGCAGGTCATAGTCACCCCTTTTGATAAATGGGGAATGGATTTTGTAGGACCAATTGATCCACCATCAAATGGAAAGTCATACATTCTAGTTTGCACGGACTATGTCACAAAATGGGTCGAGGTAAAAGCTATGACTCATGCCCGAGATAACAAAGTTGCTGAATTTCTATATGAACAAATTTTCACAAGATTTGGAGTTCCCAGAGAGCTTGTAACTGATCAAGGAGCTCAGTTTACATCAAATCTGATCACTGCACTAATGAATGACTATAATATCAAACATAGGAAGTCCAGCCCCTATCATCCTCAAGCCAATGGTCAGGTGGAGGTAACAAATAGAGAAATTGAGGGGATCCTCACAAAGACAGTGTAGATCCATAGAAAATACTGGAGCAATAGACTTCCTGAAGCAGTTTGGGCTTACAGAACTACATAGAAGACAACAACTGGGTTTACACCTTTTGAGCTGCTTTATGGGAAAACAGCTATGTTACCCATAGAATTTGAACATAAAACTTTGAGGACAGCTCTTGAACTCAACATGGACTTATCTGAAGCACAGAAGGACCGTCTCCTGCAGCTAAAAGCTTTGGATGAAATGAGAAAAGCCGCCCTGCAGCACACAGAAGTAATCCAACAGCAAAGAAAGAAATGGCATGATCAGCACATCAAAACTAGGAAATTTTCTGCTGGAGATTGGGCCCTATTATATGATTCCAGATATCAAGAAAACCAGGGTAAGCTCACAACACGCTAGCTTGGCCCCTATGAGGTTGAAAATGTGTTTGAAAATGGAGCTGTACAGCTGGTGACAATTGATCCAGTCCGTTTTAAATTGCTAGTCAATGGCCACCGACTCCGGTTGTACCATAAACCAGTGTCAAAGGAAGAATTCATGCAACAGTTCGTTCAGGTTCATCCCGCTACTCTTCCTGCAGCTGAAGGCTTTAGCCTTTCTCCTGCAGCGTTGCCGTAATTTTCAAAAAGCATGCCCATAATAAAGGTTTTCTTTTTAAGGAAGCCCTTTTTTTTCTCCATTTTCATTTATCGCCCCCATCTCAATTCTTTATCTTCCATCCATCCATCCCATCCATCCATTTCATTCGTACATTTCATCCGCCCACGTCACCCATCCACTTCATCCGTCTGCATCAACCTTAATTAAGATATCTTTCCCACTTGTCAATTCATGCAGCGTCGTCATTCTTTCTTCACACGTGCGTGCAATTATCAAAGGTACGCCATATCTTTTCTTATGCATATTTGATTTATTTCATTCTATTCATTTACTGCTATGCATGTACCGGTCATTATTACCCGAATCTCTACCTATTCTTTAGTACATGTGAGGACACATGTCATACTTTAAGTAGGGAGCGGGGTAATCCATCTTTTAAAACCTGTCTTTTCGCCGCTGCCATAACTGCACAAATAACCTTTCTTTAATGTTTTTCTGGTACTTTCCAAATGAGATCGCATGTCCTTCTTTAATGCATATTTTTCTTGTAAACTACGATTAAGACTGCTTGTTCAAAAAGCTCATTTTTGGAAAAAGAAAGAAATGTGACGGCACGACAGAAGAAAAACTAGAGCAGAAAGGGAAATAAAGAATTTGAATCTTCAGCAAGGAATTGAGTTCAGCTAAAAAAAAATTGCAAATATGGGTGGTCAGTTGGTGCGACATGAGCCTGTAGCGCATGAATTGTTACTGCAAAATCCGCAGACAGTCCACGCATTCAGCCTCTGTGGATGGTTAAATTATTTCTTGAGCTTAAATGATTTTGATGAGGAGGCTGCTGGAGAATTTTTTAGAACACTTTCTGAAGGGGAAGCCACCGTATGGGGTCTAACAGTTGTTGCAACCGAAGAAAAAATTGCTAAAGTAACCGGGCTCCCAGCCATTGGAGAAAACTTTTCTTCAGATGTTGCAGCTGCAAGGGCTGAGTTTTCAATGCCTGCCGATGGACCTCTGGAAGTCTCCAAGAAGGGATGCAAGCGTGTGTCGCTGCCTCCTCCATATTCAGAGTATGCCACTTATATAATGAGGTATTTAACCTGTGAAGGCCGTTTTTCCTACCTGCATTCTCATCATTTTAAACTATTAAGCCATATGAGGCATGGGTTAGTTGTGAATGTTTCAAATTTCTTGTTAAAGTTTTTAGAACAAAGTGCCCATGGCACCCAACAAGGGAAAGACAATTCTGTCACTCATTATGGCCTTATTAAATTACTGATTGAGCGCTCTTTGAGAGACGTCTCACCTCTCTCCTGGCAACACCTCTCTCCTGGCAACAATTTGTTGCCCAAAAGAGTTTGCAAATACCACAACCTCCTAGGGTACTTACCCCACGGCCTCAAAGAAAGAAGAAAGAAATTGCATCTACTAGTGGAACAGTAAGGTCAGCCTTACTCCTCGTGAGTAAATTCTGGGTCCCGGCAACTTTTCAACCTTAATCCTCCGCTTAGGGCAAACCAGGGTCTGCCACTAGGAGGAGTTAGAAAAAGAAAACAAAGCGCGTATGGGTCCCCTCGGACCGACTCTCTATTCTTAGAAAAGCATAGCCGCTCCTCTCCCTCGCAGCGACCTTCCCTCGCAGCCATTCTACAAAGAACACTCGCTATGCTATTACCAGCTCAATCATTATCCTCCGTAGGCGTGCAGCCCTCCTCAACAAACAAGGTGGCCACCGGAACACCTCCTGCAGCTGCATCTGTGCTAAGAAGGGTTTCCACAAGGAAACAATCTAAGACCTCCCCTGCTTCACTGCAACCTGAGGTGATTGTAATTTCAGAAGGGTCTGTTGAATCTGAATTTAATGTTTCTCAGAATGAGTCTGAGAATGCTGCTCAGAGTTCGTTCGTTCCTGAAGAGGAACAAGTTGAGACAAAAGAAACAGGGCACAATGAGCAAGGGTTACCAAATCTTGATGATTTGGCTATGGCTGCTATGCAATTTTCGGAGGAAGCACAGACTTCTCCACCACAGCAACAAGAAGAATTTATCTTGTAGCAAGAGCAAGAACAGATTGAACAATTGAATATGCCTAGTGAAGTTGTATTTCACCCTGCAATTTGTAAAGCCATTGTTGTGTATAGGAGGACGTTTTTAATTGAGTTTCTGGAATATGTTAAAGCTAATTGGGAAGCAGTTACATTGCAAACCCTGACTTTCTGACACATAGCCCAGACTGACATGCAACAAAGTCTATGGGAAGTAGAAAAGAAGAAATTGAAAAAGAAAATTGAAAGTCAGAAACAAGAAATTGCTGAGTTGAAAGCAAAAATGGATGAAATGTTAAAAGTAACTGGTCAAATTATGGAATGCAGAACACCACCCAGAGTTTATGCTCTGTGCCTTAAAGAATAGTTTTTATGGTTTCAATTGATGAGAATTTCCAGAAACCAAGACCCTATAATTCACACTGCCAAAGAGTTTTATGAAGCATACCAAGCAGCCCCTAACTGGTTAAGGAATTCTCTGTGTGAATTCTATTTGCATGGTTTTTTAATACCATTTGAAACAGAATGGAATTCTCTTCCATATATTGGTGATATTCATTTAAGAGCATTTATGTCATGGGCAGCAAATGAGGCGAATTATGGCCGGCAGTGGGAAACATATGAGGAAGCTGAGAAAACAGAGCCTGTCCCATTACGCTCTCAAAGTTCAAACCCACATGCAATGTTGAAAGATTGGTTTGCTCTAACATATGGTATTAATAATGTTTCAGCCAAAGAGAAAATATTTGATATCAGAAAGCAAGTATATGATGAAATCTAGGCACAACAATATTCATTTTGGAGATTAGCATATACCGGGCGAGGTAAGTGATGTATAGATTAACCGCTGGGTTAAGAAAGTCGGAACCACATGGTCCCCTACCTTACAAGAGCTCTCAAACGTAATCCTAAATGTGATATAGACTAATTAGGACCAAACAAGATTTGTGAACCGTGGCTGCCACCTACTATCTCGTGACTCTCGGTATATCGTGGCCCCTGTATCCTCACCAGGCTACAAATCTTAACAATGAATTAGAAGACCGAAGATATGAAAGGTGTCAGGATTTCAGAGGATTCTATTACAAGTTTGGACATTCATTCTAGAGTCATGCAGCCACCACTGACTTTAGAGAAACCACCAGGAAAGTTAATGCTGGAGGACCAGCATTGGGCTAAGTAGGGGGCAGTGATGAGCTTAAAATATGCTCATAATTTGGATGTTATGATAAACTTTTAATGTCTTTACTTTTGTTATTTCATGGTTGTTTAAACTTTGTTGAAACCTTTTATGGGGATATCCTGTAGCATAATACTTTCATATTCCTGCAGCTCATGGTGTTGACTTGATTGCATTTATTGCCCGTTGACTCCCTAAAATGGTTGGTATATCGTATACAGTTTTTGAATGATGAAGTAGATTTAAAATGTGTGATTAATGAATAGATATCGTGTATGTGC
>VDFB02000003.1:548740825-548781982 GCA_007258455.2 Sequoia sempervirens | reverse complement strand
CTTGTGCATGCTTCTAATTGTTGTGTTCATGCTTGATCAATGAAATCCGTACCTCAAACTAGCTTTATGAGGGTCCCTGTTGCATCAAATCTCCCTCTTCCTTGTCCTTGAAGCCGCACCATCCTCTCCTATATTCCTCTCCTTTTAATTTCTTGGATTGATTCCTCTGAGTGTAGGGGTTTAATGGCTTTGGTGATGTTAGTGTTTAGACTGTAGCTCATGTCTATCTTGTGTTTCGTTCTTCTCCCTTTGTGGATAAAGCACTGCATATTGCATGTCAAATTTGCATCCTAGTTTTCCTTTGATATGGGTTGGTTCTTTATTTTCTACGTGTCATTTCAGTCTGTCATGCTACCGTGCGCAGCTCATGGGGCAACACCCTTGTTACATCTTGTTTACTTCATGATATTAGGTATATTAGCTTGTAATCACTTTTGTCCTCCTCCCAATTAGATACTGCATAGCAGTGAAACATCTTCTTTTAGCATAATTATTGTGGAAAAATCTAAGCGTATAAATATGTTCACATTCCCTTGGGTGCCATGTTACATATTATTTATCATGTAATGCCCCTCCGACTGAGTTTGTGCTTATTTGTGCTTCTGTCATTTATTGTGTTTTTGAATTATGAGGGAGAAGTAATGTTTTGTATGATTTTGTTTAATTGGATAATTAAATTAAAAATTAGGTACATTCTAATTTAATTGAAATAGGAAATTTAAAACTATAACTTGATAAATCAATTTTATGAAATTAAAGTAAATAGCTATTATTTAAATTTCTTGTAAGGAGTATTATATTTAAATTTTTTTAATAATTATTTATCACGTGAAGTTAATTATTTAAATATGGTAGAATATGGTGATTTGAAATAAATCTAAAAGAGATAAGACTTGAGGTGTAAAAGCTAGGAAAAAAAAGAAGGAAAAAATGTGCACATGCATGACTTCACACCAGAACATTGATCATAAATTTGTTTTATTGCCCCATTTTTTTCTTCAAAAAGAAATGGAATATCTCTTTATCATATTTTTAGATAAGGGATTAATGAGGGGAAATAGTAGCATAACAAGATGCCGTAGTGGTGAGTCACATGACAGACCTATTGAGAGCACGACCTCCCACATTTGATGGTTCTGGTGGGGGTCTAGAGGAAGAAACATGGCTGATCGATTTGGACCGATGCTTTGCTATGCATCCTTATGGCAGTAATACTAGGGCTAGGTGTGCCATCATGCACCTCAGAGGCTTCACATCCACTTGGTGGCAACTCGAATAGCAGAAATTGCATCTTGACATCAACATGGTGATGTGGGAGTTGTTTATGGAGAGATTCGGGGCTCGTTTTCTTTCTAATCACTGGAGACAACGCTAAGCAAATGAATTCCATGAGTTGAGACAAATGGAAATTTCCATTGAACAATATGAGCACTACTTTTATGAGCTCAAACAGTATGTGGTAATCGGTAACGATGAGGCTATGCTTGTTCAACACTTTTTCAAGGGATTAAATGCCCAAATTAATGGAGTCCAGGTCTTTGAGCTAAAGATGATGGAGGTAGCTATTGAAAAGGCTCGTCTTGTGGAGGAAATTGGGAAAAATTTGTTGAGGAAGGAAAAATAAGTTGTGAAGGCTGATTCAAAAGAGGAAGGAGGAGTTTGTTGTGCACAACACTCCATTCGCAAGCATAGGACTCTAGGTTCTTTTATTGTTATCTATTTTAATTCTGTTTGAAAATTGAACATTTAGATCCATATATGTTCTAACATTTGTAGTTAAGTAGTTGTGTTTTCTTGAAAGATTATGTTGTTTGAAAACTGAAAGGGTTTGAATTTTCTTGAAATGCTTTGATTCTCTTATGTGGCTGAATGCAAATCCTTATTTCAATCTATTCTTCCTAGTCCTTTTTGCTGATTGTACATTTTGTTTTTGAAGAAATTTGTATATCCTTCTAGAGAAGATTTGTGTTTATTTTTGGAGAAAGTTATTCATTTGTGGCTATGAAGATTGGATTATTGCTTCAAAGATGAAGTTATCCATAGAATTACATTCTGTGTTAAGGATAAAATAAACATATATATGTGTTTGATCTATATATTTTCTGAGAGACTGGGATTGTCATTTATTAGAATATATATATATATATATATGTATATATATTTGTAAATTATGTTCTAGTTGAAAAAAAATAAATAGGTTAGTATATTACCTCTGTGAAAACTAAATTTTAACCTTGAGAAAAGAGCCAGATCAAAGTTCTGGTCTATTTAAAATATATATATATATATCTGTTATTATTGTTGTGTTATTTTTAAAAAAATTATTTAATAAAAAGAAATGTATTTGGGTTGGGGGAGGGACAACGATGTCGTACCTCAACTCCCACCCCCTCTTCCTGCGTGTATGTGGTGTGGGGGTTGCTGCACAACCAACCCACGATTGCACACAATAGCCTTTGGGCTGTTGCGCGCAGTCTTGGGCTGGCCGCGGCCTCCCCAAATGCATAAGTGTATTTTATTAATTTTTTTATTTTTAAATCATTTAAGTTATAATACATTTAATATATATAATTATATTAAAGTTATGTTATTAATTTAATATGCAGATTTGAAATGCGAATATATATATATATATATACATAGAAATATGTATGTATATATGTATATATACTTGATGTAAATATATAAAAATCTTAAGATGTTAATTGCAATGCTTGGTTTTATAATGTGATTGGCTAAATTGAAAACATGCATTTTTAATAAATCGAATTGAATGATTTTTATCAAAATTAAATATATTGGGTAATTGATTGTTTATATTTCATGGTTGAAATCATGCAATAGGTCATTTTAAAATGTGTTTGTTGAGTTATAGAAAACTCGTGCTTTTAACTAAGTCTTGAAGTCGTGTAATTGTCTAACTCCTTAAATTTCCTTGGGTCATTTGTTGTTTTTGCTTGAGTTAGTTTATGGTCATATGGGAACCCTCAAGATAGTTTAACCCTCTGTAAGAGTTAAGGCTATTTGGTTTTAGGCTTCCAGAGGTGAGAGTATACTTGTTACATTTTGAGTTGTCATTTGTCTTGATGTTTGACAACACTTTGATTATAGTTGTGATTCTAACTTTATGCTTGGGTTGTCCCTATTTTTATGTGTATCTATGTATATGGATGTTAGCGAGATGATTATGCCTCACATGTATTTTAGTTTTGAGATTTAGTACTTCTTTGTGATGGTACAACCCCTTGGAGCTTTGGTTTTGTGGTTTAGGTTTCTAGGGAGAGTGGCTCTTCGTGGATGTCGATGCACAAAGGGGCAGCCTAGATAATCCACACTAGAGTTAGTGTAATAAGTGATAACTTAATTAAATAAATTAGGGGGTTTGGGTAGTAGTAACATTAACAAGATACATAAGGATGCCTTGTCCACCCATTAGGGATTTCGTAGACTAAGGGTGGGCTGAGAAGGTGTGGTTGGCAAGGTCATTACCTCATCTCCATGAGAGGTTAATGGTTCCACATGAGTCACCCTATGGGGCCAACACCTAGAGAGGCAGCTAGGATAACCATAGATGGGGGCCGACACGTAGAGGAAGGCAGCCAGGATAACCCATGTTAGGATTGTGTGATGACACTCTCCCCTAGCATCCCCTTGGTTTGTAATCTTTGCAAGCCTCTGGAAGTGTTTTGTTGATGTTGTGTTTTCATGTCACTCTTTTTGGGTGTTAGTCTTGTTGTTTTCTGTTTGGATGAACTTGGACAGGGATCTTTCCTTGTTTACTCCTAGCACAAGGGTGGTCGGGTGGAATGTGCTACGCACCCTGTTGGGTCCCCTATTAGCAGATGTGTAGTGCTTTTCAGATACAACATGATCTAGAGTTCACCTGGTTATCAGATGTATACTTTGTACTACAGTTGTACCTTTGTATTGATATATTACTCCCACACGTGTTGGGAAATGTTATGATGTAAACTCATGTATTTATTCAATGTGATGTACTAGAAGTTGATGTAATGCATATTTGTACTTTGTATTTCTTTTTATCAATGATAGTGGTTATAACCATTCAAAACATGTTGTATATGTGGAAATAATTTTATTGGATTCCCATGATTATGACATATGTGTGCATGGTTATTGTATTGATTTAATCTTGTCATACAGGTTTATCACTTGTGAATGTTTTAGTGTTAGCATTATGATGGTTTATATTATGCATATCAAAATTTTGTTTATTATTGTTTTGTTATGGGTTAGGATGCGTAATGTTACCTCGTGTACCCCAAAGGACTTAGGAGATTAACTTGTAATCTATTAGATGAACTATATACATTAATATACATACTTTATATGTTTTTTTAAAAAAAAAATTATGCCATACATGTTTGATGTGTTAGTTTCCTTTGGGGTTGCATGGCGAGGTGTTATAGGCAAGGAGGAGGACTAATTTCTCCTTGAAATTCTACTAGAATCCCATCTAAAATTGAAGAGGTATGTGAATGGTTTGAAGGAGAGATCTGATGCTTCTCTACATGAGGTGCAAAGGAAGGAGCAGATGCCTATTAAATTTGGGTGCTTTGGGTCTAGCTCGCTTGACCTTGGGATTTCCCTTAGAAGATGGTTTCTTCTTCCCACTCCCATCTCAGTGGAGTTATGTGAAAAGACTTCCCCTTGGGGAAGGAGGTGTTTTTCAAGGAGACCCCCTCTCCCACTTTGTGTATTGGGATTATCTTGGATGGGAATATAGATGCATCTTCATCTTCCAAATTTGAAGATCTAGATATTGTTCAGATGCCTATGAAGGATCTTCACATCTTTGGAGAGTTAGATGCTACAACTTCCCATATTGGTTTGGATGTTGTTAAGAACGGACCCCTCCCTGCGTGTGAGGGGATTCCATGTGATGGGTTGTTGGCTGTTTCTAATCATGTCCAAGTTGAGGTGCAAGGGACCCCTATGGGCTCCTATCTCTTGCTTTGGATTCCTAATGTTCTGGTGGAAAAAATCTATTTTGATGTGGGAAATGCTCTTATTAAGAGGTTCTCAAGCCCTCATCCTAACATTGACTTTGTCCATAGTTGAGCTCTAGTTAATTGGAAGAATTTTGGTTTGTTGCAAGTGGCTGCAATGCCTAAATGTTTTTTCCTTTTCTCCTTCTAGCACCTTGATTAGAGTAAGGGTGCCTTACTTGGTGGGCATTGGTTCTTTGGAAAATCTATCCTCCATTTGAAAAGTTGGACTATTGGGTTTGTTGCTTCCAAGGAAAGCTTCAAATAAACCCCTATTTGGGTTAGACTCCTAGCATTCCTTTGGAATTCTGGGATGAAGAAATCTTTTGAGGTATTGGTAATTGTCTTGGTTCTTTCTTTGTCATAGACAAGATCATGAAAGATAAGAAATGCTTAGTTTATGAAATATTTTGTATATGTGTTGAAAATTTTAAGCTTCTACCAAATAAAGTTAAGATCCATTCCAAGTTATGTGTTTGGGAGAAGAGTATCCTATTTGATTCTTCCTCTTTGGTGTGCTCTCATTTCCTTAGAGTTGGTCACTTTTCTCGCTCTTTCCAGGTCTTCAATCTCTTGAAGACTTGTTCTATTGGGAAGGCTTTGGGTTCCTCTATTGTTTTTGATAAAGGAAAAAATGGGTTTTACAGGGACTTGAAACCATAGAGTATACATAAAATAAAAAGAAAAGAGCCAATAAAGCACAAAGCCATGTCACACTTTTTAAAGGAAACAACCAACACTGATCCAACTTTTAATCTTGAATCACTAAAACTTGACATATATGTTTTGAATTTTGAAATGATTCAAACTAATGAAATATTACCTTTTTAGTATATTTTATGCTTGTATTTAAAAATTAAAAATTAAAAAATTATTTGAATATAGTTTTTTATAAATTGACACTATAATTTAGTTGCTGAAAAATGAAGTCACATGAGACATCAACCTTTATATAGTAATTTTTATTTTTTCTCCTTCAATTTTTTTGTGTGTATTTATAACTTGAAACTTTAGTGCATGGATATATTTTTTCCCAATTTTGATAAATATATATTTTTTAAAAAATATTAAAATGTGTACATATTAAAACATAGATTTTTCCATTCGATGTCAACTTTCATATTATCTATTTATCTAAAATGGATAAAAAATTATACCCTCTTGATATAGATTCTTTTACCTGGTGCATCATTACTTTTTTCAAAATTTTTAATAAGTTTTACTATTTTTCCTTGTCATGGTAATCAACCTAATATTTGTGTTGATAACCTAATTTTAGTAAAATAAAAAGACAAATATAAATAATAATTTAATTATTAATATATATATATATATATATATATATATATATATATATATATATATATTTGAAAACTAGACTTATGGATCTACAAAATAGTATTTTTATATTTTTTAAAAAATGTTTTTGATTAGCATTTAGAAGGGGCCTTGAAACCCTGCACAAAAGAAAAGGAAACATAAATATAAAGCAATTAAGCTGCCCCACAAAAACACTGGGTTGATTAAATAACAATCAACCAACCATTAGCAGAAGGAAAATAGAAAAGCCACAAGAAAAACAAAAAAGACTATCAATGCAATGACTAAAGAAGTTTTTTTAACATCCTTGTTGCTTCTAGATCCTTTGTTATCACCTTATCATGCATCTCCATGATTTATTCAACATCTTGCATTAGCACCACATTGTTCTTTTCTGTTTTGTTGTGAGTGCGACCGCTCGACCTAGTCCCCAAATCAACTACCTGCTTACCCATTTTAGTGTCCTCACCACCAACCTACTTCATTGGATCATTGAATAGGGATTTACCAATCCATTCTCTTTCTTTTTCATTCAGAAACACTAAACCTTCAGTAGAGGTCTCAAGCGACTCCTTGCTGAGATTAATCAAAGAATTGATATCTTTATGCATCTACAAGGAATTCCTCTCCAAAGCAGAAAGCCTTGGAACATGGTCTCTTTTCAAATTAGCAACATCATCCATCATTAGGTCAAGATTAGAGTTCAACAACCTAACCATACTAAAAATAGATTCGACCTTCTCCCTTAAACTTCTCAAGGTAGAGATGTTGTAGCAAGCTATCATATCATAGTTACCTGTGGAGGTCTTGGACCTCTTGAACAAGCCACATGAGCAGATTGAAAAAGGTATCTGCCCCTTCCTTTACCAACCCTGAAGCCTGAGTAAATTCCATCGCACCCCAATACAAACCCCTCCCATGGTGGGAGCTCATTAGAGGGTCTTCTTCTTAGAAACCATCAGGCGGAAAAACTTGTTCTTTTCATTTGTCTTTAGAAGCCAACACTGCAGGGGATTCCTCGAAATCAACAAAATTATTTACCTTCCCAATAGTTGGGACCCTCCCATCCCCACCACAGTCCTAAATATTCTCCTCATTAACATTTTCTACCACCTCACAAACCTTATTATCCCCAATTCCCTCCTACAATTTTTCCACCACATCGAAGGAACTCACTGGCCCCTACTTCGAAGTCTTCCTTCTACTTCCTTTTCCCTCCAAAACCACCTCTTCAAAAGCAACCTAAATTTTACATTTTTCACGGGAGGAAGAGGGATTATCCTTTTTCACAGAGCTTTTCTTAACCCCAGTAGATGAGGTATAATCCAAGTCCGTATGGTAACCATCTGACCATGCCAAAGAATCATCCTCAAATTCTATTTCAACATCATCTTCCTCCTCCTCTGAATAACATTTTCCACTCATCTTAGCCTTCTTCTTGGACTTGTAGAGCTTACCAGGAACATGGGACACAACAACATATCTAACTTTTATATGCTCCACAATCAACAACATCAAACCCTCATGTAAAAAGGGATATTTGGGATTCTTTCTGAAATCTGAAATCCCATTCTCCAAAGACAAAAGAAGATAGAAAGGGAACAAGACCAGCTTACCATGGAAAAAATGATTTAGTAGCATGAAGTGGTTCCCTTAAAGAGCCATGTACCTCCCATCCAAGGTAAAGTACCACATCAAAACTGTAGCCACCTCACCCCAAATAGGCTTAATTTTGGTGCGATCAAAACCACCACACTAGAGTCTAACCATTTTTTCCTTCTCCTTATCCCTTAGTAAGTTCATTCTCACCACCCCTGACATGGATTTTTCTCTGAAGAATTTCCTCCCCTGAGTTGATAGCCCAATAACTTCTACTATAAACTCCTCATTTACAATGATGTCCATACCAAACAAACTAAGCACCCTGTCATGCTAAGCTTCCACAAACTCCCATGAAACAATTGACTCAAACCTGTGCAATTTCTCCATGAATGAAGTAACCCCTCCTTTTTGTAAAATATTTCACACATCACCATTGGCTTTGATCTCAACACATGAGAAGGGCTTTGATCTCAGCATAGGAGAAGGGCTCTGTCTTGCATCTATCACCCCCCCATCTTCAATGATGCCAAGCACTTCACAAGAGCGAAACCCCATAGATCACAAATGCAAATAATAAAAAAGGCTAAGGATAAAATTGCACCCAAAAAGTGTGTGGACCTTCCTTTTGAGGTATAGAAAAGATAATGGTCAAATCCCTCTTGAAAATATAACTCATCCTCCCACAATTTCCAATGAGCACCACAACCATCAAGTGTCTAATCAACATCAAGTGGTAATTATTAACTCGCTATCCCTAGAATTCACCAGAAGAAATGACCCCCTCCAAAAAATTAGATGCTATCATTTTTAAGCAAGGATATAAGCTCCACCAGTAGGTTATCATTAATCTCCCATGACCTAGCTAAAGACACATCAAGATTAGCCAAAATATCTGCAACATCATTAGCCTCACAAAAGGCATGTGAAATATAAACTTCTTCAAATTCATTCAACAAAGAGAGAGCATCAACGATAAATCTTAAAATAGACCAAGAAGGAGGGGAGAGCTTCCTAAGGAAATTGATAATATTCAGAAGAATCCCCTTCTACCCAAATTTTGGAAATCCCCTCTTCCCTAGTCAATTTTAAACCATGATAGGCTCCCGTAGCTTCACCATAGTTGTTTTTTTGGATCCCCAAATAGAGTGCCTTTAAAAAAATGTTATTTACATGAGTAGAAATTTTTAAAACATTAATTTTTTCAAATAAATCTTTTTTTTTTGGTAAATTTTCCTCAAAGTGGTACTACATATACATTTAGGCAACTATTTTAGTTGGAAAAGTTGTGGATATATCTAACTTATCTAGAATAAATATTACAAGATCATATGTTTGACCAAAATATATTTTTAGTTAGAAATACTTAAATTCACTTGTGCTGATAAATTGGCTGAAAGTGTGACATAGATTTGTACTTTTACCCTCAAGGATAAAATTTATCTTGTTCTTGTTGACAATATTGATTCTTTTAAGAATCTTGGATTGACCCATTTAGATCAATATCTCCTTATGAGCTCTTTGGATAGACATAACTTCAAACCTCCTTGATCGGCGAGGCTCTTTCTTTTGGTGTGGCCTCTCTCATCTTCTGGCATGTTTTTCTCCTAGTTATTTGGTGGCTAGGTGTTGGTTGATATTTTTGTATTGTATTGCATTGTTTTCATTGTTTCTTTGCTTTTTGTGAGGGTTTTAGGTGTCCTTGAAAACCTTTTTCTACTACTTTGTTTCATTGGAAAATTTTGCTACTTTGGTGTTTTTTTGTGTTCCATTTCTTTGCTTTGTTCAAGGTTCTGGGTCCTTTCAAAACCTTGCTTATGTTGGAATTCAGCTAACACTGAGAGGGGGGGTGAATTAGTGTTAACAAATAAATTAACTCTTTTTAATTCTTTAACAATAATCATATCATGAATGAACTTATGTTGTAAAAATGAAATGAACAGATAATGAACAAACACATTTAAAAGATTGACACAAAATTTGTCTTGAGCGGAAACCCTCTTGGGGAATAAAACCACTTGAACTTGGCCTCACTAGCCTTATTTGAAAAAAAAATTCTTTGTACAAAGCCTCACTGGCCGATTTGTCTCACTAACAAGGGTGCTATCTCACTGATAGTCTTTTAAAATGTACAAGTATGAAAGAAATATAAATACAAAGTTGATCTCCATTTCATTAATCGCATACTCTATTCTGCAATGACCTTATAATCAGAGTCATAAAATTTAAGTCTCAAAACAATATATATTGTCTTTCTGAAAGATATTTTCTATGCTTTCTAAAAAACTCGCATCATCATAAAAATGAGCACAATAAAGCATTTTATATGTTCTCTATTTTTCAAAACTAGAATTAGGTAAATACCTTTTGAAGAAACTGTATCAATAACTTCCATAAAAAACTGAATCGAAAACTACCCTTGTTAGTTGCAAAAAAAAAAAAAATCTCCTTATACAAATCTTCAACTATAATCCATCAAAAACAATCTTGTCAAGAAAGCATTAAGAGAAAACAGTATATAACTACCATATAATCTATAGAGCTGACAAAACATAATAATCCCACAAATAATAAACCCTCGATCAAACCCACAAAATAATAACATGGTTCTTCTAAACAAAAGAAAACATTTGGTATCTTTAAAAAAACAAATACTCTTATTCTTGACGAAAAATCCAAATCGAGGTTTTAACAAAGTATATACTGATCAAGCTTGAGGGATAAACAAACACTTATTTAGAACATTCCTTCAAAAACTTCTAGGAAGCCTGTGAGGTTAAAATAAACTTCAAAACCTAACATTAAGACTGTGAATAGATTTCACAAAATAAAAAACTTACATCATTAGCAACCTTAACCTCAAGGATAATAAAGTGCCCAGATCAATCAACAAACTCAATTACTCAATGATTACCAAAAAAAATCTAAGTCCCATTGATTTTAATTTCAACACCAAGAAGAATAAAACAAAAAAATGGAAAAGAATACACCTGGGTCAGATTAAAAACACCCAAAACTCTTCACTGAACTGCAACTTCTTGCCCATACAATTGATGCTTGAAACATAGTTCTACTTACAACCACCATCATGATTAGGGTAACAAAACCCTATCAAATGAAATGAATCAATCATCGATGCCCATCCAATTCTTCAGAGACATTTTCAAATCCAACATAATGATGTTTCATATCCGGGAATTATGATGGGAAAGAATTCCCATTCAACAAAAAGTAATTACTACCGACAATACAAAGATTCTCTTAATCTTTGAATTTATAAAACTTTATCATTACCACCTTTTATCAATTGACTTTGAGAAAACACAATTTTCCATCCTTTCAAAATTTTCCTCATAATGATTCCAAATTCTATTTGGAGAGCAACATGTTGCCTTGTGAAAAATATAATGTGTCAATGTGCCTTTTGGACAAACCTTATATATAGAACTTATTTATGTTCTAACCAATATTATCATGAAGCCTTTAAAAAACATATGTTAGGATATTAATATGTAGATAGGTTTTATAATTCCAAACTAAAAAATTGATCATATGCCAAACCAAACTGTGTAACATACTAATCTATGAAATATGCCATATGCAGATGATGATGCCAAGATAAATCAACATGGATATATAAACTCATGCAAGAAGAATGAAACTGAAAGATCACAATGTGCACAACCTGATACCTCAACCTTGGTGTTATGATATTAATGCCAAATAATACTGAGGAACAACAACTTACCATATCAAAAACATATCCAACACCTAGGCCACAATCACAAGCTCCTTGTAAGAAATTTATCAATGGACATACATATCAAGGAACTCATGCTATATGAGTAGTGTCAAATATGAAAATAGATTAAGGAATATCAAGTATACCAATCAACACTCATGCCAAGGTGTGTCTAATAATCAAAACCATATATTAAAAGAGCAATCATTGTGATCCATACATGAAATAAAAACTATTGCATACTCCTTCACAAAAAAAGAGAAAAATGATTATGTTGGCATTATGATAGTGAATGGACTAGAGGTCATCAATATGTCAATAGTAATAAAAGACTTATGATTATTCAAAATTATGTAGATAAAGAGGGATAAGTAGCTATAAAATATAAAAATGTGGAGCTTAAGCATGCAAATTTTGAGGAAGAAATCCCAACTAACTAGGCCTACCTATATTGAATGGATTAAGTGAAAGGAAAAGATTATAGCAATAAATATATTTTCACATAACCCCAAGAGAGGAAGATATGTAAACAAGTATTTAGAATCCGCCATATTAAATAATATAAAAACATACTATCAAGATGACACAAGATATACCCTAGGAAAACCTTCTATTCGGGGAAAAACCCAACCTCCAAAAGCATCCATACTCAATGTATAATTAAATAATGAAACATTACAATAAAATCACATAGTATTCATTATTAATTATGAAACATTGAGCTCCTCTAATGCATACTTCATGTTTCCAAACATAATGGATAACCATACGACCATACATCCCATGACATGCTTCACATATGCACTATACAAGAGAGTTCAATACAAATGACAAACACTCTACTAATAAACATGCACTTATATTTATAGATTCAAGATCACACAAAACTAGTAAGTGGTATTAGCTAAACTTGAGAGTAAAAATTTATTGTCCCAAACAATTCCATGATAAAATTTTTTTCTAGTATATATTTTTTTCTAATGTGCAACCGACACAAAATATCTAACTAATGTTACAATACAATTGAGAAGGTGATCCACATAAATATTTTATGTGGCTAAACACACCTCCTATGATGTAATACAAATAAATATTTATTTTCTTGCGTAAGGTGTATGACACCCTGTTTACTACTATTCTCCCAATGGTACACATTGCATAAGATTCGATTGATGAAATATATCATCATAGAAATTGATAAAATCAAATAAATATTTAACATGATCTTGTGCTCCATCAAGATACCTACAATAATATACAAGCTTTCCATCATCTTAAAAATAACTCAGCTCAACCTCTAAAATTTCACCTACAAAAGAAAAGGAACAAGCCAAGGTGAATATTCATCAATACAAAGAACACAAACATCAAATCTGAGCAATACAAAATACTCCAAGTTGTTTCCAAAGAAAAATCCACATGTTTAAAATAAAAACCACAACAAATTCTAATACATCAAATCATTCATACATCTAAAGGTATAAAAACCATTAGAGTAACTCGT
This sequence comes from Sequoia sempervirens, assembly GCA_007258455.2. Lineage (NCBI taxonomy): Eukaryota > Viridiplantae > Streptophyta > Pinopsida > Cupressales > Cupressaceae > Sequoia > Sequoia sempervirens. Next base: position 548,768,808 of record VDFB02000003.1, on the reverse strand, counting down.
ATCATCAAATTTTCATCTTCCTAATTGTAGTAAGGTTAAGCATTTGTGGCATGCTTAACTTTAATATTTTCATTTATTAGCTCTAGTTACTTCTTTAGACTTATTTTATTAGGATGAAGATGTGTGTCCTTACTAAATTATGCCTATATAAAGGAAGAGAAAAAATCTTTCAAACTAAGTTGTCTCTTCAATAGGAGGTAGAGAAAAGATAAACATGTTTATTTTGGCATTGTGATAGTGAAAGGACTAGAGTTCATCAATATGTCAATAGTAATAAAAGACTAACGATTGTTCAAAATGATGTTGATAAAGAGGGATAAGTAGCTATAAAATATAATAAAATGTGGATCTTAAGCATGAAAATTTTGAGTAAGAATGCCTAACTAAGTAGGCTTACTTGCATTGAAATGATTAAGTGAAAGAAAAAGATTGTAGCAATAAAAATATTTCCACATAGCCCCAAGAGAGGAAGATATATAAACAAATATTTAGAATCCACTATATTAAAGAATAAAAAAACATACAATCAAGATGACACAAGATATACCCTAAGAAAACCTTCTATGAGGGAAAAGCCCAACCTCAAAAAGCAACCATACTCGATGTATTATTCAATAATGGAATATTACAATAAACTAACTTAGTTTTCATGATTAATTATGAAACATTAAGCTCCCCCAATGCATCCTTCATGTGTCCAAACATAATGGATAACCATATGACCATATATGATCCCATGACATGCTTCACATATGCACTCTACAAGAGAGCTCAATACAAATGACAATTGACCTCTACCAATAAACATTTGCTTATATTTATAGATTCAAGCTCACAAAAAACTAGTAAGTGGTATTAGATAAACATGAGAGTAAAAACTCATTAACCCCAATACTTTCATTTTGATAGAAATTTTTCCTAATACATATTTTTTCTAATGTGCAACTCACACATAAAAAATCTAACTAATGTTACAATACAACTTTATAAGGGGACCCAAATAAATATTTGATTGGGATAAGCACGTTTCCTATGATGTAATACAAATAAATATTTATTTTCTTGTGCAAGGTGTATGAAACCCTATTTACTAACACTTTCCCATTGGTACACATTGCATAAGATTCAACTGATGAAATATATCATAATAGCTAGATGGAATCACATAAATCTGTAAGATGATCTTGTGCTCCATCAAGATACCTATACTAACATACAAGGTTTCCATCTCTCAAGCAAGAATTCCTCTCATCCTCTAAAATATCACCTAAAAAATAAAAGGAACAAGCCAAGGTGAATATTCACCAATACAAATAGCAAAAACATCAAATCCAAGTGATAAAAAAGACTCCAAGTTGTTGCCAAAGAAAAAAACACATGTTTAAAATAGAAACCACAAAAAATTCTAACACATCCAATCATCCATATGTCCAAAGGTATAAAAAGAATTAGTGTAACTCATATCAACAACATATCCAACCCCTAGGCCACAATCACAAGCTCCTTGTTAGAAATTTATCAATGAAGCACATACATACCAAGGAAGTCCTACTACATGGGTAATGCCAAATATGAAAATAGATCAAAGAATACCAATTCTACCAATAAAAAGTCATGCCAAGGTGTGGCTAATAATAAAAACCATATAGTACAAAGAACAATCACTATGATCCACACATGGAATAAAAACTATTGCATACTCCTTCACAACACAAGAGAAAAATGATTATGTTGAAATTTTGACAGTGAATAGACTTGAGGTAATCAATATGTCAATGGTAATAAAAGACTAATGCTTTATAGCGTTATAGATTGTCACCCTTGACAATTTCACACTATATTTTGATCCCCCTAAATTATTGAGTGTAATTGGGTCCCTAATTTCTTAAAATTATGTATTCTATATCCTATTTTTATCACTTTCTAATAAATTGCAAGCATTGAACAAATGCAATCAATTAGTGTTTTTCCCCTAATACATTGTGTCCTGGAAAATAAGGTTAGGACCCATATGCCTATGGGAGTATGGGTCCCCTATTCTATTGGGGACCAATTTTTAATATGTCATGGTGTCCATTTCAACATTCAAAATTCAAATTTCAAATGTCGGCTATTAGGATTTAATTCTTAGGAAATTAGAGAAATGCTTATAAATACCTAGTTATTTTATCATTTTAAATCTAAGTGAAAATAAATTGGAAAACTTATGATCAAGAGCACCATCAAGAAATTCAAGAGCAACATTTTAGAGCATTGTTACAACAATTCAAGATCCTAACATCATTTCAAATCCTATGTGAGTTTATCTTATCATTTTTTGTGAAGGCTAACACTTTTGTAGGTCTCTGTTGATGGTGGTTTTGTTCATGCACAACATGCTAAAAAATAAGGGTTTATTGCCCCTCTTGAAAACTAGTAAGAACTAATCCAATTCTCCTTTTATGTCAAGTCTTGACCATGTGGATAGCATAGTTGGGAGATCAATGTAACTCCATGAGGGATGTAGAATTTAAATAAATAGAAATTTATATGCAATTGCAAAGATAATCTCAATAACTCAAAACGTTAGATTACATTTCAGAAAATAGTAGATTAATGAGTCAATTTATCACTCTTTCAATATAAACTCTGAATCATTTATAGAATAAAGTGAAAAAAGTAGAGTAACAAGGAATAATATAAATCTGTTCTAATCGAACAATGATATTAAGCATCCAATCAATTACATTTGTAGGTTTAAACAAGATCTTTTAAAACAACCATTAACAAAAATAACATTTTACACATTTACACATTTACACATAAGACTTTCAAATTTAATTCAACCAAAATATCATCAATCACACATAGATATGGAAAAAATCCTACTTAATTCCATAGATTTAAACTAGATCTCATCAATTTAGCAATTGTAATTAAAAAATATACTCATACCATCACCATGGTGCTAAATCCAAATGCATGCAATACATGCGTAATCCTTAGATAAAATGAATTAACTCCACCAAAGTCAACAGTAAAATTCCACACCGAGATTGTATTTGTTTGTGATTATAAAAATTACATGAGAACTTAGACCTTTTGAATGATACAAAATTAAACATTTATAGAAAACTATGTCCCATAATTGTGGATCTAAAATAAAAGAAATTTGGAACTAACTCCAACGCGTGAGTCTTTAACTTGAAATAGAACTTGAAATTAAAATATTTAAAATAAAATAAAATTGAACTAGGCACCCCAGTTATAGTTAAGTCTTTTGCTAAACTCAAGGAGAGCATAAAATAATTGAAATTTAACTAAAGTAAACTAAAATCTACGAGCAATTCTACTTTTCCACCGCCTTTCCTTTCAACACATGCTTTAACATTATCGTAAGTATCACACATGCTTTGATATCTTCACATCTAGTGTTTGAACTGGAAGAAAAGGATCTGTTAACTTCAGGAATGATGGAAAAAATATTTCAGACACCCACGACCCAAGAAAAACAACCCTTGTTCTATCTCTAGTTTACTTAGCAAAATTATCGGACCATGTTGGCACTATCTCATTCATTTTATTTATGATGGTCCCTTATGAAACTGGATTTTGGATTTCTAGAAAAAAGTGACCCTCTCAATCTATTTTTGTATCTTTGAGAAAGCTTCCAACTCCTCTTGAAGTGTTTGGAGCTTCACTTTCTTACTGACCATGTTATTTAAACCTTTCTAGGTAACTTTTCCTTGCATCAAATTCTATTATTCTTCAACCATTCTTTTAGGTTCTCTTACCAAAATGTACATCCCAAATATTCTATGGCCTTCCAGATGTCACTCATGTCCTTCTCAACTTGACTCCTCATTATTTAGCTTATCCTTACATCCATTCAAAATCTCCACCTAGAATTCAACTGTTCTTACCCAAATACGAATCAATAGTTGTTCCCCTTCCTCAATCACTATAGCCTTGAGTAGTTAATCTTCTCTAGTTTCATTAATTTTGTGGAGAATTAGGATGTCTTCTTCCCATATTAAAAGTTATTCATCCACACTTAGAGAGAGTTGTTAAGAATTTCTATTCTCATCTTTAATAGCATGGTATGACTTGACAAATTATTTTAAAATAGTCTTTGCCAATTCTAAGAAGTTTTATTTCCATTGTTGTACTACTAGAATCCATCCATCAAGGTCAAAAGGCCTAATTTCACCTTTCAAAGTAGCTTGAAGTGCAAACTCAAAATCCTTACCATCTATTGGCCCAATGGGATTACAAAGGCATGCAATTAATTGTTTCACTTGAGCTTTGAGCTCATATTTTGTATTCTCATCTTTATACATCCTCCTTAAAATAATAGATACTGACATCTACAAGGCTTGCTACTCACCTTCCCTAATTTTTACTCCCAAATCCACTTGACGAATTTGGTAGTCATCTAGTGTCATATACAATTCCATCTTATCCACTAGAGAGACTGCTATCTCCACTATTTTGTTTCCATGCTCATCCATGGATATAGTAGAAATCCTTTGAGCCCTTTTCCTTCTCCTAGGAGATTGTAAAGACTTTGATAGCACTATCAAACTTTTCTCTAGAGTTTCTATGTACATCCTCTACCTTTTCTTGATAGTCTAATTTAGCCATATTGGTATAGCAGTAGAGGTTTCTCTAGGTGGAGTAGAAACTGTTCTTTTCTCATGAGTGACACCAATATTCCTCTCAATCTCTTCTCAAGTTTTCTTTTTTTCTTCTTTGATCTTTTCTTGGTGTACCTCTTTAGCTTGAGGTCTCTCCTCACTAGGTTTCTCTTCTTGGGAAGCTTTCTCTTCAATCTTGATGCAGGAGCATCCTTGGTTCTTGGAAATCTTGAATCAACAAAAAATATTTTCTTTCAATTTTTATTCTTGATCTATTCTTGCTCAGTTCAGTTGGTGGATTCATCATATTTTCTCACTAGACCCTATGGATCTATGTTTACATCGTGGACATGTTAATTTTCTTTATTCCAAGATTTGAGTGTGATTGGATCTTTTTCCGGAAAGTTATTGCTTCCAGATTTAGTGGCAGTTTCTTTAATCGGCACCAGAATAATTTTCAAACCTAATGGCTAGTTTGATCTCGTGGATTTTTCCCATAACTTGTGGATCTCAACGGTGTGATTTGAATTGTTCCACGGAGTGTCCCCAACCTTAATTATAGGTCCATACTTCATCCTCTGCATTCACCGAGGAGTAATTCATATTTGAGGCCAACCTATTCATGCGCTCGTTACATTTTCTTTCGTTGGAGATTGTAATGATCTTTGGTCGACGCAGATGATTCTAGATCTCTGGATGTGATATAAATAATTGTAATAGATCATTAGAAAGGTAGAGTTGATTAGATTAGAGAAAGATAGGTTTTTATTTGTAATATTTTCGCTCGTATTAAGGAGCATATTGGAATGTTGTATTTTTGAACATGTTATATTAGGCTTGTGAGCTGAATCTGTAAGCCTAGATGTTGCCGATCAATTGTGATTGAGATTTTTGTTAATGAGCATGTTTTAATTTGCATTTGCCTCCATATTATGTGTTTCTTCTATTGTGTTACTCTTGTTGCATGGTCCATATTGTTCTCTTTGAGGACCCTCCTACCGTGGTTATACCAAATTGGTATTAGTGCGAGCTTCGATCTGTGAGAGGTCGTCAGAATTCATGGAGTACTATTGAAGATTTATTGTGGGGTGGTGGACTGAGGATCTAACTTGCAGCTACAAAGGACTTGTGTAAAAATGGTAGGAAGAAGGAATGTTAGAGGAAATGGAGTGCATGGAAATGTAGACCTAGCTTTAATGGAGATGTTGAGAGGAATTGCTGATAGATTAGATGCAGTTGAAATGTCCTAGAGGAGAGGTCAACCAGTTGATGATGTGAGTAATGAAGAATTAGAAGTATAGGAAGAAAGAGGAAAATAAGATCAACTTGGCCTGGATTAGGGAGAAGAGAGGTTCATAAGAGCCCTAACTAGAGAAAATACTAAGCCACATTTCAATCCACCAAATTATAATGGTAAGTTGGATTCATAAGAATTGCTAGATTGGATAATAAAGATGGAAAAGTATTTTTTTTTGAAGGTACCACTAAAGATAAGAAGGTGAAATTTTCTTGTACAAACTTGAAAGGACATGCATCCCTTTGGTGGGAACATTTGTAGACAAATAGGAAAAGAAGAGGAAAGGAAAAGATCAAATCATGGGATCAGATGGTGAATAAGTTGAAAACAAATTTTATGCCAATAGACTATCAAATCAATTTATTCTGGAAGTTGCATAATTTGAAGCAGAAGGAGTTAAGTGTGACGAAGTATACTAAGGAGTTCTACAAATTGAATATCAGATCTAGAAATTTGGAGGATGAGGTCGAGCAAGTAGCTAGATATGTGAATGGTTTGAGGTCATCTATACAGGATGAAATCAATTTGATTAAGTTGCACAGTGTGGAAGAGGCATATCAATGTTCCCTAAAAGAAGAAGAGAAGTTGGATAAAAGAAATGAGTAGAGATAGATAGGAAGAGGAGGAAGATTTCATAGAAGAATAATTTTTACTAAAGGAGGAAGAGGAGCTTTTGCAGACCAAAATAAGGATAAAGAAGACAATAAGAATGATAATTCATACCATAGAAATGATGTAAATTCTTATCAAAGAGGAGGATATGGTGGTTACCAGAATGAAGGTTATAGAAGAGATGATAAAGAGAAAAGAGTATTCAGGGGAACTTGTTTTAAATGTGTGGAGAAGGACATAGAGCATTTGAATGTAATCAAGGAGAGACAAGTAGAAAAAAAAAGAAAAAAACTTTTGTTGAGGAAGATCATGCCGGATCATCTAACAAACCGAAAGATGGAGAAGTGTTGGTGAATAGAAAAGTGTTGTGTCAAAGTGAGATGGAGCAAGAATCATTGCAAAGAAAGAATTTTTTTGGACCAGATGCAAGGTAGTTGGAAAATGTTGCAAAGCATTGTTGACAATGGAATTTATGAGAACCTAGTTTATGAAGAAATGGTGACCAAATTGAAGTTGGAAAGATTGAGACACTTAAAACCCTATTAGATAGCATGGATTCAAGATGAGCATAAGATACTAGTAAGTGGAAAATGTTTGGTGAAATTGAAGATAGGAAATTATCATGATGAAGTTTTGTGTGATATCATGCCTATTGATGTATGCCATGTTTTGTTGGGAAGGCCTTGGTAGTATGATATACATGCTATTCACGATGGAAAGAAGAATACATATACTATTGTTGCTAATGGGATGAAGCAAAATTTGTTGCCCTTGGAAGATGTTCCTAAAGTTGAGGTTTGTATGAGTGCTAGAATTATTTTGGTTGATGGATTGAGACATGAGAACATATGTTATGCATTGGTTCCTAAGAAGGATGAAGACTTGAAGATGTAGAAGAACAACTGGAAGAGATAAAGGATTTGTTGACAGAGTATGAGGAGATCATTTAAGATAATGTACCTATGGATTACCACCTATGAGGAGTATTAGCCATTGCATGGATCTAATTCCTGAGCTAGTTTTCCTAATAAACAAACACACTGGATGACACTTGCAAAGAATGAAGAGTTGAATAGACAAGTGCAAGAGTTGATGAGAAAGGGTTTGATCAGGGAAAGCTTAAGTCCTTTTGCAATACCGCTATGCTAGCACCTAAGAAGGATGGAGAATGGAGGATGTGCACAGACTCTAGAGCCATCAACAAGATCATGGTGAAGTATAGATTTCCTTTGCCCAGATGGATGACATTATGGATTGTTTGAGTGGAGCTAGATACTTTACAAAGATAGATTTGAAGAGTGGATATCATTAGATCAAAATTAGAGAAGGGGATGAGTGGAAGACAACATTCAAGAAAAATGAAGGATTGTATGAGTTGTTGGTGATGCCTTTTGGCCTAACGAATGCACCAAGTATTTTCATGAGGCTGATGAATGAGGTATTAGAGAAATTCTTGGGTAAGTTTGTGATTGTTTACTTGGATGGCATCTTTATTTTTAGTAAGACTAGAGAAGAATATTTGTTGCATATAAGAAAAGTTTTGCAGAGGTTGAGGGAAGAGCAGTTGTTGATAAACATTAAGTAGTTTCATGAAGGAAGAATTGGTATATCTAGGATTTGTGATATTTGTGGATGGATTGAAGATGTATTCTGAGAAGGTAAGAGCAATTATTGAGTGGCCTACACTGGATAGCGTTGGAGAGGTAAGATCATTTCATGGATTGGCTAGTTTCTATCGGGTTCATTACAAATTTTAGTTATATTTTATTAAGTCAAGAGGGAAGACCAATAGCTTATTTTAGTGAGAAATTGAATGATGCTAGGAGAAGATATTCAGTGTATGATCAAGAGTTTTATGCCATAGTTCAAGCCTTGAAGAAGTGGAGACATTACTTATTTCCTAAGGAGTTTGTGTTGTATATGGATCATCAGGATTTGCAATATTTGAATAGTCAAGGTAAGTTGAGTTAGAGACACACGAGATGGGTAGAATTCTTGTAGAGCTATACATTTGTTTTGAAGCATAGAGTGGAAATTCAAATAGAGTTTTTGATGTTTGAGTAGAGAAGGAATTTACTTAGACATGAGAGTGCAGGTATTAGGCTTTGATCAATTGAAGAACTTGTATGAGGAAGACCCAGATTTTGCAGAACCTTGGAGAGCTTGTAAAGAACCAGTTTTAGAGGATAGGAGTCAGTGGTTGGATTATTTCATTTAGGAAGATATGTTGTTTAGAGGGAATTAGTTGTGTATACCCTAGAGTTCAATGAGGGAAAACTTGGTAAAAGAAAAACATAGTGGAGGATTGTCAGGACACTTTAGAGTTGATAAGATAGTAGCATGGTGAGTGAACTACTTTTGGCCACAAATTCATAAGGATGTTAGGAAATTTGTGCAGAGTTGTAGAGTTTGTCAAGTTGCAAAAGGGAGTAGTCAGAATATTGGATTGTATAAGCCTTTGATAGTTCCAAAGAGACCTTGGGAGGATATCAGCATGGATTTCATACTTGGTTTACCGAAGAGAGTGGTAATGATTCTATATTTGTGGTGGCGGATAGATTTTCTAAAATGGCATATTTCATACCTTGTAAGAAGACAAGAAATGAAATACATGTACAGACTTATTTTTCAAGGAAGTGGTTAGATTGCATGGATTACCTAGGAATATTGTTTTAGACAGAGACACAAAGTTTATTTGTTACTTTTGGAGGACACTTTGGAAGAAGTTGAAGAAAAATTTGAAGTTCAGTTCTACTTTTCACCCATAGATTGATGGAAAGATGGAGGTAGTAAACAAGAGTTTGGGGAATTTTTTGAGATGCTTGGTTGGAGAGAAGACCAGAAGTTGGGATTTAGTCCTTGCAAAAGTAGAGTTTGCTTACAATAATTTAATGAACAAGAGTACCATCTAAAGAAACCTTTTGAGATCATTACTGGAGTTCATCCTAGAAGTATATCCGAATTGAGAGACATCAACATGGAAGATAAAAGGAGTGCAGAAGTAGAGGAATTTGCAGAATATATGAAGAAAGTGCATACTCAAGTGAAGCAACAATTGGAAGTTATGAACCTGAAGTATAAGGAGAATGCATATGAGAAGAGGAGACATAAGGAGTTCAAAATTGGAGATGAAGTGATGGCATATTTGAGGAAGGAAATATTTCCAGTTGGCACATACAATAAGCTGAAGATGAGGAAGTTTGGACCTTGTAGGATTTTGAAGAAGTTTGATTTAGGAAATTCATATGATGTAGAGTTATCGGATGGCATGGGTATATCACCTATATTCAACATTGTAGATCTACATCAATACCATGAAGTAGAATTTAGTGAAGACAGTAAAGAAAAATTGGAGGATAAGTTTCCTAAACAACAATCAAATGAGATAGAAGAGATTTTGGATGTTAGGGATGGAAGGAAAACTCGTGGAAGACAATACAGAGAATATCTTGCGAAGTGGAAAGATAGACCAGTGGAGGATTCTTCTTGGATTTCTTAGGATAAGGTAGACCGTTTTGGTTTTCCTTTATCCTCAACAAAGTGATGGACTCACTTTTAAAATAACCCTAGATGTCTGATGCAGGAGCATCCTTTGTTCTTGGAAATCTTGCATCAACCAAAAATATTTTCTTTTAGTTTTTATTCTTGTTCTATTCTTGCTTAGTTCATGTTGGTGAATTCATCATATTTTCTCACCAAACCCTATGGATCTATGTTTGCATCGTGGAAATGTTCATTTTCCTTATTCCAAGATTTGAGCACGATTGAATCTTTTTTTGGTAAGTTATCGCTTTCGGATTTAGTGGCAATTTATTGAACCGACACCAGAATAATTTTCAAACCTAATGGCTAGTTCGATCTTGTGGATCTTTCCTATAACTTACGAATTCTGATGGTGTGATTTGAATTGTCCCATGGAGTGTCCCTGACCTTAATTATAGGTCCACACTTCATCCTATGCATTCACCGAGGAGTAATTCAAATTTGAGGCTGGCCTATTCATGTGCCTATTACATTTTATTTCATTGGAGATTGTAACAATCTTTGGATGTGATATAAATCATTGTAATAGATCATTAGAAAGGCAGAGTTGACTGGATTAGAGAAAGATAGGTTTTGATCTGTAAGATTTTCACTCGTATTAAGGAGCATATCAGAATGTTGTATTTTTGAACATGTTATATCAGGCCCGTGAGCTAAATCTATAAGCCCGAATGTTGTTGGCCGATTGTAATTGAGATTTCTATTAATGAGCATGTTTTAATTTGCATTTTCCTCCATATTCCATGTTGCTTCTGTAGTGTTACTCTTGTTGTATGGTCTGGATTGTTCTCTTTGAGGACCCTCCTATTGTGGTTGCACCAAATCTCTACTTATCTTAATACCTCCTCTTGAGCAATGTGCTCATTCGTACAAGTATTTATTTATTCACTTCTTCTTGCAAAACTTCCTCTACCTTAATACTTAATTTAAAATCTGTTGGCAACACAAGGGCAGACAACTGAGAGGGGGGTGAATCAGTTGTCACATAAATTCAAAACTTATTCCACTTATTAACCTTATTCTCATATCTGATTATTAATCATGAAAATATAAATCAACTTCCCTCGAAGATACTCAAAAGTATCCTTAGGCAATGGCTTGGTAAAAATATCTACAATCTGCTCCTTAGTAGGAACATACTCCAGCCTAACTTCCTTTTCACTTACCTTCTCCCTCAAAAAGTTAAACATGATAGATATATGCTTTGTTTTTTAATACAACACCAGATTCTTGGAAATGTTAATAGCACTTGAGTTATCACAAAATATAGCAATAGGCTAATCATATATAATTTTGATATCCTTCAACCTCTATTTCATCCACATGACTTGAGTACAATTATTAGCAACAACAATGTATTTGAACTTTGCAGTAGACAAGGAAATGGCATTTTGCTTCTTGCTTAACCATGAAATTAGCTTCTTACCCAAGAAAAATTCTCCACCACTATTACTTTTTCTGTCATTCGTATATCCTTCCCAATCAACATCAGTAAAGGCATTCAAGGTAAGATCATCATCTTTAGGATACCATAGGCGAAGATCACCAGCTCCCTTCAAGTATCTAAAAATTCTCTTCACAATAGTCACATGATATTCGTTCGGATTAGCTTGAAATCTTCCAACAATACATACAACATTCATGATATCAGGCCTAGTTTGAGTTAAATACAAAAATCCACCAATTATTGATCTGTATCTTGTCTGAATTTCTTTCGAAGAATCATCTTCTGTTGTCAACTTGCATCGGGTCACCATGGGTGTACCAACTAGCTTTGAATCTTCCATACTGAACTTCTTCAACAATTTCTTCACATACTTGGACTGAGATATAAAAACCCCTTTATCTAACTGAGTAATTTTCAATCCCAAAAATAATTTCATCTCACCAATCATAGACATCTCAAATTCATTATGCATCTCATTAGAAAACTTCATGCACAAACCATCATCTCCTCCAAAAATGATATCATCAACAAAGACTTCAACAATCAAATATTTATTATGATCAATCTTGAAATACAAATTACTATCAACAATACCTTTTCTAAATCCAAGCTTCAACAAATACCTATCCAATCTTGCATACCATGCTCTAGGGGCTTGCTTGAGTCCATACAATGCTTTCTTCAACCGACACACCATATCTTCCTTATCAGTCAACTGGAATCCATTAGGTTGCTCAACATACACTTCTTCCAATTCACCATTTAGAAAAGATGATTTGACATCCATCTGATAAACTTTGTAGTTCTTGTGAGTAGCATAGGCAAGAAATAATCTTACAGCTTCAATTCTAGCAATAGGGGCAAAGGTCTCTTCAAAATCAATTCCTTCCATTTGTGAATATCCTTTACATGCCAGTCTTGCTTTGTTTCTAACCACTTAACCTTGCTCATTTAGTTTGTTTCTAAAGACTTATTTGGTTCCAATTACATTCTTGTCCTTAGGTTTGGGAACAAGAATCCATGTATCATTATTTTCAATTTGTTTTAACTCTTCTTTTTGCTTCAACCCAATGCTCATCTTTACATGCTTCATTCACACTAGTAGGCTCAGTCTTTGAAATCAAGCAATACTCTTCTGCAATTTTTCTCCTAGTTGGACACCTTTGTTCTTATCACCTATAATTTGATCTTCTAAATGATTCAATCTTACATACCTTGGAGTCTTCTTAGGATGTTCTTCAACTTTATGCTCTTGGTCTCTCTTTGTGATTTCACTAGTTTCTTCTTCCTCTTGATTTGCACTTGATTTGTAGTCTAAACTTGCTTTCCTTGGTTTGTACTGTCATCCTAATCATCAGATTCATATCCACAAGTTCTGGATGGTGTACCTAAGTCTTCATCGACCTTAACATTTGCACTTTCAACCATTTTCTTCAATCTTTTATTATAACACTGATAGGCCTTTCTTTTAGTAGAATAACCCAGAAAGATACCTTCATCACTCCTAGCATCAAACTTCCCTATGTCTTCATCTCTCTTAATATAACATCTTCCAAATATCTTGAAGTATTTAATAGTAAGATTTTTACCTATTCATAGCTCAAAAGGGGTCTTACTAGTATCACTTTTGATTTGTACACGGTTGAGTGTGTACACAGCAGTACTCACAACTTCTCTCCAATAGATATGAGGGACATTTCCTTCTAGCATCATAGTTCTAGCAACATCTTCAATTGTTCTGTTCTTCCTTTCCACAACTCCATTTTGTTGAGGGGTCCACAATGTAGATAATTGACTCTTTATTCCATGTTCTTCACAAAAAGATTTAAATTCACCAGAAGTGAATTCACTACCTCTATCCGATCTCAGACATTTAATCTTCAAACCTATCTTTGTCTCAACCATAGCTTTAAAGATCTTGAACTTTTCAAGTGCTTCAGATTTCTCCCTTAAGAAAGTAACCCATACCATTCTAGAATAATCATCAATGAGTAACATGAAATACCTGTAACCTTGTAAACTTTTGATCTTAGAGGGACCACATAGATTAGTATGCACAAGCTCTAACAATTCATTGCTTTTTACTCCGAAATGAAGTCCTAGTTTGCTTTCCCAACTGACATCATATTGCATTAGTAGGTTTCACCAACTTAGGTAGATCTCTCACAGGCTTAGTGGAACTTATCTTGAAAATATTATCAAAGTTAACATGACACAATCTCCTATTCCATAACCAACTTTCATCAACTTGAGCAATCAAACAACTTTTATTAGCAACACTCAATTGAAAGATATTACCTTTTGTTTTTGTACCTAATGTAGTTTAATTTCTAGAACTCAATATTTTGCACTTTCCATCCTTGAATTGAAGATTGTATCCCTTGTCAACCATTTGAACAACACTCAAAAGATTATGCTTCAAGCCTTCCACATACAAAACAACATGAGTATTATGCTTACCATTAAGAGAAATGCAACCTCTTCCATGAATCACACTAGTTGTATTATCATCAAATCTCACAACACCACCATCATACTTTTGCAAGCTTACAAACTTATTTTTGTCTCCTATCATATGATGTGAACATCCACTATCAATTACCCATTCATCTTTCTCTTCAACTCGAGCAGCTAGGGATTTCTCCACATTTGTACAACTAGTAGATTTAATAGGTATAGAATTATTTTCCTTGATAGCAATAAATACTGATAGGCAAGGTTGTTGATTTCACAACTTGCCTCATTTAATCAATTATATATCAAACTGGGTGTGTCTTGGAGCAATATGTGATAAGGATAGTTGTCACGAGTCTTTTTGGAGGGTTTTGCATTGTAAATAGTGACTTCAGGTATCATTTTGCCTACTTCAAGAGCTTTCAGGAGCTTTTAGGAGCTCTCAGGAGCTAAATTGTAGCGACTGATTGCTAAGGTTTATTTCTATCTTATTTTCTAATTTAAAACTTTGTTGACTTATTTCTGACTTTATTGAACTTGATTTAGACCAACTCATGGAGACAACTAATGATTACTTTAACCCTTAATTTAAAACACAGAATCCAAATTAATTCTATTTTTCTTTAAAAGAAACCCATAATTAATTGCTGGAATTTAAACACTATTTTAAGAGCAAAAATGAATTGTAGAGAAATGACGATTATTCTAGAAAACATAAAAACTAATCTCCATGAACAGATTTTTAACAAATTCCAACTTCATCTTCCCATAAGTTCATATCATGGCTTCTAATGAAACTTAATAAATAGATACTAAATTTAACTATTTTGAACAACATCTAAATTTGATTAATTTGATAAACCTTATTATACTTCCAACAACTTAATCTAAATTTTTTAACAACTTAATCTAACCATAATAAACTAAAACTTGAAAGGTAATTCAAGTAGAAGTAACTATCCGGAATTAACATTCACTAAGTCAGACAATGATTTAACAAACTAAATAATTCAGAATTAACATCTACTTCAGATTTAATACTAATGAATCAAAAATAGCATAACTTAACAAAATACCAACACAAGATCGTTCCAAAGGTTGAGCAGGCCCTGCTCTTCCTTAGGTATGATCCCTTAACACAGTGATTGAATTAACTTCTTGCTTTCATTCTCATTGATCAAAAGTAGAATGTAGAACAAAGTATTGTTGTTGAATTACAAAAATATGATTGAAATTATCTAACTCCTAACTAAAACTGAAACATGGATATTTATAATAATATCCTTATTAGCTTCTAACATGGCATTAACTGTCAAGAATTAAGGTGACTGAACTAAAGATTACAATAAAACTAAAAAAAAATTGAAGCATGACTAAAGAGAACTATGCCAGATTGGTGCTGGAAGTAGAAGTTCCATAACTGACTATAAAGAAGTTGATTTAGACTTGAGCGACTCATTTATCCAGTAGGTCCCATCTATGGCGTAGTCATTCATCATGGTTAAACAGAGAGTTTAACCATATTGTCAATCTTTAAAATACCCTGTTCAAAACCCTTAAAAGAAGGATAACAATTATGGTAGTAAAAGATCAACACAACATAATTATCTTAGCAAAGATCATCATAAAGTAACACAATTAACATAAACCATTACTTCAAATATATCCACTAATTTAGTTAAACATAAAGAAAAATAAGTAAATATGTTAATCTATAATCTACCACTAGTCATGTCAATCAACAAAAATAACAAGTCTTTTAAACATAATATGCTTTAAATGAAAGTATTTTGATGCCCTCATCATTTGTTCCCCACTTGTTCTAGACCATGTCCTCATGGTTCTTCATCAAGAATTATGGTGTTCTCTTTTTCCTTGTTTAGCACCTCCATCCAAATGTAGCAGTTGAATACACCTTCCCTGTATTGTTCTAGCAATCTAGTATTGAGTGCAAAGCCATGGTCTTAACACTCCAGCTAGTATATTTGTTGTTTCCCTGAGCTTTGGTGCTGGCATAATGATTATTGGCATCCTGAATCTCATGCCAACCCAGAATTCTTTCTACTCCTGGATTAAGGTGATGACATGTCTGACTCTGATCAAAATCCAACTGATATTGTTTGGACTTATCGGCTCCCTTCTTCTGACTATCTCAGGAATGAGCTGATACCTTTCCTCACAGGATTGTATTGCTAATGGGGGAAGTGTTCCCTCAATATTCTGAAATGCAACAATACTATTGCACAAATTTGAGAAATTAAGGGGATTAACTTGATTGAGCCTTACCAATGATCGTACAACTTTGATATAATTTCCAGTATGAGGCATTTTGGGTCTCATTGGTAACCCATACCTTCTCTGAGCCTCCTTGTATTTGTTCATTCTACTTGACCATTCTACCTAATTTTGCATTAAAAAAACAAATGATTTGATTTGAAGTTCACCAACATAAATATTCAACAAAGAGTCATCATTGTCTCCCATTAAGAATCCATGTTGGTAAAAATCACACATTAAATTTTGAATGTCAGGGTGGCTATTAAAGTAATCCTGCAAAAAATCGTGATCTTCATGGTAATCTAGGCTTCTTCCTAAGATTAATTGATTTAGTTTCCATTCTAGAAACCTTTCTCTAAGAAATAAAGCATACATCCTAGTTGGTCTTCTCATGGACTACATTGTTGGAAAATATGCCTTAATCTCACAGGTTGAAACCTCTGAGAAAGCTTAGTCGTTGTAACATTTCTGTTGTCTGGATGACTGGCTGTTTACCTTGTGTTTTTCTCATGTCGCCAAGACAATGTTTTTGTCTTGCTGAAGAATCTATCACTATGACTTATGGCCGTCATTGTAACCTCTCATCATGTGGAGAACTCTGGTCAACATCCAATTCAATTGGGCGTCAGTGAGACTCATAGCGATTGGGGGCTTCAGAGTGACTTCTACACTCAGGAAGAAGTCCTAGTGACATTGGAAGGTCTTGCCGACAAGGATACGCATTGAAGTCATCGGGGTAACCTATGCCGGCTCAGTGAGAAGTCTTACCGAAAGTAACATGTCTTGGCGACAGTGTTGGAGCTTTCGGGGAAACCCTTGGGTGATCAGTAAGAAGTCTTACCGATAGTGATATGTCTCACCGACGGGTATACATTTGGAGACTTCGGTGTAACACATAAGGCTTCGATATGAAGTCTTGGTGAATGTGGAAAGTCTCACCGACAATGTTAGGGGTCATTGGTATAACATAAGGTGATCGGTATGAAGTCTCAGCAAAAGACAAATGTCTTGCCGATTATCAGATGTCTTCAGTGTGACTCTTGGCGAACAGTTGTTTCAGGATAACATGGAAGCCTCGATAAGAAGTCTTGCCGAAGGTTGATTCTCTTGCTGATAGTGGAACACATAGATATGACTTAAAGGCTTCGGTATAAATTCTTGGCTAAAGCAGTAAGTTTGGCCGACAAGTTTGAATCGGGGTGACTTGGAACCTACGGGGTGATGTCTTGGCGAAGAGAAATTGTCTTGCCAATGGGAATCCTATTGTCACTATGACTCTTGGCGACTGGTCAGTGTTCAGTATAACATGAAGGCATCGATATGATCTCTTGGCGAATGTTGAATGTCTGGCCGATAGTAGGTCTTTGGTATAACATGAAGGCAGCGATATGATGTCTTGGTGAAGTGGAATTGTCTTGCCGATGAGGCAGTCTGAGTTCGGTATAACATGAAGCTCATTGTGACGTCTTGGTGAAAGACGATAGTCTTGCCGATAGATGGATGCCGATAGGAATACAATGGGTTTCAGCATGACTTGAAGACTCGATATGATCTCTCAATGAATGACTAAAGTCTTGGCGACTAAGGAACACTTCAGAATGACTTATGAGCTCGGTGTGATGTCTCATCGAATGGCGATTGTCTCGCCGATGAGAATGCTGAACTCGGTATGACTTGTGGATATCGGTAGAACCTCTTGCCGATGGAGATGACTCTTGGCAACAACATGTAATTGGGTCTTGTGGCATCAGGGAGACACTTCTAGTGTCTCATCAACATGCAACACAAGTTGATCAATGTTGACCGAGTGAAGGTTGTCTGATGTGGTGCAATATGGACAAATCAGAGAAAGCAGAATGTGAATCGTTTCTGAGCTGGATGATTCGATAGTTGTGATCTGACAGTTGGAAACAAACCATTTCATAGAGTTGAAGCCAAAGAGAAGGAAAATAGAGCTAACAGTGAGGAGACGAGTGGCTAGTTGGAAGGCCGAGGCCATGAGGCCGAGGCCGTGAGGTCGAAACAAAAAAAGTAAGAGGCAGGGTTATGTTGCCGATTTCTCTCCTGATCAAGGATTGAATGCCATGGTTGATCTCTCGTGTTGGTCAGTACTGTAACTTGTGTGAGGGTATTGCAACAGTATGAAGATTGTTTTGTTTGAGAGGTTGATCAAGAAATGTACAGAGGGAGAGTTGATTACTAGGTAGTATCTAGAATGAACAAGATGAATCTTTGAAGAGGCTATGAGCCTAAATTTGTATTGTAACCATTTCTATTGCTAATAATACAATTGATCGATCTTTGGAGTGTGGGGTTTTTTATCCGAAAGGATTTTCCCCACGTAAATCTTTGTGTTCTGGTTTTTTGCTTCATCTTTCATGCTTGTTGGTTCGTGTAGTAGAATCTGTTAATGATTGCTATTGAATTTACATGTGTTTCTCTTAGATGGATCAATGTAGGAAATGAACTGTGTATGTTCTACATTTGGACATAGTTGTTTGTGTCTTTGAGGCAACCTAATTGAAAATTGAAAGTTACCAAAGGCACTACTGCATGGATTTTTCATAAGATGCGCTCCTAGATTTTATTACAAGTGGTATCATAGCCTTCTTTTGGTTGCTGGTTTTGGGTATTTCTCCTGTGAAGATTTCTCAGTTTGATTGGCTGGAGGAAATCTGGAGGAACGAACTGATTTATTGATCCTTTGATGAGTGGAAGCCTTGTGGTATTCTGAGATAGCATGCAACTTGAAGGATGGTCAAGATGAAAAAGGGATTTGATCATGTTCTGATCTGTGTCTCCTGGCTGGTAGAGGTATAACCTTGGAGTATGAGGTGGTTTTTTCTTACTCTGTGGCTGTGTAGTAGTAAAGCTTTCATATTGGTGTATGTGTGACAGGCCCCTGGGTGATATGGAGAAGCCTAGATTGTTTCTCAATCATGGAAGAGAGTGCTTATGCTAGGTGGTGGTTCCTGGTGTTGGAAAGCACTGTTTCCTGTTAACCTTGAATGCTTGAAGGCTATGGAGTTAATCATTAGATGATTTGCAAGCTTCTGAAATAGCCTTTCTCTCTTTCTTGGATGCATGTACATGGTGGTGGTTTAAAGTTGGCCTGAAAGGGGCCCAGATTCTTTTGAACTATTGTTTTCTTTCTAAGGATGATTTGTACTTGCATGGCTCTGTGGTTTTGCAGGTTTTACACGGTTAAGCAAAAATTGTGATCATGTGGAGTTGTTGTTAAGCTATTTTCTAGACACTAGCCTTTTGGGGTGTTGTTGGATGAGATAGTTGCAGTCTACATGCATACTTGGTGCATGGTTTTGAGGAGGTATGACTCTTTCTCTACATGGGAGGTTGGTAAGTGTTTGTCACTCAACATTCTTGTGGTAATGCTTGTGGGTTCCTTGGTTATGGTGCTCATTGTGGACATGATTGGAAAATTAGATCTAGCATGATCTAGTGTTTGAGTCTTGTTGTCTACATGGTTATTCTCTTTGATATCTAGTGTTGTAGTTTTCAATGTGATAATGGGTTTGCATGTTCGATGGTTGTGATCTACGAGCTATGCGGTTGGTGGATTAGCTACCCATTGGCTACAGTGAGATAACTTGGATGTGGACTATCTTTATCCACGAGGTTGATTCATTGGTGGTGTAGATTTGTTAGCTGGCCTTGTCTGTGGTCACTTGTGCATTGGTGTGATTGTTGTGAGATGAGAGGATGGACATTCTTGAGTACTTGAATAGTCAGTTATGGGAACTTGAAATAGTTGGTCATAATGCTTGGAAATCTCGGGTGTCACGTTTCAGTGGGAGCTCTAGCAGTGACTGTGGATTCATCACATGGTGGTGAATGGTCTTCTATAGTGTTGTAGAAGGGTTCTTGCACTTTTGCATGGACATTATTTGAAGATGTGCAACATCTTGGAACCATGGAGGATGCTTGGAGTCTTTGGCTAAGGTGTTGGTGGTGCTTGACAGGTGATGTTGTTCTTAAGTCTATTTGCTTTATGTCATGGTATACTCTTGTTTGTGCACTGGAGTTTTGGCATTGTGCATTGTACTTGGGACAATGGTGGAGTCACTTGAAGCATGGTATCTCCTCTATGGGGATGTGTAGATCATGGTGTCAGCGATAAGTTCCTAATTTAGATGATTGGAGCTTTGAAAAATGGTCTAGCACTTTGTGTATTGGGTGCTTTGATTATTTGTTTGATACTTCATGATAGTGCAGTAATGCGGTGGAGTTCAAAGATGAGATGCTTCCATTGCTAGTACCTCATGGATACATGAAGAATAAGGTGAGGCTATTTTTCTTATGAGAGATGTGTTGCTACTTGTTACTCTTGTTAGAGTTTTTCAGTAGAAAGTTTGAGAAGCCTACACCTTGGTTGAATGTGAGTTCAATAAGAGACCTATGAGGAGATTGCTCTTGGATTAGTCTTGGTCTACTCGGCAGTTTATTTGAGAGGCATTTGGCTCATTATATCTTTTAGATGTATTTTATTAAGTTCACTTTCATGATATGGATCTTGAATTATTGTTTAACATTTGGTTCTAGAGGATTCATAGTGGAAGCTGTACAGTTTGTTTTATCTCCTTGAGCTTTTGTGTTATGTTATTTACTGATGAGAATTGGTTGGAGATAATGTATGGGCTGATTTCCTGAAAGGGGGAATGAACTAGTTTGATCTTCTTTGAGATGCTTACATCCATGTTGTTTTTAAAGATGGTTTGATCTTGTTGATTGAACGAATGGATGTTGTTAAGGTTTTTCTTTTGGGATGTGAAGAATATCATTCTTGACATAGCTGGCTGTTAGAAGTGTATGTAGGAGGATGCTCTATAGGAAGTTGATGTGCATCGTTTCTCTCTATGGCCATGAAGGTTTGTGGTGAGAGAAATGTTTTTTATGGTAGGTTGTTGCAGGTTGTGCATATCATTGTGGATTTTTTCTTTGGTACTACAAGGTTACATTTTCTATGTGTTTGTATTGGTAGGCTTGTGATGCCTTCTGATCTTTTAGATCTGAATTTCTTAGGCAGTAGGAGTTCTTGTATGTGTCTTGTCTTCTTCGACTAGTTGACACTCAGGAACTTGCATTTGTTGTTAATGGATCAAGTTTACTTAAAGGTGATACCGTGGAGGTATGTGAGATTGATAGTATAGCACGAAATGGGTGCCATTTTCAGTCACGCGGGCTTATCACTTGGATGGAAGTAGTCAAATTGGATTGTTGTTCTAACTGATGTTTAGTTTCTTGTTTCTGGATAATGAATTCACTATTGTGTTCTGATTGAAGCTTTGAAGCTGATATTGCTTCTGTATAGCGATTGAGCATAGTGAAGTGGTAGCAGTATCTTGTTGAAGATATCACTAGGATCTTTTTTTCTTGTGTTTGTTGGAATGGTGCTTATGCACCTTGGCTTTCTATCTTTCTTCCACACATGGAAGATGACAAGATTGTTGTCTGAATGGTGAACATCTTGGATGTTGGAGCAGAATTCTTGATGGAGCATGAGAGCATGTTTAAGGTCTATGTAGTTTCCTAGAGGCTTTGATCTGTTGCTTTTCGGTTGCCTTGTTGGATAGTGAGTTGCAATTGGATGCCTAGTCTTTGTTGTAGATTGTCTTATGGACTGTTATCTGTGGAATCTTGTTGATTGGGTGTCTTGAGTATTGCAGGGTTTGAACTCGATGGAGCTTAGTGTGTGATCTTAATTCTGGTTGCTTTGAGGTTCCCTGCGGTGGATCTTCGGGCTGCTGTGAGATCTTCTTGGAAAATATGCCTCAATCTCACAGGCTGAAACCTCTGGGAAAGCACAGTCGCTGTGACATTTCTGTTGTCTGACCAACTGGCAGTTTACCTTGTGTTTTGCTCATGTCGCCAAGACAATGCTATTATCTTGCCAAAGGAATCTATCATTGTGACTTATGGTCATCATTGTAACCTCTCACGTGGAGAACTCTAGCCAAGGCCATTAATCGGCGTTGAGACTCATAGCGACCAGGGCTTCAGAGTGACTTCTACACTCGGGAAGAAGTCCCAGCGACATTGGAAGGTCTTGTGGACAAGGATACACATTGAAGTCATCAAGGTAACCTATGCGGCTTGGTGAGAAGTCTTACCGAAAGTAACATGTCTCGGCGACAGTGTTGGAGCTTTCGGGGAAACCCTTGGGTGATCGGTAAGAAGTCTTACCGATAGTGATATGTCTCACCGACGGGTATACATTTGGAGACTTTGGTGTAACACATAAGGCTTTGATATGAAGTCTTGGCGAATGTGGAAAAGTCTCACCGATAGTGTTAGGGGTTACCCTAGATATTTGTGGCAATTTTCTTTTTCCCCTTTCCTTGGATGATTCTCCTTTCTCCATTTTTCTCTTTTTAGTTGTGGGTCCCCTTGTGGGTTTTCCTTTTTGTTTTTCCACATGCACAGACAAAAATTCTAACCAGCCCTGTTTCCTAGTTTCTTTCTTTAAGAAATGGTATTTAATTATCAAATGTATCAATCCCTGGTATTTTATAGAAGATTCCCCCCTAGCCTTGACTCTCAAAATCATGGAAGAAATTTGTTGAAACAAAAATGTTGGCAGATTTATCCTAGCAGAAGGTTTTGTATGACCATACCTCAAATGTATTAAAAGCTACAACCCTAGACCCAATATCGTGCCATACTATTATTCGCAGGTGAAGAACTTCATGAGCCATGTCACAACAGTTTTCCATGGCTCGTCCAAACTTTCATGAGCTATGTCATGCTAGTCTCCTTTGTGCATTTGAATTTATGGCCTTCTTTCTAGCTCCTAGTGAAACACAACCACCAATTTTTCAAATTTAACCTGGCCTTTATAAACCGGTTTTCCCTCAGCTGGGATTCTAGAAATTTGACTTATATTTTCTGGGGTGACTTCAATTATCTCTCCTCTTACTCTGGTGACATTTACATGAAAGTTCCTCACAATTTCCTCAACCATTTGTAGCTGGAAACCATCATTTGCATTATAAAATTTAGCCACCCTGTTTCGTCCAACAATCTTCTAGTTTCAAAATCAAGATTGAAGTTCTCTGGCTTAGCATTTCTCTTGTTCCCCATCTTCCTTTTTCAACAATGGTGAACCTCTACAATGGCGGGCTTCACTAGCAAACTTCAACTACAAACTAAATTACTTACTAAAAATGTGGAATGATTTATTTCTTGATTTGGGAGCAACCAATTTAAAAATGACATGATGTGCCATTAAATTTTTGCATTTATTTCCCTTACTGCTCCAGACGATTCACACGCCATAATTTGAAGTTTGCAATTTAATTCGCAAGGTTGGTGACATTCTTCACACATGTCAGTATAAGCTTGGGAAGATTTTGAAAAGACAAACGAATCATGAAAATATTTGTTATCATTCACTAACATCCACTATCACATCATTCCTTACATCAACCATCTGCTACTTTTTGAAATGATTAAAAGTTATTTATTACCTCTATTAATTAACAATATGGCAGAGATGTATAGACTTATAAATATTTTACCTATTTTAAATTAGTCTAACTACCTTAGAAAATAAAATTTGAAAATAATATTTACATTAAATGTGCACCTTAATTTATTTCAAGCCTTTGAGTTCTTCAGGAGCCTTGAGGAATTCACCAGGAGTCTTCAAGAGCTCTCAGGAGCTTGGAACTTTGAGGAGCTCTTTAGAATCCTTCAAGAGCTTTCAGAAGTTAACTTAGATAGATTTCCATTTATGGTTTTCATTCATCATTTTTTTTTTTTTTTTCTGAAAGTAAACTGCCATTTGTTGGTTTTCAATTTACTTCATTTTTTCTCAAGGTAAATTGCCATTTGCTGGTTTTCAATCTACCTTGTTTATTCATTCCTCCTTCAAGGGTTCAAAGATATCTGATGGAAGAGATGTCTTCCATGAGAAAATTTTCAATTATGTGTTGCACTTCATCCAAAAATTCCTCCTTTGTTGTCGGCTTATGATAAGTTTTCAGTCGATGACCATTAACTAGCATGACTCTCTTCTCTCCATCAATTGGAACCAATTGGACAACTCCATTTTCAAACACTTGTTGTATCTCATAGGGTCCTAACCATCTGGTATGTAACTTCCCCTTAAACTCTTCAAATCTAGAGTCAAATAACAATTCCCAATCTCCTTCTCTGAACTGTCTAGACACAATATGTTTATCGTGCCATTCCTTCCTTTGCTTTTGAATCACCTTTGTATGCTGAAGTGCCTCCATTCTCATTTCATCAAGTCTATTAAGCTACAAAATTTTGTTTTTCTCAACTTCTGGTAGATCAATCCCAACTTCAACTACTTTTTTCAATGTTTTCAACTCAAATTCAATTGGCATAACTAGTTTCTTTCCATACACTAGTTCATAAGGAGAGAACCTGGTTGTTGTTTTCCATGTGGTGTTATAGGCCCATACTGCTTCATCCAACCTATCTACCCAATCTATTTTCCTCAAAGAAACTATTTTTTGTCAAAATATTCTTTAACTCTCTATTTGTGACCTCCACTTGTCCATTCGCTTGTGGGTGATAAGGCGAAGATTTTTTGTGAGTTATTTGGTATCTTTGCAAAAATGCTTCCATCATTGTTGATACAAATTGTGGTCCCTAGTTTGAAACAATCTCTCTGGGTGCACCAAATCTTTGGAGAATTTTCTTGTACCGAAATTATGTAACTTTATCTTCTTTTTCTATTGGTAATTCCTTCACCTCAACCCATTTTGTTGCATAATCGGTACAAACAAGGATGTATTGTTGCCCTTTTGAAAGTGGATCCACTGGTCCCACAAAATTGATGCCCCATTTTTCAATTGGTTCTAGAGCTATTTGTGGCTGAAATGACATCTCCATGGTGTTGTGGGCCTTCCCATTCTATGACACTCATCACAATGTTTGACAAAGAATGAAACATCCTTTGTCATTGATGGCCAGAAGTAGCCAATTCCTAGGATTTTGTGAATTGTTCTCACAACTAAATAGTGTCCTCCTTTAGGTTCATGATGGAAGGCATGTACTACATCATATATACTTCGAATTCTATTACACATCTGTGTAAAACATGGTCAGGGCATAATTTAAATCGAAGACCATTAATCCATTGAAATATGGAACTTTCAAGGATTAACCTCTTTTTTTGCTTATGACTGAATTGACTTGGGCATTTTCCTATGACAAGGTAATTTTCCAAATCAACAAACCATGGTGGATGAATTGATATAGAAAATAAGTGCTCGTCTGGGAATGTATAATCCACTAGTTCTTGGTTATCCTACAAAAAAATTCTGGAAAGAAAGTCAACAACATTGTATTTTCTAGGCTTATCAATGATAGTTACATCAAAGTCTTGTATTAAAAGTAACCATCTGATAATGCGTCCACCTACTACAACTTTACTCATTAGATATTTCATTGCAACATGATTTGTATGTACATGGACTTTATAGCCTGTAATATAATGCCTGAATTTTTTTATTGCATATACTAAGGCTAAAAATTCCTTTTCTGTTGTTGTGTAGTTTCTTTCAGCAGGATTTAAGTTTTTGCTAACATAGTAAATTACATGCACCGTATCATTGTCATCTTTTTGTCCTAATACTGCTCCAATAGCCAAATTAGATGCATCTACATGAATGTGAAAAGGTTTTCCCCAAACCGGTCCTTTGATAATGGGAGAAGTTGTTAGGGTTATCTTAATTGTTTCAAAGGATTTCTAACAATCCCCAGTCCATACAAACTCCTCCTCTTTCTTGAGTAGGGTAAACAATGGTGATGCAATTTTACTAAATCCTTCTATAAATCTTCTGTAATACCCAACATTCCCAAGAAAACTTCGTACTCCAGTTTGCTTCTTAGGGATTTCAATGTTCTATATGATATCAACTTTCTTGGGATCAACCTTTATCCCCTTTTTTGAGATGTGATGTCCCAGAACAATTCCCTCTGTCATCATAATGAAAATTTTTTCATGGTTGAGTGATAAACTATGATCTTTATAGTGTTGTAAAACCTTTTCTAAATTTTGTAATTCTTCATCAAATGTTTTAGCATGGACTCTAAGTCATCCATATAGATCTCTACATAGGAAGTGGTGAAATATGCAAATATTGCAAGTACCGCTCTTTGGAATGTGGCTGGCACATTACATTGTCCAAATGGTAAGACTGTATATGCGTATGTACCCCAAGGATAGGTAAAGGTAGTTTTGTCTTGATCTTCAGGGGCTACTTGGATTTGGTTATATCCACTAAAGCCATCAAGAAATGAGAAGTAGTTGTTTCCTACTAGATTATCTAGTACTTGGTCAATGAATGGCAATGGGGAATGGTCTTTCCTTGTGGCCTTATTTAGTTCTCTATAATCTATGCACACACGCCATTTACCATTCTTCTTGGGGACAATAACCAGTGGAGAGAACCACTAACTATCAGAGATTGGGTATATGAATCTGTGCGAACCCAAACCTTGGTACCTGCAAAAAAAGAGAATAAACACCTCAAGTTAGATATTGCAAGCCAAAACAATGATTCCCCATGAAATCCATTTACAACCTCCAACTAGGAAAGAAAATAGTGAAGAACACAATGAAAATGACAAAACAAAGATTAAACCCTAATTAGATGTGCAAACTGATGATCCCATGGGGGAATTGGTGCCAATTTGATGTGAAAATTGGCTCTTTCCCAATTCCTATGATGCAAGCTTCGAATGTTGAAGAGATTGATCCACTTTGTTGGAGAAGAATGAGAACTCCAAGCTAAAATCTGCAAAAACCTAGCTATGACTCAATGATAATGGATGAAATTCAAGAGATATTTGAGCATGGTAACTTTGCCTAGATTGTGGATGATCAAATGAGGATATGAGCTCTTTATTTATAGAATTTCAAGATGGATGAATGTCCAAATTTGAACAATGTGGGACTAACATTCATCCAATGATATGATGCCACTTGTCAAGCCATGAATGGATGATGGATGTGCAAGATTGGGGTTTGTGCCAATAAATGCATAATATTTGAATTTCAAATTTGTTGAAATGAAATGCAAGAGGGAAGGTAAAATGCAATAAACGCCACTTGGCTCAAGGCAAAGGACATGTACATTTTGTGCTATTGGCCTTGTTGGATGTACATGTTGACTTAGAATCTTTGAATTCAAATTGAAAAAATATTCCAAAAGATGTCTTGTAAGGAAAATAGAGATTTAATAAATGAATTAAATCTATTTTCATGTGCAACTTGCATTATCTAGAGGATGGGACATGAGATGAGATTAAATTAATTAAGGGTTAATTAACTTAATGAGAGAGGTTAGATGATGTGGCCTATTTGACTCAAATTTATGGATTTATTTAAATCAAATAAGAGAGGAATATGATAAGAGGTTAATTAAATAAGGATTTTACTCTCTATTTAATTAAAAGAGATGGTGTTGATTAAATCAAATAAGGTTTTAATTTATTTTAATTTAATAGACTTTAGAGATTTAATCAAATAAATTGATTATTTAATTAAATAGGGATAATTAGATCAGATGGATTGATTTAATTAACAAGAGAGATGGCTTGATTAGATAAAAATGATTTATTTATTCAAGAGTGGAATATTGATGAATTTAATCAAATAGGGGGAATTTGATTAAATGGTTAGACCGAGGGATGATTCAGGAAGAAACGATGTTAGTGAGTCAAGATTAGATGCACAATGTCA
>VDFB02000003.1:548618511-548740725 GCA_007258455.2 Sequoia sempervirens | reverse complement strand
TTGCATTTTTTTCAATTGGTTAATGCATAAAATAGGTGATATAGGTATCTTGGTTATTTTTGTTTTTGTTTTTGTTTTTTCTTTAAATGTTTAAGTCTTCATTTTTGTTGGTTCTAATTCTTGTTTTTTGGCTTTATCCTTTTCCTATTTTTTCACCAATTTCCTTTCCTTAATATCTTTATTTATTTTTTCGTTGTGTCTTGATTCTTGTGCCCCCTTATCTCTCCTCCCTCTTTCCAACCTTTTTAGGCTTTGTTGGGTCTACTACTTATCATTTTTACTCCTCTTACTCTCTTTGCATCTTGATGATGGATCACATGTAACGCCCGTCATGCAAACCCCAAAGGACAACAACTATACATTTTTTTTTAATAGCACAAAGTAAACATATAAAGAACCATTAAACATTATTAGATTACACAATAACATCATAAACATCTAATTCCTTTGGGGCACGTGAGGTCACATCGCATAAAACCAACCCATAGCAAAAGGTACATATAAAGCTAAATAACTTAACTAACTTTACATCCATCATAGACATTAAAATAATCATTTGCAAGAGATAACATCCATACATTCATAAGCATAAATGTAAATACATCACATGATACCAAACCATCATAAATCTCATAAATCATGAATGACTACAAGGTTGCATTTACATTACATCATATTTTAATACATTACATGTTCATATCCATGAGTTACATCAAAATCTCCCATACATGTGGGATAGATACATCACACAAAGAATATCTGAAATACAAAATGAATATCTGGTACAAGCTCCATCTGAAGGTTACTGTGTAGAACAAACATTGATGGGGAACCCAATGGGTGCAAAGCACGTTCCACCCAACCACGTGGGTTTTAGAAAAAACCTACCCCCCGTGCTAAGAGGTGACAAGGAAGTGACCACGACCAAGGATGTCAACAAGACTAGACTCAAATAATAGTAACATAGTAACAGTAACTCCAATGGCATACATGAGAGAATATAGATTGTAAATGAACAGCAACCAAGAATCAATCACAATAACACAAGACCATAAAACACATCATAAATAAATCAAAGGCAACAACCATTAACCACTCCCAGAGGTAAGTAAGAAAGCAAAGCATAAGGGGAACTAGTGGAGAGTGTCATCGCATAGTCCTACATGGGTTATCCTGGCCCTTCCTCCTACATGAGGCACCGACCCCCATCTATGGTTATCCTAGCTCTTCCTCCTACTTGAGGTGTTGGCCCCAGAGGGTGACTCATGTAGAGTCGTTAACCTCTCATGAGGATGAGGTAACAACGTTTCCAACCATGGCCTTCTTAGTCTACCATTAGTCTGTGAAATCCCTAATGGATAGACGAGGTATCCAAGATTATCTTATTATGTTATTACTACCCATCCCCCTAAGTGAACTATTATTAGGTTTTCACTTGTTAATCTAAATCTTACGTGGGTTATCCTAGCCCTTCCTCCTTTTGAAGTGTCGACCCCCATGAAGAGCCACTCTCCTAGGAGACCCCAAACATATACAAAACTAAGGATTGTACCAACATAAAATGAAAATTAAATCTCAATAGAAAACATGCGAGGTATTACCCATCTCGCTAAAAACACATAATCAGAGTCTCAAAAATTCTCATACAACCCTTTCAAAATAATGATACTCACTAATTTGCCACATCAAAAGTATATAAAGGGAGATAAATTGATTAACAAATAAGCTCAATCCTCTGGAAGCCTAAAACATCGCTAAGCGGGTTCCTAAATCAAACTGGGTTCTCACATTGAAAAATCCAACACAATAACATAACAATAAGGAAAAAGTAACCAAATCAATTTAACAAGATTCCATAATGCAAGTTAACATAACAACATCCACATATAGGTAATACAAAACAAACTCTCAATACCACAATTTGTTTTATCACATTCGCAAATAAACAATATAACTAAATCCACTTTCGATGAAATAAATTTAAAATAATCATTTGATAATAACTCCATTATAAAGATTACTCTTATTCTATTATTAACTTACAACCTATTTTGTATATATATATATATATATATATATATATATATATATATAGATTAATGCATATATATATATATACACAATATAAATATATGTAAGTATTTTGTTTTATATAATTTATAAAATAACCCTGATCTGCTTAAATTTTTTTGGACAATAAATCATGTTAAAAAAAGTACATATTCCAAAACATAAATATATATATATATATATTTAAAAAAAAAATAAACAATAAAAGAAATAAATATTGAATGTTGTTCCATACAACTGGCATAGTGTATTGTGCATAGCAGTCCGCGGACTGCTGTGGGCAGTCGCACATACAAAGAAGGGGAGAGGGGGAGGGTATGGCCAGTGCCGTCCCTTCCCTTCAACCTTAAATTATTTATTTATTTTTATTAAAAAATATCAAACCACTGCAACGTACAGGTTCGGCCTTTAGCACAGACATTCAAAAAAAAAGTTTTTTAAATAATATATTTATATATATATATATATATATATGTATATACCTCTGTGGGGAGTGTATATATATATATTTATATATTTATTATGTCAATCACCTTCAGTAGAAGTTGGAAAGAACAACATACTTATTTATATATAATATATATATATAAATTCAATTATTTCAAAGGGAAAACAATTTCCCCATAAATAAATTATAAAAACAAAGAACATTTACAGAGACTCAAATAAATTTCTTTCATCTATATGTTATCCCGTACCCATTTATTCTAAACCCCTAGAAGATTTTCTTTTGCAAAACAATATATTTGTCATTTCAAATTTAATGAGAAATAAATGATCAATAAGGGAACCTGGAGTCCTGTGCTTGCAGAGAAGTGGTGAAGCTTTCCCTTGAATCAAACCAGCCTTTTGAAGAGCTCCTCCACCAATTTCTTGATCCAATTTTAATCCACTTTCCTATTCAGAAGTTTTTCCTAGAAATAATGAAAGAGAAACAATTTTTACAGAGACTAAAGAGAAGATGCAATTTTTTCCAGAACTTAATAAAAAATTTTTGAAGCTTCTGTCAATTTTCCCGTGAATGAAAACCTCTCATTTTTACTATTAAATAAAAAGATATCTTCTTTTTTTGAATTTTTTTTAAAAAATAGGATGAATAGAAATCTTCTATTTCTTCACTAGCTTTTCAACCAAAATCTCAACATTCATTGGTCCTTTTCTTCTTTTCTTTCTTTTCTTGATTTTTTCCTATTCAAACAACACTTTTTGTTTTAATTTCAATTTTGCTAATTTATACTTGCAGTTCACACAATTTAACCTATTTAATTATATTATTCCATTAATTATCCTCAACATGCTATTTTCATTAAATTATCTAAATACCAATTTAAATAATTTAATTTACACCTTTTGATTTATTTATCTTTAATAAATTACATGAATTTTAATTTAATACTTTTATATTATAATAAAAACTATTCCAATAACTATTATTAACATTTATTTTAATCATTTAATTATTTAAATTACATTATACTACACACCAACGTAAAATAAATAACATAAATACACTCACACAAAGCAACTATTATAAAATACAAAAATGGCAAGGGTCAAAGACGCACATTACCACAAACATAAAATGGATCAACAAACTTGGGACGGGGTGACTTCCTTGTCATCTCTATTTCAACTTCATGCCCGTTGGGTTAATTTGATGCTCGCCCTGTCCTGCTGAAGCAGGTGGAATTGAGACTTTGTTCCTGCAATTGTTGCATACAAACAAGGTTGTGTACAACATGTATATATATAATCAAATACATCACATCATGAGAAGGAATCACTCGCAAACAAGTGGTGCTACATTGTCCCCTCACCAAGGCTATAATAACAACTGCAACATCAAGTATAAAGCAACATTGCTAAACTAAACCGATCACATCATATCATCATAAAATAATTACTATTCTACTGCATCACAATATATTACTGAAATCAAATTAAACATCACCAAATCACATGTAACCATAATGTCATATCATAATATCCATGTCATCAAATAAAGTAGCATAGTCATCAAGCAGTCTAAACTATCTAATCCACTAATCCAACCAATAAACAGTAACTATCAAAGTCTCAAAGTATCAAGCAAAACCACAGAAAATATCAAGTCCAAACAACAACATGAGGGCTATTACATCACAGAGTGTGATCCAAAAAGTTGATGAAAAAACTCACACACAATCAAATCCAAAAGCAAGTTAAATTACATTCATGATAGATTGTGGAAATCTCATATCACTAATTATGTAAAAGTGTCATTTATGTCAAAGGAGTATTAGAGGGAAGATGGAGTTGATCATGCAAGGGAGATGTTGGCATGATGATAGATTAGTTGTGTGCTTAATAGTATGCCTAAATGACATAGAGCTCAGAGGATGGTTTCAGAGTAGTGGACTTGATTTTGAAAGCATGTGGTGTTGTTTGATGTCAATGGACTAACTCAGGAAGGTTGTTTGAAGCAGTTGTGCAAGTGTTGAGGAGATTGTAGTTGTTCGGGCCTCAGGCTTCGGGCTTGTAGTCTATCACTTGCTGAAGTAGGAAGGTTTTTGGAGTTAGTCATTTTTGAATTTTCCTCCAAGGTTTCAGGCATTAGGCCTCAATCATAGGGTATGTGCAGAATCATCATGGAAAAAATAGGCCCTTAAGTGGCGAAAAATTTAGAAAAATCAGAGTTAGGCAACTTGACGTAAAAATTTGAATAAGTTATCTATATTATTTCAAAAATATGTAAGAATAGAATATGTAGCAAATTGAATGTAGTTTCTAAACTACTAGATTTATTTTTTTTAAATAAAAATCTATTTGGTGAAAATTTGAAATTTCAATCCAGTAGTACTTAAATTTCAGGGAAAAAATAAGTAGGTGTATGTCTGACCACCCTAACCACAATATAATGATAATATTTTTTTATAGGATTTTAGATATTAGTAGATATCTCATGTCCCAATGTGATGCATATTTTTTTGTAATTTTTTTCCAAGTAAATAATTAATTATGAATTTTTTTATTATAACTTTTAAAAAATATAAGAACTCATATGTCTGACCACCTTAACTTGGTCAAAACTTCATGAAATTAAATTATTATTTTTTTAATCCTATAGTATGCAAAGCATAAAATGTGACACATGTTTTCGATTCAAAAAATGTGATATTGTTTGAAAGCTATAGGTGTTTTCAATCAGCCTACCAATCAGGACTTTAGTCGTAATTCAAATAGAAAATGAATAATAATTATTTATTAAATTCAAAGTAAAGCATAATTTATATTGTTGGAAAGCTGAGAATCTCCTTTAAAAACCCTTTTTGTTTCATCAATTTTGGGTAAAAAAAAGGCCATCAGCCACATACCCTACACATTACAGATCATATTGCGACTTTTTGGCCCATCATGATCCTACACATAACCCATACCTCTTTTCGAGACCCTTAGAAATATGAAGGAAAATATGTTAAGTCTAAAGTATTTCAGCCTTCGGACTTTAGGATTAAAGCTTACCTTTGTGTTTGAAGACAACAATTTGAAGGAACCCCACCACCCGAAAATGTTTTAGGCTTCGTGATTTGTCAGGGAGGCTTGCAACTCATTAAAGGAATGGAAAGCGGCAAGGTGGAAGAGTGAACTCAAACATCAAATAAGTTCTTTTTTCTTCGATGTTTTGAAGGTTTCAATGTTGGTCTATGATAAATGTGAAAGGTGATAGATGGTAGAGGGTAAGGCCAAAGGCTGAACCATGATAGGTATGGACATGCCTTGGACTTAAGTGTTCAGAATTTCTTGAAAAATGCTACAATGCACAACAAGCAAGAAGTAAGGGAGATAAGTTTATTGTAAATTTTGTTGATTGGAGTGATGTATGCTAGTTTACTCACTTAAGCTCTACACGGTATGAAGAACATGGGATCCCCAATCCCCAAAACCTGGTAGAAAAGAAAAGTTTAGGAATTTCTTACTCCAAAGGAATTCATAAAAAAGTGAAGTGGTGGTCATGTTTGGAAAATCCACGTGCTAGAAATTCATGAAAATACTAATTTTGAGAAATCCGCATGGGAAAGGATTTCACAAAAAGTGAAGTGATGGTGATTTCGGGTAATTTGCATGTGCATGGAATTAGAAAAGATGGCAAGTTCAAGTAATCCATATGATCAAGGAATCTATGAGAATAGAGTCTTTAATGAATCCAAACTCCCTTGGATTCTGTGAAAAGGGAAAATTCATGATGAAGAAAAAGTGCAAGGGTTTGGGAAATCTGGACTGGCCTGGATTCCATGAAAGGGAAATTTTCATGATGATGAAAGAACAATGGGATAGCAAGATTATGACACATGGCATGGATGAATTGGTAGAAGAGTTATGGCATGGTATTTGAGGATGAATAGGTTTTTGACACATGGTACATTGTTATAAGTTGATTTTACATCTTCATTGTAAATCAACATTATTTTTGGTCAACATTTTTAAAAGTGATTTAAAAGGTGATTGAAACCCTAAATCCTAGAGTGGAGATTAAAATCAAATGAAATAAAATGATGGAAGATTTAAATGATAAAACATGGGTTGTCAGCACAAATACAAAATTCAAGGGTGTGATTTCATGGCATGTGAATGCATAGGTGAAGGGCATGATTTCTTATGTCAACAAATAGATAATGAAATCAATTCAAATCAAAGGATGAATGAAAGGAGATTCTTGCACAGATTACTAGGTAACTGTTTAGTTGAATGTTTCAATGTTTATTGGATGAAAATGATGGTACTAAGGCAAGGAAAATAAAAAATATTGTATTGGAACCATTGCATAGAAAAATGTTAAAATGACATAAAACTGCTAGTTCCCAGTTTGGAAAAGAAGGAATGTTTGATGAATCTAGAAATGGGTTAAATGGATTTCAAATTTTCTTGATGGTGCAAGGATCGATGCATAGATAAATTGTTGAAGAATCTTTCTTGAAAAGTTAGCAAGTGAAGGAAACCCTAACAAAAGATTCAAGATGATCTATGCAGGTGTGAGAATCTCGAGGGATTGATTGTACGTAGATGAAGAAAGAAGAAAAATCAGGAAATAGTCCAAGTTGTATTATATGTATGTGAGTTGAGAGAGAAGAGTTTCCAAGGGCAGAAAGTTTTGAATAGAGTCATGTATTGGTGAATATGTAGCAAAGGTAGAGTGTGAAGATAGTGAGGAAAGCATAACAGATAATGCATATGTGTAAAGCAAATTCCTAGACTACAATGTAGAATATTTTATAGGTGTTTGCATTAAAAGTGTAGAGGTGTAGAGCAGTAGACAAAGAATGCACAACCTCTAAATGAGTGAAACCCAAACAAAGATTAGAATATGATTAAGGGTCAACATTCGAGGTGCAACAAGGTAGAACTGAACCATCAATTTTTGGCTCTTAAGACTTCCCTTACTCTTCTAGGGGTTTTCACCTAAAAGGAGAGAAGTAGGCCAAAAATGTAGGGGGTTCATTCAATTAATGTTATGTGTGATGTTTTTATGACTAAATGAAGTAATCTAAATGCAATTAACTAATCTAAATGAATGAAAACGAATGCTAAACTAAGATTTATACTATGTTTGAAAACAAAATGTGATATGGAAAAAGTATAAAAAATGAATAGAAATGCAAATCAGACCAAACATAATGTTGTTTCTTAGAATGTGTGCACCTGGTAAATTGAAGAAGGTTGAAAAATGATCTAGAAGACTGATGAAATTTGAACTTGGCCTTATTGGGACTCATTCGCCACCTTGGGTGAATTAGTCCCAGATCAAGAATTTTTTTCACATAACCTGTTTTCTGACAGTCGGGGATCTGGAAATGTATCTGACTCAAATTTGAACCTTAAGGGGGACTCATTTACCATGCATGGTGAATCATTCCACTTTCTGATTTATGTAAGTACAAAACTTTGTTCAGCACCTTGACACCTGTACAACAATTTTTTACGGAAATATGATTTTGGATCTCAAAAAATTCCTACAAAATACTTTAAAATTGTTTGTCTAATGGGGGGTTTTCCTTAGTCAAACCCCTAGTTGGATAATTAAATCTTGAATAGAGAAAGAAATCTGCATAAACTCTAGCCTGAGATGTGTTAAAGACTAAGAAAGTCTGAATCATGACAAAAACTTTATTCTATTGATCTAGAATAAGACATGCAAGAATGATTTACATGATGCAAAATCTCAACCCTAGAAATCTCACAACACATGAAAAAGAGGGATGAAATGAAATGTAAAATATAAAAAAAAAAATATGTAAACCTTAATCTGAAGATAAAGAAACAATGGAAGATGGAATCAATAGGAAACCAAGTCCTTAGGGATGATTTAGTGGCTAGTTCCACCTCTTCGCCCTAGATTTCTTCATGATTCACCATAGGCATCCATTATCAACCCTTTGCAATGCTAAATCTTGATCAAAATAGTGAGCTTCAAGACCTATAAAAACTTTAGTTTGCTGCCCTAAAACTTCAACTTTATTCATAAAACTTGTGATAGAAGACTTGACTTTAAAAATTTGCTCTTGAAAAGTGATTAAAATATTAAAAGATTGTGAAAAATGAATAATAATGAGTATTTATAAGCAACAACACCTTATTTTCCCATTAATTAAACCTAAGAGGCCAACATCTTCCAAAAATTAAAGTTAAATTAATTAAATTCCCGCTTGATTTTGAATTTTCCCTCAAAGGGGACTCATTCGCCACCCTTGGTGAATGGGTCCCACCAAAGCGGACTCATTCACCCAAGGTGGAGAATGGGTCCCACTACTACTATTTGAAGGTTGGTTGCCGGTGTATGATATGATTAAATGTTGTTTGTCAAGTTTTATATGATTTCTCAGGTAAAACAGGCCTCTCGATCAAAATTAATGGGTCTAAGGGGCCTATAAATATTGTTTTGAAGGGTAATTGGTGAATAGGGACTAAAAAGTGGGTCCAATCATGCATGAAATTGTCTCTCTTCTCAAGAGGGTCCAATTTTCTATGGAACATTTAGCCCCCACTTTAGTGCCCATTTGACTCTACGTGCATATGTAAGCTAAAGGACTCTAAACAATGCACTTTATTATATAAAAGGATACACATTCAAAAGATGAGAGAACGAAGCCCCCAATGTAGTTATTTGCACAACCACAACATTAGGAACCACATCCTGCAACACACATTCATTAATTGCTCAAAAATTCTTATGTCCAACTCCTAGGAATCCAATTCAAGGGTAGATGTATGCCCCCCTTTGATTCCACTTGCTTTACGTAGGTGGAATCAAGGTAGCAAAACTAGCCACATCGAATACGAGAAACCATATCGTAGAGAATTTCCAAGTACCATGCTACATAACGATAGGAAATTGATGATATCAAGTGTGGAATCATGATTCCAATGCATCAAATGACATTGAAAATGGATTACCCTAGCTCTCGATACTTATTTGAATAATAGCGACATTATGAGTTCTTGAAAAGATGATAATTGCATGTTAATGTGGAAAAGTAAAAAGAGAAGAAAAGAAGTTAAAAAGAAGTGAAGGAATGTAATTTGTCACTTACTATTCTTTTTTACCTTCTTGTAGCTTGAAAGTGACTAATGAGAGAAGAACATGCTGAGCAGACGGGATTACGCACCTTCGTGGTTCGATGATCTTCGTGAGCAGGTGGCACACAATGAGCTGTGTAATGAGGTGATTTGATTTTCCAACTTCCATCTTGTGAATTTGTACTATTTTAATGATTTTTAAGCATGGATAGGTTAATTTAGGGTTCTTGGAATTTTTTTTGCAAAGTGTCCCCTTTTTTTGCAAAGTGTCCCATTTGTTCGCAAAGTGTCCCTTTTGTTTGAAAAGTGTATGATTTCTTCACGAAGTGTCCCATTTATTTGTGAAGTGTCCCATTTCTCTGCAAAATGTCCAAAAAGGGTTCTAAAGTGTCTAGGGCCATTAGAAATTCGCACTAGATTGACTTTAGCACACTTGCTTGATGAAAATTTGAAAAATTTGATGAAATGAGATGAAATTTAGAGTATTTTGTGATGGTTTTGATAGGTTCCTACCTAGTCATGATGGTGGCTAGGGGGAAGGAAACTCACATTCTTGAGAGATAATGTGCCAGTGCTATCATTGATAGAGGTAAAGCATTTACAGTCAGTGGATATCTATTGGGAATAGCTTATGCCACCTATGAGATACCATGACACCATGCTTATGGCTCTGTGTGAGTGTTGGGATGTTGATACTTGTACCTTTCATCTTCGCACCAGGGAAATGACTATCATGCTCAAGGACATACACTGCATTCTTTGAATTCCTATTCGGGGAGAGTGGGTACATTTCCAGGGAGATCAATCATTCTGAGAGAAGAAGAGAGATATGCAGTATTCTCTTGGTAGGCCTATACATGATGAGAGGGTTAGAGCATGGATCGAGCTTCCCATGCTATTGTATTCGCGAGCTCCTATGGTGAGATGGATTATGATGCACACAGTGGCACTAGTTCTTAATCCATATGGATGAGCGGCACACTTAGATGGAGGAATGGTACACTTGATTTGAGAGATGTATTAGCGGAGGATAGTTTATGCCTAGGGCCACTACATTCTAGCACACTTGTATTATTATCTTGGAAAATTTGTGTTTCAAGAGATCGATAGTATGGTCCATTGTACGTTACTACAGGTGTGGTGCCTTGAACATATCACATGTACCAGGCCTGTCAGATACCCTTGTACTACAGCTGTAGGTTACCCACGAGCATTTAGCTATCCTCTGCGACACTTGTGGTAGTATAGAGATTTAAAGTTTTGGAGGGTGAGATTTGACCGGCTGGAGGAAGATGAGATCCTTTGGAGACCTTATCTATTGACACTATAGTGGTAAAATCCCATAGGACAGTTGAGGAAGATGTAGATGGATAGGTATCTAGCAGGGAGGCATGACTACGTTGTATGACCATTCTACTATGAGTGAGTCATGTGACAGTTTGGGTAGGTGAAGACACCACTGAGGACATTCCCCTTCATTAGACGATCAGTGCAGAGTGCCTGAAGGATAGGTGATATTTTTCAATTGATGATAGATCATGTTTGTGAGAGTGATGTTGATGATTCAAATCATGAATAGCCACCAACATCTGATGTTGATGATGTTGGTAGCACAGACAAGCACGAGGAGTGGTGGTCATATACAAGAACTATTCCTATGTTCCCCATGGGTTTCCTGATAGGTGATGTAGGACCAACACCAAATAAGGGTGATGAGCTAGAGGAGAGAGTAGAGGAGGTACAATATAGGCCAGTAGATATTTTTACAGATGTTATCAATGAGGAGTACTAGTCTGAGGCAGATGATGAGGAGGATGATTTCTACAAGGAGAAACCACCCCTAAGCGAGGGTAATGAGGTAGCTATTGAGGATTGGTATGAGCATGGAGAATCCTCACATACTTATAGGACCATATCACGAGCAGTAGCTACAACAAACATCAACACTCAAAGTCAGAGAGAAGCTAGCACATCTTTGATGCCCCCCAGAGAGGATGAGGTTGACTTGCCTCATGTATCTAGAGATAGAGGTGATGATATTTGATTTTATGCATGTCCTTTAGTGATTTATGCTTTATTTATGTATATATATCATGATGATGTGTTATTGATTGTGTACATGATCTATCTTGCAGGAGCGACGAGAGACTGGCGAGAATTCTATCATCTGGTAGCCATAGAGAT
Source organism: Sequoia sempervirens (assembly GCA_007258455.2). NCBI lineage: Eukaryota > Viridiplantae > Streptophyta > Pinopsida > Cupressales > Cupressaceae > Sequoia > Sequoia sempervirens. The sequence continues at coordinate 548,728,920 of VDFB02000003.1, read as the reverse complement.
AGTTTCAGTATCTGTCGAGGAGGATGATATAGATCCTAAATACATGCCCCCACCGATCTTGGAGGAAGAGGTAGAGTCACTCAGAACATTCACAAGGTTGTGGGAAGTGTACGAGAGTGTGAGGAAGTGACTCTGTCGGGCTAAGAGTGCACTACAGTCAACATAGTCCTCAACAAAGGTAAAGAGACTGTAGGCAGAGCTGGAAAAAACATGAGTGGAGAGAGATCAAATGGTAGATGAGTGGCTTGTAGTCGTTGGACAATTACAGGGTGTGGAGTATGCACTTAGACTCATAATTTCATGATCACGGTCACACACGACCGTCTCTCGACACCCAGGGAATGGATCAGGAGTGCCAAATCTTGAGGGGTCTAGCTCTCACAGACCATTTTGATATTATATAGGATGATGATATGTAAAAATGTTGATATATATATAGACATGTTCCTTTGATGTTATGATGATGTTTCTTTTTATGTTGAGGTTAAATGCTATGTGATTAATTAAATAACTTAGAATAAAAAGTATTTAATTAATGGCTACATGATTTAACATGATTGATGTGATCTAGTATAAAACATATTTCAATTTTATCATAGATACAACATGAATAATGAGAAAATAATATATTAAATTAAATACACTAATAAGGATCTAACTTAACACAACAAGAATAGTATGAAGCCTAAAGCAATTATAAAAGGGATTTATATAATTACCTTAGTGTTCAAGACAAACACAAGATTAGTTGCCAAGAATGAAGCAATGTGAAAGTTACTTAGAATCAAATAACTTTAAACTACAATGCTTTAACTATCATACTATTCAAAGAGGCTAGAGGTAATATCAATGCAAATGTGCAACATTAATGGGTTCCTTAAGGGGTGTTCCATCAAGTTGTGTTAAGAGATAAACACCAGACCCATAAGCGGTATGAACCTTGTAAGGTCCCAACCAATTAGGGCTGAACTTATCTTTGCCTTCGTTGTCAACACTAGCATTTCATTGATTTTCAATAAGAACAAAATCTCCCTTAGAAAATGATTGAGGGATGACATGAATGCTATGTTTGTGTTGTAATTCTTTGATGTGAGCTTGGAGATGTTCGAGAGTGTTAATACGCTATTCATCGAGCATCTCAATTTGATGAAATCATTGATCTTTGTAAGTGTCATCATCAAAGATATCTCAGAGAGCAACTCGCAAAGTAGTAATATCTAACTCCAAGGGCATGATCGCATCAGTTCCATAAACAAGGCTATAAGGGGTATTTCATGTGGATGACCGATCATTAGTTCTATAAGCACAAAGTGCATAGGATAATTGCATATTCCAATCTTTATGATGTTTGGTGATAGTTTTCTTAAGAATTTGTTCAAGAAGATTATTGGTATTTTCAGCTTGTCCATTGGATTATGGCTAATACGGTGTAGAAAAGAGATGTTGAATGTTGAATGTTTCAAGAAATTGTTGAACGCCATTATTCTTAAAAGGAGTTTGATTGTCAGAAACAATGGTGGATGGGAGTCCAAAGCAAGCAATTATGTGATCCAAAATGAATTGAAAAATTGCTTCAGTAGTTGTAGAACAAAGGGGAATTACTTCCACCCATTTCATGAAATAGTTTATTGCAGTTATGATAAACATATGTCCAGCAGAAGAAGGTGGAAATTTTTTTCCAATAAGATCGAAGCCCCATACTGAAAACGGCCAAATAGGAACATTGGCCCGGAGCTCAACAACAAGAGCATGGATCAAATTGCTATGCTCTTGGCATTTATGACATCGTTTAACGTAGGTGAAATAATCTTTCTCCATATGTCTCCAATAATAACCCATACAAATAAGTTTTTTCACTAACGAAGGACCACCGGAATGACCACCACAGGCACCAACATGAGCCTATTCAAGCACTAAAGGGATTTTAGGATCACAAAGACATCATAATAGAAGACCATTAAAAGATCTTCTATACAAGGCGTTTATAAGGATCACATATTTAGCCACGAGTTTACGTAAACACTTTCTAGTACTTGTTGTGGTAGGCTCGAGAATGGTACCATCTTGTAAATAGTTATATAATGTATCATACCATTCACACGAAGCATCTTGAGTTATAGGAAAAATGTCTACTAACAAAGTATCAATTGAAGGTTTGGTGATGGGATGGATAACAAAGGTGAAATCAGTGGAAGGATCAAGCAGGGATATGAGAGAAGTTGCACTCGCCATTACATCTACATGCCAGTTATCTTTGCATGGGATGTTATCAATGGTGAATGAGTCAAATTTTTCTAATAGTCTCATTGTAAGATCCTTGTAGTTTAATAATTTGTCATGTTTAGTTTGATATGGTCCATTGATTTGTTTAATGACCAATTGTGAGTCCCCAAAGATCTTGACATGTTTAACATTGAAAGATATAGCAACTTGTAAACCTACAATCAAAGCTTCATACTCAACTGTATTATTTGTGCATAGGAAATTTAATCGATAGGATAAGGGAATAGATTTTCTAGCAGGTGGAATGAGAATCACTCTAGCATCAGAGCCTATTCTACACTTAGATCCATCAAAAAATAACTCCCATGGTTTAATGTCAATGGTTAAGACATGGTCATCAGGAAAAGAATCATAATTAGGTAAAGAAAAAGGGGAAGGAGCGTTAGCTAAGTGATCGGTTCAGGCTTGGCCTTTAATTGCTTTTTTTGAAACAAATTTAAGATCAAACTTAGTTAACATCACCCACTTAGCTAAGCATCTAGAGAGATCTATTTTGTTGAAAATATATTTAAGAGGATCAAACTTTGTGATTACTTGTATTTCAGCATTTAGTAAATAATGTCACAACTTACTAGTAGCAAATACAAGAGCCAAAATTTGTTTTTCAATTGGTGAATATCATGTTTCATAATCAATTAAGGCACGAATGATGTAATAAACAGGGTGTTCTCTACCATGATCATCGTTTTGAGCCAACAATGTTGCAAGAGCATGGGCTGATGTGGCGATGTACAAGATAAACGGTCTATGTGGCATAGCAAGTTGTAAAATGGGTGGAGTGACAAGATAGTCCTTGAGACTCTCAAAATCCTATTTACAATCCTCATCCCAATCAAAAGGTATACCCTTTTTAAGAAGATGCGTGAAAGGTAATGTACGGTGGGCTAAAGATGCAATGAAACAATGGATAGCTTGAATTTGTCCTAGTAATTTTCACAACTAAGAAATATTCTGAGGAGGTGGCATGTTAATAATTGCATCAATTTTCTTTGTATCTACCTCAATTCCTCTATGAGAAACGAAAAACCCCAAAAGTTTACCACTCTCTACACCAAAGAAACACATTTTTGGATTTAAGTGCATGTTATATTTGCATATTCATTTGAAGATTGTATAAAGAATGTTCACATTTTCTTGTTGTGTTAATGATTTAGCTAGAATATCATCGACATAATCTTTGAGAATTTTGTGAATGTAATCATGAAATATTAATGTCATTGCACATTGATAAGTTGCATCGAAATTCTTTAGGCCGAAAGGCATCACAACCCAACAAAATGTTCCCCAAACAGTTGCAAACGTAGTTTTGTATTGATCTTGAGGGTTAATAAAGATTTCATTATAACCAGAAAATCCATCCATGAATGACAACAAAGCATGTCCAGTAGTTGAATCCACGATCATGTCTATATTAGGAAGTGAAAAATCATCTTTTAAAGAGGCTCTATTCAAGTCTCAAAAATCCATGCATATCCTAATACGATTATCGGTTTTGCAACAACGACAATATTTGAGATCCAAGGAGAATAATCAATAGGTCTAATAAAGCCTGCATCAAGAAGTTTTTTGAGTTTCTCTTTAACACGTAAGGCTAAAATGGGATGCATTTTTTGGATCTTTTGATGAACAAGTTTAGCATTTTCAGTAAGGACAATGTTGTGCATCACAATTTTCTGATCTATGCCTGGCATATCAGAATATTTCCAAGCAATTTTTTTAGGAAAATCGTGAAGTAAAGCAGTAGTATCTTCTTGTTCTTCATCATCAAGACACTTCCCAATCTTAATAACTTTATCTTTATCATCGATGTCCATTGGAACATCAATTTTATCGCCTAAAGGGAGTGCATTGGATTTAGGAGTTTCAAATTCAGAGAGCTCTTCATTGATATCACTTACTCCGTGCTCAATAATAGTCATGACACTAGAAATGTTGTTCATGTGATTATGCAAGGATGGGGTATCATAAACACCTAACATGTGTTTCAAAGCCTCATCACTATCAACATATGTCCATGAAGATGGTGAGGTTATATCAAGCAACTCAGGATGTTTGATTGTAAGTTTGTGTGGTGGGTGACATGTTACAACATTAATATTCAAGGAGAGTCTATGAGTAGCTTTAGTCATTTTAGAAAAAGAGTAGCCCAATCCAGTTTTCATTTCTTTTGTAGTAGGTTCAATAGGGACACAAATACCTTGCTCATGTTTTCCACATCCTTTTCCAGTATAGCCTAATTGTTCAACAAACTTATAGCCTTTTCCATAAAGTCATTCCATTTCGCATGGATTAGGTGGGGCTTGATAATCTATCTTGTCAAAATTTGTTGTGTATGTCGCATTGTCATCTAAATTATAGGAGATAGATGTTTGAGCGGATAGTTTAGAATTTTGAGTGGAAATTATTTTTGGCTGATCTTCTTTCTCATCTTTCTTTTGCATGAGTATGTATTCACCCATAAACGAGGGTGTACATTCTAAGGTTCCCCAATCATCACCAAATAATTTAGAAATCAATTTAGGATCATTATGCTCAATTTGAAGGGGGTCTTTATTGGATATTAGAATTAATGTTTTCAAAGGATTTGTAACCCCTTTGTCAAGGTGCAAGCAACTTTCAGGCTCGGGGTCTATTTCAATTTGATAAATGTAATCATTATAGACATATTTCATGATACAATGAAGGGTTGAAGGTACTACATTCATCTCATGAATCCATGGTCAGCCTAAAAGATGATTATATGAAATATCATAAGGCATGACATGGATAGGAGTCTACAAAGTAACCATTCCATCCATAATAGGAAAAGTAATTATCCCAAGCGGTTGCTTTGTTATATTATCAAATCCTTGAATGGAGACTAAATCAAGGGTGATTTGTGACCTATCAACAACTAATCAATCAAGGAGACTCACACTACACACATTAAGGGTAGAACCATTATCTATGAGGTTGTGCTTGATACCAAAGCGATTGAATCGAGCAATTATCATAAAAGCATCATGTTGATTATGCAACTCCAAAGGAGGGAGCTCATGTTGGTGAAAGGTAATGTCAAGATTCTTTTTATGAATTAGAGCCGCCACATCATTCGAAGTGGTGCCAGGAGGAATTTTGATTTGTTTAAGAGTGGTTTGAAGGATATTGTGATAATTTGGTGAATTTTGAAGTAAATCCCAGAGCGAAAGTTTGGCTGGAGTATTCTTTAGTTGTTAAACAAGATCATACTCCTTTATGTGTGGGTTATAACGAGAAGCACTAGGCAGATTGGGTAAAGGTAAAGAAGGTGGGGTTGGTTGCAGCGATTGTGGGTTGTTTCAGGTCTTATATGTATGAGCAACAGTATAATTACTATGTTGTTGTGATACATTGGTATTGTAGACATGGAAAATATACCAATCACACCTGATCCTGATTTTACTAACACTAGTTCATCTTGAATCATCTCCCATGCTTGTCATTTAATTAAATAATCTTTATTTAATTAAATTCATCACATTTCATCTCTTAATTAAATAAATCACTTTGTTTAATTAATCCTATATTCCCTCTTTTAATTAAAAAAATCATTTTATTTAATTAATCTCTAAAGTCATCTCATTTAAATTAAATAAATTAATATTTATTTGATCTAAAGCTAACACCATCCTCTTTAATTAAATAAATCAAATCTTATTTAATTAAGTCTAAAATCATTATTCCTCTCATTTTGATTTATTTAAATCCAAAAATCTAAGTCAAATGGTCAAATCAGCTAATCTCCTTTAAATTAATCAAATCTTGATTAATCTTAGTCTTAATCCATCAAATCCTCTAGCTTTTTCCACTTGCTCAATAAATCATTTCTTTTGAATTATTAAATCCTCAATTACTTTCAAAAAGGCATCAATGGTTGGAATATTCCCCAAATTTTAAAATCCCTCCAAAAGGGTTTGTACATCCAACAAAGCATTTAAAATCTCTTATATGTCCTTTTCTTGATCCATGTGACATTAATTTCACCTTTCACCTCATCCTTCAAGCCATCTTTTGAATTTGAATCTACCCCCTCTTCGCACATTCTCCAAAATGTGCTCAACTTTGTCCATTAGCATGGTGACAAGTGGCACTTTATCATTGGCTCATCTTTAGTCCCACATCCTCCATATCTTTCAATCTTCAATCCTTATCTCTTATAAATAGAGGCCTTCTCTATTTGTTTGGGGGAGCCACAATTAATGTAAAATCATTGTGCTCATTCAGAGGAGAATGGGAGCCAAAGTTATCATCTTTTGAATCAAGTTCATCCATTTTCATCCATTCTTATCATTTCTTAGCTAGGTTATGCAGGAATTCAACCAAGGAGCATCAATCTTCATCATCAAATTATCAAAAGTCTACATAGGAGTTGGGAAAGGGCCAATTTTCACATCAAATTGGCACCAATTCCCCCATGGGATCAATAGTTTGCTTGATTAATTAGGATTTCATTGCTTTCTCATTGTGTTCTTCAAGTTTATTTCCTATTTTGAGTATTGCTAATTTATCTCATGGTGAATTTTGATTCTTACTTGTATTGGATCTAACTACGTGTTTGTTTATTGTGTTTTGCAGGTATTAGGATAGGGGTTCTACATTTGGCACTAGGAGGGAAAATATCAAGTTTATATCACATTTTTATCAAAAAATTTGTTCTTTTTTCTATTTTTGTGTGTCTACAGGGAACTACACCTCTAGTAGTCCAACATTGCCATATAGAACCACTAGCAGTTAAGCGTCGCCATACGACACTACTTCAAACTTCAAACTGCATCACTCGGTCTTTCCCGCCCAGAATTCAAAATTCTTAACTCCACCGTTGGTTCAAATCTCAAACACTAGAATTTTTAAACTCCAAACTGCACCACTAGGCGAAACTCTAATGCAATCAAGCTCTTTGTTTTGCTACAGAGTGACGCATGCAGAATTAGTGGTCCCATATAGCACCTCTGAGTCCTTTAAACTGCATCGCATGTGCAGACTGCGACACTGGAATCAAGTCAAAGGTGAAGGAAGGAAATCAAGTTGAAAGTTGCACTATGATATCATCATCATTATATCAAGTTTTCTTAAACACTTTAGTTTTTGTTTAACACTTTTGAGAGTTCATAATCTCTCTTAAGGAATTATTGTCTTCCATGCTCTTAGGACATACTAAATTTCTTTTGGGTTCTAAAAAGAACACCACAAAGACTTTCAATTTTTTTTGCTACAAAGGAATTAAAAATAACTTTAGGACAAACTCACTAGATTTGGTTTGAGGATTAACAATTGAACAAGGCAATCTCCATATTTCGTTTTGGTGTTCTAAAAAGAATCAAATCATTGCTTTGTGGGTTTAAAATTAAAAAGTGCTTCTTTGTTTTGTAATTACTTACTCAAATTAATACCATCAAAAGGACGTATGCGCTTCTATTGTACCTCACGACGATCTTGAGAATCAAAAGGCCTTTTAGTGATCTTAAGTTGGGTAAAGTAATTTCCTCCACATTTCATTTGGACTTTAAAATTGAACAAAACATCTTGCAAGTTTGAGTGGAACATATTGTGTGTGTTCTCTCTTTATTTCTTAACAAAGAACGATCAAACTACGGATATGTTTGCTCGCTTTTTTTTATCCTAGAGGGTCTGCCTTGTGGGAAAAAGTAATCACCCAAGGGAATGACCCAACCAGCAACATGCTAAATCCAAGCGACTTCCAACTGGTATATAAGTGTGGGTTCTTGTTGAAAGGAAAGAATCACAATGGTCATTCTGATGAGAAGGGAAGCAATGGTCTCTTGTTGAATGGATGATCCCCCACAAATGAAATTCCCACATTAAAACCCTTGTTTAGAAATGGCCAAAATCCTTGATCTATTTGTTGGTGCAAGAACAGTCATTCTGAAGTTGCCCCGTACTTTTACAACTTTTAGTAGAAATGGAAAGTATGCCATGGGAGTTTCATGGGTACTAACACTTGGCTACCTTGTATAAGTGAGTGCCACGGAGGGGAGCTAGTGGGGTCAAGCATCTCACCATTTGCTAAAAGTAGGCATAGCTAGACTTGTCCAAGTGGGGATTCAACAAATACAGTCTTTCATATCCATAGGGTTGTACATGTTCTTGGAATCAAAACACATTGCTTGTTCGTAAACATTGGGAAACAAACATTCAACATGATCATTAAATTTCAAACCCTTTAGGAAGAAAATATCATTGAAAAAATTCAAGTGTTATTGCTTACCCTAGGGATTCTATCCTTAGAGGTTTCTAAACATTCAGATTTATATCTCAATTTTCCTACTAAAGTCAATGATAGGAAACTTTTTCCTTAATTTCCTTAATTTCAACATAAAGCACCTTGTGGGATGAGAAGAAATTGGGACATTAAACATTTAGTTTGAAAAACTAAGCAATACATTGGATGTGGTAAAATAAATTCATTAATCAAGATGAAATCAATTGAACCCCACACATGTGCTTCTTCATCTTTTGTCTTATGGTCTTTTGAACAAATATTGATCTTTTAGTTCAAAGTACTCTTAGGGAGAAGCATGTTCTTCAATCTTGGTCTTGTAAACAAGGTCCCTCTTAGGTTCATTTAGGATCAAAGAAGCCAATAATTTCTTCCATCTCAAACATCAGTCAAATCCCATCTCACAAACAACTTTTGAACTATTGGAAAAATAATTCATACTAGACTTTTGGTAAAATCTTTCAAATCAACATCAAAATCTCCTTGTTTGGCTAAGTGTGTGTGGATGAATCCTTCCTCATACACGTAGTTAAATTATCATCCTATAGACAAGTTTATTTCAAGACAACATCTAACCTCTTGGAGTTTATGAGTTCATTATCAAATCCAAAAGTCCTAAATTCTAGTATCCCTCCAAGGTTCCTAAAATTTCAACACCCATATCATTCACCCTTTTCATCCTTCATCTCATCATTGGTCCTAAATCCCTTAGAATTCAACAAGGTCAAAACACAAGAGGAACATGGAATATAAACTTGCTCCATATATCATGAGTGATCTAAGTCAACCAAACTATCAAATCTTTACAAAACTAATGGATTATCAAAACTCACATTTATACAATCCATACATGGGATGACTATCTCCTACAAACCTCAATGGTACAACAAATGCAAGTATTCCCAATCTAAATTTTGGAACACCTTTCCCTATGGTAGATTTAAATCAAAGTCCAAACCTACAAGTCTATCAACCAAACACTCAATGCATAAGTCTTCCACAAAACAACATCATCCCACCAAATCCATTCATACCAAATGTGAATATAACAAGTACAAGTTTACCAAACATGAACATTTCAAATCCACACTTGGTAAACTTTGGGCTAAATATGTTTGTGAATCATACAAATGTTGTTCAAAGTCCAAACAAAATAATAACAACTCCATGTATTGATCCAAGTCAAGGTAACACCATGAAAAATCAAAGTTACCTAAATCAAGGCAATGTGATTCCCAACCATAAAAATGTTCAACTCCAACCTATCATGCCAAATCTAAACATCATCCCAAATCATAACATTGTCCAAAATCAATTTTTCCATGATCCCATACAAGCACCACAAGTATACATTCCAAATCTTCTTCAACAAAAACCAAATCAACAATATCAAGGGTGTCGAGATCAAAATCAAGATCAAATTTTGCGAGATCAAATTGCTACTCCATTGCACCAAGAGACATCTCCACCCCAAAATCAATACACTCTTCCATTGGTTAAACCATGTCATCAAAGCAATGAGTTGTGTCCACAACCACATCAAGAACAATAACTCCAATGTCAAGTTAGATATCAAGATCAACCACATCAACAAATCCAACCCCCACATCTCGAAGATCAATCACCACATCTCAAAGATCAATCACCACATCTCCAAAATCAATCACCACAAGGTCAATCTAAAGTACAAATCTCCCATGGTAACAAACAAAAATACACACCACTTGGGAAGCCAATTGAATCAATCATGCAATAGTTGGTGCAGGAAAAACTCATCACAATTCCCACCTATAAAAATTATCAAGAGCCCTCAGTGAAACTGCCATGGTACAATGAAAATCACCTTTGTGATTTCCATAAAATCAAGGGACACAGAACATCAGATTGTATTCGACTAAAAAATCACATCCAAGAACTTATTGATCAAAAAATAATAACTATTGGGGACAATGGTGAAGATTCAACCACTAGTAATAGCATTGACAATCTCCCCACCACAATTGTTGAAAACAATGATCAAGATCTATCCATCAATGAGCACCTTGAAGATGTTTCTACCTCATCTAAAGATAAAATCAACATATATCAAGAGTCACTTTTCAATCATGATCAAAATCCACCAACAATACCCAACAATGATCCAATTCAAGAAATGTAAACATCACTTGACCCTATGGTTGAAGACATTCACAATCTCTCCACTGTAATTGTTGAAAACAATGTTCAAGATCTCTCTGTTAAAGAACACATTGAAGATGTTTCTACCCCATCTGATGATCAACTCACCATGCTTCAAGGGCCACATTTTAGTGATCTATTTCAAGGATTGTTATAATTATTTGATCATATTGACATAATCTATGATCCATTGACCAATGATCATATTGAAAATGTCTCTGCATCACCTAATGAGTTAGAGAGCATATCTCAAGAATTTATTCCAAAACATGATCAACATCTGTCACCAAAGTCTAGAAATGTCCCTTTCAAAGACATATTGACATCCTTTGACCTCATGGTTACAGATACTAAAGGAATCCTCAACTCAAAATTTGATCCAATTCCACTCAAAGATCAAGAGGATATTGAGCCACTTACCATGCCTAATGAGGAAATCCAAGAACCCTTTCTAAGCAATCCACCCTTTGAAATGGACCCATGTCAAGAACTTGATCCAAAGCATGTTGAAAGAAATTCCAAAATCATTCAAGATCAAGAATTTGTATCCCCAAGCTACTACAATGATCTAATGGACACTCTCCTATCTATGCAAGATAATCATATCCACATATCACTTAATCCTCCATCTACCCATGAGATGCTTTTTATGGATAGACACATAGATGATCTTCATTCAGAACAAGATTTCGTTACAAAAAAAGAGTAGGTTATTGATTCCTATAGTCAAACAAAGTTGTCAACATCAAGATTATATATATCCCAAATTCAAACTAAGGACATCATGTATGGAGATATCCAACATTATCCACTCAAGGAAATAGGTCAGACAGAACAAGATATTCCAGAGTCGGCAGAGCAACAAAGTGAAATAACGTCATCTGCAGTGGTCATTTATCAGAGAATGCATTCTGAACAAGACATCTCAAAATAGGGAGAATCAAAGAAAAAATATGCTAATATGACCATACTGGGGGAAACTTCATCTCAAGCAAATGTCAACATAGGGGGCATGAAGAATCCTTATGGTGAAAGCAATGCCAATACTACAACTAGCCACATCATGAATATTCATCCACCCATCACCCCATCCATGAATTAGGACCAACATCAAAAGAAGGTTTTGAATCAAATCACAAAGAATGTTATCAAAGAAAAAGAAGCTAAGAAGAATATTAAACAAATCAAATACATATGGATACCAAAAAATACAAAGAAAGTTAGTCAAAGAAACTATGGGGAGAAATAAAAAATGGAAAAGTATCCATAAAAGATGTCCACAAAGGAAAAAGCAAGATTCTCAAGCAACCTACAAAGTATATCAAGTAGTTGGTCCTAATTTCATGCACACTTCTATATCCACCCATCATTGCTCATCTTCCCAATTTTGGAGAGTCAAAGGTTCCAAACTATCAACTAATCCATCTTTTATTCCTAAACACACAACTCCATCCATGCCTCCACGCATGATATCCAATTCTCAAATTGACCATGTATTGGAAATGACCCTTTATCATAAGGATTCAGAAGGCATTCTATCGTGATGTGTGCACAAAGATAGAGTTAACTCTAGTATCAATAAAGTAGATCAAGAATCTCAAAAGTTGTATTCAAGTGCACGTATCTTGGAAAAGTAGCTTCTTCAGGTAGGATATCGATGGAACATTATGAAAAAAGCATCTACATTGACACCAGTAGGTGGTTCAACATGAGCTTAAAATATTTCACAAAAAAATAAAAAAATATGAAAATCCAAAAAAATCATAAAAAAGGAATGAAAATAGTAAAGAAAAAAAATCGTCCTCTAGTGAAAACCACTTCGGTGGCACTTTGGAAAGGTACCATGATGAAAACTTGGAAAAAAAGCATCATGTGTAAGAATCAATCATCTACATGCGCTAATTCAGGTGAAAGCATATCATCCCATCCATAATAAGTCCAGCATTTCATCTGTCTCATCCATGAAACATTTATCCAATCCATTTCATCCATCTACATCCATATTCCAAATTATATTGATCTTGAAAAATTTTGGTGTACACTTACACTTGCTTATGGTAAACATCTTGACATGGGTGATTTTCATTGATCCTATCCTACCCAATGTTATCTAAGCCATGAAGCATTATCCAAATAAACATCCTCTATCTGAACTTGTTATCTTATCACAAGATAATCCTTGGCATCGGTTGCATGCTTACCATATCCATCCATCCACACACATATCCAAGCATCCACCCATGGAACTCCATGCATTGCTAGACACTCGGGGTAGATATTTACATCTTGCTTCAGGAATAAATTTTGATCTATATCCTTCAACTTATGTGGTGATCCAAACATTAAAAAACATAAAATCAAATTGGTCAAAGCATTTGTAATCCAAAATCCAAATCACTAGTCCATGACACATTTTGACAAGATGTTCCTTATCAAGCTTTATCTTTCATTGAACATCAATCCAAACAATCAATATTAGTTGCATCTAATTTGTACATCAATGTCATATCAAATCATTCAAAACAATTTTTTTCCAAAATCAAGCTTCAAAATCCTGATCAATTAAATCCAATCAATCCATCATCATCTCAGGATATCCTTCCCAATCCTTGTGTTTCTTAACACTATCCTTGCATTTTTGTGTATCCTCAACAATGTTATCATCAATCCATCAATCCAATCAATCAACCTTAGCTTGGTTTTTAACAAAATCCAAAAACATATCACCGATACCATGTCCGTATCCAAATCATCAAAATCATGTGAAAATCCAAAAACATCAAAAAATTAGAAAATACAAAAGTTAGAAAACATCAAAAAACATGGTATCCAAACTATGTTGTCTCTAAGCTTAAACATAGGCAAGGCTAATCTTTGATCAACCCCCAAGACACAAAAACACAAAAACATTCAAAAAACACCAAAATCCAAAAACATTCATAAAATCTCAGAAAATCCAAAAACATTTGGAAATTTTGAAAATCAAAACATTTCTAAAATCTTGAAAATACCAAAAATAGCCTCAAAACAATTCAGAAAACTCCAAAAACACCCAAATATTTGAAAAAATACATTTGTCTCATTTTTCTTTCACCTGTAATAAGCTTCCATTCATAATAAATTGATCATCACCTTCATCCTTTGGCAATACAAACAAAAACAACCACAACAATCAACAAAAGCAAATAACAAACGTAAAATCAAAATCTCAACAACAAACTTTTAAATGCAAAATCAAACTCTTAATCATTCACAAACATGTCAGTCAACCTTATATCAATAGCCTTTTTGAACAACCTATCAACTTGCCACCATCCACTAACATGTCCTAGGATGTTTCCTTCCTACAATGGGAATTATCTATTGGAAAAACACTTTGGATAAACAAAACAACGTGCCGCCATCCACTAACACATTCTAGGATGCATCCTTCCTACAATGGGCATTATCTTTGGCAAAATCACTTTAGATTCTTATCCTAATCAAAACAAACCGCTTTGGCTAGAGGTATGAAGAACATTGACTTGTTTGTGTACTTGATCTTTTCTTTTTGATTTATCTTATTGTGCTCATTCCAATGACATCTCGATGATGTCTAATCAAAATGATCTAGAGAGAAAGGAATGGGGCATTGATCATTATCTTTTGTCTATGGTGCTTGTTGGACGTTCTTGTAATATAACTTGGCGAATACTTGCTTTGTTAGGTATGTATGGAGGGTGTTTTGGGCAGCTTGTTGACTATTAAATTGATAGGTTATACCTTTCCATTTTTTGGTCTGAGATGTCTGAAACTTCTGAAGTGCATCCTAGCAAGGTTTATGTATGTTAGGTGTGAATAAGAATACTCATATCTATTTGTCGAGTCAAAGTCCATCACACTAGGTGCAACACCATATTGGTTCTTTATACCATGATGCATCATGCCTACATGTGTTATCAAACATAAGGTAATTGGCCCTTTTAAAATCCAAAATCCTCAGTAAGCAAATCATCATCATCATCATTATCATCATCTCTAATAAAGTTGGCTTGTTGGTGTCTCTTGTCATCATCTTAATTCTTACTTCCCTTTGCGTTAACATGGTACCATGACAATTAATCATAAATCATCGTTAATGCATCCATCTTGCATCCACAAACCATCCGCATATCATATCATATCATATAAGAAACATTTATCATCTCGCATGCATTGCATTTCATCATTGCATAAAATAGATTGGTTATTCTAAGCATCTCATAAACCATACATTTATCATCCATTTGCATAATCATAAAAGCATCATCATATCATATCATGTGCATCCATATCATCCATGCATCATCATATCATCCATTACATATAAACATCATAATCATCTCATTTATATCATCAATAATGTAACTGTCATGGTACAAATCAGGATCAAGTGTGTGTAATATATCAAAGTAGACATAAGGTTAACCATGGCTGATGACTATTTGCATCATCAAATCTATCTACATCAAACATTCGAGCTAAACTAATCTTGAACCTCTTTGTCATGAGATTGACACTCAAATTGAACCTTTTCGCTCGATCTCTCAAGGGGGCAGTATACTAACATAATTCTTCATTCGCTAGGGCAGCAATGGGGCATCCAAAAAAAAATCAAAGAATTTTTTAATTTCGATCAAGACAATTTATTCTTTGAACCAATGCAATGAGTACTTTGCTTCAAAGAGGGGCAAAATGTAGACATGGAAAATATACCAATCACACCTAATCCTGATTTTACTAACACCAGTTCATTCTGAATCATCTCCCCTGCTTGTCATTTAATTAAATAATCTTTATTTAATTAAATTCATCACATTTCATCTCTTAATTAAATAATTCATTTTTTATCTGATTAAGTCATCATCTCCTATTAATTAAATAAATCACTTTGTTTAATTAATCCTATAGCCCCTCTTTTAATTAAATAATTCATTTTATTTAATTAATCTCTAAAGTCATCTCATTTAAATTAAATAAATTAATCTTTATTTGATCGAAAGCTAACACCATCCTCTTTAATTAAATAAATCAAATCTTATTTAATTAAGTCTAAAATCATTATTCTTCTCATTTTGATTTATTTAAATCCAAAAATTTAAGTCAAATGGTCAAATCAACTAATCTCCTTTAAATTAATCAAATCCTAATTAATCTTAGTCTTAATCCATCAAATCCTCTAGCTTTTTCCATTGCTCAATAAATCGTTTCTTTTGAATTATTAAATCCTCAATTACTTTCAAAAAGGCATCAATGGTAGGAATATTCCCCAAATTTGAAAATCCCTCCAAAAGGGTTTGTACATCCAACAAAGCATTTAAAATCTCTTACATGTCCTTTTCTTGAGCCATGTGACATTAACTTCACCTTTCACCTCATCCTTCAAGTCATCTTTTGAATTTGAATCTCCCCCCTCTTTGCACATTCTCCAAAATGTGCTCAACATTTGTCCATTAGCATGATGACAAGTACTTTATCATTGGCTCATCTTTAGTCCCACATCCTCCATATCTTTCAATCTTCAATCCTTATCTCTTATAAATAGAGGCCTTCTCTATTTTTTTGGGGGAGCCACAATCAATGTAAAATCATTATGCTCATTTGGAGGAGAATGGGAGCCAAAGTTATCATCTTTTGAATCAAGTTCATCCATTTTCATCCATTCTTATCATTTCTTAGCTAGGTTATGCAGGAATTCAACTAAGGAGCATCAATCTTCATCATCAAATCATCACAAGTCTACATAGGAGTTGGGAAAGGGCCAATTTTCACATCAAATTGGCACCAATTCCCCCATCAAGAGTTCACTTGCTTAATTAGGATTTCATTGCTTTCTCATTGTGTTCTTTAAGTTTATTTCCTATTTTGAGTATTTCTAATGGATTTCATGGGGAATATTGATTATTACTTGCATTGGATCTAACTATGTGTTTGTTTATTGTGTTTTGTAGGTATTAGAATAGGGGTTCTATAGGTATTAGGAGGGTAGAGGGTGTATCAGGGTCAATTTGAGGGGTGAAGCAGATGTGAGGGTGAATAAAGGATAAGCCTAGGTTGAATTACATTAACATCATTGATGTTAGGGGTCTCACAACATGCTAAAGTGGATGAGGTGGGTGAGATGAAGTCTTGAAGAGACTCATCTATCAAATGCCAATCATCAGTACTAAAGGGTTTGAGAGGTAAATTGTTGTCAGTTGGTTCAAGACGTTCAAGAGAAACATTAGAATTTTTAATGTTTGATATCATGAGGTGGTCTCCACAAATCTTAGGGGATGACTTATGCAAGATGAAGTCTTGGAGGGCTTCATCTAACAAATCAAAGTCATCACAAGAAAAAGGTTTGAGGGAAACGTTGTCATTAATAGGTTAAGTTTTCTCATCGCAAGTATTAGAGGATGAAGTGAGTGAGAGGAAGTCTTGAAGGACTTCACCTAACTTATCAACATCATCACTACTAAATGGCTTGGATGAGATGTTAATTTGAATTTGAATCATGTGTTTAATTCGATCATTGGAAGTTTTATTCAATTGGTTTTGGATATTTTCTAAAGTTTCCTCAATGTAAATTGATTGAAACAGACTAGGAAATATTACTAAAAATGTAACTTACAAAATTCTAAGACTATCCATAAATTCCATGAAAATAAAGGAACTTTTATGCTAAGAAAACAAAAAGAACTGGTCTTTAACATAATGCTAATGATAGAAAACAAAAAGATGCAATGCAGGAAATGAAAATTTGAAAGTATTGTTTGAAAATTGTAAAGGTATTGATTCGCCCTAGGTGGCGAATGAGTCCCAGGATATGAAATTTTTTGGTATTTTTCTGATTTTTTTGTATTTTCTATAAGATGTTAAGTTTTTACAATACAAATACAGAATGCAAATGCAGAAATTAGAATGATTAAATTAAATGTAATGATGGAATCTAAAGAATGCTTTCACAAATGCAATGTTTGAGAAACCTAAAGATGCAAAACAATGCACAATGATGAAAATGAAATCCTAAGATGAAAATAGATATATATATCATAATGATGTTATGCTCAAATGTCGGGTTCACCAAAATGAACCATCAATTTTTTGGCTCTTAATACTTCCCTTACTCTTTTAGGGTTTTTCACCTAAACGGAGAGAAGTAGGCCAAAAATGCAGGGGGTTCATTCAATTAAGGTTATGTGTGATGTTTTTATGCCTAAATGAACTAATCTAAATTCAATTAACCAATCTAAATGAATGAAAACGAATGCTAAACTAAGATTTTATACTATGTTTGAAAACACACTATGATATGCAAAAAGTATAAAAGAATGAATAAAAATGCAAATCAGACCAAAAAAAATGTTGTTTCTTAGAATGTGCACACCTGGTAAATTGCAGAAGGTTGAAAAATGATCTGGAAGACTAATGAAACATGTTATTGAGCTAGTGTAGTGATGTAGCATTTAAGATTCAAGATCAAGCATTATTCTACACCTATTGTCAAGATCAATATCTACATCCTTCATGGCCATTTCATGTTGAGTTGAAGATTTACAAGACATCATTTATAAGGCATCACTCAAGGTATCATTGTCCATAATTCATTTTCTTTGTTTCATGTTTCATGCCTTCATTTAATTGTCTCATCATTTGGTTTAATTACCTACAAGGGGTTTGAGCAAGGCAAACCCCTATTCCCTAACAATCAACTCTCTCTCTCTCTCTCTCTCTCTCTCTCTCTCTCTCTCTCTCTCTCTCTCTCTCTCTCTCTCTCTCTCTCTCTTTGTACAATTGCAGACCTAGGTGCTTTTAAGACTTGAAGGATCATTGAAAATTAGGTTACAAGCTTGGAGAAAGTTTTTGGAGTTGTCTCCTCATTTGCAAGGTTGTAATCTTCACAAAAAGGTCACCTATAGCCCTGAAATCAAAGTTTCAGATTTAGAGACAAAATAGAATAGAAAGAGAAAAAATTGAAGACCAAATTCAAACTTTGAAATTACAAAAAACCCTAACTAGACTCATTCACCTAGATTGGCGAATGAGTCCCAGTTTAGGTCAATTTTGAGATTTTTGTAGTTTTAGATACCCTTTTTTTAGAAACATGTTCCTATGTAGAAACCTTGATTTGGGACTGATTCTCCCATATTGGTGAATGAGTCCCAGTAGGCCTAAATTTCATGTTATTTAGAACTTTAGGCCTCCATTCAAGCTCTCCCATATTTCCAAGTGCTCCTCTGTACTTTCCCAGTTTGTTGTTCTAATTTATTTACATTTATAGGCCATTTATTTAAGTTTCATGCATCACTATGTTTGTACATTACAACTTGCGTTTCATTTTTTTTCCAAGCCATAGCTTGGTAGTGAATCCCTCATTAATTTATAATCAAACCCTAGGGCAGCCATATTGCAATATCTATTTCTCCTTTGCATACTTGAGGTTGAGATCTCTAGGGTTTTTCCTTGAATGAGAGAGAGTGAAGATTGTCATTCTAGGTCCTAAACCCTAGAAAAGCCTACAATTTTCCACCTTTCATTTTGGTGAACCTACATTTTGAATACATTATTTATTGATTTGGAGTCCATCATCATCCTAGATCTAGTTTGCATTGACTTTGCATTAGGGTTTGCATTAGTTTTTTGGAATCTAGAGGGTTTCTAAATTTTGCATTAGTGAAAGTGCATATAGGTTGCATTTTTGCATCTCAAATCATTGAAAATCATATAAAATCTATATTTTCATTTACTCTTTAGGTCATACAACATAAAAAGCATCAAAATCAATTGAAAAACTTTGAAATTTTTGAAAAAAAACCTAATTGGGACTCATTCTCCCCCTTGGGTGAATCAGTCCCAGTCCAAATTTTAAACTACCTTTTAAAGCATTGAAACCCTCATTTATGTGCTTCCTAAGCTTGCTGGTAACATATATCATAAGTCTAGAAAGTTTGAGGAACATTTTTTTTATGTATCTAGGTCAAATCATCCATGTAGTGGAGTCATTTTTAGAGCATTTCAAAAATCATTTTGGTATCAAAAGTTTCAAATCTGTAGGAAATTTGTTTACATTTTAGAAACATTGCATAATTTAGATAGATTACTTTCTCATGTCAACATGTGTTCTTTTTAAGGATTTATTCTTTCTATAATATCAAATGGCTTAGATGATTCTATTTTCCCTACTCATGGGCATAATCTAGAAAAGCAAAGTAAAACCTTTGATAAGCATGTTGGATACCCTCCTAGTATCTATCGGATTTGTAAAAAATGTCATAACACAAGAGGATGCAAGCATAGAAAATCATAATAATTATACTTTGTAAGGAAATCTAAGAGCACATCTAGTGAAAACTCCATGCAGTAGTGCCTTCGGTAACTTTAATTTTGAAGATTACCTCAAAGACACGAACAACTATGTCTTAATGCGGAAACAAACACAGTTATTTCCACATTGATCCAACTGAGAGAAACACGTGTAATTTCAACAACAAGCAATGACAGATTCTAGAAACAGAATCAACACAGATGAAAGATAAGACAAAAATCATAACACAAAGATTTACGTGGGGAAAATCCTCTAGGATAAAAAAACCCCACACTCCAAAGATCGAGCCATTGTATTATTCAGCAACAACCGGTTACAATACAATTTTAGGCTCTTATCCTTTTTAGAGATTGCATCTTGTTCATCTGGATACAACTGGTAGCAAACACCCCCAGAGAGATCAACCATGGAATTCATGTTCAGGAGAGATTCCAACAGCATAACTTTGCCTCTCTCACTCTCTGCCTCGGCCTCATGGCTTCAACCTTTCTCTATCGATCTCACTCTGTTTAGGCCTCAAGGCCCATAGCTATTCAACCAACCTCTCGACCTTCACACACTGTTCACTCTATTTTCCTTCTCTTCGGCTTCGGCTCTATGAAACAATTTTTTTCCAACTATTAGATCACAACTGTTGAATCATCTAGCTCAGACACGGTTCACATCTTGCTTTCTCTGATTTGTCCATATCGCACCACGTTAGACAATATTCACTCGGTCAACAGTGATCAACTTGTGTCGCATATCGGTGAGACACTAGAAGTGTCTCCCTAATGCCACAAGTCTCGATTACACGTTGTCGCCAAGAGTTGTCTCCATCGGCAAGAGGTTCTACTAATATCCACAGGTTATACCGAAAAAAGCATTCTCATTGGTGAGACAATCGCCATTCAATGAGACATTACACTGAGCTCATAAGTCATTCCGAAGTGTTCCTTAGTCACCAAGACTTTAGTCATTCGCTAAGAGATCATATCGAGCCCTTTATGTTATACCGATGTCATTGTCAGCTAGACTTAGGCAAAGGTCATACCGAAACTTCTGACATCCATTGCATTCCTATCGGCAAGACAAATACCCTTCGCCAAGACATCACCCCGCAAGTTCCAAGTCACCCCAAGTCAATCTTGTTGGCCAGACTTACCGCTTTCACCAAGACTTCATACCGAAGCCTTTAAGTCACATCGATGTGTTCCACTGTCAGCAAGAGAATCAACCTACAGCAAGACTTCTTACCGAGGCTTCCAAGTTATGCCGAACTCACTATTGGCCAAGAGTCACACCGAACCGATGACCCCACATGTTGTCGGCGAGACATCATCCTGTCGCTAAGACTTCACGCCAAAGTCTTTGAGTTACCATGAAGGCCTTTGTTGGCGAGACCTTCATTGATCGCTGGGACATCATACCGAAACAAAAGTGTTACTTTCAATGTCCATCGGTGAGACATATCACTATCGGTAAGACTTCTTACCGATCACCCAAGGGTTTCCCCAAAAGCTCCAACACTGTCGTCGAGACATGTTACTTTGGGTAAGACTTCTCACCGAGCCGCCATAGGTTACTCTGATGACTTCAATGCGTATCCCTGTCGGCAAGACCTTCCAATGTCATTGGGACTTCTTCCCGAGTGTTGAAGTCACTCTGAAACCCCCGGTCGCTATGAGTCTCCCCGACGCTCGATTGAATGGCCTGTCGGCCAGAGATCTCCACGCAGTGAGAGGTTACAATGACTGCTTCATGTCATAGCAATAGACTCCACAGTGAACGCATTCAGCAAGACTTCTGCAAGATCACAGTGACCAGAATATTTCACAAAGTTCCCAAACTGCCACTCGACCAGACATGAATAATGTCACAGCGACTTTTCTCTCTTAGAGGTTTCCGCCTATGGGATTGAGGCACACAATTCCAACAATCTCCCACTTTATGAAGATCACACAAGCACCTGCAAAGCAACCAGAAACTAGGACCATACTAGCTCCACTAGTTCAAACCCTACAATACTCAAGACACCCAAACAACATGATTCCACAGATAACAGTCCATTACACAATCTCCAACAAAGACCAGGCATCTAACTGCAACTCATTGTCCAACAAAACAACTGATCCCAGCCTTCCAGGAAACCACATAGATCTCAACATGCTCTCATGCTCCATCAAGAATTATGCTCCAACATCCAAGATGTTCACCATTCAAGCAACAATCCTGTCATCTTCCAACATGCCACTTGTGGAAGAAGGATACAAAGCCAAGGTGTATAAGCACCATTCCAACAAACACAAGCAAAAGATCCCTAGTGATATCTCCAACAAGATACTGCTACCACTTCACTGTGCTCAAACGCTATACAGAAGCAATATCAACTTCAAAGCTTCAAACAGAACACAACAGTGAATTCATTCTCTAGAAAAAAGATATAAAACATCAGTTAGAACAACAATCAGTCTGATTGCTCCCATGCAACTAATAAATGCACGTGACTGAACATAGCACCCACAGCTCGTGCTATACTATCCAATCTTACATTCCTCAAAGGTATCACCATTAGTAAACTTTTGCCAATCCATTAACAACAAACACAAGTTCCAGTGTCAACCAATCGAAGAAGACAAGACACAATAGGAAATCCCACTGTCCGAGTAATTCAAAGACATCACAAGTTTACCATTTACAGCATATAGAAAATGTAACCATGTAGTACCAAGGAAATATCCACAATGATATGCACAACTTGCAACAAACTGCTACAAGAAACATTTTTCTCGCCACAAGCCTTCAAAGTTCTCCCAAGATCTCCACACGCAATCAAAGGAAAAAGGATTAAGAACCTCCATGTCATCACCCATGAACATGAGTGAAAACACATGACCACCAGCAAGTGATCACTACAGCTCCAACCAAACCTCAAACCAATGAAATGTGAAACCAAACATTCAGGAAGAAAACCAAGACCAAAGAGAGAAACTCTGCACACCATATCCCTATAGAACATCCTCCTATATACACTTCTAACAACCAACTATGTCAAGAATGATTTTCTTCACATCCCAAAAGAAAGCCTTAACAACATCCATCCGTTCAATCACCAAAAACTTCTAATATCATGTAATCAATATGGATGTAAGCTTCTCAAAGAAGATCAAGCTAAAAAATTTCCCATTTCAGGAAATCAGCCCATACATCATCTCCTACCAATTCTCATCAGTAAATGACATAAAAAAAAGTTCAAGGAGATAAAAAAAACTGTACAACTTCCACTATGAATCCTCTAGAACCAAATGTTAAACAGTAATTCAAGATCCATATCATGAAAGTAAACATAAAACACATCTGAAAGATATAAAGGGCCAAATACCTCTCAGATAAACTGTCGAGTATACCAAGAGTGGGAACAAGAAAAACTCCTTCAAGATATATAAGTCAACATGACTAATCCAAGAGAAATCTCCTCATAGATCTCTTATTGAACTCACGTTCAACTCAGGTGTAGGCTTCTCAGACTTTTTGCTGAAAAACTTCATCAAGAATAACAAGCAGCAACACTTCTCTCATAAGAGAAAGACAACCTCACCTTATTCTTCATGTATCCATGAGTGCTAGCAACTAATCATCTCATGCTAAACTTCAACTGCATTATTACACTATCACGAAGTATCAAGCAAGTAATCAAAAGCACCCAATACAAAAAGAATTTACCAGACCACTGTCAAAGCTCCAAACATCTGAATCAGGAACTTATCATGACATCATGATCTACACATCCCCATAGGAGATACCATGCTTCAAGTGACTCCACCATTGTCTCAAGTACAATGCATAATGCCAAAACTCCAGTACAAACAAGAGTATACCATGACATACAACAAATAGACTCAAAAAACAACATCACCTATCAAGCACCACCAACACCTCAGCCAAAGAATCCAAGCGTCCTCCATGGTTCCAAGATGTTGCACATCTTCAAATAATTTCCATGCAAAAGAAAAAGTGTAAAACACTAAAGAATACCATTCACCACCATGTGACGAATCCATAGTCACTGCTAGAGCTCCCACTGAAAAAGTGACACCCGAACTCTCCAAGCATCATGACCACCTTCTACAGGTTCCCTTAACCGACTATTTAGGTACTCAAGAATATCCTTTCTCTCATCTCAAAACAATCACACCAATGCACAAGTGACCACATACAAGGCCAGCTAACAAATCTGCACCACCAATGAATCAATCTCGTGGAGAAAGACAGTCCACATCCAAGTTATCTCACTGCATCCAATGGGTAGCTAATCCACCAACTGCATAACTTGTAGATCACAAACATCGAACATGCAAACCCATTATCACATTGAAAACTACAACGTTGAGATATCAAAGAGAAGAACTACATAGACAACATAACTCAAACACCAAATCACACAAAATCTGATTTTCCAATCATGTCCACATCGAGCACCATAATCAAGGAACCCATAAGCACCACCACAAGAATGTTGAGTGACAAAACACTTACCAACACTTCCATGTAGAGAAAGATTCATACCTCCTCAAAACCATGCACCAAGCATGCATGTAGACCTGCAACTATCTCATCCAGCAACACCCCAAAAGGCCAGTGTCTAAATAATAGCTTAACAACAACTCCACATGATCACAAGTTTTGCTTAACTGTGTAAAACCTGCAAAACCACAGATCCATGCAAGTACAAATCATCCTTAGAAAGAAAACAACAGTTCAAAAGAATCCAGGCCCCTTTCAGGCCAACTTTAAACCACCACCATGTACATGCATCCGAGAAAGAGAGAAAGGCTATTTCAGAAGCTTGCAAATCATCTAATGATTAACTCCATAGCCTTCAAGCATTCGAGGTTAATCAGGAAACAGTGCCTTCCAACACTAGGAACCACCACCTAGCATAAGCACTCTAAAAAATCCACCTCATACTTCAAGGTTAAATCTCTACCAGCTAGGAGACACAGATCAACAACATGATCAACTCCCTTATCCATCTTAACCATCCTTCAAGCTGCATGCTATCTCAGAATACCACAAGGATTCCACTCATCAAATGATCAATCCATCAATCCATTCCTCCATATTTCTTCCAGCCAAACAAACTGATAAATCTTCACAGGAGAAATTCCCAAAACCAGCAACCAAAAGAAGGCTCTGATACCACTTGTAAGGAAATCTAGGAGCGCATCTAGTGAAAAATACATGTAGTAGTGCCTTCGGTAACTTTAATTTCGAAGATTACCTCAAAGACAAGAACAACTATGTCTTAATGTGGAAACAGACACAGTTATTTCCACATTGATCCAACTGAGAGAAACACATGTAATTTCAACAACAAGCAATGGCAGATTCTAGAAACAGAATCAACACAGATGAAAGATAAGACAGAAATCAGAACACAAAGATTTACGTGGGGAAAATCCTCTCCGATAAAAAAAACCCCACACTCCAAAGATCGAGCCATTGTATTATTCAACAACAACCGGTTACAATACAATTTTAGGCTCTTAGCCTTTTCAGAGATTGCATCTTGTTCATCTAGATACAATTGGTAGCAAACACCCCCACAGAGATCAACCATGGCATTCATGTTCAAGAGAGATTCTAGCAGCATAACTCTGCCTCTCTCACTCTCTGCCTCGGCCTCATGGCTTCGGCCTTTCAGCCAACCACTCGGCCTTTCTCTATCGATCTCACTCTATTTAGGCCTCAAGGCCCATGGCCATTCAGCCAGCCTCTCGACCTTCACACACTATTCGCTCTATTTTCCTTCTCTTCGGCTTCGGCTCTATGAAACGGTTTTTTTCCAACTTTCGGATCACAACTGTTGAATCATCCATCTCAACAATGGTTCACATCCTGCTTTCTTTGATTTTTCCATATCGCACCACGTCAGACAATCTTCACTCAGTCAACAGCGATCAACTTGTGTCACATGTCGGTGAGACACTAGAAGTGTCTCCCCGATGCCACAAGTCCCGATTACACGTTGTCGCCAAGAGTCATCTCCATCGGCAAGAGGTTCTACCGATATCCACAAGTCATACCAAAAATAGCATTCTCATCGGCGAGACAATCGCCATTCGATGAGACATTACACCAAGCTCATGAGTCATTCTAAAGTGTTCCTTAGTCACCAAGACTTTAGTCATTCGCTAAGAGATCATATCGAGCCCTTTATGTTATATCGATGTCGCTGTCGACCAAACTTAGGCAAAGGTCATACTGAAACTTTTGACGTCCATCGCATTCCTATCGGCAAGACAAATACCCTTCGCCAAGACATCACCCCGCAAGTTCCAAGTCACCCCGAGTCAATCTTGTCGGCCAGACTTTGCGCTTTCGCCAAGACTTCATACCGAAGCCTTTAAGTCACATCGATGTGTTCCACTATCGGTGAGAGAATCAACCTTCGACAATACTTCTTACCGAGGCTTCCAAGTTATCCTGAACTCACTGTTCGCCAAGAGTCACACCGAACCGATGACCCCACATGCTGTCGGCGAGACATCATCTTATCGCCAAGACTTCACGCTGAAGTATTTGAGTTACCACGAAGGCCTTTGTCGGCGAGACCTTCATTGATCACTGGGACATCATACCGAAACAAAAGTGTTACTCTGAATGTCCGTCGGTGAGACAGATCACTATCGTAAGACTTCTTACCGATCACCCAAGGGTTTCCCCAAAAGATCCAACACTATCGCCAGACATGTTACTTTCGGTAAGACTTCTCACCAAGCTGCCATAGGTTACCCCGATGACTTCAATGCGTATCCCTATCAGCAAGACCTTCTAATGTCGCTGGGACTTCTTCCCGAGTGTTGAAGTCACTCTGAAACCCCCAGTCGCTATGAGTCTCCCCGACGCCCGATTGAATGGCCTGTCGGCCAGAGATCTCCACACGGTGAGAGCTAACAATGACTGCTTCATGTCACAGCGATAGACTCCACAGTGAACGCATTCGGCAAGAATTTTGCAAGGTCACATTGACCAGAATATTTCACAAAGTTCCCAAACTACCAGTCGGCCAAACATAAATAATGTCACGACTTTGCTCTCTTAGAGGTTTTAGCCTGTGGGATTGAGGTACACAATTTCAACATACTTGTTCTTCTCCCAATACCTCTCCTATTAGTGACAAAGGCATCTTGGTGAAATAAGATACAAGTGTTGAGGGTCTTGATTGTCCCTCTCCTCCTCCCCCTTTGGTAGATATTAGAAAAAAAGAAGATGAGATCATAGACACATTTCTAAACATCACCTTACCTAGTCTTCATTCATCCCTTGCTTGTGAGAATGTTCTAGTGAAAGTGTATGATATCATAGATAGCCATGACAATCAAACTTGTCCTTTTCATAATAACCCTCCTCGATGCAAAGAAGATAGGTTGGTGTTAGAAGATGCACTTATTGAAATTCATGAGAATCTTGTTCCTCCCTCTCTAATGATCCTACCATTTGGAAAGATTTATTTGATAAGCATGAAAATCCTAATTTTCCTTCTCTTGGTGCCTCTCCTATTTGTGATGAAGCTACTTTACAAAATCTAACCATAGAATGTGATGAACATCTTACAAGCTCTCCTACTAGGGTAGATAGTATGGCACAAGAGAATGAGAAAAACGAAAATCAAATTGAGCCTTCTCTTAATGTCTCCACCATTGATAAAGAAGATAATTTTACTTCCCCTAAATGTGATGAAATCATTTTAAAAGAACCAAGATTTGAATGTCATGAACATCTAGCTTGTAGTCCTCCTAAAAACTTCCCTCCTAGGGAGGATATCATGGTGAAAGAAAAGGATAACATTGACAATAATGATATTGTGCCCTTAGATGAAGATGATGAAGTAGCATTAGACTCTCCTTCACTAAGGGACATTAATATTATTCAACCTCAACTCATCCTCTGCCCACCTTCACACAAACTACAAGCTCAAAACAAACCCAAATTTATCCTCTACCCACTTAAGAATAATGTTTCACAACAACCGAGTCATAATACTATTGCTCATACATATAACACTAGAAACAATCCAAAACCAAGACAACCAACCCCAACAACATTACCTTTGCCTAATCCCATCTTGCCTAGTGCTCCTCGTTTTCCTTCACATAGTGGAAAGGAGTATGATCTTGTTGAACAACTTAAGAATACTCCTGCAAATATATCCCTATGGGACCTAATTCAGAATTCACCTAATTATCACACTTTGCTTCAAACTACCTTGCAACAAGTAATTGTTCCCTCTAGCACAAATGAAAATGATGTGACAACTATAATACAAGGGATGAATACAATTAATGTAGATATTAGCTTCCATCAACATGAGCTACCTCCTTTCAATGTGCAAAAGAAAAATGATGCTTTCATGATAATGGCTATCCACAATGCGTTGGGAATAAAAATAACCCTTGTTGACAATGGCACTACCCTTAATGTGTGTAGTGTATCCCTTTTGGATAAGCTTGGTGTGGATAAATAAAAAATTCAACTTGACTCTATCTATTAAGGGATTTGACAATATAGGAAAACAACTTGGTGTGATCACTTTGCCTATTGCAACTAGGAAGGTCACATTAGAAACACCAATCCATGTTGTGTCAAACAATATTTCATATAATCTACTTTTGGGAAGGCCATGGATTCATGCAATGAATGGGGTTCCTTCTACCCTTCATCATAAAATGAAATACATCTACAATAACAAAATGTACACACTTGAAGTCGATCCTGATCCAAAAATTTATTTGAACATTGAGAAAGGTAAAGAGAATCCTTTGAAAACATTGACACCAACTATGCAAGTAGAACCCATGCAACATAAATAAGAAAGAAAAACACATTGAATAAGTCATGAAGCTACTAGAAGATTATTGGGGCTCCTTAGAATTCAAACCAAAATTCATGGGGGAATACAAGATCATAAACAAAAACTTAGAAAAGGGAAAAGAGAAAGTAGTATTATCAACACAAAATTCGGAAGACCCTTCGAAAGAATCCACCTCAACTACTTTAGAAAAAAATAGAACAAAGTACACAACAAAATTTGATGAAATTTATGGAAAAGGTTATGAAATGATGAAACAACTTGGATATAGTGGAAAAGGATGTGGTGCTAGAGAACAAGGTATCTGCGTCCCTATAGAGCCTCAAATGAAAGAAAAGACTAGTAGTATTGGTTATTGTCCCTTGAAAGAAACAACAAGCCTTAACTTAATATCAACACTATCACAAAAGATTCCTCTAAGACAACTTTAACATTAGTGCATCCTGAACTAATCGACAATAGTGGTCTTGATTGTTATCCTTTGCAAGAACTAAAAAAAACAAAGAAATCTTTGCTTAATGTCAATATAATCTTGCAAAACACTAATGATTTGAATTCATTAGATTTTACACCTTCCTGTAAAGGAGAGAACAGAATCTCACAATCTAAATAGTCTTGTGTAAGTATGACATCTTGTACTAAGCAAGAGATATCTTTTGATGTTGTAGCGGTTTATGGATTAGATTGCATGAGTTTTTGCATCAATGTTTTGGATCGCACTTTGTGATCCATCATTAGGAATGTTGCATGAGAGTGTGATCTGAAAAATTGATGCAAAAACTCTCACACAATCTAATCCAAAAATAGTTGCAACATCAAATGATATGGATTGTGGAAACTTGATATCTAAGAGATATCTTTGTCACAAAATAATGAAACATCCTCTACTTTTGATCAAGAGAGTATCTTGACGATACTCCTCCAAGACCATATGATATCTCTCCCTCCAAGAACACGAAAGAAATTTTACTACAAGAGTTCATGGTCATTCTACTAATGAATGTAAGGCTTTAAGTAACAAAATCCAACATCTTAGGGACTATGGTTCTCTTCCTTGTGTTGACACACCTAGTTCCTGTAATTGAAACTTATTTTCATCATATTTAGCTCATCCTTGTCCTACACTAAGTGGGGGAAAGGGGTTAAGTATCCTTGTCCTCGTATGTCACTTGTCATTGTCTCTTTTGGCTAGTTGATCACTTTTCATGTACATATAAGAGCAAGCTTGGGATGTGGACAACATGCCTTAAGTTGACTCTCATGTGACATACTTATTCATGATGTAGTTCATTTTAGAAACATATGACTTGTAATAAGGCTTTCCAAATAAGCTCTCATGTCTTCTTCTACTTTAAATCAATTGCTCACAACAATGGTGTTAGCAACCACTTTGAAGTGGGGGCATACATTGACACTCATGTTTCATTGTGTGATTTTATTTCTTCTTGTGATGTGTCCTTTTCTTGGTGGTTTCATTGGGCTTGATTTTCTCTAAGAGCATGATATTTCTTTGACTTGTCCTCTCTTGGATACATTAGGTGCAATGTTTCCTAAGAAGAGACCTTACATGAACTAAGCAAAATCCCTTTGAACATATCACACACTATTTTACATTTACAATTTCAATTATATGGCCACCTTGCATAACACAACTTGCATGCCTGTGGAGCCATCTTGTTTGTTCATGAGCTCCAACTATACAAAGCTTTGCTTTCCTCATGAAGCTCAAATTTCATTGTTGTGTGGCGCCTTATCAAAGTTATCAGGAGGTATAACTTTGGCATGGTTTGACAGGAAGCCGATTAAAAGGAATGACTTTCCCTTAGCCACTTGCATGTGTATTGTGAGCGCATACCATTTGTGTGTGTATGTGTCTCACCCTCTTGGATTACTCACCCCGTGGACAATTTTAAGTTTCATGGCCCCAAAATGAGTACATTTTAATCAAATCACCTATCTTGTTCTTTCCTTTCTTCTTTGTCTTTGACATTGCATGTTTGTGTATCTTTATGTTTCATATTATACACCCTATGTGTGTCCTTTTGTTCTTATGTTGGTTTGAAGCAAGGCCTTGGATCCTAGGGGCTTGGTTACCTCCTTGATCTTTGTCATCCTAGACCATCTGCATTGGTATGATTGGACCCCTCTTAAATGTCTACTTTAGTGTGAGTTTGAAGCAAGTTCATCCTCTCACTAAAGTAGGGGCTAAATGTAGTGTTAAAAATGTCATCATGTACATTTTCACACTTAATTTGGGAATAATTCATGATAAATTGGACTTATTGTTTCCTTGATCTAGTGTTGTGATGTGTTTTACACATCCACATTAGGTCTAGGGCCCGTTTAAGCTAAATAAACCTAACTTTTCCCTAATTTAATGTTGTAAAGTGTATTTATTCACACTTTCACATTAAATTTAGGAGGCTTGTAAACTAAGGTGGACCTAATCTAGTGTTGTAATGTGTTCTACACATTCACATGGGATTTAGGCCCCTTCTAAGCTAAATAGACCCAATTTTTTGTTAATTTAGTATTGTAAAGTATATTTATTTACACTTTCACATTGGATTTTGGGCCCTCTTGCATTTATGACCTTATTATCATCATTAATGGGTGATCTATAATTAAAGAGCTACAAATAATTTTCACTTTACTCCCAACCATAGATTTTACCCCAATCCAACAGAATTACATGGTTATGAATCTTAACAGTTGAATTACAAAAATTAGCATTCA
This sequence comes from Sequoia sempervirens, assembly GCA_007258455.2. Taxonomy (NCBI): domain Eukaryota; kingdom Viridiplantae; phylum Streptophyta; class Pinopsida; order Cupressales; family Cupressaceae; genus Sequoia; species Sequoia sempervirens. The sequence goes on along the minus strand of VDFB02000003.1, from coordinate 548,697,291 downwards.
CTTGTTCTTATCCAAAATTAATAAAACATAAACTAATTACTTAAATATCATAATTAGAAACTCAAGAAATAAATACTGAAGAGAATTATAAAAGAGAAGAGAAGAAGAGAGATCACGAGCTTGATAACGGAGTTTGCTCAATTTGAGCTACATCTCTGGGTCCGCTTCTCAACGAGGAACCACTTTATTAATGATGCCAAGCAATTATGACTTTTGTACATCACCCAAGCTTTAGTCCTATACAAAATTTCTCACAATCTCTCTCACTATTACAATTTTGGTGTATAATAACACCTTGTAATTCTTCCTCTCAAAAATAAATCAAACCCTCCATTAGCATTCTAATTCTCTCCAAAAATTCTTTCACAATTCTCCAATAATTTTCCATCACTTGGTTGAAAAATTAAGAACCTACACCCCCTTTTTATACATAAAATATGATATATGGGGTGTAACCTCCATATTTAATAAATAACTCCCCATGAACAAATAAAACAATAACCCTTTTAAACAAAATAACTCCCTTTTAACAAAATTCCCTCTTTTACAATTCATTTATAACCTCCCTTTAACATAAAAATCTTTAACCAATTATTTTAAGCCCCTTAAAATATCATAATTCGTTGAAATATGAGAAAGGTGGTTAAAGGGGTTAATTTTTTGAAATATAAGTTTACGGGCTTTATTTCTCTCCTTGTTTTATGGGAAAGGCAAGAGGATTTTAAGGATAAAATCCCACCAAATCCTCTCTTTCTTTTTTTTTCTTTTATTTTTTAAACCATATGTGTTTTTTTAACAATATGGTTTAATCCATATTTATGCCACCTTTTTCCAATAATGGCCTGCCACGTGGAGAGGTGAGATGACGTCGAGTGTCAAGGGTTGATTGGCCATTGTGTTGATTGGACTGATGACAAGGCGTTGACTAGTCAACGTATGTTGCCAACTTTGATTGCTTGTATCTTGTGCAAATGGACTTTGTTTTTGACAAAACGAGTTGTGTCAAAAATCTCTCAGCGAACTCTTCACGATGACACCCCATTTGACCACCTTTGACGACTTCAATTTTTTTTCCCTTTTTCTGAGCCCTCTGATTTGTCGATTGACTAAAACTTTGATTGCTCACAAATTTTGCATACGGACTCCTTTTGAGCCCATTCAAGTTGCATTAGGTTCGTGTCAGTGAGCCCTACACAATGATGCTTGGTTCTAAGAGATTTTGAGACTGTGAAAATTTTAGGTTTTTTTGGATCCTCCTGGATCATTCCCCCCATTAAGAAGCTTTTGGACCTCCAAATGGTCTATTTATGTATAAATTGAGCTAGGGAAATGTTGCCCCACTTACCCAGTATCAATTTTCCTTCCTTTCTAGAACCTGTACATCTGACTCATCATAACAACAATCAAAATTGTACTTATATTATTAAGTACATTAGCCATATACACATCCACATTCAATGTTGTTGCTACCAACCATACACTGCTAAAAAGTAGAAGGTTGAATAACAAAACTAAACTTGCAGATGAGAAAAAGAATGTACCAACATCAAACTTGTCTTTCATAACTAGAACAACCTTAGAATCATATATGCTTTTATGCAATGACACTTCTTGTGGAATAGACATAAGTGCCAAATTATTGCTTGCATTAACTACCCTTTTTAAATGTCTCGTTGTCACAAAAGACTTATCAGTCTTAATTGGATGAGAGTGCACAATGTATTCAATTCCATCCTTAAACAAGTGATACTGATTATGTTCCCTGTAGAAGATTTCTTTTCTATCATATAAGTATAGGCTACCCAACACAATTCCACAAATATCAATTGGAACCACATCAAATTCAACCTCATCTATAAACTTAGATGTTATTGCAAATCTTAAATTGCATTCCTTAGTTACTCGCAATCTGTTATCATTGCACACCCAACCTAATGGATAAGGTTTCTTATGTGGCTTTGTTTTCAATCCCAACTGTTTAACTTCTTCTGAAATTAGATTAACTTGGGACCCACTATCAATTAGTGTATCAATTTTAGTGTTCTTAGATATCACCCTTATATGAAACAATTCACATCTTTCGCTATCTTCAAGAACAACATGACTTTTAGAAGTAGAAGCACATGAAACATCAATGGCAGAATCATTACAAACAAAAGCTTTACCTTTCGAACCCACAACTGCAATCTTTGTTTCGTCATCAAAATCTAATCCAAGATCTTGAATGACAGTTGCAGCCTTATGTTTTCCTTTAGACTCTTTAAACCACTTGGGTTTCAACTCCGAATGTAGTTTCCAACACTTCGCATCTTCGTGCCCTTTCTTCTGACAATGCGAACAAGTAGGCTTTTCACTTTCCTCTTTCTTCACAATAGTTACTTTCCTCTCCTTACCCTTCTTATTGCCCTTAGTTGGAGGAACAAATTCCTTCTTTGATCTGAAACTTATATTCTTTTCACTTGCTTCAATATGGGTTGCTTTTACACACACTTCATCAAAGTTAGATGGATTAAACATTAGGATTGTAGGTTTCAAATTTGAATGCAAACCACCTATATAATTTAATAAAGTTTCTTGTGTATAAAGAGGAATGCCAAGAGTAAGTTCTTTCTTCCTAAACACCTGTGTATACTCTTGCACTGTTTGTCCTTTACCCTGTCTTAGATTTTTCCAACCCATAACAACTTGTTGCATATAACCCAAAGGATAAAACTATTTCTTTAAAGCAAAAGTAAATTCATTCCAAGATGAAATGATTTTACTGTGTGTAGCAAGATCATCTTGAATCCTACTCTCCCACCAAACCAATGTAGTGCCTCCCATTCTAAGAGTAGCTAGCTGGATTTTGGAAGAATCATCCAAGATCTATTGAAGCCTACAATACACTTTGATCTACTTAAGCCATTTATCCAGTTTTTCTGCATCCAATTGACCGTTATACATAGGCAACTCAAATTTAACATCCAGTTTTAACAAAGGTGTATTAGCTTGCATAGGTTCTTTCTTCTTAGAAGAGTTAGATGAAGAAGAAGAAGAGGATGAAGAAGAAGATGGAGATGGAGGTTCAGGAGGGTCACTACCACCTCCTACTCCTTCACCTTTGTCATCTTTCAATGAGGATTCAGCTTCCTTCTTATTTTTTTCCTTGTCTTCCTTTCTCTTCTTTCGTTCTTACCTCTCTTGGAAAGGAACTTCCACCATTGACTTCATTTTGAGAAATGATTTATGGAAAGCTATATCATCAAGCTCTATAGAACTTTGCTCAGCTGCCATCTCTTGTTCATGGAAAAGTTCTTCATTTTCCAATCTCAGGATTAAATTCTTCAAGTGCACCTTCTCCTTGTTTCAGTTTCAACCTGGTTAATATTCACCAATTGCAATTTTCCTATTAAACTGCTTTGATACCACTTGATCTGTAATTAAAGAGCTACAAATAATTTTCACTTTACTCCCAACCACAGATTTTACCCCGATCCAACAAAATTACATGGTTATGAATCTTAACTATTGAAATTACGAAAATTAGCATTCACTTGTTCTTATCCAAAATTAATAAAACACAAACTAATTACTTAAATATCGTAATTAAAAACTCAAGAAATAAATACTGAAGAGAATTATAAAAGAGAAGAGAAGAAGAGAGATCACGAGCTTGATAACAGAGTTCACTCAATTTGAGCTACGTCTACGGGTCTTCTTCTCAAAGAGGAACTGCTTTATTAATGATGCCAAGTAATTACGGATTTTGTACATCACCCAAGCTTTAGTCCTATACAAAATTTCTCACAATCTCTCTCACTATTACAATTTTGGTGTATAATAACACCTTGTAATTCTTCCTCTCAAAAAGAAATCAAACCCTCCATTAGCATTCTAATTCTCTCCAAAAATTCTTTCACAATTCTCCAATAATTTTCCATCACTTGGTTGAAAAATTAAGAACCTACACCCCCTTTTTATACATAAAATATGCTATATGGGGTGTAACCTCCATATTTAATAAATAACTCCCCATGAACAAATAAAACAATAACCCTCTTAAACAAAATAACTCCCTTTTAAAAAAATTCCCTCTTTTACAATTCGTTTATAACCTCCCTTTAACATAAAAATCTTTAACCAATTATTTTAAGCCCCTTAAAATATCATAATTCGTTGAAATATGAGAAAGGTAGTTAAAGGGGTTAATTTTTTGAAATATAAGTTTACGGGCTTTATTTCTCTCCTTGTTTTATGGGCAAGGAAAGAGGATTTTAAGGGATAAAATCCCACCAAATCCTCTCTTTCTTTTTTTCCTTTTAATTTTTAAACCATACGTTTTTTTTTTAACAATATGGTTTAATCCATATTTATGCCACCTTTTTCCAATAATGGCCTGCCACATGGAGAGGTGAGATGACACCGAGTGTTAAGGGCTGATTGGCCATTATGTTGACTGGACTGATGATGAGGCGTTGACTAGTCAACGTATGTTGCCAACTTTGACCGCTTGTATCTTGTGCAAATGGACTTTGTTTTTGATGAAACGAGTTGCGTCTAAAAACTCTCAGTGAGCTCTTCGTGATGACACCCCATTTTACCACCTTTGATGAATTCAATTTTTTTTCCCTTTTTCTGAGCCCTTTGATTTACCGATTGACTAGAACTTTGAATGCTCACAACTTTTGCATACAGACTCCTTCTGATCCTATTCGAGTTGCATTAGGTTATGTCGGTGGGTCCTACACAATGATGCCAGTTCTGGGAGATTTTGAGACTATGAAAATTTTAGGTTCTCCTAGATCCTTTTGGATCAATGGGCCCCTAAGACCCTATATTATGCATCCCAAGGCATATTTCAATCTGAAACGTAACAATATCAACATATAAACTTAATTTACACACTCCCTGACACTTTAGCAATCAAAATAGGCCTTGTGGGACCCATTTGCCACTTTGGGAAAATGAGTCCCATCCAGGTCGAACCCATTCACCCAGCTTGGCAAATGAGTCCCATTTTGCCTATTTTCAAGGTTTTGAGCAGGAAAAATGAAGTTTTAAGTTCAAATTTTATGTATGTCCGCCTTTGGGATCTAATACATGGGATCTTAGATGGATTTCCTATACAAATGAGCTTTCAAACAATTATTTCATAAGCTATACATGTTATCAAGTCAAGTACTCAAGAGTTAGGTATTCCAAGATTTCACAAGATCTTCAAGAGAGCATTCAAGGGAAAATTTCTCCATCAATTATTGTAGCAATCCAAAATCGATCATCATGTCAAAGTTATCAAGCATCAAACATTTTATTGAGCTAGTGTAGTGATGTAGCATTTAAGATCCAAGATCAATCATTATTCTACACCTATTGTCAAGATCAATATCTACATCCTTCATGGCCATTTCATGTTGAGTTGAAGATTTAAAAGAAATCATTTATAAGGAATCACTCAAGGTATCATTGTCCATAATTCATGTTCTTTGTTTCATGTTTCATTCATTCATTTCATTGTCTCATCATTTGGTTTAATTACCTACAAGGGGTTTGAGCAAGACAAACCCCTATTCCCTAACAATCAACACTCTCTCTCTCTCTCTCTCTCTCTCTCTCTCTCTCTCTCTCTCTCTCTCTCTCTCTCTCTCTCTCTCTCTCTCTCTCTCTCTCTCTCTCTCTTTGTGCAATTGCAGACCTAGGTGCTTTGAAGACTTGAAGGATCATTGAATATTAGGTTACAAGCTTGGAGAAAGTTTTTGGAGTTATCTCCTCATTTGCAAGGTTGTAATCTTCACAAAAAGGTCACCTATAGCCCTGAAATCAAAGTTTCAAATCCAGAGACAAAATGGAACAAAAATAGCAGACATTGAAGACCAAATTTAGACTTTGAAATTCCAAAAAACCCTAACTAGATTTATTCACATAGATTGGTGAATGAGTCCCAATTTAGGTCAATTTTGAGATTTTTGTTGTTTCAGACACCCTATTTCCAAAAACCTATTCTTGTGCAAAAGCCCTAATTTGGCATTGATTTGCCCAGATTGGTGAATGAGTCCCAGTAGGCATAAATTTCAGGTTATTTAGCATTTTAGGCCTCAATTCAAGTTCTCTCATATTTCTAGGTGCTCCTCTATACTTTTCCAGTTTGTTGTCCTGATTTATTTGCATTTATAGGCCATTTATTTAAGTTTCATGTATCACTAGGTTTAGACATTACAACTTGCATTTTGTTTGTTTTTCCAAGCCCTAACTTAGTGGTGAACCCCTCATTAATTCATAATCAGACCTTAGGACAACCCCATTGTAATATATCTTTCTCCTTTGCATACTTGTGGTTGAGATGTCTAGGGTTTTTCCTTGAATGAGAGAGAGTGAAGATTGTCATTCTAGGTCCTAAACCCTAGAAAAGCCTACAATTTTCCACCTCTTAGGTTCAATCAATTTTGATCGAAAGCATAATAAAAATGATGTTCTTTATGTTAAGGGGCTCCAACATAATCTTATAAGTGTATAAAAAATGTTTAGCAAAGGATATAATCTTGTGCTTTAGGATGGTGGTTGTGAGATTAGAAAAGGCTTCAAAACTTTGACTGGTGTAGGAAGAAGGACATATGGAAATTTTTATCAGCATAAGGGTGCTAATGGTATGTTCTTTATGACTCAAATCAATGAAACTTGGCTATGTCATAGAAGAATGTGTCACATCAATTTTGATAGCCTAGTTAGAATTAGCTCTACACAAGATGTGAGAGATTTTCCAAAGTTTACATAGCCTATAAATGTAATTTGTAAGGAATGTTATGTTCAAAAGCTAATAAGAAAAAGGTTCAGTGTCAAATAATATTCTACCACAGGACCTTTGGATTTGGTGCATATAGACCTTTGTGGACCTACAAAAACTATAATTTTTCAAGGTGATAGGTATTTCATGGTCTTGATTAATGATTACTCTAGAATGACTTGGGTAACTTTTCTCAAAGAAAAAATAGAAGCTCTAGACAACTTTAAGGAATTCAAAGATATGGTTGAGAATTAAATGTTTAAAATCTGATAGAGGTGGAGAATTCACCTCCTTAATATGTTTTTGTGAAGAGCATGGAATAAAGATACATTTGTTAGCTTCTAGGACTCCTCAATAGAATGGAGTGGTGGAAAGGAACAATAGTACTATTTAGGAAGAAACTAGGGCAATGATCAAGGAAACAAACCTATTGGATGTCTAATGGAGAGAATAAATTAATATTGCAGTTTTATACTTAACAAAGTGCAATCAAGGGCAAAAATTTCAAAGACTCCCTATGAGTTGTGGTATGGAAGAACTCCTACTATCAAGTATTTCAAAGTGTTTGGAAGAAAGTGCTATATTAGAATGGATGAAGAAAACTTATGAAAGTTTGATGCAAGATATAATGAAGGAATCTTCCTTGGATACTCTACAAAGAGCAACACTTACTAGTGCTACAACAAGAGGCTAAAAAGGATTGTTGAAAGTGCAAGTGTGAAAGTAGATGAAGACTTACATACAAGCTCATTGTTGATAGATGGATAGTCCTCATGCAGAGAAGAAGAAAAGGATGTGTTGACGTGTCCGATGGCACAACAACATGCAAACAGAATATTACTATTTTGTTTCTCCTGAAAGAGAAAGACAACACATGGATATCTTAGCTCCCAAGGTCTTTGTAGTTGGTTCTCAACTATGATGATGTTGCTCAATGGTCAATGTAACAGTAATGTTCAAGGGGCCTGCTGGTGTTGAGCTTCTGGATTGTTCTAAGATCAAGCATAAATTCAAACCTATTCTAACTAGGGTTTTAAGGAAATAGAAAAAGATAGATCAAAGCTTGGAACTGAAAAGAATGATAATTCATCCTACTTAACCAGACTTGTTACCTTTCAAGGAATTCCTAACTAAAACTAAAAAAAAAATTAACTTGTGATTGACACACAGTCTCATTCATTCACAGTGTTGATTTCAATAACAGATTGCAAGTCGCCATTTAAACAAAACATCAAATCAAACTTCATTCCTTGAAAGCTTCTCAAATCAAATGATTAACTCAAGACAAACACCATTTTGAAACACAATCTGAAGTAGATTTTAATCTGGTTGCTTCTATTGTTAGTGAAACAGATAAGCAACATTTACAAAGTTGGCACAATCACCAGTGTACAGAAAATCCATGACTCTAGATTGTTTCCATCTATACTAAGAGAACTTGAAAAATACATTACAGTCTATGTTGAATCTAACTCCTAACTAAGAAGACAAAAGGAGCTCCCATTACAAAGAATCAGGATGCAGCTATGTCTCCTCTATCCTTCAAAAAATTCCTACTCTCTTAAAATCTCTATCTCTATGTTTTTGAACTCTCTCTCTAAAAACTAACTACTAACTCTATTCCTTCTAACTGTCTCTATTCTTTCTAACTTCTATGTATATGTTACCAAAAGGAAAAAATGCCATATATACTAGATGTGCCCAAAAGAATGCGCTAGCCCTAGTTTTAGGGTTTAAAAAATATCTTACTTCGGAAAGGTCAGCCCTCAGATCTTTTGAATAGAGTTAATGCAGCGTTGAATGGCATCCCCGCTATCCATGTTGGTGAAGATTGTTCTGGGGATGGTCTGTAGATCTTTTGCAACTATAGAATTAACTTTCGACCTCCGTGTCCATCTTCGAACTTCCTTGCAGAGCTTTCTTGAATGCTCTAAAGCATTGTCATTAATGCGGATCCATCTCTGCCAGCAGACACCACAACTTTCCCTGAGACTCGCGGCTTCCTCCTTCTTCTTGCTTTAAACCTCCCTGCACGTTGACCTTTCTCCTGGAACCAGCACCAGACTCTCTATTCAGATTCAAAAACCATCATTCCTGGGCTGAACCATTAGCTCATCCACAGAGTAATTTTATGTCATTCACATTCTGTTGATCTCCTCCACAGGGAGATAGTCAATTAGTCAAAGCACCAATGGGCCACGCCCTCTTAGCTCCTCCTGATTGGTTAAACATATGCAACGCAAGACTCCAGCGTGGTCAAAAGTTATTCGAATGGAATCGCATGTTGGTGAAACACTAATCGTGTCTCCCCGATGCGATTATAGATTATAGCAGCCATCAGTGTAGCACAAGTCAGTCAGTGAGAGATTACAATGAGCCACACGAGCCATATCGATATCCACAGCGGTTGCTGAGACAATCGCCATCGGCCAGAAGTCATGGCGAGCCCTTAGAACTTATACCGTAGTGCCTCCTTCCATTGGTGAGACATTCGCATTCGGCAAGACATCTCCCCAAGCCCATTCTTATTCTTTGAGCTTGAGCCCCTTTTGTTTCGGCAAGACCCGCCAGGTCGGTGGGACCTCATACCGAATTCAAAACATTACACCGAGGGCACAATCCCTTCAGTGAGACCAACAGCCATCGGCAAGACATCTCACTGAGTTCATTTCATTTCGGCCAGAATCTATCTTGTTAGCTAGACAAATGCCAATCGGCTAGACCTCATGGAAAAAATAAATCTTTCTCCCCAATGCGAAGCTATTCCATTTTGGAAAGAGCCCACCTTGTTGGTGGGACCTCTTTCCGACGCCACCATCCTTGTCACCGAGACCACCCTCGGTCAGTGAGACATTACACCGACCAAGATTTCCTTCACCGAGACCAGCAACCATCAACGAGACCTTATAGCGACAAGAAAACGTTCAGTCAAGAGTCTCTTCGAGCTCACTTTATTTCGGCAAGACCCTGTCGGGTCGGTGAGACATTATGCCGAGATCATCCCACTCTTGCCGAGTTCAAACCTTTCTTTGGGTGGGAGTAACGATCATTGAGAAGACATCTCCCCGATGATGCCTCCTTTCACCGAGACCTCTTCAGGTCGGTAAGAGATTATGCTGAGCTCTTTATCCTTCGACGACGCTAGTCTTGCATGTAATGATCAAGGAGACTTCGTTTGGTCAGCGAGATGTTACACCGATATCATGCCATATTGGCAAGACTTTCCCCGGTCGGCAAGACCTCATGCCAAACATAAATCTTTCCTGGCGAGATCCCCCTTCGGTGTGACCTCCCATGTCGGCGAGACCCTATGCCGAAGGTAATTTCCCTCTACGAGATCTTCATCCTTCGGCGAGCTCGAACCATTTCGGGGAGACTCCCACATATTGGCCAAACCTCATGGTGGAAATAATCTCTCACAGTGAAACCTTCATTTGTTGGTAGGACATCCCAAGGTCGGCCAGACATCACACCGAAGGGAGAACCCTTTGGCGAGACCTTTACCATTCAGCCAGACTTCATGGCGAATACACCTTTCTCCCTGAAGGCACCCCTTGTTGGTGAGACATCACTCGGTCGCTAAGACTTTACAGCGAGCCCAAACCGCTATGCCGATGTCACCTTTGTCGCCAAGACCTTGCCTCTTCGGCTAGACATCATGTCGAAGGCTTTACCTTTAGGCGATTAAAACTGCTTGGCCAACCAGGGCATTTCAAAATGAACAAAACCACTGCGAGTCGGCAAGACATCTGGAAGCTCTTGCCGACTCTTGCCTTAGAAGAATTTTATGCCAAACTAGATTGGGGGATGCTTCCCAACTGAGCTCCCTAACAAATATCATCCTGTGCATGATTTAATCCTACATAACAAAGTCTCCATTAGTCCTCAGAAGCACATAAGATACACTATTGTGAAATACACTATTGCTTATGATTATTTCATTCAATTTTTCAAAAAGAAGACCAACTCAAGGTGAGACAGAACCAAAAACTGATAAAACAAAATACAGACCCATGAGGAAAATGAAAGAAATTCCCAAGACCAAAGCCAACAAACAAAGGCAACAAAAGCAAAAAGAGAAGGGGGACCCATTTTGTTCCAGAATAAAATGGGGTGGTTATGCAGGGCATAACAAATGGTGACTCGGCTGGGAAAATTGTATAAACATTTTCAAGAAACTGAAGGATTCAACTACCCAGCATCTTTGGTTTATAAACATCACAACTCCAGTTGGGTTAGTTTTAGCAACCAAGGCTGAGCTAAAATCTCAAATGTAAATCAACAATGGCCACCCCTGAATCTATGTGTGTGCTTGATTGTGCATCACTCTTTTATAAATTTTCTTCATCTTTCGAACAACAATGTGCAAGATTTAAGCTACATGAGTTGATTCCCTTTAGCTGTTGTGCAATGATATCATGGGCATTGCTCTGCTGCTAGTCAAGCATCCATAACCCCGACGGAGATACCTCTAGTTTTCTCACAGCATTGCTCTACTGCCAGCCAGGTGTCCATAGCCCCGGTAGAGATACTGGAATCACCCATTCATATTGAATCCTCTTTTCTTTTTGATAATTCTTTTTATCTTCTTCTTTCCTCTTGGAATTTTAGATATTTCATTCATTTTTCTTTTTCAATACGTTAGATGTCAGACATCTATTCTGGGTTGAAAACTACCATGGAACTCATAACAACACTTGGGAAATCAGATTTTTCACTCAAATCTTACAACACTATCATCCTAGGACAAATATACCATTACAGGAGGAGATGATCTTGACGATTTGTGACAAATTTAGGGGAGCTAATGAAGGTCATTTACTTTGCATCTTGTTTTCAAGACTTTCCACAACTTTTATTGATAATGGGCATAAAACAAAGAATTTAGGACGAGAGCACCCAATCAGCAAACCCAAAAATACCTAAACCACTTCTCTCCTAATAACCAAAGTATGCTTCAAATAATAGCCCACCATTTTAAGATGGAAAGAACAGAGAAACTCCCCAAAGAATAACAAGACAGAGACCAAACAACAAAGGAAACGAAAGGATGGAAAGAAAGAAACAACAAACAACAGCAGAACTATTTACAAATAGAAAAAGCAAATTATTTACAAACAGACAACAAACAAATTACTTACATAAAGAACAGAGTTAGCAAGCTTTATGACTTGAAATAATGCTTAAGGAACTGCCCATTGACAGACAAGGGAACAGGTTCTCTAGTTAAACTAGTCAATTGGAAAGCATTCTCTCCTAGGATCTCAGCAATCTGATAAGGACCCAACCATAGCTTATCAAATTTCTGGTGACTGCCCTTCTTTTCACTAGCTTTATCCCATAACAACACAAGGTCGGATATCCTGAAAGCCTTGATTTTGGCTCTTTTGTCAAACCAATGTTTGACAACAGCCTGATGTTTAAAGAATTGTTGCAAGGCGGAATCTCTTTGCTCTTCTAATTTCAACAAGGCAGCTAATCTTACCTCTATCCTATCATCACTAGAGTAAAACTTCTACATGAACTCAAGGATAGGTATTTGCAAATGAATAGGGAACATAGGCTCTTGGCCATACACTAATTTAAATGGTGAATTCTTTAAAGCAGCCTTAATCCTAGTTCTATCTACCCATAACACGAATCTCAGCTGGGTATGCCAGTCCCTAGGATTGTTTTCTTACAGTTTCTTAATTACCCCTAAGAGATTCTTATTGGTTGATTCTGCAACTCCATTTCCTTGTGGATAATAGTTTGAAGAATATTTCAAGAAAATTTTGTGATCATAAGCCCATGAAATGAACTGAGCAGAAGAGAAGGAAGAGCCATTATCACATACCAAAGTGAAGGCTATCCCAAACCTAGTTGTGATGCAGTCGGTGAGGAACTTGATCACAACCTCTGTTGTGTTGTTCTTGTAGGGTATAGCCTATGTCCATCTTGTGCAGTAATCAGTATCAGTCAAAATAAATTTGTGTCCTGCAGAAGAGTTTGGGTTAATGACCCCGATAAAGTCCAACGCCCATTGGGAAAATGGTCTTACCTTATAGACATGCTATAATGGCATGGTTGAATGACGTTCTTTTGATGCAAAAATCTGACATATGTGACACGTTCTTGTATGTTGATGGGAATCTTTGAACACACATGACCAATAATAACCAGATCTAAGGATCTGGTGTGCCAGTGAGTCTGCAGAACCATGACCTATGTCGTGTTTCCCAAGGAATTCACTGATCACGTGTTTAGCCTCTTTCCGATCAAGGCATTGTAGGTACACTCCCTCGAAATTCTTCCTATATAGTAATCCTCCTTTGAGCATATAATGAGAGCTTTTCATTCTCAGCGCTCTCCTTTGAGTGGTGTTCATTTCCCTCTTCTTTCTCCCAACTCACTCTGCAAAATTTTTGATAGCTCTGACCAATGCAAAATCTTGTTTCTCAAGAGGGGGGTATTTGATCGCAGCGTTCTTAAACAAAGAGCTCATGAAGGCGATTGGCCTCTCCTCTCCCTCTTCTCTTCGTTGAGTTAAAACAGTTGTGCAGGAATGTTCGGAGGAAAAAGAGTAAACATAGAACGACCTCAAGTAGTCAAGGCTGATGAGGACTGGTGCTTCCAAAATGGATCGCTTGACCTATGAAAATGTGGCCTTCACCTCATTACTCCACTCTATTTTGGCATGCATCTTCATCATTTCATTTAGTGGTTTTACGATTTCTGCAAAGCCCATGATAAACCTTCTCACAAAGTTGATCTTCCCAGAGAAAGATCTCATCTCCTTCTTGCTTCCTAGCCTGGTGATCTTTAGAATGGACTCAACTCAGTCTGGATCGATTGATATTCCTCTTTTAGAGATTACGTGTCCCAAAATCTTCTCTTCAAAAACCCTGAACATACACTTTTTAGGATTCAAGGAGATGCCATATTGGATACATCTCTGAAGAACTTTGGCTAAGTCTGCAGTGTGGTTCAATCTATCCTTGGAGAACACTATCAGGTCATCCATGTAAACAATAATGCATTTACCGATCAAGTCCTTGAATGCTACATCCATGGCGCGCTAAAAAGTTTCTCCAGCGTTTATCAAACCGAATGGCATCCTTCTGTATGCAAATGTTCCTCACTTTGTAGTGAAGGTTGTCTTCATTATGTCTTCATAGTTAACCATTACCTGATTGTACCCAGAGTAACCATCCAGGAATGATATCATTTGAGATCCATTGACAGTTTGCAAGACTTCGTCTAGAGAAGGGAGTGGGTAATTATCTTTTTCTAAAGCTTGGTTTAGATTTTTGAAATCTACACATAGCCTAATCTCCCCATTTTTCTTACGGACTAGAACTAGGTTGGCCACCCACATTGAGTGTCGTACAGGGAAGATTATTCTTGCATAAATTAATTTTTGAACTTCCTTAAGGATTAGTGGTTCAATCAGGGCATTGATAGGGTGATGTTTCTGTTGAAATGGTTTAGCTTCGAGCTTCAGAGGGATAGTATGAGTCATTATAGAAGCATCAAATGTCTTCAGATCTTCATATCCCCAGGCTATCGCAGCAATATCTTTCTTCAGTGACCTTAGTATATCTTTTCTGATTGCCTCAGGGCAAGCTATCCCTATGTAAACACTTCTTTCAGGACCAGAATCAGTTAGGTTCACAGTTTGATATTCGCCTCCTTTATCTTCAACTGATATCTTCTCTCAAGCCCTTGGGTCTGAATCAAAAATTATTTCCAAGGCCACCATTCCCTTGGGAATGCTATTTCCTTTTAAATTGAGGACCCCTTCTATGTCCCCATCTTCAAGGTTCCAATCTCCTTGGTCCTTGTTGGACTCATCAATGATCTGTCCCTCGAAAAAATCTAAGCTTGCTAGAAAAGCAACAATATGCCGATCATCATTAAAGACTTAAAAGTTCCTGACATTGTCGGGAACTGCAGGGGTGGAAATTAATTCCACTGAGAATTTCTTAAGCTTGGAGCCATGCATAGGTTTCAGGGTGCTTGCAGCAATAGCTAATGAATCAGCTATCTAATTCTCCTCTCTAGGGATTAAACTAATCCCAAAAGCATCGAAGTCTTCAATCAAGTTCCATACTCGATTCCTATAAGCTGCCAGCCTTCTATTGTGACATGTGTATTGGCTGTGCACTTGCTTGATAACAATTTCTGAATCTCCCTTGACCATCAAGGTTGTGACTTTCTTCTTATGTGCGAACATCAGCCCCTAAGTTAGAGCTTCATATTATGCTACGTTGTTAGTGCATCCAAACTGCAACCTGTAAGAAGCAAAGAAAGTTTTCCCTTTTGGGATGGCTAATTCAATTCCAACACCACAGCCTGTTTTGGATTTGGATCCATCAAATGTAAGGGTCCACAGCTGATCATGAGTTGGGGTTGATTCTTTGGAGGTTAATGTGGGCATTTGGATAAGATGAGCCTGAGGTGGGGCTGCTTGATCTCTTACATCAGATATAGGGAACGGGTGTTCAATAGGTTCTTTAGGTACACCTTCCAACTCTTGCACAACTATATCATATAATCTGTGGCTATCCTTCTGACAGTCACTTATGCCTTTAGTTAACCCCTTGGGTTTTGGTATATTGGTGAATGCAGGGATGTCGAACAAATCTTGGGGTTGTTCTTCATCAATATGTTGATTTGAAAATGTGTCTAGGGTAAGTTCAATTTGAGAAGGAACTTCCTTTGAAGGTGTCTTATCCCTGGTTAACATTATTGCTTCTCTGGCTTCAAATGAGAAGTGATTTGCAATGGTCTTAGGGTGACTTAAACTAGCTTCCCCACCTAGGGAAACATGATTTAAAATGTTAATGCACGGTTGGCAATTCAATTCAGAATTATTTTGATAATGCACCCTACACCAATTAGGGAGTAGAAGACTCTGCAAATCGGTATCTTCCCCTAAGACGAGCTGATCCTGTTGTAACTTCTTGATCAATGCCTATTTATTTTCATTAATCATAGAATCAAGGAACTTTTGTATTGGCGGTTCTTTAGGATCAAGAACAGAAAAGGTTAAAATTTCTTCTCCTTTATAAACCCCTATCCAGGTTTCAAAGTAAGCTACCTCATTGGGGAAATAATACTCAGTGATGACATGCTTGAGGCGAGGTTCACTTTCAATCCTAATCTGCATAGGCACTCCCCTCCATAGTAGCCACATATGTGAAAAGTCAAGGGAGAGATATCCCCCTATACCTTTCATCAAATCTCTGCTCAGCAGCATACCATAAGTCTCAGGAATGTCTGCCACTTGAACATCTATATTGGTTTGAATCCTAGGGTCTGACCCTACTTGCACATGTATGTTTCTCAACTCTCCCACTACATTCACCTCTATCTTGTCAAGTTGGATGACCTTGTTTTTTTGGACAAGGTTCAATCCCAATTTCTTACATATAGAGAATAGCATAACATTGCCAGAAGCCCCCGAATCTAATAGACAATTATGTAGGTTCTTCCCACAAACTCGTAAACTTAAAAGAAATGGTGGAGTACCTACCTTACCTCTGTATAAGGTTGCATTCATGTCTACAGCAGGTGCCACCATGTTCTCTTCTTTTGATTTATCAGCTTGCTCCAAAGCTTTTAGCACTATCTCCCATTGGGCAGGGCACCACTTTAGGATGTCAAAATATGACAAAGAGGTTTTATGTTTCTGCATCTCAGAAACAATATCAAATCATGTATTATAACTCGCATTACTTTTGGCAACCCCAAGTGAATTACCTCTATTATAGAAGTCAGGTGGACCTTTTGGTGGAGGAGGTTTCTTATCAGCACTTTGATTCAGAGGCACCATGTGATTAGCTGGTGCTGATGTAGTGAACTGACCCTTATTCTGATTTCTTAGGAAGTGTCCTCCCTTTGTCTAAAAAGCTTGGGCATCATATGAATCTTCCTCAAGTTCATTCTCACTTTGCATCGGGAATGAAGGTTCTTCCTCAAAGAGGTCATAAGTCATTGTTGTATCTACTGAGTCACCTCCTTTGTTTGAATTCCCTTGGAATGTTTGGGCATCTGCTTGTGCCATCTTGACCATCTTTTCCATTTCAGGGCAATTCACCTCAGAATGGGTTGAAGTATCATGCAGCCTGCACTAGTTAGTCATAAAATTGAGGTCAGCCACATTTGCAGTATGCGACCTCTCCTCATAATTGTGAGAAATTCCCCTATTGTTTGGCCCTGTATTCCATTGTCGGTTGTTATTTGGCCTCTGGTTATATCCTCTATTTTTATTTTGATAACCTTGGTTAAGGGATTTTTTGCCTTGATAACCCCTCTAGTTGTGATTGTTGTTATTCTAATAAGTACCTTGATTGTTGTTGTTTTGATTAGGGTAGTTACCTTGGTTTTGGGAGGGGTTCAGTCTAAGTTGAGCCATGTCATTTGTGACTTGAGATAGCGTTTTCTTTAAGGTTTCTACCTCATTGGTGAGTTTAACTGTCTTTTCACTTTCAACACTCTTCGCAATAGGTGGCTGACCACCATGATTTGGTGTTCCAATTTGGTTATGATGACCATGGGAACTTTGAGGAACCTATGATTGTTGAAAGAAGTCAGGAGTTCCACTAGCAAAGAATGGAACAGGTGGTTGAGTTTGCAATTCAAGCATAGGCCCATAATGGGAAGGAGACATCCCTAGGACAGTATTGAATAAAGGGGTTGGGCTATGCATCTAATATCCCATTGAAGGAAGACCTACTCCCAAACTTCCTTGTTGAGAACTGATTTGTTGCTGCAGCTTGATACCTAGATGATAAACCTTAGATAGGGAATCAATGTTTGTGAGTTGATAAGTCCTTTGTAGGAACAAGCCAAGAAAAGGGTCTATAACCCTAAATTATGCTTGAATGACACTATTTTCAGTAACTAGATAGGGGTCTTGCAATCTCCTATACATTTGTTGAAACCTAGTATTGAATAAAGGAAAGGATTCACCTGGCTACTTCCTGATGGTGGAAAATTGGTGGTACAAAACGGTTGGATCCACATAAACCCTGAACTGATTAATGAAAGCATTCTCCAAGTGCGTCCAGATCAAAATGGAACCTTGCGAAAGATTAAGATACCAGTTGTACGCCATATCCCCTAAGGAATAAGGGAACAACCTACAAACTACATCATGGTGAGCTATCTAAGCTCTGGTACAAGCGTCCTTAAAATCTTGTATGTGCTCTTCAGCACTCCTTGATTCGCCATGAATGTATTTGGGACAGGATTTCTCAGGATTCTTAGGAATATCATGAAAACCTCCAAGAATGGTTCCCAATGGAGAGGGATTATTCTGAAAGAACGCCATTGGTAGTGGTGGTGGTGGTTGAGGCAGTTGTTGGATGGATTGAACCAGTTGTAATGACAATTGAGATAAATTGGGAGGTAGATTGACAGGTATCCATTGGGGTATTGGTGAAAAGCTTGGTGGAGTGAGCAGAGCTGACAAGGGTGGTATGATGGTTTCCCCAATCTTGTGATTATTGTGCCTTACTAGGGTCTTGAGTTATATCAAAGGCAATGGATTTTTAGCTGAACGAAGAACTCTACGGGGCCTTTCTGGTGAGAAAAACCCAATATTATGCAGTTTTCCCTTCTCCCTCCTTCTAACGCCAGTTTTTGTTGACGTTTTCGATGGCACAACAACATGCAAATAGAATGTTACTATTTTGTTTCTCCTGAAAGAGAAAGACAACACATGGATATCTTAGCTCCCAAGGTCTTTGTAGTTGGTTCTCAACTATGCTGATGTTGCTCAATGGTCAATGTAACAATAATGTTCAAGGGGCCTGCTGGTGTTGAGCTTCTGGATTGTTCTAAGATCAAGCATAAATTCAAACCTATTCTAACTAGGGTTTTAAAGAAACAGAAAAAGATAGATCAAAGCTTGGAACTGAAAAGAATGATAATTCATCCTACTTAACCAGACTTGTTACCTTTCAAGGAATTCCTAACTAAAACTGAAGAACAAAATTAACTTGTGATTGACACATAGTCTCATTCATTCACAGTGTTGATTTCAATAACAGATTGCAAGTCGCCATTTAAACAAAACATTAAATCAAGTTTCATTCCTTGAAAGCTTTTCAAATCAAATGATTAACTCAAGACAAACACCATTTTGAAACACAATCTGAAGTAAATTTTAATCTGGTTGCTTCTACTATTAGTGAAACAAATAAGCAACATTTACAAAGCTGGAAAAATCACCAGTGTACAGAAAATCCATGACTCTAGATTGTTTCCATCTATACTAAGAGAACTTGAAAAATACATTACAGTCTATGTTGAATCTAACTCCTAACTAAGAAGACAAAAGGATCTCCCATTACAAAGAATCAGGATGCAGCTCTATCTCCTCTATCCTTCAGAAAATTCCTACTCTCTTAAAATCTCTATCTCTATGTTTTTGAACTCTCTCTAAAAACTAACTACTAACTCTATTCCTTCTAACTGTCTCTATTCTTTCTAACTTCTATGTATATGTTACAAAAAGGAAAAAATTCCATCTATACTGGATGTGCCCAAAAGAATGCGTCGGCCCCTGTTTTAGGGTTTACAAAATATCTTACTTCGGAAAGGTCAGCCCTCAGATCTTTTGAATAGAGTTAATGCAGTGTTGAATGGCATCCCCGTTGTCCATGTTGGTGAAGATTGTTCTGGGGATGGTCTGTAGATCTTTTGCAACTACAACATTAACTTCTGGCCTCTGTGTCCATCTTCGAACTTCCTTGTAGAGCTTTCTTGAATGCTCTAAAGCACTATCATTAATGCGGATCCATCATTGCTAGCAGACACCATAGCTGTCCCTGAGACTCGCGGCTTCCTCCTTCCTGCTTTGGACCTCCCTACACGTTGACCTTTCTCCTGGAAGCACCACCAGACTCTCTGTTCAGATTCGAAAACCATCGTTCCTGAGCTGAACCGTCAGCTCATCCACAGAGTAATTTTATGTTGTTCACATTCTGTTGATCTCCTTCATAGGGAGATAGTCAATCAGTCAAAGGACCAATAGGCCACGCCCTCTTAGCTCCTCCTGATTGGTTAAACATATGCCATGCAAGACTCTCGGGTGGTCAAAAGTTATTTGAATGGAATCGCATGTCGGTGAGACACTAATCGTGTCTCCCCGATGTGATTATAGCTTATAGCAGCCATCGGTGTAGCACAAGTCAGTCAGCAAGAAATTACAGTGAGCTGCACGAGCCATATCGATATCCATAGCGGTTGCTGAGACAATCGCCATCGGCTAGAAGTCATGGTGAGCCCTTAGAACTTATACCGCAGTGCCTCCTTCCATTGGTGAGACATCCGCATTTGGCAAGACATCTCCCATAGCCCATTCTTATTCTTCGAGCTCGAGCCCCTTTTGTTTTGGCAAGACCCATTAGGTCAGTGGGACCTCATACCGAATTCAAAACATTACACCGAGGGCACAATCCCTTTGGTGAGACCAATAGCCATCGGTGAGACATCTCACCGAGTTCATTTCATTTCGGCCAGAATCTATCTTGTCGACCAAACAAAAACCAATCAGCCGAACCTCATGGTGAAAATAAATCTTTCTCCCTGATGCGAAGCTGTTCCATTTCAGCAAGAGTCCACCCTGTCGGTCGGACCTCTTGTCGACGCCACCATCCTTGTCACCGAGACCACCCTCGGTCGGTGAGACATTACACTAACCAAGCTTTCCTTCGCCGAGACCAGCAACCATCGACGAAACCTTATAGCGATAGGAAAATGTTCAGTCAGGAGTCTCTTTGAGCTCACTTTATTTTGGCGAGACCCTGTCGGATCGGTGAGACGTTATGCCGAGATCATCCCACTCTTGTCAAGCTCAACCCTTTCTTTGCGTGGGACTAACGATCATCGGGAAGAAATCTCCCCGATGACGCCTCCTTTCATCGAGACCTCTTCGAGTCGGCAAGAGATTATGCCGAGCTCTTTATCCTTCGGCGATGCTAGTCTTGCACGTAATGATCGAGGAGACTTCATTTGGTTAGCGAGATATTACACCAATATCATGCCATATCGGCAAGACTTTCCCTGGTCGGTAAGACCTCATGTCGAACATAAATCTTTCCCGGTGAGATCCCCCCCTAATGACATCCCCCTTCAGTGTGACCTCCCATGTTGGCGAGACCCTATGCCGAAGGTAATTTCCCTCTGCGAGATCTTCATCCTTTGGCGAGCTCGGACCATTTCAAGGAGACTCCCAGCTATCGGCCGGACCTCATGGCCGAAATAATCTCTCACGGTGAAACCTTCATTTGTCGGTAGGACATCCTAGGGTCGGCCAGACATCACACCGAAGGGAGAACCCTTCGGCAAGACCTTTACCATTCGGACAGACTTCATGGAGAATACACCTTTCTCCCTAAAGGCACCCCTTGTCGGTGAGACATCACTCGGTCGTCGAGACTTTGTAGTGAGCCCAAACCGCTATGCTAATGTTGCCTTTGTTGCCGAGACCTTGCCTCTTCTACCAGACATCATGTTGAAGGCTTTATCTTTAGGCGATTAAAACTGCCTGGCCGACTGAGGCATTCCAAATGAACAGAACCACTGCTAGTCGGCAAGACATCTGGAAGGTCTTGCCGACTCTTGCCTTAGAAGAATTTTATGCCAAATTGGATTGGGGGATGCTTCCCAACTGAGCTCCCTGACAAATATTATCATGTGCATGATTTAATCCTGCACAACAAAGTCTCCATTAGTCCTCAAAAGCACATAAGATACACTATCATGAAATACACTATTGCTTATGATTATTTCATTCAATTTTTTAGCAAGAAGAAGACCAACTCAAGGTGAGACAGAACCAAAAATTGATAAAACAAAATACAGACACAAGAGGAAAACGAAATAAATTCCCAAGACCAAACCCAACAAACAAAGGCAACAAAAGCAAAAAGAGAAGGGGGACCCATTTTGTTCCAGAATAAAATGGGGTGGTTATGCAGGGCATAACAGGATGAAGATAAGGAAAAAGAAGTTTAGTTTGAACAGGAATAAGATCCATAAAGGATCCATAAGACCCCTAAGTATGTGTAGAAGAGTTATTTTTAATATTAGATCATTAGTGACAAAAGTAGAGGTGTATTGATAAGGATAAATGCTGCTATGATAGAAGAATAAGTAAATATATGTTTACTTTCCAAAGTTGAACATAAAATAATGATTGAGGCATGCAAAGATGAATTTTGGATAAAGGCTATGGAAGAAGAATTAAGGTAGTGGTGTTTGTTAATACCCAAGGTTTCTTGCACCACTCCACAAAGACCTTCCACTCTATCTCCTTCCTGGAACCTGACTCCAATGGGTTCCTCTTGAGCTTGTAGGTTGACCAAACCCTGCTCCAACTCTTCACAAAAAGTTCTTACCTTGTGCTTTACCCTGGGTAGTTCAACACCTTCTTGCAACTTGATCAATCTTGCTTGGACTTAGAAGGGTCTAAGTGCCAACTTCTTCAACTTGATGTAACTGCTTGCAAGGGGATTGAGGATACTTTTTACATGCTTCTTGCATCCAAATGAATGCATCTTGCTTGGTGTTTAAACCTTAAACCACCCGATTTCATGAAACTGCCTAGGTGAGGCCTAAATCCTACTAGCCCTTACCAGTCCGTTTTTGGCCTTTTACTCTCAAAATTTCCACACAACCTATCCAACAAAATACATTTTCAGACACCCTTTTCAGAGTTTTAAATCTTGCACTTGATTTCAGGTTACTATATGTTCCGTACAGTGGATTCCAACACCCTATCTTCTAGGGTTTCCCTGTTCTTTGTTAGAAATCTTCTTCCAAAGGAATGTTTGAAGCTTCAACTCTTTTAACCTGTCAAAATGTGGCCAAAATCCTCCTGACACCGTACAGATTCTGTACACAAACCCCTTCCCCTGCCTATGCTCTTTACTTTCCTATTCTCAAACTCCTAACCATGCATTCCTAGCTCGCCTAGGGTTTGAGATTTTGAATTGTTGTTTGACTTTCTAGAAATCCTGCCCCTACATATATACAAAGGTCTGGCCCCACTCCCATATTTCACCAATTTCAGGGAAAACCCCGTGGTTAGTGATATGGGGGAGCCTTTTTAAGTCACACTACTCAAAACAGAAAAACAATTCCCTACTCTCTAATCTTTGAAAAAGAAATAGTAACTCGACCCAAACCACCCTAAATACAAGAAGGAACTTTGCTAAATCTACCTAATGAACATAAAACAGTGAGAAGTCTACATTCACAACACTTTTAAAGACACTGTTTTCCAATAACTCACGGGCAAACAGTAAAATACAGAAAATCTGCTCAAAACATAAATAAAAGCTTTCACAACCTTTTCTATGGATACAAAAAACTATCACCACTCATAGAAAACTACTTATACAAAGAAAAATATCTAAACTACACTATGAACACATCTACCAATGCCAAATCAATGCATTTAACACATTATATATATCTGTTATGAAAACACACGATGTTTTCAGAAAACACACAAAAATACAGAAAATTTCAAAACTGTCTTCTATTCACACAAAAACTTAATTACAATGCTCCCTCCTGCTTGTTACGAGCCCTTCATCACTTTTTGATGCCTTTGCCACTATTCAAGGGTATTTTCTCGAGTTTTTCCCTGATTTTAAGGGATTCCAAATCCCTAAATTGCATGTAATTCCACAAATCTTGCCATGCAACCTTGTAACAGCACTTTGCAACTTCCATTATGCCATGATCCTGATTCTTTGGACCTATAACACCTTAACTACGAATCAACAGCTCCCTTAACTGACCATTAGCATCTTTTAAACAATGATGATGTGGCTTTAATACACTAACTGCTTTATAACTTAATATATGTTGTCCTAAGCTAAATGCAACAACATTTTCCAATCTAATAACAAAGATGGTGTTAATCCTAATGATTAACTCATCACACACAATGCAAGACCTTCTAAGGTCCAAAACAAACATACCAAAATCCCTGACTTGGCTAAAGTCAAAACAAGCCAAAATTGTGCACAAACTTGGTGGAGGTCAGCCTAGGTGCTCCTGCACCAGGTAGATTGAGAAGAATCAAACTTGGGAACTTGTCCCAAGACTAGTGAACAAGAATGTGATTGGAACTAAGCGGGTGTTATAGAAAAAGATAAATGATAATGGAGAAGTGATTAGGAGTAAGGCAAGGATTGAATTTAAAGGCTACTCACAAGAAGAAGGAATAGAATTTGAGGAGACATTTTCCTTGGTGGCAAGGATGGAGGCTATTAGGATGTGTTTGGCCTTTACAGCACATAATGATTTCAAATTTTATCAAATGGATGTGAATTCTACATTCTTGAATGGTGAGTTAGAAGAAGTATACATTGAACAACCAAAAGGATTTCAACTATTAGATAATCCTAATTAGGTCTACAGATTGAAGAAGGCATTATATGGACTCAAGCAAGCTCCCAGAGCTTGGTATACAATATTGGATAGGTACTTGTTTCAACAAGAATTCAATAAAGGTACCATATACAACAATATTTACTTTAAAGTTGAGAAAGATCAAATCTTGATTGTGGTTTTGTATGTTCATGATATAATCTTTGGACGAAATGAAGGTATGTGCAAAATATTTACAAAAGAGATGCAAAAGAATTTGAGATGTCTATGTTTGGGGAGATGAATTTCTTCCTTGGACTTCAAATCGATCAGAAAGAGAAAAGTATATTCATTTCACAATTAAAGTATGGCAAGGAAACATTGAATAAGTTTGGAATGGAAGACTCTAAACCAGTATGTACTCCTATGTTTATTAGTTGCAAGCTGAGTAAGAATGAAGAATCTCCTAAGGTTGATTAGAGAAAGTATAGATCAATAATTGGAGGACTGCTATATCTAACTGCTACTAGAACATATATCATGTATGTAGTTTTTCTTATGGCTAGATTTCAAGAAGATACTAGAGAGTCACACGTGGCAGTAGTAAAAATAATATTCAGATACTTGAAAGGAACTCTGGAACATGGTTTATGGTATCTAAAGGATACTAATTTTTCTCTAAGTGCTTATATAGATGGAGATTGGGAAAGTTGTGTGGATGATAGAAGTATAAGTGGTGGTACTTTATTGCTTGGAAGTAGGTAGGTGTCTTAGCTAAGCAAGAATTAGGATTCAGTAACATTATCTACTACATAGGAAAAGTACATTTTTGTAGCATCATGTTAAACATAGGTGTTGTTGATGAAGCAAACCTTGAAGGATAACAGAGTGTTATATGATGAACCGATTCCCATATTATGTGACAATACAAGTGCCATCAATATTTCAAATAATTCGATAATGCATTTAAGGACAAAACATATCGCAATTTGGTATCACTTTCTAAGAGATAAGGTTGCAAAGAATGAGGTGAAGTTGGAGTATGTGCGTACTAAGGATCAAGTTGCAAATATTTTCACTAAGGCTCTTCCTAAGGATACTCTTGAGTATCTCTAGGAGAAGTTGTTGGTTATTGCCCCTAATTTCAATTAGATGCATAAGGTTATGCATCAATCTAGTGCATTTCAATATTCATTCCTTTTTTTGGACTAATGTTTGTGGTTACATTTAAGGGGGAGTAGGTAGTGGCATTGTTGGTTATTGTAGTCAGGGGGAGTGTGTAGAGAAGGTATGAACAAAACATAGTGCAATAAAAGAAAAGGTAGTTGCAGAGCAATTTTCCTTGAGGGAGATAAAGTATGTGTGATTGATTTCAAGGGAAATAAAAGAAATGGAAACATGTGTTTCCCTTTTCCATTGATGTCAAAGGGGGGAGAGAGTTAATTAAAAAAACATATGAAGAAAGGGGGAGAGAGAAGTCCTATAAAAGAGAAAGTGTTGGAAAGAGTTGATGCTTGTGTAAGGGGGAGTAGTATGCATTATATGGTGTAGTATATGAGTTGGTAATTATTTATTTTTTTGTTGATGATGGTTCATATCATATGTTGTTATAAGTGACAAAGGGGTAGATTGTTGGAAGTATGTTTTGTCATTAATGTCAACAAATCTGTGTTGTTGTATTGATGCCACCTATGGAGATGCTTTGCATTATGTTGTCATTAGTAGTATTAATGATGTCAGCCTCTAGTGTTGTTCTCATGAGGATATGTTTGTGGATGTTCAATATCTTGTGTGATTGAGAAGGTGTTGCAAATGTTGAAATGATGTTTTTGGTGCCTGGTTTCCAGGTGCTTTTGAGAAAATTTGAATAAAAGAGGAAACAATGTGGTAAAGATTGTTCAATAAGGTAGAGTAGTGTTCTGTTTTTTTCTCTATATTTCTTCATGGTCAGAGATCTGCTTGTATGGTTCAAATATGTTGATAAGAGGTGTTATATCCAAAGTTTCAAGTTTTGGATCATTCGACACAAGTTTTGTTCACCAGTGTGTGAATTGTGATGTAGTGTTGTTTAGGAGAAATGGTTTTTGAATTTCTCCACGTTATGGTTTTTGGTTTTGTGTATTTGGAAGTGTGCTTATATTTCTCATATCTATCTTCAATTTGAGTTTTTTGAGTTTTGGTGCTCCATAAGGTTGGATTCATTAGTTATAGTATGTGGAAAGTTAACTGGTTGTAAAGAATGAGTATGTTCTTTAGGTGTATGATGTTGTGAAGGATTTGTTGGATTTCAAGGTGTTGATGGAATATTCTAGATTGTGTTTAAGTGTTGTCTATGGTCTATGAGTCATCTTTGGATTTTGTGAAGTGTGTACTTAAAATTTTAATGGTGTTAACATAGGTTTGACTTACATTAGGTTTTTACACTAATTATGGATATGCTTTGATGTTTGTGGAAGCATGGAGTGGCATGTATATGTGGATTTAGGTCCAAGTTAAGGTGTGATGCGGTCTTCCTTCATTCTTCTCCACCGTAGGAATGCTTTGGTGCCAACCTGATTTGAATTTTCATGGTTGAGGTGCATAGTTGAACTTGTAGATTTTTTTTCAAGGTTGAGGATGTTATATATATGTTTGAGTTGATGAAGGATTGTGATATGAAGTGTGTGTGATGTGAATTATGATATGAAGTGTGAAAGTGTGAAGTGTAGTGTAATCTTTAATGACTAAGACTATTAGAAGCAGTGAGAAGAAGGTTTCTACATTCTATAGAGAGAGTGCAAATGTTCTAGTGAAGTAGTTCTGGAACTTTTTGTTGCTCTGAGATGGATTTCACATTGTAACAATCTTCAATCTTCTTCTTTCTATTCTGGAAATGAGCCATTTGGCAATGAGCCCTTCTTTCTTTTGGGTAGTGGGCCCTCCAACAATGAGCCTATTGTATTCAGTGTTGCAATTACTTTATATTGTGAGCTAATCCTCACTGTGGTTTTTCCTTTCTTGGATTTTCCATGTAAATATGGTGTTCTCATGTGTTTGGATTTTTTTTCATTACTATTTCTCATCTTTATGTTATGCTAATGCATGATAAGGGTTTAATGGTTACTAAGGGTTTAAAGATTAGTGTAGATCTGAATGTTAATGAGGGTTTCATGTTTTAATGTACAATTGATTCACCCCCCCTCTCAATTGTCTATGCATACAACGGACCCCATGTAGGTGTGTGCCTTGCCCATTTGGCGACATGGCCAACACTACTATAGAAATCAAGATCCGATGAAGTAAAGGAACACCACCTTGCACATGTAACAACCATCACAATAAAACACAACCCTTGATCTCATGGGGTATATCATGATCAGTGCAATACCACTGACCTCTAATATCTTTGTTGTGCTCCACCTCTCATCATGTCTAATGATCCTACCTTGAATGGGTAGTTGAAGGGTGTGGTATGCATCCTCGAGTGTGATTGCCATGTCTCCCATTAGAATTGTGTGAACCCCAATCCTAGTACCTGCAAAACAAAGAGAATAAACACATTAGGTTAGATGTTGGAAGCATGAATGAGGATTCCCCATGAAATCCATTTGCAAACTTCAAATTAGGAAATAAAACAAGGAAGAACACAATAAAACAACAAAAAATATAGATTCAATCCTAATTAGAAAAGCAAACACATGATCCCATGGGGGAATTGGTGCCAATTTGATGTGAAAATTGGCCCTTTCCCAATTCCTAAGATGCAATCTCGATATGTTGATGATGAGTGATCCACCTTGATGGTGAAGAATGAGAGCTCCAAGCCAAAATCTACAAAAACCTAGCTAAGAGATCAATGGTGATGGATGAAAATGGCTTAATATTTTAGCATAATAACTTTGCATAATTTGTGGATGATCAAATGAGGATATGAGCACTTTTTTATAGAATGCCAAGATGGATGGATGTCCAAATTTGAGCAATGTGGGACTAACATTCATCCAATGGCATAATGCCACTTGTCAATCTATGAATGGATGGAGGATGTGCAAGATTTGGGGATTGTGCCAATAAATGCATATTTTTGAATTTCAAATTTGTTGAAATGGCTTGCAAGAGGGAAGGGAAATTGCAATAAATTCCACTTGGCTCAAGACAAAGGACATGTAAGATGAAGTTATTGCCTTGTTGGATGTACATGTTGACTTGGAATTTTTGAATTCAAATTTGGAGAATATTCCAAAAGATGCCTTGTGAGGAAAATAGAGATTTAATAAATGAATTAAATCTATTTTCATGTGCAACTTGCAAAATCTAGAGGATGGGACATGATTCAAATTAAATTAATCAAGGGTTAATTAATTTAATAAGAGATTAGATGATGTGACCTATTTGACTCAAATTGATGGATTTATTTAAATCAAATAAGAGAGGAATATGATAAGAGATTAATTAAATAAGGATTTTGATTTATTTAATTAAAAGAGATGGTGTTAGATTAAATCAAATAAGGTTTCAATTTATTCAATTTAATGGATAGACTTTAGAGATTTAATCAAATAAAATTAGTTATTTAATTAAATAGGGATAATTAGATCAGATGGATTGATTTAATTACCACAAGAAATTGACTCAATTAGATAAAATGATTTATTTAATTAAGAGAGAGAAATTGATGAATTTAATCAGATAAGGAGATTTGATTAAATGATTAGACCGAGGGATGATTTGGGAAGAAACGATGTTAGTAGTTGGGATCAAGTGCACAATGTCAATCGGTATATTTTAAGTGTCTACATTTTGCCCCTCTTTGAAGCAATGCACTTATTGTGTTGGTTCAAAGAATAAACGATCTCGATAAAAGCCAAAAAATTTCAATATTTAAAAACTTGCTCCATTGGTGCCTGGCGAGAGAAAACATGCCATTATAATGCCCCCTTGAGAGATTGGATGAAAATTTTAATTTTTGGGTGATATCGCGAAAAAAGAGGACAAAGTACCCGAAAGGTCTGAAAGGGCTCTGGGAGGCAAAAAATGTGTCTAAACACAATAAAACGATGAAAAAAAAGCCTCAACCGGACAAAAACAGGTTCGGGGGTCCAAAACCCTAGCAGGACAGCCAATCAGGTTGAAAAAACCCTAGTTTTCAGGCTTAAAAGGGGCGCCCAAGGGGTCACTTTCAAGTCATTTTCAAAGACTTCCAATAGTAACCTCAAGATTTGAGATCAGACCTCCTGACGATATGGCGCAACGACAGCTGCCCCTACACATTTTCAATCAAGTTCAGACGTACCAGCAACCACCTAGCATCGGGGCACCGATATGTGACCCTCACCTGAGCTTCGTTTTTCATTTATTGCTTCAATTAATGCCTTTAAAGGTCGGTCGGTCTGCAGCGGCACTATATAGCACTGCTCAAAAGTCAAACTACGCCGCTCGGTGTTAAATAGCATCGTGGTGGTGCAGTTTGGAGCTTAAAAACTCTGATGCAGAGCTCGAGGCAGGCGGGGGGATTTGCAAAGTGTGACGCGGCGGTCCCAATTTTTCCCAAAGTGTGCCACTGGGTGAAAAAGTGCACCGCGACGGTGCAATTTTGCTACTTTAACCCCTAGCGTTAGAGTTTAATTAGCAATCAAATTGTGACGCCATCACAGGTTGCATTGTTGGAGAATTTTTTTGAACGTGCGACAAATATTTTTTCAAAAATTTTAACACGATGACCTTCCTTGATGCAAGACGTGGTGAGGGAGCTCTACTCCTGAGAGCACAAGTCGCAGGACCTAGCTGGTTACTTGTGGGACATGAGCGACAGGGACCAGGATCGACTCTGAATTGCGGGGTTATGGTACATTGCTCACGCGGTGCCCGTGCGCACTCACTTAGGGATGCTATCGGGGCTGACCGAGAGATGGCACAACGAGACGTCTTCATTTCATGTTCCCACTGGCCACCGTCACCTTAGAGGACGTTTGGCGTATCTTGAGATTGTCGATTCATGGTCGTTGGACAATTTTTGACATGGACGAGGGGCGCGAGGCCTGCTTCAAATTCCTCACCACATATGAGATTTTCTTTAGGAGGGGCAAATAGAGCTTGAGCGACACAGGATCCTGGCACCTCCCTACTACTAGGTGATTGCAGCCATCATTTTGGATCTCGTTGCCCCTGATAGACGAGGTCGATACTTCAGTCCCGGCTAGGGATACTGCTGGGAGCGGATGGTTCGAGACAGGCTAGTTTTTTTTTCTTGGGGGCCTGTGCTTCTAGCTTCATTATACAGGGACCTCCATGAGTATGTCTACATCGATGGCAGAGCACTCAGAGTAGGGGTGACTCTTCTTCATGTCTGGGCATGGGAGCACATCGTTGTGTTGGGTCCACGTGTTGTTTCAGTTCTGATACTGCCAGATGATCCCCTTGTGTGGCGATATAGAGGCGGTGTTTCCTTCACACACACCGGCAAGCATGGGATCTCTTACTGGAGGAGAGTCCTTGACAAGATGCAGGTTTTCACCTAGCGACCGTACCTTGGTCGGCCTGGATGGGCCGACGATGCTGATCAGATGTTCTACTGCTGCTAAGACCGGTATATGTAGGGGTGGGAGCATACCATGATTGAGAGGTACCTACCTGGGCGCATGCAGCATCAGTTCGAGGAGCCTCAAGATCGCCTAGATGATGATTATGTAGTCGTCTCTGCCCGCTCCATGACACAAGTTTCATGGGGGTGGTATATTCTTGCTTCGGAGGCAATGGAAAACTTTTGACAATTGGTAGCCTAGCCATGGGCTTATGATCAGGCACTCGTGGATCCAAGCATGACTCAAGCCTACAGGGATTGGTTCTGGCCTCCGCTTTGATTGGCAATTCTAGGTGCAGTTCTGAATCTTCGGAGAGTTAGAGGCAAAGGAGGAGGACGAGGCCAGAGGGCTGAGGTTCGACAGGATTAGCCAGTTATGTCGCTAATCTAGCCAGGGCAAGGAGATGTTCTAATGCTAGACCAATAGTAGGACCCACTAGGTGTACCACCACGAGGCGAGGATCAGCCTCAGGTGTAGCCACAGGTACAGCTAGCAAGACAGGTGGATCCCCATGATGCGCCGATTGCGCAGTTATAGGCTCAAGTCCAGGCTATGACAGTTGAGAGAGATTAGGCGAGGTTCGAGAGAGAGCAGCTCAGGGTTGAGAGGGATTAGACTGTACAGCAGAGACAGGTTGCAGAGCTACAGGCAACCACAGAGCTAGGCAGGAGACATCAGCTAGAGAGCATGACAGCCTCCTCCTCCCAGGGTACAGTGTCAGTTCGGTCTTATAGGGATGTCGTCCGAGAGGCTGAGTACTATCGGAGGTATTATCATGAGGTCGTACCCAGAGCAGAGCGGGTCCCAGAGTACTCAAAGCGGGCCAGCCACAGACCAGCAGAGGGTCACGGTGATAGAGGTGAGGGAAGCATCCATAGGGACAGAGCTTGACCGAGATGCTATGAATACTTTTGTGCCCTATGGGCTCATTTTTGATAGCCCGATGGGCCATTTTGTACGGATTGACATACATGTACAGTGATCCGATTTATTATTGTACTATGACAATTGCGTTATTGATGATGATATATATGAGCTGGTGGTGATTTTAATATGATGCGATGTGTACTCGTTATTTATGCATGGATGATTTATTTATATATGCTATGCAATGATGCTTTTATGGATGCATTTATTTCTGATGATGTATGCATTATGATTATGACTAACAGATCTATATTATGTTGACCTATGATATGCAAATGTGATGTGCAATGATGCTATCTATATGATGATCTATTTTATATTAATGCAAATGGTGACGTGATACGTGGTATGGAATGTAATATGCAAAATGATATGGTATATATGTGAAATGTTATGTGAATTATGCTTATATATGAATGCATTATGGATGGATGTACATTTTGTATGTGATGGACTATTTATGCATATGTGGAATGATTTGTGCAATGAATGATTTATGATGCTATTTATGAGATGACATGGATTATATAAATGCAATGGTCGTGATATGTTGTGAATGAGATGGTTTTTTTTTTAAGATGCTTAGAATAACAAATGTCATTATCCTAAACATGTTAAATGATGATGTAATGTATGTATTTAATATGATGTACTATATGCAATGATATGATAATGTTTTATGCAAAATGGACTTAATGCATGAGATGACTTTATGATGTTATGCTAATATGTCTATGATGGGTTATCTTGTAATGCCCATGTACCTTTTGTTTATGATTATGCAGTATGTGATAATGTTAAATGGTTATGAAATGCAAATGAATTTTTATGCAGTGATTGATGTAATGCCATGCGATGCAATATAATAGATGAAATGCAATGAAATGGATGCACCTATCTATGAAGAATGCCTATGATAACATGTTTATATGATGATTGAAATGCAATGCATGTGTTTCCTATATGATATGGTGATGCAATATGGTAATGGTTTGTGGATGTAGGATTGATGAGGATGATGGGGATGATGATCAACTGTCATAGTACCTTGTTAGTGCGGTGAGCAAGAAGAGAAGTCATTTCAACAAGACACAAGATGATGCAAATGCAAATGCAAATGATGATGATGATTACTTGCCAAGGAATTGGGATTTTCAAAGGGTTGATTTCCTTATGTTTGATAACACACATGGTACGATGCATCAAGGTATAGAAAACCAGGATGGCGTGGTACCTAGTTTGGTGGACTTTGACTTGACAATTAGATAGGAGTATCCTTGTTCACACTTGACATATGGAAACCTTGCTAGGATGCACTTTAGAAGTTCAAAACACCTCGGACCAAAACACGAAATGGTAAACCTATCCATGCAATAGTAAAAAAGTTGTCCACAACCTCCTCCATACATACCTAACAAAGCAAGTATTCACCAAGGTTATATTACAAGAACATCCAACAAGCACAGCAGACAAAAGATAATAATTGTTGCCCCATTCCTATTTCTCTAAATCCTTCATTCGGATATCATCAAGAGGTCCTTAGAATTACTGAAAATAAGATAAATCAAAAAATAAAGACCAATTAAACAAACAAATTGATGCTCTTCAATACCGCTAACAAAAAGAGGATGTGTTTTTCTAAGGATAAGAACCGAAACTATTGCCAAAAGATAATGCCCATTGTAGGAAGGATTCATCCTAGGACATGTTAGTGGATGGTGGCATGTCATTTTGTTTATCCAAAGTGTTCTAAATGATGATTGATATGGGACCAATTTGGACGATGAGTTACCGATACGAAGAGATGACCAACTTGCTTATTCACTGACTTAGACCTAAGACTTGACGTTTTGATTTTTCACTTTTATCCTGCTAGACTTGTTTTTGATTGTCTTACCAAAGATTGAGGATGATGATCAATTTATTATGAGTGTTGTTATTGCGGGTGCAAGAGAGATAAGACGAATGGATTTTTTCAAATATTTGGATTTTTTTTTATGTTTTGCAATGTTTTGAGGCTGTTTTCGGTATTTTTGAGGTTTTCAAATGTTTTGATTTTTTGATTTTTTGATGTTTTAGATTTTCTGAGATTTTGAGCAAGAGACTAACCTAAAGACCTATCCTAGGGGCCTCAGGGGCTGATCAATAAATTATCCTTGCCTACGTTATACACGTAGAGACCACATAGTTTGACTGATGACATGACCGATTTATAGATGAAGATATATATAATGAAATGTCAGTTTATTATAACATACCCTATAGAACTTACCTAAATTTCTCGGGGGATGATCAAAGATCAACCTTGCCTACGTTCAAGCTCAGAGATGATGTAGTTCGACAAGACAACCCTATTTTTGGCTTTTCATGATTTTTGACATGTTTTTGGATTTTCTGATATTTTGATGTTTTTGGATTTTCTGATTTTATGATGTTTTTGGATTTTTTTGATTTTATGATGTTTTTGGATTTTTTTATGTTGAGGATTTTAAGAACATACACGAATCCAATCCAATGATGACATGCCCCCAGCGTGATGCAATAGACTACCTCGATAAAGGCAGGACAAACTGACCTTGAGGATGGGCCGAGTAGTACTAGGAGAGATCATGATACAAAAACAATACCAAGCTATGGTGCGAATGCAAGTGGGTGAGTGATGGATGAAGATCTGAATGTGATGGATGATGCAGAACAAGTTGTAAAGATCTTGGTGGATGGAAAGTGCGTATTTATGCAAGGCGCCTATTTGCTAGGTTTTCACCAAGGTGCTTGCCCAAAGTGCCACCAAAGTGGTTTTCACTAGAGGACGATTTTTTCTCTTTACTGTTTTCAATCCTTTTTCTGATTTTTTGGATTTTTTTTGCTTTTTTGCTTTTTTTTGTTGTTACCAAGATGCCTGTTTGCCAGGTTTTCACCAAAGTAACCATTTTTTTAGGACATTTTCTGATTTTTTGGATTTTTGGTTCTATACCTTGAAAGATTTAGGCATAAAACTTTTTGAGATGAGAGATATTCATGGGCTCTTGCAGAGGTTCCCCTTTGGGTGTTGATAACTGATATGCCCCTGACTTGTAACTTGTTTTGATGACAAAAGGTCCCAACCAATTAGGTTCAAACTTGCCTTTGCTGCTGGGTTTGGGACATTCTTATGATTTTCTTTTAATACCAATTCTCTAACTTGGAAGATCCTGCTTCTGATTTTCTTATTGTAGCTCCTTTTGAGTCTATTCTAATAGACTTGCAAATGATTCAAGGCATCTATACATCGCTCATCCAGTAGCTCCAACTCATTCAATCTTGACACTCGGTAGTCTTCATCAGTGATGAGGTTTTGTAGTGATATCCTGAGGGATGGGAGCTCGATCTCTATGGGGAGTATTACTTTTGATCCATAGACCAGGGAGAAGGGGGTGGCATCGGTGGGTGTGTGGATATTGGTTCGATAGGCCCAGAGGGTGGGATTGAGCTGTAGATGCCAGTCACTACCTACGTCATTAACTATTTTCTTGAGGATTTTTAGAATGGTTTTGTTTGTAGCTTCTGCTTGGCCATTGCCTTGGGGATAGTATGGGGTGGAGAAGCGATGTTGGATTTTGAATTTTTCGCATAAGTCGTGGACACCCTGATTTTTGAATGGTGTCCCATGATCTGAGATAATGGCTTGTGGAACACCATAGCGGCATATGAGATAGTTCAGGATGAACTTAGAAATCTGCTTCCCTATGATATACGTCATGGGTATGGCTTCTACCCACTTAGTAAAGTACTTTGTTGTAGTTATGATGAATTTGTGGCCATTAGATGAGGTGGGTGTGATTTTTCCAATGAGATCAAGTCCCCACTGTGAAAAGGGACATGGTGTGATGATGGGATGAAGCTCTTGAGATGGAGCATGGATGAGGTCCCCATGCTGTTGACATTGTAGACACCTTCTAGCATAGTCATGTGCTTCTCTTTCTATTGTGGGCCAATAATACCCCATCCTCAGTAGTTTCTTGGCTATGGTCATTCCACTCGAGTGTGAACCACAGATACCATTTTGTACTTCAGTTAGAGCAGTTAATTCCTCCTCAGTGTTTAAGCAGCGCAATAGGGTTCCTTCTATGCTTCTACAATATAGGGTATCACCTAGGATGACAAATATGGATGCCTTTTTTACAAAGGTTCATTTTAGGTTTGGAGGTAAGTCGGCGAGTATGAATCCTATATGAAGGTATGTGTAAATGTTATGATACCAAGGATCGCTAGGACCAACGATTTCGCACACATATTCTTATTCTAGTACCTCGAATGCAGGCACAAGAAGCTGCTCAATCAAGAATTCATATTTTGGAACATTGTGGGGAATGTCCAGCAAGGATCCAATTGTTGCCATGGTGTCTATTGCTCTGTTGTTGGTTCTAGGAATCTACTCAAATGTAATTTCGATGAAGGATTCCTTGAGAGTCTCCACCAATTTTTTGTATGGAGTGAGCTTGTCGTCCTTGGTCTGATATTCATCATTGACTTGATTTATGATCAATTGGGAGTCTCCGTATACTTTGAGAGCTATGATGTTCCACTGCGCTGCTATTCTAAGACCTATGGTTCAAGCCTCGTATTTTGCAATGTTATTGGTATAAGGAAATTCCAATTTGTATGACCTTGGTATGCAATCCCCTTGTGGGGTGATGAAGAAGACACTGGATCTTGATCCATGCTGCGTGTATGAGCCATCGAAGTATAGTTTCCAGTGGTTAGCTACGTTGAGATTAAAAATGGATTCATCTGGAAATTCTGAGACGAGAGGGTTCTCTGAATAGATTGGTACTTCTGCCAATTGATCTGCGATGACTTGGCCCTTGATTTCTTTTCGCTCCACATATTTGATGTCATATTCTGACAGTATCATAACCCATTTTTCCATTCTTCCTATGAGCATTTCCTTTGATAGTAGATACTT
Source organism: Sequoia sempervirens (assembly GCA_007258455.2). Taxonomy (NCBI): domain Eukaryota; kingdom Viridiplantae; phylum Streptophyta; class Pinopsida; order Cupressales; family Cupressaceae; genus Sequoia; species Sequoia sempervirens. Next base: position 548,660,726 of record VDFB02000003.1, on the reverse strand, counting down.
GAGAGGATCAATTTTGGCGATGAGTTTTATTTTATGTGCCAACATGTAATGTCTAAATTTTTGTGATGCAAACACTACTGCGAGGCATGCTTTCTCGATGAATGAATAGTTTAGCTCATGCCCAACCATTGTCCTGTTGATATAATAAATGGCCCTTTCTGTTCCATTTTCGTCATGCTGAGCTAAAAGAGCTCCAAGGGCTGTTGTTGTTGCTGACACGTATAGAATCAATGGTTTTCTTGGGATTGGTTGCATTAAGACTGGTGGTGTCAATAGGTATTCCTTGATCTTGTTGAATGCCTCTTCACACTTGGTATCCCATTTATATGCCACTCCCTTGTGGAGTAGGTGAGAATATGGGTTTTTTCTGTCCGCCAATTGTGCTATGAATCTTCGAATGGATTGGAGTCTGCCTTGGAGACCTCTTAGTTTCTTTAATGTTTTTGGTGCCTCCATCTCGAGGATTGCTTTTACTTTTGTTGGATCCACCTTGATACCCCTCATTGACACTATATATCCTAGGAGCTTTCCTGATTGTATGCCGAAGATGCACTTCTTTGGGTTTAGTCTTCCCTTGTACTCCTCTAGTCTGTCAAAGATGGCACTTAGGGTTGTTATGTGATCTTTTCTCTTTCTAGACTTAGCTAGAATGTCGTCAACATAATCTTCGACCGTCTTATGGATCATGTCATGGAATATCAATTTCATAGCCCTTTGATATGTTGCTCCTGTGTTCTTTAAGCCAAATGGCATCATGTTCCAACAGTATGTCCCCCATGGAAAAGTGAAAGTTTTTTTATGTTGGTCCTCTTTAGCTATCATGATCTGATTATATCCTAAGAATCCATCCATTAGTGACAACATATCATGTCTCACTGTCATGTCTACTATCATGTCGATGTTGGGAAGCGGGAAGTCATCTTTTGGACATGCCTTGTTCAAATCTCTGAAGTCTATGCAGATTTTGATATTTCTGTCAGGTTTTGAAATAGGTACCAAGTTTGATACCCATTCTGGATAGTCTATCGGTTGGATGAATCCTGCATCTAATAGCTTTTTTAGCTCCATTTTGACTAATAGGGCGATTTGAGGATGCATTTTCTGAAGCTTTTGTTTGACAGGCTTTGCTTCTGGATACACTGCTCAGTGGTGAACCATGGTCTATGGATCAAGCCCTGGCATGTCAACATAACTCCATGCGAAGTTTCTTTTTCTTTCTCTTAGGAATTCCGCTAGGAGCTCTTGCTCTTCTGATAGTAGTGATTCCACATAGAATGTGATTTGTGGGGTCTCCTCTATTCCTAGGTTGACCAGATTGCATTTTTCTGCCAAGATTGCTGATTTTTCCTGATGAATAGCTCTTAAAGGAAGATTGAATCCCCCATCCTCGAGCGCCTCAGAGAGGTTTTCACCGTTGGATGTGTCCTTTCTTTTTACTTTTTTCTAGTTAGAGAGTTCCACAGTGTGGTTTTCACTCAAGGACTTGGATATTATTCTTAATCTTTCACTTTTGCGACTGAAGGATTCAATCGTTTCCCCATAATAGGCATGTGTGTCCAACTCTATTATGAACCCTGCTTTATGGTCCCCATCTGGAATGTTATCGCGCAATCCCATGAATTCTGAGAGCGCCTCATCATTTTTGAATGTATCAAGAACTGGTGGTCCTTGTTGGTCGTAGTCGATGAGTTGGGGATATACTAGGCAAATCTCATGATTTTGATGGTTTGTTTCAAAAGATAGGGTGCTAATCATGCAAAGAGTGGTATCCTCAATTAACCTAGGTAAGTTAGTCAGGTGATCCTCGTCATCGCTACTACTACAAACATCGGTTATATCAAATGTAAAGTTATCTATGACTCTACCTGTAGACACCGGTAAGCGTAGTTCTACTAGGGTTGGCTGAGGAGGATTTTTAACCGTTCTAACTGGAGGACTTCGGCCTCGTATGGTTATACTCAGCAGGGTACATCCAAGGCCAAGATTTTTTATTGGTCGCGTCTCTGGCATGATGGGTATTATAAGCCCATTTTCATTTTTTCCCAGTCTTTGATTTCTATCGTAGCCCATTGCGATCATCATTTGTAGGCCCTTGCTTTTGTCATCCATTGGTAAATCAGCCATTGATCTTTCATCTTGATATAGCATGTGAGATGGATTTTCCTCAATAACTTCTCATCCAAGATCTCCCCATCTTGTGAAGGTGGGATAGTTTTCAGGAGACATTTAGGATGTGGAAGCCTCATTTATTTGCGGGAGTCCCCGTGATCTAGGAGATTGTGGTAACTCTCCTACCACAAAGGAATTATTAGGGAGCTTGTAGTTTCCATAGCCATTATCTTGGATAATGAGCTTGATGTTAGAGATGGTGGGAATGGCGGGACCGGCAGGTGTCTCTGTCGCAAAAGTGGATGCGAGAGTGGCAGGATCGATGTATGGTGTGGATAGACCCTCATCATTTTTTGGTACTTCGGGGATTTTGCAATACTTTTCTTCAAGATTTTTGCAATAGGAGAAGGGTTCAAGATCTCCATGGATGGTAACTTCTTGTCTGTTATGTGTAAATTTCACACATTGGTGGAAAGTTGATGCTACTGCTTTCATCGCATGGATCCATGGACATCCTAGGAGGATATTATATGGCAAGTCGAGGTCCAAGACCTGACAAGTGGTTTCCATGATGGTAGGCCCTACTTGAATAGGGAGTTTGATTGTGCCCTAAGACACTCTTTCTTGGTCATCATATGCTATTATCGTGAGACCCTTTCCTTTTTCAATGGAATCCTCTGATATTTTCAATTGCTTGATGAGACTTAGGGAACATATGTTCAAGCCCGCACCTCCATCCACCAAGACCCTTTTGATTTTTCTCTTGTGTACAATAGCTTCCAAGTGAAGTGACGGTTGTGAGATGGTTGAGTGGGGAAATCTTGGTCAGAGAATGTAAGAAGATTAGGCGGAATGATATTTCCGACCATAGCTTGGAATTGCTCCTCATCAAGATCTGCAGGGACAGTGGATGAGGCCAATGCTTCTTCAAGGATTTTCCTATGGGCAGATGAGATTTTTAGTGACTCCATGATGGAGATTTGCGCTGGCGTTCTCTTGAGCTGATCTAGGAAATTATAGCCATTAGGAATGGATCTAGATGCAGGGACTTTGTTTGGCTAGGACGATCCTGCGATGGTTACTTTTCCGCCTCTTTTGGTGACTCCACAATCTTTGACATAGGTGCCCTTGATAGTAATGACCATGCAGTTTTCATCTAGGGAGGCGACGACTGTTTCATACACATGATTTACATTTGAGTGGGTGCCTTTCCCTTTATCTTTGTTATTGTTATTCCATTTACTTCCATGATTCGACATCAGATTCGTATATATCTTAAGATCTTGGTTTCCTGTAGGTTGTTCCACGTTTATGATTCTTTTATCGATGAGATCTTGAATGATATTCTTTAATCTCATGCAACTGTTCGTGGTATGGCCTTATATTTTATGGAACTCGCAGAGTTGATTCTCGTTATACCAAGGAGGTTTCACATCCGGTTCTTGGTAATTCTCAAATGTGGGAGGCTTGATGAGTTTTTCGTCTATCAGTTTTTTCATTGTCTTCAAGTGGTTCCCCCAAAGTGGTGTATTTTCGTTTGGGATAACTCTTGTGTTAAGGTGGTCCCCTTTGATCATTGAGATTATTTATTTTTGGATTCTTGTTTGGTTGGTGTGTTGTGTGATGATTGTTTTGGTGTTGGATTTGGATTTGTGGTGCAGGTGTATTTTGGCGAGGGGCACTAATGACCACCTTGGCGTCGACGACACCGTCATTAGTAATGTTTTTGTTCCTTTCCCACGTGCGAGGTTTATCATTGTAATTGGATGGTGGTCGGTTGTTTTGTTGTTCAAGGTATGAAGTTGATCCCGCGGGTTGAGTCATAAGGGCTCTTTCAATACTAAGCACCTTGGGGATCAACTGATCATATGTGGTGATGCTCTGAACCTTGAGATGGAATTCCAAGAGGCCATCAAGGTTGGCGATGATGGTGAAAACTTGTTGTTCTTCGGGCATGGTCCACTTGCTCCGATTGGCCTTGGATTGCCATTGTTGTAAGAATGAAGCGAATGATTCACCCTTACCCTGTTTCAGAGCTGAGAGTTCTTCTAGACTAACATCCATTGCAATGTTACATGCATAGTTCTTAATAAATGCGTCTATGATTTCTTGAAATGTTCTAATGCCTGAAGGTAGATGAGAGAACCATTCCATAGCGTGGCCTATCAAACTTCTAGGAAATAGCCGCATCAGATAAGTATCACCGTATGCAACTTCCATGCAATGAACCTGGAATTACCTGATGTGATCTTCAGGGTTTCCTGTCCCTTGATATTTTTCAAACTTGGGGATCTCAAATCCCTTAGGGAATAGTTTCATTACCAGGCTCCTATCAAATGGATACATACACAAGTTGTTTGGTGTCTTTGTTGTTCGCCCTGATTGAAGGTCGAGCACTTGTTGCGAGCGCAACCTAATTTGTGTCGTTACATCATTTTGCAAATCAGGGGGTGGGATGAAAGTGTTTTGGGGTGTTTTGATTGTGGGTTGGATGGATGGGTTGTTTGATGTGTTGTTCAATGGTATTGGTATGTTTTGTCGAGCTAGGTAGGCTTCCACCTGCTATTGTATGAACAACGCTTGTTGTTGATCTTGATGTTGTTGTGCTAAGATTTTTGCTTGTTGTTGTGCTTGTTGTTGTTCCAACAACGCTTGTTGTTGTTCCAACAACGCTTGTTGTTGGGCTGCCAATTGGGCTGCTTCTTGCTGCTCTTGATATTGCTTTATTGCTTGTTGATATGCTTGCAATTGCGCTGCTTGTCTTTGTGCAAGAAGTTGTGCTTGTGCTTGTGCTTGTTGTGCTTGATATTGGGTGTTTGCCTAAGCTTGAGCTTGTGCTTGCACTACTTGTGCTTGGGCTTGTGCTTGTGTCGCTTGTTGTTGTAATAGGGTTTGTGCTTGAGAATCCTTTTGTGCTTGCAGTGCTTGTGCGACTTCTTATTGTTGTTGCAGTAAAGCTTGGGCTTGTGCGGCCTATTGCACTTGTAATGCAGCTTGTGCAGCTTGGGCGGCTTGTTGAGTAGCTAATTGTACAAATTTTTGTTTTTGCACTTGTTGGAATCCCCTTTGAAAAGCAGCTTGCAATGTCGCATTGTATTGGCTTGATGTGGTGGAAGTTGGTGGTGGTGGGGGTGGTGGTGGATTTGGAATGGTGTTTTTGGTAAGTGATGATATCGTGTTGATGTTTTGAGTGATAGATGGTGGTGTTGATGTGGTTGGTCCTTGGGAGACCATGCTTTGTGATGTTAGGGGGTGTTTGATGATGTTGCAATTGCTTGTGCATTTGTTGTCTGTTGTTGCAGCAATTTTTGAGTGTTTGATATAATGCTTTGATTGATATTTGGGATGCTGGTTTGGTTGATGGTTGGTAGGGGGGAAGCCCTAAACCAAGGAGTGGTGTGGATGATAATGGAAATGGTGGAAGAGGTGGAAATGTGAGGGGTGTGAGCTCTTGCGAGAATGTTGTGGTGTCGAATATGCCCCCTGGTCCGAACATATGTCCCTCCTCTTGTGAATTTGTGAGGAAAGAAGTTTGAGGTGTTGCGTGGAAAAATGATGATGATGGATCATGATGGAAAGTGAGAGGAACATTCTTATGTAATGGGATTTTCGAGTATGTTTTGTTCCAAGATGGTATTTGCATCCAAGTTTTGATTATTAACAAGGGGGTGTGTTTGAATAGCATTGAGAAATGCATTTCCCTTATTAACATTGGGTTGGGTTGGAGCAAACGATGTCATGATCTGCATAATGTTTTGTGTGATATTTTGGGATGGGGGTGTCGATGAGATGGGAATGGTGGATGAGATTGGAGGAGAAGATGTCTCCACTATGGTACTCATGTCAAAATCCAAAGGAAATTTGGCCCCTTGCTTTGCTAGTTCAAGCATGTATAGCGAAGGGTTAAGCCTCATCATGATATTGATGATCTTATGGTTTTCTGAATTTTGAAGCATTTATGTTATTTCGTCGTGAGACATTCCAAAGGTAAGATCTCCTTGGGCTTCCTCTTGTGGATTTTGGGATGAGGAGATAGCCAACAGATTGCTTGATTCGGCGGGATTCATTTCAACGTTTGTTTGGCTAAGATCACTTGAAGCAGGTGTTTCTTTATTGGATTCCATGCTCTTCTTGTATTGAGGTCTAGTTTGAACCATAAAACGAGGATCAATTTTTCAAGAATAGGAGAGATGAATCTCTTGGTTCCTTGGATTGATCTTTATTTTATGCCCAAAGTAAAACATTTTAGGATATCTTGAGTATCAAAAGGTGATGATATGATGATGATGTAAGGGATGGATGATGCGAATTTTTTAGTCTTTTGATAAATCTTGAAGAATATGCTAGGCTTTTGGGACTTTCGGGTATGTTTCGGATTTTGATTTTGATTTGATTTTGGATTTGGGATTTGTCCTTGATTTTGATTTTGATTGCTTTTGATTTTGAATGAATAGACCCTAAGATGTTGGATAATTATCTAAGGGATAGATTTGTTCAAAGGATGATAATTTGAATATGTGTAGGGAGAAGGATGCATCTACCCACACCTATTCAAACAAGATGATAGTTTCACTAAGCTAATGAAGAAGGATTCATCTACATATACTAAGCTAAACAATATGATTTTGATAACTTTGACTAAGCATATGCAAAAGGATACATCTACACATACCTAGCCAAAGGTGATTTTGATAAATTTTTCAAGGATTTTAGTCTCAATGATTTTGATGATTTTGATTTTTCCAAAAATCCTAGCATTTAAGGATGGTTTCAAGATTTTCCAAAAGGTGATGGTGAGATGAATTTGTTTTGATGTTTTGAAGTATGGATGAAAAGTATTTTGATTTTCTTTGATCCTAAGATGAACCTAAAAAAGACACTTTTTTTGCCTAGACCTAGGTATTAAAGAGCATGCAAATGCTTCCTAGAGACCTTTGTAACCAAAGAATGATCCACTTTGAACATGCATTTTTGGATTTTTGAACCAAGGATTTTTGTTTTGAACTTCTTGAGCATTGTGAGGCTTCAACACACATGAAAGTTCATTTTGCTTAGCTTTGCTTAATGACTTTATTTTTTCCACAAACACTTTCTTTGATTAGGTTTTCCAAACTAAAAGTCCAATGTCTTGATTTCTTCGCATCCCACAAATTATGTTATGTGGAATTTTGATGAACTCAAGGCAAGGGTTTACCTATTTTTACTTTAGTAGAGAAATCGAGATGTGATCCAATGTTTACAAACCTCTAAGGACATGAATCCCAAGGACAAGCAATAACATACGGATTGAGTCAATTGTATTTGTCTCCTAAAGGGTTTGAAATTTGGATGATGATGTTAAGTGTTTGTTTTCAAGAATTTTTTGAACAAGCAAAGCATTTTGTAACCCAAGAATAAATACAATCCTATGGGTGTGTAAGACAATATTTTTTGGATTTCCACTTGGACAAGTCCAGCTACGCTTATCTTTAGCGAATGGTTAGATGCTTGAACCCACTAGCTCCCCTCCATGGTACTCACTTATATGGGGCAGCCAATCATCAACACCCATGAAAATCCCATGGCATGTTTTCCATTTCTACTAAAAGACCGTAAAAGTGTGGGGTGGCTTCAGAATGACCGTTCTTGCACCAACAAATAGATTAAAGGATTTTGGCAATTTCTAGTACATGGGTTTTATTTATATCCCGGTTGGAAATACTCTTGGCTTTAGAGTGTTACCAGTTGAGTCGTTCCCTTGGGTGAGTACTTTTTCCCCAAGGCAGACCCTCCAGGATAAAAAAAAGTGAATAAAGAACAGTATTCGTAACTCGATCAATCTTTGTTGGCCACAAAGAGAGAGAATGTACGCAATAATGCCCCCACTCACACTTGCACAAGATGTTGTTCAATTTTAAACCCAAATCAAAGTGTGGAGGTGATTGCTTTATCTCAACCTAAAATCATGAAAAAGGCCTTTTGATTCTCAAGATCGCTATAAAGCATGGGAGAAACGCATACGTCCTTTTTCAATGAGGTTAGTTTAAGTAAGCCCTCATGAAAACAAAGTTGCACTTGTTATTTTTAAACCCACAAAGCAAAATGTGAGTTCCTTTTAAGCACCAAAAGACAAGTGAGAGATACTTTGTTCAATTTTTTTAACCAAAGAAACAAAATCTAGTAAATTGCATTCCTAATGTTCATTTTAGCCTTTGCAAGAAGAAATTGAAAGGATTCTTTTTAAACCCGAATGACATTAGTGTTATAAGAAAGAAAAGATAACAATTTCTTGAAGAAGTGTTAAACAAACACTAAAGTGTTTAAAAACACTTTGATTTTGTAAGATATCCTTATTATGCTTCTCCTTTCTTTGTTTTCAATTCCCAACCTACAAGGGAGAAAAAACCAGTTAGATTCTAGAAAATATAGAAATTAAAAAGCAAAACACAGAAGACAAATTAATCATTAATCAAAAAGCAAATGCTAAAATTTCATTTCCACTTTTTACTCCCTCCCAACGGTGCAACTTGTGACTGCGTCGCAGTTTGATTTCCAAGTGGTGCTCCTACAGTGCCACTTACCAGTCAACGTTGCTCTATGTTAGGACAAAGGCTCAACTGCGTTGCAGTTTGATTTTTTTTTGAAAATTCCTGTCAGTCAAACAGTCAAGTGACGAAGTTAAAAATTCAAAAAAATTAGGCGCAAAGACTCCAACGTCGCACTTTGAGTTTCCCGCGGTGCTATATAGCGACGTTGAAGGGTCAACGACACCAAAATAGCGACGCTGAGCTCTCAGCGTTGGAATTTTCCTATGTATGAACAAAAACACGGAAATTTGTGAGAAAAGTGATAAAGAATGATATCCAACCCTCCTAGCGCCAAATGTGTGAACCCCAATCCTAGTACCTGCAAAACAAAGAGAATAAACACATTAAGTTAGATATTGCAAGCATGAACAAGGATTCCCCATGAAATCCATTTGCAAGCTTCAAATTAGGAAATAAAACAAGGAAGAACACAATAAAACAAGAAAAAATATAGATTCAATCCTAATTAGAAAAGCAAACACATGATCCCATGGGGGAATTGGTGCCAATTTGATGTGAAAATTGGCCCTTTCCCAATTCCTAAGATGCAATCTCGATATGTTGATGATGAGTGATCCACCTTGATGGTGAAGAATGAGAGCTCCAAGCCAAAATCTACAAAAACCTAGCTAAGAGATCAATGGTGATGGATGAAAATGGCTAAATATTTTAGCATAATAACTTTGCATAATTTGTGGATGATCAAATGAGGATATGAGCACTTTATTTATAGAATGCCAAGATGGATGAATGTCCAAATTTGAGCAATGTGGGACTAACATTCATCCAATGGCATATGCCACTTGTCAATTTATGAATGGATGGAGGATGTGCAAGATTTGGGGATTGTGCCAATAAATGCATATTTTTGAATTTCAAATTTGTTGAAATGACTTGCAAGAGGGAAGGGAAATTGCAATAAATTCCACTTGGCTCAAGACAAAGGACATGTAAGATGAAGTTATTGCCTTGTTGGATGTACATGTTGACTTGGAATTTTTGAATTCAAATTTGGAGAATATTCCAAAAGATGCCTTGTGAGGAAAATAGAGATTTAATAAATGAATTAAATCTATTTTCATGTGCAACTTGAAAATCTAGAGGATGGGACATGATTCAGAATTAAATTAATCAAGGGTTAATTAATTTAATAGGAGATTAGATGATGTGACCTATTTGACTCAAATTGATGGATTTATTTAAATCAAATAAGAGAGGAATATGATAAGAGATTAATTAAATAAGGATTTTGATTTATTTAATTAAAAGAGATGGTGTTAGATTAAATCAAATAAGGTTTCAATTTATTTAATTTAATGGATAGACTTTAGAGATTTAATCAAATAAAATTAGCTATTTAATTAAATAAGGATAATTAGATCAAATGGATTGATTTAATTACCACAAGAAATTGACTCAATTAGATAAAATGATTTATTTAATTAAGAGAGATAAATTGATGAATTTAATCAGATAAGGAGATTTGATTAAATGATTCGACCGAGGGATGATTTGGGAAGAAACGATGTTAGTAGTCGGGATCAAGTGCACAATGTCAATCGGTATATTTTACGTGTCTACAAGAAGATGGAAAGTAGATATAACTACATCCCAATGCTCCATTAGTGCCATGAGCGTAGCATCATGGTACCTTATTGTGGTTATGGTGTACACCTAATAAATACCAATGACACATAGATCTCATTTCTTTGGAATAGAGAGCTATGTAACCCAATCATAAAGTAATGAGATCAAGTGACCTCCTAGATGTTTAGAGGGCCCTTTCAGCAAAAGATTAATTTATCATTAGTTTTTCATTCAATGATAAGTCAAAATCAAGTATCAAAATACATATCTTAGAGATTTATGCCTAGTTAGGGCTACCCTTGTAGGTCTAGGGAACCCATGCTAGTCAGGGGAACCCTCAAAGGTCTAGGGTGTCCATGTTGGTCAAGGGAACCCCATTTTTTAAAAAAAATCATTAAAAATTAATAAAATAAGGATCTTAAACCTATGGAAAGTGAAGACATAACTTACCTCTCATGTTGGTGTGCCTCATGCAATGCACTCCCTTAAGGCCTTGAGCCTCAATATGTGATATGATCGTTGTTGCAACATTTCTACTCCTAGGGTTGATAGTCTTGCCTCTCAAAGCTCTCAAACACCCAAATTAAGTTTTGTTGAGTGTGAAAGAGCCATTCTAGGGTGCACCGTGTCCTAGACTAGCTATTTTTCCCAACAAACTTAATTTCCCATTTCTTTGGTCTCTAAATTTAGATATGTAATTCCAAATTTAGGCCTTAGTGGTAATTTAATCGAAAAAAATTAAATTTAAATGAGTCAATCTACACTTTAATTTATTCTAAGTTCCACTATATAAACACGAATTATGATTTCAAAATGAAGGAATCAATTATAAGTGCAACAAGACTCTACCAAAATACATTCATTATTATAGGTTTTTAAGAAGAAATTCAATTTTATTTAAGTTGCCACAATGATTGGAGTTTGACAGCGGTGGAAGGACATGACAAAATCTAGGTTTTAGAGGTTTATTTGGCTCACTTCAAGCACCTATTGATTTTTTTTAGATTGTTCTCATCTTAATACTTCAATCTACTTGCTGCCCTATGCAAGGTATTGTTGCATTTTATATTTTCTTAAGGCTATTTGAATTTTTCTTGGGTTGATATCATTTATGTCATTTAGAAATCCTTCTCTAACACATTTCAGTAATTTTTTTTTTAATTTTAGCTCATAACAACCTTAGATGCACTTAAGGTTGAGAGCACAAACAACATATCATTCCAATCATCTATTCATGGAGGTATAAATACCAAAATGGGGATTTAACTTAAGAAAAGACATATTAGCCACCCCATTGCCCCTCTATGTTATGATTTTTGTAGGTTCAAATCCAAAGACAAATATTTCAGAGCAGGATTGTGGAAGGAAAACACAGAGTTATAGGCCTGGCAACTCAAATACAAAAAGGAGCTCAATCTAGGGCACATCATGCCCTAGACCAGCCATTTTAGCCCTAAATTTTAGTCACGGGTGCATGGTACTCTACCCTTCTCAGATCTTCTTTCTGTTTCATAAAAATTTATTTTGTCAATGTGAAAAAATTGCATTTTTAGTCTTAATTACATAGTCAAATTAATTCAATAAATCAACATTAAAATTAATCAATTTCCCAATCGATTACAAAACCAAATCCAAGGTTGATTAGCTCTTCTTTTAGGTTGTTAGCCAATCCCCCACCCTTGTTTATTTGATTTCTAATTTTATTTGGAAGAGGATTGATCTTAGTGATATACACACTAGACTTAGGATACCTTTATCAACTAAATATATGCACAGGGAGAGGGAAGTCCAATGGGCCAACAAATATAAAGGAAAGGTGAGACAAAGGGAGGGGTTTCAAACTTGGTACTTCAGGATATAAAAGTCCAATAGTCTAGTTCAAAGGACTTAGGAATATTTTAGGTGAAGGACCAGGATTAGGGGATGAGGGGAAACGTATGACAATAAGGGAAGCCCAAAAAGTCTACAACTTTGAAAAAAATAGAAAACACTAAGGAAAACTATTGGATGTTGTGGATGTATTGATGATATGTGGTTGACATTGATGTCAACACTATTAGCATAAATGTATTTGAAGCTATATATGTCAAGAATATTGAGAAAATTGTAATAAATGAGTTCTAGGTTGTCAGTGGTGAAGTGAAGTTCAATATAGTGGTTATTTTTGTACGTTGTTGATCATAGGTTGTGGACTAAAGGGATTTTTGCTCAGTGTATCTAGTTTATCGATGTCAAGTTTCAGAGATCCGCATGAAGATTTGATTGAGTTATGAAGACTTTCATTCAGACATTTTTTTTGTTTCTTCAATTGGTGTTCCTAATTGAAGATGATGCTATTTTAGTTAGTTTAGTTGTTGAGGATGCTTCTCTTGTGATTTGTGATGCTTGTGGATGTTTCTAGATTGTGCTCTATCTTTTTTGCATATCTACAATGATCGTTATGATCGTGGTTGGCAATTTTCTCTTGAATGTTCATGTTTTTCTTGTTCTTGGCCGACATAGTGTTTGTAGCGTGTTGTGGATCTTAGAGGAGAAATTAATTAAAGTATCTTCATGCTAGAGATGTTGATTTGGGTCCTCACTAAGTTGTGACCAACCTTTCTTGATTCACATTGATAATCTTTAATGTTTTTGGCTGACAATTTATATTCATTTTATTATCTCTTTATGGCTGACTTGTAGCAATGAAATTTCATGTTGCGGTTGTATAAGAGCGATTGTTTATTCAAATTTAAGTGGGAAAAAGGTGTGCTTCTGTGTGTGTGCACGAATAATGTTCTAAATCATTCGAAGGTAGGGTAGAGTGTGAATAATTGTGAAGAAGTGTGAAGAAGTGTTCACATACTTAATTGGAACTGTAATTAGGCATTAGCAGATGTTATTTTCTCAGTTCAAAATATGGATGGCTTTAATTTGAATCTCTTTGTAAGATAGTGTGTCTTCCTTTGTAATTGAGCAATGATCTCTAAGAAGTGTTCCTAAATGCATGTGCATTCCCCATATTTCATTTTCATTATACTTTTAATAGGGTATAATCTTGTGGACTGACCTCCACCGTGGTTTTCCCCCTAACAGGGTTTCCACGTAAAAAAATATTGGTGTTATGTGTGTATCTGATATGTTGATGATTTATGTTTTCATGGTTAATAATTAGATCAGAGAATAAGGTTAATAAGTTGAATAAGTTTTGAATTTATGTGACAACAGATTCACCCCCTCTCTCAGTTGTATGCCCTTGTATTGCCAACAATTGGTATCAAAGCAGGTTCCTTGGAAGAAGTTTAACAACTTAAAGTGATCCGGATGGAAAGTTACAAGAAGGATAGTCTGATATTTGATGGAACAAATTATTCTTTGTGGAAGACTCAAATGGAGTGCCATTTGAGATGCATTGGTGAACCCTACTAGAGCATTACAAGTAATATGTATATTATTCCACAAAATGGTCCTACTACTTCTGCTAAGATCAGATATGTTGAGTATAATATCTGGGCTAAGGAAGCTTTGTTGAGTGCTTTGACTTATTCTAAGATGACAAATGTTATGGATCTAAAGACTACTTATGAGATTTGGAAAAATTTGGAAACCTTGTATGAAGGTGATGATAATGTGAAGATTGCTAAGTTATAGAGTTTGAAAGGGAAATATGAAAGGTTGAGAATGGGTGATGATGACAACATTAATACTTTCATGCAAAGAGTGAATGAACTTGTGTGTAGTATTAGATGTGTTGGTGGAAAGATAGATGAATCTAAGATTGTTGCTAAAGTGCTTAGATCCCTTCCTGATTCTTACAAAGTCAAAGCTAGTGTTATTCAAGAGCTTTGGACTATAACAAACATAACTATAGACACATTGGTTGGTAAGTTGTCTGCTTTTGAGTTAAGTGGATTTGGTGATTACCTTCCTAAGGTTGAATATGCATTTAAGGCTACTACTTCTGGAAGAGATAGACAAAGATATGATCTGGGTGAGAGTTCATCTAGAAAGACATTCAAGTATGAGGATGAAATCAAATAGATTGAAGAAGAAAGAGAGCTAGAAGAGCTAGAAGTACTTATTGTCAAAATAGTACCGAGACGAAAAGGTAAGTATGAAGGAAAATTACCTCTTAAATTTTTTTCATGCAATAAGATAGGTCATTTTGCATCAAGGTTTCCGAAAAGAGCTGCTAAACCAAGACATAACAAGCCTAGATTTCATAAGTGTTACTATGTTGCTGATGAAGGCGTGATAGATGATGAATCTGATAAAGGAAATAGAAGTGATGATGAATGGGTATTTATTGCTATCAAGGAAAATAATCTTGTATCTACTAAATTTGCTAGTATTACAAATGTGGAGAAAGCCCTGGTTGCTCGAGTTGAAGAAAAAGATGAATGGGTAATTGACAATGGATGTTCACATCATATGACAAAAGACAAAAGTAAGTTTGTAAGCTTGGAAAAGTATGATGGTGGCGTTGTGAGATTTGGTGATAATATAGCTGGTGTGATCCATGGAAAATTTCAAGATCTTTAAATCTATGGTTGAGATAGAGACAAGTTTGAATATTAAATTCCTGAGATCAAATAGAGGTGGTGAATTCACTTCCATTGAATTTAATACTTTTTGTGAAGAACATGGAATAAAGAGACAGTTATCTGCACCACAGACCCCTCAGCAAAATGAAGTTGTGGAAAGGAAGAGTAGAACAATTGAAGATGTTACTAGAACTATGATGCTGGAAGGAAGTGTTCCTCATATCTATTGGAGAGAAGTCGTGAGTACTATTGTGTACACTCAACCAGGTACAAATCAAAGGTGATACTAGTAAGACCCCTTTTGAGCTATGGACTGGTCAAAATCCTATTGTTAAATACTTCAAGGTATTTGGAAGCAGATATTATATTAAGAGAGATGAAGACATAGGAAATTTTGATGCTAGGAGTGATGAAGGTAACTAAAAGTAAAAGGCCTACCAATGTTACAATAAAATATTGAAGAAATGGTTGAAAGTGCAAATGTTAAGGTTGATGAAGAATTTGGTACACTATCTAGAACCTGTGAATATGACAATACAAACAAAGGAAAGAAAGTTCAAACTATAAATCAAGTGCAAATCAATCAGGTAAATCAAGAAAATTAAGAAGGAGAAACTGGTGAAAATGCAGAAGAAAGATCAGAAGAGCCTGAAGTTGAAGAAAATCCTAAGAAGACTCCAAGGTATATAAGATTGAATCATTCAGAAGATCATATAATAGGTGATAAGAACAAAGGTGTCTAGACTAGGAGAAAGATTGTAGAAGAGTATTGCTTGATTTCAAAGATTGAGCCTACTAGTGTGAATGAAGCATGTAAAGATGAGCATTGGATTGAAGTAATGAAAGAAGAGTTAAAATAGATTGAAAAGAATGATACATGGATTCTTGTTCCCAGATCTAAGGATAAGAATGTCATTGGAACCAAATGGGTCTTTAGAAACAAACTGAATGAGCAAGGTGAAGTGGTTAGAAACAAAGAAAGACTGGTATGTAAAGGATATTCACAAATGGAAGGAATTGATTTTAAAGAGACCTTTGCCCCTATTGCTAGAATTGAAGCTATAAGATTATTTATTTCTTATGCTACTCACAAGAACTACAAATTTTATCAGATGGATGTAAAATCAGCTTTTCTAAATGGTGAATTGTAAGAAGTGTAAGTTGAGCAACCTGATGGATTCCAATTGACTGATAAAGGAGATATGGTGTGTCGGTTGAAGAAAGCATTGTATGGACTCAAGCAAGCCCCTAGAGCATGGTATGCAAGATTGAACAAGTATTTGATGAAGCTTGTATTTAACAAAGGTACTGCTGATAGTAATCTGTATTTCAAGAATGATGATAAATATTTGATTGTTGAAGTCTTTGTTGATGATACTATTTTTGGAGGAGATGATGCTTTGTGCATGAAGTTTGCTAATGAGATACAAAATGGATTTGAGATGTCTATGATTGGTGAGATGAAATTATTTTTGGGATTGCAAATTACTCAGTTAGATAAAGGGATTTTTATATCTTAGTCCAATTATGTAAAGGAATTGTTGAAGAATTTCAATATAGAAGATTCAAAGCTAGTTGTTACACCCATGGTGACTGGATGCAAGTTGACAACAAAAGATGATTCTTCAAAAGAAAATCAGACAAGATACAAATCAATGATTGGTGGATTGTTGTACTTAACTCAAACTAAGCCTGATATCATGAATGTTGTATGTATTATTGCAAGATTTCAAGCTAATCCGAAAGAATCTCATGTGACTGTTGTGAAGAGAATTTTTAGATACTTCAAGGGAACTATTGATCTTGGATATGGTATCCTAAAGATGATGATCTTACTTTGAGTGCCTTTATTGATGCTGACTAGGTAGGAGATGTGAGTGGTGGAGCATTTTTATTGGGTAAGAAGCTAATTTAATGGTTAAGCAAGAAGTAGAATGCCATTTCCTTATCTATTGTAGAGGTCGAATACATTGTTGTTGCTAATAATTTTACTCAAGTGCTATGGATGAAACATATGTTGAAGGATATTAGAATTATATATGATGAGCCTATTGCTATATTATGTGATAACTCAAGTGCTATTAACATTTCCAAGAATCTAGTGTTGCATTAAAAAACAAAGCATATATCTATCAAGTTTCACTTTTTGAGGGAGAAGGTAAGTGAAAAGGAAGTCAAATTGGAGTATGTGACTACTAAGGAGTAGATTGCAGACATCTTTACCAAGTCGTTGTCTAAGGTTACTTGAGTATCTTAGAGGGAAGTTAGGGGTGATTACCCCTCCTAATCAGAACTAAGGATGCATTGCATTAGTCTATGCATTTCACAGTCATATCTTATCTCAGATTTATGTTGTGGTGGCTGCTACTCAGGGGGAGTAGTCAGATGTTCAAAAATTTAGATGTGGTTCAGAGCTTAGAGAACTTTGTCATTGATGTCAAAGGGGGAGAAGAGTCATGTGAAAAAATGGTGATTATCTAAGGAGAAGAGCCTTATGGGGAGAAAGATTAGGTGAAAGTGTTGAGGAGAAGATGAGTCAAAACCTAAGCAAGAGTTAGTTGCATTGATGGTGTTTTTCACATCATGTGTTGCCATCAATTCCAAAGGGGGAGATTGTTGGATGTTGTGGTTGTATTGATGATATGTGGTTGTCATTGATGTCAAAAATATTAGCATAAATGTATTTGAAGTTGTATATGTCGAGGATATTGAGAAAATTGTAATAAATGAGTTTCAGGTTGTCAGTGGTCAAGTGAAGTTCAGTATGGTGTGTATTTTTGTATGTTGTTGATCAGAGGCTGTGGACTAAAGGGTTTTTTGTTGAGTGTATCTAGTTTATCCACGTCAAGTTTCAGAGATCCACATGAAGATTTGATTGAGTTATGAAAACTTTCATTTAAACAATTTTTTTGTTTCTTTAGTTGGTGTTCCTAATTGAAGATGATGCTATTTCAGTTAATTCAGTTGTTTTGGATGCTTCTCTTGTGATTTGTGATGATTGTGGATGTTTCTAGATTGTGCTCTGTCTTTGTTGCATGTCCACATTGATTGTTGTGATCATGGTTGGTGATTTTCTCTTGTGTGTTCATGTTTTTCTTGTTCTTGGCCGACATAGTGTTTGTAGCATGTTGTGGATATTCGAGGAGAAATTAATTAAAGTGTCTTCATGTTGGAGATGTTGATTTGGGTCCTCACTAAGTTGTGACCAACCTTGGTTGATTTGCATTGATAATCTTTAATGTTTTGGGCTAACAGTTTATATTCATTTTATTATTTCTTTATGGCCAACTTGTAGCGATGAAATTTCATGTTGCGTATATATAAGAGCAATTATTTATTCGAATTTAAGTGGAAAAAAGGTGTGCTTCTATTTGTGTGCACGAATAATATTCTAAATCATTCAAAGGCAGAGCAGAGTGTGAAGAATTGTGAAGTGTGAAGAAGAGTGAAGAAGAGTGAAGAAGTGTTCATGTGCTTAATTGGAACTATAATCAAGCATTAGCAAATGTTTTTTTTCTCAATTCAAAATATGGATGGCTTTAATCCGAATCTCTTTATAAGACAGTGTTTCTTCCTTTGTAATTGAGCAGTGAGCTTTGTGCCTGAATGCATGTGCATTCCCCATATTTCAGTTTCATTATACTTTTAACAAGGTATAATCTTGTGGATTGAGCTCCATTGTAGTTTTTCCCCTAATAGGGTTTCCACATAAAAATATCTTGGTGTTATGTGTGTTTCTGATGTGTTGACGATTTATGTTTTCATGGTTAATAATTAGATCAGAGAATAAGTTTAATAAGTTGAATAAGTTTTGAATTTCTATGACAACTGATTCACCCCCCCTATTAGTTGTCTACCCTTGTATTGCGAACAAAAACACCCAAAATGACTTAAAATTAATACTTTTTTATTGACTTTTTCTTCTCTTGGAACTTAGGGGACACACTTAGGATGCCTCAAATTGGTTATCAATAATGGGTCAAGTAGGGTTAAAAGCACGTGGGATAAAAAAAAGAGAAAAGTGATGAAAAGAAATGGGGAGCCAACATAACCAACATTCTTATGTTGAGTTTTTAGGTAGTGATAGGTACTAAAAAACTCATATCCATGACCATATGGATCATTATCACATGCATTCATTGTGCTCCGTGCACTATGCCATCCTATGACTACCACATCAAAAGAACCCATTATATAAATTCTAAATAGATGATTTTTTTTAACGTACTTATTCTTATTGTTACTATTTTCTAGATATATGGTGAGTACCTATTTTGTAATTCATTATTACTTGTGAGACATAAACTATTCATTGAATATTTTTTATTTATTTTATAGGTTACTATGGGGAGAATGCATACTAAAGAGGACACTTGCATGATGACTCCTTGTAGTGTTCATTACTTTATATGGACAACTTTCATATCCTTTGATGTATATATTTACTTTGCATGCACGTTTTTGAGTGCTACATACTTTGAGATGCACCATAATTTTAGAATTTATATGAACCTCAAAGTGGGGGAAAAATTAATAGTGAATTTGTATACCCATGTCATTTCTTGTTTAGTTCTATGTCCATTTTGAGGATGTCTTGGAATATGTATATATTGACAAACAACATATTTTTTTACAAAGTTGGGTTCATCCCCTTAGTCTTATATCTATCCCCATACATACACAATTACATATTCTTAGCATCTACCTTATCCCTACACACACATTCATATATACTCGTCCTATGCATGCATTTATCATCCTTATCCATACATTTGCCACATTATAGTTATTCTCCATCTCGATTTTACCATTCCATCACCCAAATTCATTTTTATAATCATGGGGTTAGCCTTATAGTCATGGATTTGAACTCATCCCTTCCAAAATTCAAATTTAAAATTTGGTTGATTCACAACATTCATTTTCTTTCCTTGATTTGGCTAAGTATGTTTTTGGTGCAATTTGTCATTATGTGCTAGCATTTAAAGGTATTCAATACATTTATTTTACACATCAAAGAACCATCAACCAATCATTCAAAATCTTGTCATTATAGAGAATTAAAGGAACAATCAACAACAACAAATTTCAATTTGGTGCTAAAATTAGTAAATAATCTTCATACATAATTCTAGGTAACTTTCCTATTATCTTCAATCTCATCTACACATTTTTGGACTAACCTAGGAGAGCCTATCTCCATTCATAATCAAAGAATAACCCTTACAAGATATTTTTAAATACCACTAGCCCTTTATATCAACAATAGGGCTAGAGTCAAAAGACAACTATCAACTAAACAAAGGAACAAACCATAAAATAGGATAAGGTCTAGTGTAAAACGACAAGCCATATTGACCCAAATAGTCAAACTAGACCCCAAACAAAGTGGAGGTCTAGCACAGAATCCAATTCATTCACTTCATGAAGATATTGCACTTTCAATGTAACAACGTAAAATATTCCAAAATCTCTTCCAAAGACAACAATTTCTTAATCATCGTACTTCATAATCTCCTCCAAAACAATCATTCTTCAATCATAAAACTAAATACTTATATACTACCACACTTACTTTCCCAATTTAACTATCATTCCCATCATCATTTATTAACCTAAAATAATGTATACTTGATTCCATTTAAATTAATACTTAAAAGGGTATATATCCTTTCACAAAAGTTGTAGATATCTATAAAAAAACATGGAAAGTAGAGTTGCGTATCCATGAGTATGAGTGTAAGTGTCTTTAGGTATCTAAATTAAAGGTGTGCTTGTGCAGGCATGCGTATCACATTCCCATTTTTAGCATCATTTCTATCTTGTCAAATAATGTTTGCGCACAAATAAAGAAAGAATTTCTTTTTAGAAACGTGTGGAAGGCATATTCACTTATTTGTCTTCAATTGTCTCAAATCTTAACTTTTTCCCTTTTATTTTTAATATAGAAAGTTAGGTACGTTGTAGAATATAGAAAGTTGGCCATTCCCACAATAATTAATAATTAATATTAATAGTGAAGGCCTGCCTACTTAGGTGAGCAACTTCATAACCCACTCCAAACATGTATGTCCTTCACCTAGAGGTCAAGTTTAGGACAAACACATTTTATTTGGAATTAGTATATATATATATATAATACTATTTGTGTAGTTATAAGTTATAGGAAGGTATTGTTAAATTTGATGATTATATTATCATATTTATAAAAAAAAATTATAATCAAAATTTTAAGAAGATTTATCCTAATCACCTTTGGCTCTCTATCTTGATGATGGATCACAGAGTGTGATCCGAAACATTGATGAAAAAACTTGCACACAATCAAATCCAAAAGCAACATAATCACACAGATGAATTGTGGAAATCTCATGTCTTTAAAAGATTTATCATGTCAAAGAAGAGATTTAGAGTAAATTTTAGAATTATATGTAATTTATTTTATATTATGTTTTTAAAATAAAACATAGTTCAATATTTAAATCATTATTATAAATGAATAATTGTTACAAAACATTCTCTCATAGGCAAAGATGACATCAAATTTAAGTATTGTAATGAGTGGTTGTTAGGGTTATTTGTTTATTACCTTATTTTATAAGTTGATTGCTTAAATTAAATGTTTACTCACCTAATTAAAGATGTTATCACATAGATTTTTTTTTGGTAGTTATTGAAAATTATAAAAGAAAATTTTCACTCTAATTTTATAATAAATTGTATGTTTTTGGTATAAATCTGTATTTGCAATGGTGAAATTTAGATACCCATGTCAATTTCCGTTTAGCCTTGTGTCTATTTTAAGAGAATAAATTAATACATTTGCATATTACAAATGGCATACTCTTGTGCATAGATGGACTCCTCTCATATCATTGTTCATCGCTTACAACTCCCTACATATTTTATCTCCCACCTTATCATATACACACAAATTATGATATGTTCACCTTAAGCATGCATGTATTATTACTATCAATGCTTCCATCCCATTTTACTCAAAATCCACTATAATATTAACATTTTTTTTATGTCTCAAGTCATTCCACGAACATAAGATCAATCATGGATCCATGGATTTGACCTCAAAAATTGTAAAATTCAAGTTTGAGTTTTGGCCAACTCTCATCTAGAGCCAATGAAACAAATTTGCATGATTTATTGTCATGCAATCATATTTAAAGGAATTTAGTGGCATTTATTCCTCATCATCCTATCTCATTCAAGCTTATCTAATCAACCATTTATAAAAGGTATGCTAGGAACAGCTACATCATAGAACTAAAAGAGCCCATATCTATATTCCTATCTTAGGAGCATTTGCTTTGTTGAAGCTTTTTTATCATTGGCATGGATATAATGTTGGTCCTTTTGGGAGGTTGGCCCTAGAGAGCTTGTCCTCTAGAGATCCAACAACCCTCTAAAGCTATTTTTAAATACCATTAGTCTAGATAGCAAAAGAAGAAACAATGAATTAGTGAAATGGGAATCGTGACTATGCACTATACCAAATTCTTTGTATGAGTATCTAGAGGTCAAATCTGCATCCACAAAAGTGAACCAAACCAATATATTCGACCCTTCACATAGTTGATTGACTATTCAAATCTTAAGGTAAGTTGTAAAATAAGACCTTATATTTACAATCTAAGACACCTATAATTAAATGCCACATCAAGATTATTCCTCTCCCTCAAACATATAGCTAAGTATTTTTATTTATTACATTTACTTCCCATATTCAATTATTCTAATATTTTAATTATAAATTCCCTCAACTCTCAATTATTTAATTTAAGTTAATTTATGCTTGTGGATGTATTTTATTTAATTAGCCTTGATTTAAAGTAGGGGAAGTTTATTTTCCTTCATTTTTGGCGAGCCTATTTTCTCTTGCATAACCTAGTTTCCCTCTAAGGTATTTCATAAAATTAGGGTTTTTAGATTTGATATAATTTTAATTTCATCATTTATTTTTATATTTGATAGAGTTTTATTTATATTTTGAATTTTCTTATTCATTCCAATTAGGGATTGGGTATAGATAATGATTTATCTCTCTTTTACCATCTCACCATAGGATATTCCTTCATCAGGGCATGCTTTAGATCATGCTCCTTGGCTTATTTTTAAATTTTGACATGTTCTCGTCCTTCATATTACATGGCACATCAATCCATGATATACTAATAAATTTCTATGTCATGGAGTTGCATGTATTTTCCATAGAGGTGTTATTTTACCATGTCTTATCTTTCCCCTATTTCATCGATTTGGTTAGTGGATATTCTCTTATATTAGAGATGATTATATTATATCTTCACACACTTTATGTTGATCCTTCACCTTGTAAAAATGATGAGAATACACTAAGGATATATCAAACTCGCCTATACATGACAATAGTATTATTTACATGATGGCACATCTCTTTCATGTCATTTAGCCATAGTCTTATATGTGCTTTGAATGCATCACCTTCTTATATACATGATGATTACATGGGAGCAAAAACTAGTGGAGACCATAACTTTTGATGCCTGAAGCCTTTTGGTCCATTTTTTCTTTAAATAAATATTATATCGAGTCTCCATGTTACCATTACATCTCTAGCCACTTATAACTCATTTTAACAATTTTAAGGCCAAATTCAATCATTTAAGGCCCAAAAATTATATTTTAGTATTCTTATAGTTTTTTAAATAGACTTAATAATTTAATGTCTAAGTGTGATCTTGGATTAAATATCACTCTCAAGATTCACTTATTTGTGTATGGGATATGAGATAATATTTAGGTCCATCTGTGCTTAAATAAAAAATTACTAAAATAGTTATTTTTCTAAATTAAGATTTTTAAGAGTTGCATTAAGTTTGCACTCAAATCAGCACATGATCACATTCGCATTATTCCAACTCTACACACACACTACCAAAAAATCACCTTGCATTTATACCATACGTGACCTAAATAATCTTAATTAGGTCAACCTTAATGAAATGTATACACCTCAAATGTGCAACACCAAATAGGTCAGCACCAAACACCTCTGCAGTGGAAATAAGTGAAGAAAGACCATGTCAAGGGTTAACGAGGACCCAAATCTACATCACCATGCTACTCAATACATCCATAATCCATGAGGTACCTCCGCAAATAGTGCTAGCATGCCAGGTTGGCCAAACCTACATTAACACTAACAAGTGACTGCATACACTTTTCTCCAAGCCCGAAAACAACATGCAGACCACAAAGCAACACTTCACAGCATCCACACAACATACCAAAATATTCCAACATCAACATACTACACTACAACACTGTCCCAACCACCTAAAACAAAGTATACTTTCATCCTACGCATTAGGAGGCACTACCACTGAACTCCAACATAAAAACTAAACTTGTAGAGCAAATCAACACCAGAAACTCCAAGGGAAGATAAATATAGGCAATATAAGCATGTTCCAAAATTCACAAGACAATAAATCTCACTACGAAGAAATGTAGAGAAATCTCATTTCTCCTAGACAACCTTCTTCATAAGCAACCACTCTATCAAACACAACTTCTATTGCCACACGATCCATAACCTAAAACTCTAGATATAGAACCTCTAAACACTTTTGATCATCATATCCAAACCACACAAGCATATCTTCAACCATGAAGAAATGTAGAGCACAACACTAAACACACCTCTGTCACACTGCACACTCTTTTATTCAAATTTTCTCAAAAGCACTTGGAAACCAAGTGAACTAGCTACATCAACAACACTAACACAACATATCTACAACATCTACAACACCACCAATCTCCTCATCTACAATACCAACAATCTCCATACTATTGGCATCAGTGACAACACCTGCAACATACTTGCAACAATTTTAAAAAGATTGCATTTGAGAGGAAAATAGATGGAGGTGAAAGGTCAAAATCAAGCATATAGATAATTTTCTTGATAAATGATTGTAACAAGAAGTAGGAGAAAACAACTATATAGGAAAATATTGGCTTAAATTTTAACAATTAATGGGACACTAGTGCAACATAGACATATGCATGTTGTGTTAATGTCCTAGAGAGAACACTTAAAATTTGGATAGTAGTTCTAGATTAGGAAGAAATATCAAAATGTGATGAAAAATAAGCATTATAATGATGGAGTGGGCTAGGGCCACAAGCTTAGTACACCCTAAAACATGATAGAAGAGAAGACCTCAAACAAGTACAAAACATAGTGTGAAAATTGTGAAGTATACACTTTTTGCCATTACAACCTATTGATGATGTTTTCTGCACAACAACAACTCGACAAAATATGAAATCCTATCTCTCTTGAAGAGCGTCTCTATCACAAGCCTGAGATAACCCCAAAGGTCTCTAATGTGGTCTTGACAATGCATAAACAACTCAGTGATAAATGTGAAAATGTTGGTAATCACAAGGGGCCTTACAAATGAACAATGTTGGAAGCGTACTTTCATCAGATGCAACAATATGGTGATGCTTTTAGTCCTAAAACTAACCCAGATTCAAAATAAACAGCAAAAGAGATAAGGGTTTTAGAGAGATTCAACTCTAAACTAACTCCTAAGATCAATCACAACAATGATGAATGTTGCAAATGGACAGATCCCCAATGAAACCAATCTCTGTTTGATCAAGGACAAGCCTACAACTCCACAAAAATGGTGCAATCTTCTAAGGAAACTGAAGATTTTTAGACTTTGAATATTCATTCACATACCCAATAACTGGCACAATGTAAACAAGCATCCACAGTTGAACTTAGCACAAAATAAGGCCCAGACTAACTTTACACAACAAATTACAATCAACAAATTGCTAAAAGTATGGACTGGAGATCGATCAACATCATTGACATTTTACCATTATTGCAAAAGAACTGAAATCTAACATCTAACATTGAGAATTGAGAACAAGAAACCATAAACTGTCAAAGTGTAACACAAAGCTTGCCAAATCAACAATCCAATTGCATTAACTTCTCCAGCATTACATAACAATTTCTAGTCTCTTTCCTCTCCTACAACTACTATCTTGCATAATCTAACTCCTAACTTAGCCAATTCTGGCTTCTAATTAGCTCTTCTAACCTAGTCTCCCCCCTTACAAATGAGAAGGCACTAGCCTTTTATAGAAAATTACATTTTGAATCAAAGGCCAGGATTAAATCAATCCAATGGCACAAATTACACCTCTAGAAGCATCCACAGTTACATTTAATTTGGGAGCTCATGGTACATCATCATCCAATTGCATAAAAGAAGTTACATCATGGAACAATGAGAAAACAATATTATGCCACCTGTCATTAATGAAAATTCTGATTGGATGATGAAATCAGCTTCACATGTCTTCTAGAAATTCCTTCCAGCTGTAGACAGTTTGCACGGATTCTTATGCAAGTTCCACTTTTAAAATTTCAATTGAACTCTTCCATATTTCCCTTTTGGCACGAATCCATATGCAAGTTCCCCTTTTAATATTTATTTAATCCTAAAAAAAAGATATCATCATTAGTAGCTCACATGTTAAAAAAAAATCCAATCCAAATTAAACTTGAATAAAATTTTGGCATTTTAAAAAAACTTACATTTTTTAATGGGAACTTTCCATTTTCATAATTTTTTCCATTTTTGAAAATTTTATTTTCAAAATTTCTATCCATCTCAAGAATTTAATTTTAGAAACATTTTAAAATTTCAAGGAAAAGTTTCCATTTCGAAAAAATCATTTTTGAAAAAAAATTCCATTTTGGAAAAAAATGATTTTTTTACTTTTGGAAATTTTCGGGTTTTAAGAATTTCGAGATTTTGAGGGGTCTCGGATTTTGAGGGGGTCAAGGAATTTTCGGGAAAATCCTGAGGGAACGGATTTTTCCCAGATTTCCTGCAGGGTCGAAATCCCCTAAACCTCATAACTTTTTTTCTAGAAGGAATTTTCAAAAAGTTCAAAAAGTAACCCTGCCTAATTTTTTGCCTCTATCCACAGGTGCAAAAAAATTTACATATAACATTGAAAATTCACTTCAAAATCCCCATTTTTGAATTCCAAGACAGACAAATTTCCCCTAGAGCCTCAAAATATTGTCCTCATCAAACCCAGTCTAGACTTAATCCCAAAATAACCTCCCAAGAAGAGCAAAACCAAAATTTGACCAAGCCAAGAGGCACAGATGCAAAAGAAAAAAGAGGGTCCCTGCCTCCGATGGGGCATTGTAAAAAATTGCACAACACAACCCTAGAAATATGAAAAAATCTTAAATTGGTTTCATAGAAATGCTAAGTACTAAGAAGATCACAAACACACCCAAAGCTATTTTACATAGACAAGCAACTAGTATGAATAAAAATAATATAAACTTGTTGGGGATTGATCTTTTAAAGAAAACAAAAAGGAAATCGCTTGAGAAGGTTTCAAACTCTAGTGAACTTAATGTTATAAGATTTGCAAATATACTTAAATAATCAACTACTCTAAAGAGATATGACTAACATAATAAACAATTAAACTACAACTCTCATATCACTTACAATACAAAAAATGATTATTAAAGAAGAAACATGTATAAAAAATAATATAATTACCTCATTACAAACTTTAAAAATAAATTTTAAAACTCTTTTAACTACCATCTTTATTAGTATTCATAATAAAACATCTTAAAAACAAAAATTATATTATTAAGGTTATTTTATTTTTAAAATAATAGTATAAATAATATTAATATAAAAACTCTTAAAGTATTATATGCAGATTGTATTAAAAAAAAAAAAACTTAAAGCCATACCAAAGCCAAACCATAAATTCACATTATTCATTCACAAAAGGCTAACTATAGCTACAAAAAGTTTATTTGGAGGTCACTTTTGAATGTGATGGTCCACGTTTAGTTCCTACGCAAAAAGAGTATAAGTAAACATCCTCATGAAATGGACAAGGAAAGGGAATTATAAGGAGTGTGCACTAAACTTCATAGGTGTACAAGCTAAAATATCTCTCAATTTTCTTAGGTTTGTTTTTAGTGTTTTATAATATTTTTTTTAAAACTTTAGTAACTTGTTATTATCAAAAGTTTGAATTGTAGGCGTATGGATAATTGAATTTTTGAAGATTGAGGAATATCTATTTGATCAAAGTTGATTGGACGGTGATCCCAATCTTATCCTTCAAAGTGACATTTTTTTGTGAACGACAATCGATTTTTTTTTAAATATATTTCACTAGACATGATTGTTTGATTATCAATGTATATGTGTAGAGGAATAAATAACTTTCCTTAAAATTTAACCTATAGTAAATAATTAATCAATAATAAAATCTTATGATTTTAAGTTGAGACCCATAATTTATTTTACAATTAATATATATTTTAAATACATTTATTGAAAAGTTGTTGAGAAATATCAATATAATATAATGTATTAAATATATAATTATGAACTATATATATAATGTTTTTATTTACATGACTAATAATTATTTGTTATCTAACAATTATAACTTGAGTAATAATATTATTAATTAATATATGTATATATTTAAATTTAAAGAATGTTTAAATGTATTGAAAAGGCTAGAACATAGTTCAAACTTTAGATGGTTGTATAAGAATGTGGGCCTCTTGGACCCTAGAAATTAGTGATAGTGTTGATGTTTCCATTTTTCTCTTGTAAGGCATATAAGTGGAATAATTTCAAGAGAAATTTCATAAACATTTCATCCTATTGTTCATATTTATTTATTATTTATAAATTAATTGTGGGCCCTTAATGAAAAAATGAGTCTTATTATGACTTCAAAATTATTTCTATATGTGTAATTTTTGATGAAATGTGTAGATTTATGTAAAAGAATATCTTATCATGTAATATATGTAAGTGCATCTAGGATAATATAAGTGGAATAATATAATATATGATGCGTCTAAGAGGTGAGTTGCACTATTCAATTGATATATTGAACAAATTATCAAAAATTAGATGTATCATAAGGAATCATTGAATGGGTTTGAATATGTCAAATTAGAGTGCCTATTTTTGGAAAGAGGTTATGACAACATATATGTTTTGAAGAGGTGCAAGGCATCTACTAGATATAGTTTTTTGACAACCTCAAAAAATTTCATTGGAATTTGGGCTAAAATATGGTACCAATTATGGGTTATAGTTTTGGCGCATAATTTTGATGAACCACACTTGGTATTTTTCATATTTATTGGATGCTAGAGATGGAGGAATCATAGTGAGTTTTTTAGTTAAAATTATGTTGTCATAATTACTCTAGATTATTTTTAGTGATTTCTCTTGTGGAGGCACCTTACTTGGACTATATTATAACTAATATTTTTTTGAAATAATATATTAGTTCAATGTTTGTAGGCTCGAATTTTTCCAAAGGGTTTTCCTAGGATACATCATTATGTAAAAGATATTTATGTTCATGTTCTTTCTTGTAATATTTTAGATCACATTTATCTCCTCATAGATTAATATACGAACCATTTATGTATCATATCTCCCTTCCATTATTTTAGCTAACTTTTTACATATTGATCTAATGTATGAAAGGAAAATGACAAACTTGGAAATATTCCAAGAACCAATATGCACCTTCAATATCTTATGTTTCTTTAAATATATCAAATTTCAAGATCTTGATACAAGCACATACTACTATGCCTTAAAGCATAAACAGACAGTTTAATTTCCCATGCATTAACCCTTAGAGGAAAGTTGGTGTAGTTTCAAATCTAATAAAATTTTAGTAGGATAACGACATATAAATTAACATTTCAAGAATGAGAAACACGAAGAATAGAAGAAATATAGACAAAAGAGAAGACAACACGATATACATGGGGAAAACCCTTTCAGGTACAAAACCCCACACTCCAAAGCATCGAACCAATGTATTAATATGCAACAATATAGTTACAATACACATGCAGGCTCACAACCTTAACATGGAGACTACATCTTTCTCTTCTGGAGGAAATCTGACAACACTTTGATACCTACAATATTCAACATACAAAACCCACTCCAAGACATCCACTATATAGAGAATACAATAATGAAGGTATCTTCTAGAACAAGCTACAAGAGATGGGCGTCCAAATCCATGTGGCACATTTTTCAAACACATATTTGACTCTTGTGACACTTGTCACATGATTCCTAACCCCCCTTACATGCCTCCATACTTGGGCGCCCCAAATTTTCCCCTAATAGGTATGACTTCTCTTACAATGTCATAGAATTTGTCATATATGACAACTCTTATAGTTGTAAGAGAATCTATCTTAACTGACTAAATATAGAAGATGCCTCTTACATTCTCTTACAAATTTTCATAGGTCAAACTTGGGCACCTAGATTCCTCATGCAAAGATGCCTTCCAACACCTGTCCAACTTGTCATAGAATCTAGCTCTTATGCATCATAAGATCGTCATAGGAATCTGTCATACTTTGTCATAGAATCCCTCAAAGATGCCGACACATGTCAAGGAATCTCTTCCCAAAGTGGGACACCTACATTTCCATGTGGAAACCACAACATCCATGTCACATCCCATGTCACCTCCCAATATGCTGACAACTCACTGTGCCAAGTCATATTAGATGAAAAACTAATATGAGCAAGAAATTACAACATAAGAATTAATAAATTAATATTTTAATGCTAGGAAATTACAAAGGTTGAGACACCTTAATTCCCAACATTCTCCCACTTGTCGAACACCTTTCAAGAGCCAATCTAATTAGGCAATCAAGTGCTAAGGTCCAAACAACATCATCACAACCATCCATGAAACCACATGAATCTCCAACATGCTCTCGTGCACTAACAAGATACCTGCAACAACATCCAAGATGTCCACCATATCAAGCAAAAAACTCATGTCATCTTCTAATCATGCCATCTATGGAAGAAAATGAACATGCCAAGGTATATATGCATCAATCCAAAGAACACAAGCATCAAATCCAAGTGATAAGAAAGGCTACAGGCTACTACCACAACTCCACTATGCTCTCAAGCTAAACAAAAGCTCAACCAACTCCAAGCCCATAACCAAAACATAATTATGAAGATGAAGAATCCTCTAGAGAATAAGATAATCCATCAACTAGAACAACAACCAAAGCAAGTTTCCCTTATCTAACTGATAAACCCATGAGATCAGAAATAGCACCCACAACAAATGCTAATCCATCCAATCTACCATACCTCAAAGTTGCCCAAAACATTAGTAGAACTTATGCCAACAACATATCTAACCCATAAATTGCAATCACAAGCTCCATGTGTCAAACCTGTCAATGAAGAACATACACATCAAGGAACTACCACTGCATGGGGAATTTCAAAAACTAAAAATGATCAAGGCATACCAAGTCTACCAATAGCATCATATATAAAGTGTAAACAACATCATGTAGTACCAAGGAATCATCCACAATGATATTCAAAACTTGTAAACCTATAACCTATAAGAAAAACTCTCACCACAAGTCTCTATAGCTCTCCCAAGTTCTCCACACCCAACAAAGGAAAGAGATAAAGGAACCTCCATGTCATCACCCAAGAACATAAGTGAAAACATATGACCACAAGCTAGTGATCACAATAGCTCCAACCAAACCTCAAACCAATGTAATGTGAAACCAAATATACAAAAGGATAACCAAGACCAAAGAGAGAAACTATGCACATCATATGCCTGTAGAAAATCCTTCTACATACACCTCTAAATGCTAGTTGTGTCATGTATGATCTCCTCCACAACACCCCAAAAGAAAAGCCATAACAACACCCAACCGTTCAATCACCAAGATCAAACATAACATATATATTATGTAACCAACATGGATGTAAGCCTTTCATAACCAAAGAAGATCAAACTAAATCCATTCCCAATGAAGGAAATAAGCCCAATACATCTCCTAAACTCAACATCAATGAATGTAATCACAATGCATGAGGAGATAAACATGCCAACACTCCTCAAATGAATCCTCCAAAACCATATATCCATAGCTCAAGATACATATGCATGAGAAGACAAAGCATAACATAATAACCTAAAAGAAACAATGGGAAATACCTCTTAAGTAAATTGTCAAGAGGACCAAGAGTTGGGAATGAGAATGCTCCTCCAAGATATCCAAGTTATCATGACTCATCCAAGAACACTCTCCTCATAGGTCCATGTTGAACTCACATCCAACCAAGGTGTAGGCTCCTTAGACTTCCTACTAAAATATCATCAAGAGTAACCATCTCAATAAATGTCTCTAACCACAAGAGAACTCTAGCCTCACCTATGTCTCCAAGTATCCATGAGTACCTGTAACCAATCAATCCATTCCAAACTCCAAATGCAACAAAGTATCATCATGAAGTAATCAAGCAAATGATCAATGTACCCAATACCAAGAGAACCACACAAGATCAATGTCAAAGCTCCAATCATGATCTCACACCTCCTCAAAAAATATCATATGATCCAAAGAACATAAACAACACATGTATCATGCCAAAACTCTAATCAGGAATCAAGAGTAATCCATGACATAATAACATAGCCATATTATCAAAACAAAGATCGCATATTATAATACAAATCATGACACCTCAACCAAAGACTAAAGAATTCCTCCATGGAAAACTAAGATGTCAACATATCCATTCACATGAAAAAAAAACCATCTCCAAATAATGTCCATGCAAATGCAAAAGAACCCTTTTGCAGCAACAGGATCTAAGAGCTCCTCCTAGTAACATCTGCAACACTAAAGAAGATCATCCATCACCAAGTGATGAGTCCGCAGTCACTGCTAAAGCTCCCATTGAACAATGATATCGAACTCTCCAAGCATCATGACAACCATCTCCTTAATGAATATTCTTCATGGATCTAACACAATAAAATACAACATCAACAACACCAAATAATAAGTAGAACCAAAATCTCCAAGCCAAGAAGATAAACAACACACTACAAGTCCCAAAATTGACTATCCATCCTCTCATCTCAAAAAAAATACCAACAAACAAATGACCACAGACAAGACCAACTAATGAAATCTATATCAACACTAAATCAATCTCATGGATATAGATAGTCCACATTCGAGTCATCCCAATGCAGCCAATGGGTAGCTAATCCACAAACTGCATAACTCATAGATCCCATACATTGAAGCATGCAAACTCATCATCACATTAATAACATGCAAAACTAAGATACCAAAGAAGATAACATGTATAATTCAAGACTCAAACACCAAATCACCAAAAGACCCGATTTTCCAAACAATTCCACAACTGAGTACCATAGTCAAGGAACTAATCAAGCATTCCTACAAATCTGCAATTGTTTTCATCCAAAAAACTCTAAGAGTCTGAACAAAAAAAATTCCACATATCTACAAACCACATATTTTTTATTACATGTAAAACCTGTAAAAATATCTTTGTGTAAAATTGAAATCGCTTATACATCTAGAATAATAGATCACACATATTTCATTTGAACAAATGAATACTCCAAATCTACACAAACTCACAACTTTTAGAACATAGGAAAACTATAAAACCTTAAGAGGAAATAGGTTGTCCACAAGCTTATAAAATATAAATTATCCCAACTTCACAACCCACAAATCACCAATGGTAAAACATATACCAACATTTCCTCAACGAGAAAGTTGCAAACCTCCTCAAAACATGCACAAAGCATACGTGCAAACCTATAACTATCTTACATCCATAAATACCCCAAGGGAAACATAATATGGAAAAAATAGTAAAACTTGCAAACCCGCCATGTTTTGTAACACACATGCAAATTCATATCCACTTAACATCTGGAAGACCCATAAGTCTAAAAATAACCATAATAGTTAAACCAGAACAATGGAATATCATGAATATGCATAACCATAGATTTTTTAATGAAAAAATCCATAAAACCCTCAAATCCAAAGACCATGAATTTGATCCATGCAAGTACAAACATCCATCAGGAAAGTAGAAGTCCAAGAAATTCTAGGCCCTTTAGGCCAACTCCACCACCAACATGCACATGCATCCAAGAAAGAATTAGGCCATTTCATAAGCTTCCAGATCATCCAATGATCAACTCCATAGCCTTACATGCATTCAAGGTTATTCAACCATCAAACAAGAGCTCTAGATCAATAACATATCAAATATAACCACATGATCAGCTCCATAGAACTCTATCTTCTCCATCCTTCACAATGTTTGTTGTTTCCAAAAAACAAGATTAACTACAAAATTTCCACTCAAACAAGGATTAATAATCATCCAATTCCTTCAAAAGAAAATCCTCAAGCTTTCCAAGCTAAGGAATAACAACAGAAGAAATACCCAGAACCCAAAACATCACATGCATCACCATGCAAGCACATGCAAATGACATGCAAGTCCATGCAAGTACATGAAACACACATGCAAGTACATGAAACTTACATACATACACATGCAAGCACATGCAAATCTGGAATGGAGCTATTACACCAAATGAAAGGAAAATGGCGAACTTGAAAATATTCCAAGAACCAATATGCACCTTCGGTATCTTATGTTTCTTTAAATAAATCATATTTCAACACCTTGATACAAGCACATACCACTATGCCTTAAAGAAAAAACAAACACAATTTCTCATGCATTAACCCTTAGATTAAAGTTGATTTAGTTTCAAATCTAATAAAATTTCAGCAACATAACGACATGTAAATTAACATTTCAAGAATGAGAAACACGAAGAATAGAAGAAATATAGACATAAGAGAAGACAACATGATATACGTGGGTTATTGCAGCCTATCATAGCATCAAGATGGCTAGGGATTTGAGGATCTCTAAACTTTGGATCGAAGGTGATTCATTGAATATTATCAATTTCCTTAAGCAAGGAACTCCCCCTCCTTGGTCCATTAATAACTTTATTGTGGATGCTATTTCCTTTTGTGGGGAGTTTGAAGAAATTTATATTTCTCATGCCTATAGGGAAGCGAATGTCGTGGCTGATTGGCTAGTGAATTATGGTGTGTCTTCGGCTAAAACATGGAGGGAGGATGAAGTCCTTAAGCATGCTTATTATTAATGATCGGCATTAATTTTTCTACTATGCCCACCTCCTTGTTTTTGGGTTTGCATGGGAGTCATGAATTTAGTAGTATGATGGGACTTATCGTACATATTATGATCATTGGAATTTGTGGCTTCTCTCAGCCGATGTGTTTTAGAATCCTTTGCATTATCTCCTTCTGAACTATTTTGGATTTCTTCACACGCTTTTTGGGTAGCTTTGTGACTATTGTCTTTTCCTTGTCCTGTGAGTGCTCTGCAAGTCTCTCGATGTTGGGTGTGGTTAGGTGTTGAACGGAGCCACTCTCTTGCAATGATACCAGGGCTAATCCCATAGTTTAGAAAATTTTGCAAAGAGGGGGTGTTACTCCTTACTTGGAGAGATTGAAGGGTTTTAAATCCTCAATCTCTAAGGAGTTTGTAGCTACTTGTCATGGTCGCATGGTGAGTCTGTATGGTAGGGATATTACCATTGATGAAGATCTTATCATAGAGGTGACTGGCTTATCTATGGAAGGTAGGAAATTTTACCGAGACAAGAATATTTCGCAATCTGCTAGGCACTTTTCTTCATGATAGGGAAAGGGCTAAAATGGTTCGCTTGGACTGTGATGGCTATGATCAAACTAAGATCAAACCAATTTCGTAGGCAGTTGTTGTGGCATTAATGTGCTACTTCACTCTAGATGGTAGATTTACGGTGCTCTATGGTCATCATTTTGTCCTACTCAACCATTTTCACCATGGTAAGTTGGTTTCTTTTCCCTTCTATCTGCTACTGTCTATGGAAGAAAGCATCTTGAATCACAGAAAAAACCCTAGGAATCCCTTTCTGCATGAAGGATTAATGCTTTTAATTTTTTATTTTATCAAAGCTAACTACATTGTGAGAACTCATCAGTCCCCTGTTTCTAAGAAATTGGGGAAAGATAGTGGGAAATGCAATATTGTTGAAATTTAGGAGTCTACTGGCACAGAGGCTGAGGATGAGTCAGAGGGTTGGTCTGATGGCATTGATACTAATATGGATTATAATTCATCTACGGGTGATATTTTCCCTTCTTCCTCGAAAGTTCCTCCTCATGTGAAACCTAAGCTAAAGATTCCTGAGGGTGTTGTTGAGGACTTTGTTGGGAAGAAATGTAAGGGTCGTGCCAAGGAAACGAATGATAGTATTGAGAAGGTGGCTGGTAGTTTTTAGGCTTAGGTGTCGGGTGATGGTGGGTCCCCGATGGTCGGTAAAAAGAATTCAGTTGAAAACCCTAAAGATTTTGGTCGAGGTTCTGCTTTTAGGGATCGAGGGGAGGCCAAGGTGGTTTCTAAGGATGTTCATTTGGAGGAACCACTAGGTGGTTCGCATCAGGGAAGGGGTTTGTTCTGGGGTGCTATGGATTTTAAATAGGCATCGAGCCTTGTGAAGGAAGGGGTGGATATTTCTTTCAATATGCTTATGTGGCTTGTTCAAGAGATTTAGGATCTCCATAACAAGCATGATACCATTGCCAAGTGTAATATCTCTACTCTGTGAAGCCTAAAAGAGTAGGATTCTATTTTTTCTCTATCTCAATCTTTGAATTTGAGTGTGAGTTGTATAATGGATGAAATTATTGCTCTTAATAATGACTATGGACCAAGAGTGGCAGTGTTGGAGAGATAGAACAGGAAACTCTGAAGGGATTTGGATACGCTCATCAACATAAGGAGAATCTGGAGGCATCGGCCAAGGGGATGATTTTCCTTAATCAAAAGGCCATGGAGCTGACTGGGAAGGGAGTGTTAAGTGATCAGGTGATCTTAGATCGTGGGGAGCAAGCTGGTTTGGTTGGGATTTCAATTGATTTGGCTTGTAGACACGTAAAATATATTGATTGACATTGTGCATCTGATCCTAACTTACTAACATCGTTTCTTCCTGAATCATCCCTCGGTCTAACCATTTAATCAAATCTCCTTATCTGATTAAATTCATCAATATTCCTCTCTTAATTAAATAAATCATTTTATCTAATTAAGTCAATCTCTTTTGTTAATTAAATCAATCCATCTGATCTAATTATCCCTATTTAATTAAATAATCAATTTATTTGATTAAATCTCTAAAGTCTATCCATTAAATTAAATAAATTAAACCTTATTTGATTTAATCTAACACCATCTCTTTTAATTAAATAAATCAAAATCATTATTTAATTAACCTCTTGTCATATTCCTCTCTTATTTGATTTAAATAAGTCCAAAAATTGGAGTCAAATAGGTCACATAATCTAATCTCTCTCATTAAATTAATTAACCCTTGATTAATTTAATCGCATCTCATGTCCCATCCTCTAGATAATGAAAGTTGCACATGAAAATAGATTTAATTCATTTATTAAATCTCTATTTTCCTCACAAAGCATCTTTTGGAATATTCTCTCAATTTGAATTCAAAAATTCCAAGTCAACATGTACATCCAACAAGG
Organism: Sequoia sempervirens; assembly: GCA_007258455.2. Lineage (NCBI taxonomy): Eukaryota > Viridiplantae > Streptophyta > Pinopsida > Cupressales > Cupressaceae > Sequoia > Sequoia sempervirens. The sequence goes on along the minus strand of VDFB02000003.1, from coordinate 548,623,317 downwards.
CAATAAATTCATCTTACATGTCCTTTTCCTTGAGCCAAGTGGCATTTATTGCAATTTCCCTTCCCTCTTGCAAGTCATTTCAACAAATTTGAAATTCAAATTTAGGCATTTATTGGCACAAACCCCAAATCTTGCACATCCTTCATCCATTCATAGCTTGACAAGTGGCATCATACCATTGGATGAATGTTTGTCCCACATTGCTCAAATTTGGACATTCATCCATCCTGGAATTCTATAAATAAAGAGCTCCTATCCTCATTTCATCATCCACAATCCATGCAAAGTTACCATGCTAAAATACTTAGCCATTTCCATTCATCAATCTTGAGTTCTTAGCTAGGCTATTGCAGATTTTGGCTTGGAGCTCTCACCATTCATCACCAAAGTGGATCAAATCTCTTCATCAAGTCAACATATCGAAGCTTTCATCTTCGGAATTGGGAGAGGGGCAATTTTCACATCAAATTGGCACCAATTCCCCCATGGGATCATGTGTTTGCTTTTCTAATTAGGATTTAATCTTAGTTTTGTCATTTACATTGTGTTCTTCACTATTTTCTTCCTAATTTGAATGTTGTAGATGGATTTCATGGGGAATCCTTGTTTTGGCTTGCATTTCCTTGTTTAACTTGTTTACTCATGTTGTTTTGCAGGTACCAAGGTTGGGGTTCGCACATTTGGTGCTAGAAGGAGGGCAACATCTCACTTTCAATCCGTTTTTCTCAAAAATTCTGCGTTTTCACTCACATACAGAAAATTCCAACGCTGGGAGCTCAGCGTCATTTTGGCACCGCTGACTCTTCAGTGTCGCTGTATAGCACCACTGGAATTTGAAATTGCGACGCTAGACTCATCGCGCCAAAACATTTGAATTTCAAACTCCGCCGCTAGACTCGCCGACCTGCACAAATTTTCATAAAATATAAAACTCTGACGCTGGACAAAAACTGCGACGCTGGGCAAAAATAGCGACGCAGTTGAGCTCTCTGTCCCAACACAGAGCGACGCTAACTGGTAAGCGGTGCTCTGAGGGCACTGCTAGGAAACCAAACTGTGACGCAGTCACGAGTTGCGCCGCTGGAAAATAGTAAAAGGGAAAACTTTAATTCTAGCACGTGCTTTTGATTGATGATTAATTTATCCTTTGTTTTCTGCTTTTTAATTTCTGTATTTTTTCCAGAATCTGACTGTTTTTCTTCGTTGTATGTTGGAAATCAAAAACAAAGGAAGGAGGAACATGAGGACAATGTCTTACGAAATCAAAGTGTTTTTAAACACTTTAGTGTTTGTTTAACACTTCTTTAAGAATTTGTTATCTCCTCTTTCTTAGGACACTAATTTTCGTTTGGGTTTAAAAAGAATTTTTCCATTCCTTGCAAAGGCTAAAACGAACTTTAGGATCACAACTTACTAGATTTTGTTTCTTGGATTAACAATTGAACAAATGTCTTTCACTTGTCATTTGGTGCTTAAAAAGAACTCACATTTTGCTTTGTGGATTTAAAAAGAACAAGTGTAACTTTGTTTGTTGTGAAGGCTTACTTGAACTAAAGCCATTGGAAAAGGATGTATGCGCTTCTCTCGCGCTTTATAGCGATCTTGAGAATCAAAAGGCCTTTTTCATGACTTTGGGTTGAGACAAAGCAATCACCTCCACACTTTGATTTGGGTTTAAAATTGAACACCATTTTGTGCGAGTGTGAGTGGGGGAATTTTCGTGTATATTCTCTGTCTTTGTTGCTATCAAAGATTGATCGAGTTACGGATTTTGTTCTTCATTCGCTTTTGTTTATCCTAGAGGGCCCACCTTGGGGAAAAAGTACTCACCCAAGGGAACGGCTCAACCGGTAACACTCTAAAGCCAAGAGTATTTCCAACCGGGATATAAATGTGGATATTGGAAGAAACGCCAATATCACGCGGTTGATTCCAAAAAGATGGATCTGAAAGGGTACTCTTGTCGTATGGGTCAATATCCATGAACGGAAAGTCCGAAATAGAACCCTTGTTTTGTAGCGGCCTATTAACCCATTCACCGAGTTTATCAAAGTGGTGCATTAGAACTTAGATTCCAAGAAGTTACTTGCCATGTCTGATCTTGGTTAAAGTATAAAGGTTAAGACTTCATTCTTAACATACTTTTATACTCTTCCCTTGGTTGCATGTAAAATCATCTCTTCTATGAAGGGCATGAGGCAAGCCCACTAAGAAAAATGTACCAATTGAGCTAGGATGTCATATTGGTTGTGGTTACAAAACACTTTGCTTGTTTGAAAACAACTTGAAAACAAACACTTAACATCATCCAAATTTCAAACCCTTTTGGAAGACAAATACAATTGAATCAATCCATATGTTATTGCTTTCCCTTGGGATTCACATTCTTAGAGGTTTCTAAGCATGGGATTATATATCAATTTGTCTCCTTAAGTAAACAATAGGTAAACCCTTTCCTTAAGTTCATCAAGTTTCTACATAACATATCTTGTGGGATTTGAAGAAATTAAGATATTGGGCATCTTAGTTTGAAAATTTAATCAAAGAAAGTGTTTTTGGTAAAATAAAGACATTAAGCAAAGCTAAGAAAAATGAACTTTCATGTGTGTTGAAGACTCATGAATTCAAAATCCAAAACAAAGGTCATTGTTTCAAAATCCAAAAATGTGTGTTCAAATCAAATCATTCTTTGGTCACAAAGGTCTATAGGAAGCATTTGCATGTTCTTCAATACCTAGGTCTAGGCAAACAAAGAGTCTTTTTTAGGTTCAACTTAGGATCAAAAGCAAATCAAAATCCTTTCATCCATCCTTCAAAACATCAAAACATCATCTCACCATCACCTTTTGGAAAATCTTGAAAACATCCTTATGCTAGGCTTTCTTTGGAAAAATCAAACATTATCAAATCCTTGAGATTAAATCCTTGAAAACATTATCAAAATCACCTTTGGTTAGGTATGTGTAGATGCATCCTTTTGCATATGCTTAGTCAAAATCATCAAAATCATCTTATTTAGCTTGGTATACGTAGATGCATCCTTCTCTGTATGCTTAGCTAAATTATCATCTTATTTGAATAGGTGTGGGTAGATGCATCCTTCTTCTCGCACATATTCAAATCATCATCCTTTGAACAAATCTATCCCTTAGATCATTATCCAACATCTTAGGGTCTTTTTGTTCAAAATCAAAACAATCAAAACCAATCAAGATCAAGGACAAAATCAAAAGGAAAAATAAAAATCTGAAACATATTCGAAAGCCCAAAAAAGCCTAGCATCTCTCATCAAGATTAATCAAAAGACCATAATATCCACATCATCCATTCCTTACATCATTCATCATCATCATCATATCATCATTTTGATCCTTAAAGGTATCCTAAAAACTTTTTACTTTGGGACATAAAATAAAGATCAATCCAAAGAATCAAGAGATTCATCTCCCATATTCTCAAAAATTGATCCTCGTTTTATGGTTCAAACCAGATCTCAATACAAGAAGAGCATGGAATCCAACAAAGAAACACCCACTTCAAGCGATCTTAGCCAAACAAACGCAGAAATGAATCTCGTTGAATCAAGTAATTCTTTGACTCTCTCATCATCGCAAAATCCACAAGAGGAAAACCAAGGAGATGATCTTACCCTTGGAATGTCTCATGAAGAAATAACTAAAATGCTCCAAAATCTGGACAACCATAGAATCATCAACATCATGATGAGGCTCAACCCTTCGTTATACATGCTTGAACTAGCAAAACAAGGGGCCAAACTACCTTCGGATTTTGACGTGAGTACCATAGTGGAGACATCATTTCCTCCCATCTCATCCACCATTCCCATTTCATCTACACCCCCATCCCAAAACATCATGCAAAACATTCTGCAAATCATGAAATCTATTGCTCCAACCCAACCCAACGTTAATAAGGGAAATACACTTCTCAAAGCTCTTCAAGCACACCCCCTTGTTAATAATCAAAACTTGGATGCAAATACCACCTTGGAACAAAACATACTTGAAAATCCATTGCATAAAAATGTTCCTCTCACTTTCCGTCGTGATCCATCATCATCATTTTTTAGCGCAACACCTCAAACACCTCTCCTCACAAATTCGCAAGAGGAAGGAGACATGTTCGGACCAGGGGGCATCTTTGACACCACAACATTTTCACAAGAACTTGCACCCCTCACATTTCCACCTCTTCCACCATTACCATCATCATCCACATCACTCCTTGGTTTAGGGCTTCCCCCTCTACCAAATATCAATCAAACCACCATCCCAAATATCAACCAAAGCATTGTACCAAATGCTCAAAATTTGTCATTGATATCGCAACAACAAACAACAAATGCACAAGCGGTCACAACATCATCAAACACCCCCTTAACATCACAAAGCATGGTCTCTCAAGGACCAACCACATCAACAACACCATCCATCACACAAAACACCAACACCACCCTCATGAATACCATTCCAAATCCACCTCTGCCCCCACCACCACCAACTTCCACAACATCAAGCCAATACGATGCAACATTGAGAGCTGCTTTCCAAAGAGGATACCAACAAGTTCTAAAACAAAAAGTTGAACAACTAGCTGCTCAAGCTACTCAAGCTGCGCAAGCCACCCAAATAGCACAAGCCACATTACAAGCACAACAAGCCCAAGTGTTATTACAACAACAACAACAACAAAAAACCGCCCAAGCCGCTCAAGCATTACAAGCATTGCAAGCACAAAATGTTGCTCAAGTGCAAACCCTATTACAACAACAAGCAACACAAGCAC